>CM035415.1:5856325-6496291 GCA_020310875.1 Ceratopteris richardii | reverse complement strand
AGTGAGAGTAGTCAAAGAAAAAGAAAAGAAAAGCAGTGAAACAAGAAAAGGAGGAATCATTGTTTGAGGTACCAGAAAACTTCAAGAAATATGAAGTTGACGACCGCAAAATTTTGGTACGAATGCCTAAGAGAGAGGCCATCATAGGAGAATCATATGATAATAAAGAAAAGACCAAGAAGATTGTTGTGACCATTGAAGAGAACGAAGAGAGATGCACATATATAGGAGATGACCTAAGCGCAAGGGAAGAAATGGAGCTCATAGCTCTATTAAGGGAATACAGGGATGTGTTTGCATGGCACTATAGAGACTTGAAAGGGGTAGATCCAAGAATTTGCTCTCATACTATCCCCATGACTGCTGATGCTAAGCCCACCAAACAGAAGCCCTACACATATAATGATACCTATGCAGCAAAAATAAAAGAAGAAATTGATAGGTTGATTGAAGCCGGATTCATCTATGAGATTGAGCATACCGAATGGGTGTCCCCCATTGTTGTGGTACCCAAGAAGAACGGGAAGTTGCGAGTGTGTATTAACCTCAAAAAAGTTAATGCCGCTACGATTAGAGATAGTTATCCACTTCCAATCACAGAACACCTTTTGGAGCGTGTTGCAGGCAAGGAAGTTTATAGCTTCCTTGATGGATTTTCAGGTTACAATCAAGTAGCCATTGCCCCGGAAGATCAACACAAAACAGCTTTTGCTACAGAGTGGGGAATCTTTGCATTTCGTGTGATGCCATTTGGGCTCACCAATGCACCTGCAACATTCCAAAGGCTCATGTGTCATGTCTTCAAAGAGTTCTTGCGAAAGAGCTTAGAAGTGTATGTGGATGATTTATGTGCTCATTCCCAAGAAAGAAGGGTTCACATCCCTGAGCTCAGACAAATCTTCAACAAGTGTAGAGAATATCGAGTGTGTCTAAACCCAGAAAAGTGTGTGTTTATGGTGCGTCAAGGTAAAATCTTAGGGCATATTGTTTCTAAGAATGGAATCTCAACAGATGAAGATAAGGTACGAGCCATAGCGGAACTACCAAGGCCAAGGAATGTTAAAGAGGTACAAGCCTTTATGGGCCATTGTGGATATTACCGTAGGTTTATCCACATGTACGCGATCATAGCTAGACCCCTTTATGCCTTGTTGTCTAATTTTGAGTGGAACGACGAATGCGAGAATTCTTTCAATGAACTGAAGAAACGTTTGTGCACAGCACCAATACTGACCACTCCTGATTGGAATAAACCATTCCATGTCCATGTGGATGCATCCAATCATGCCATAGGGTGTGTGCTGGCACAACCCACAGGTGAAGGGAATTTAGATTCCCATAGCATATGCTAGTAGACAACTAAACCCAGCCGAAAGAAATTATACCACAACCGAGCGAGAAGGGTTAGGCATGGTATATGCTGTAAAGAAGTTTAGACACTATTTATTGGCCAACAAGTTCAAGTTCTTCACTGATCATCAAGCTTTGTTATATTTGGTCAATAAACCTTGCAACACTGGACGCTTAGTAAGATGGTTCCTCTTACTAATGGAGTATGACTTTGAAGTTGTTGTCAGGAAAGGTAGAACCCACCTTCGGGCAGATCACCTTTCTCGCATTACTTCAGGAGAGTCACCACAAGGAGTGTCTGATGAACTACCTGATGCTTATCTGTTCAATTTGGAAGTTGTTCCTAAATGGGCAAATAAGTTGGTACCAGTCCTAACCTTCGGCCCTGCAAATAAGAACGTGAAAACATCACAAGAAGAAATTGTAAAATCACAAAAATATCACATATTGGCAGGAAGCATGTACAAACAAGATACTGAGGGTGTTTTAGCTTGCTGTGTCGAGGATGATGAACATAGTAGTTGGTTGCAGCAAGCTCATGAGGGATTGCTAGGAAATCACTATTCTAAACAACGAACATTGCAGAATTTGAAACGTTTAGGAGTGTATTGGCCTAGCATGGACAAAGAAATACATGAGTGGATCAAGAATTGTCCAATGTGCAGAGAGAGACCACCAGTGGAGCATGCGACCCTTTATCAAGTATCATTAATTCCAGATTGGAGTGCTCCATTGGTAGAGTTTATGAGATCGGGAAGATTACCCAAAGAGGCCAGTCTAGCAAGAAGACGAAATATGGAGCAAGAGGCTCAAGGCTATGCCTTAGTAGGAGAGAACCTATACCGAAGAGGTAAAGATGGTTACTTAAGACTGTGCGTTCATGAATCAGACTATTTAAGGGTCTTAGAGACTGCACACAGTGGTGTTGCAGGTGGACATTTTGGTCCTGACCGAGTGATTAAGACCATTCTGTTCTCAGGACTTTGGTGGCCCACTCTTCATATGGATGCACATACCTATGTGAAGAAATGTGACACATGCCAACGTGCACAATATCCAGTGAGAAAAGACGAGATGCCCTTGAGGCCAATGATGGGAGGACGTGCATTTTCGAAGTGGGGCATAGACTTCATAGGTCCTATTAACCCCCCAGCTAGAAACTCCCATGCAGAGTACATCATTGTAGCCACAGATTACCTTACAAAGTGGGTAGAAGTCAAAGCCACAACAAAGAATGATGCTCAGACTACGGCTAAGTTCTTATTCGAGAATGTGTTCACGAGATATGGACTACCAATAGAGTTGGTGAGCGATAGAGGCACACACTTCTTGAATGAAGTCATTGAAAATCTTCTCCAAGAATTCTTGGTGATACATAAGAAATCCGCCCCCTATCATCCACAAGCCAACGGACAAGCCGAGAGTACCAATAAGATCCTCTGTAACGTATTGACAAAACTGGTGAATAATAAACGCTCTGATTGGGACAAACAACTTCATCATGCTGTTTGGGCTTATCGAGTTGCCTACAAAACGGTACTCAACGCCACCCCATTTCAGATGGTCTTCGGACAGAACGCTGTGCTACCATTAGATTTCTTAATCCCTGCCTTAAAAGTAGCACAAGAGTATGAGTGGAATGGGCATGAATTGTCCTCTAGGATCTTTGATCTCGAACGCTTGGGTGAAACGAGGCTACGAGCGCAGCAGGCATCTACGCTGCAAAGAAGAGGCAAAAGGCATACTTTGATGCACACATCAAGGATAAGGGATTGAAAGAGGGAGATCTAGTGTTGGTATACACACTAAAACAACATGCCCGTAAGTTGGAAAAAAGAGGTTATGGACCCATGATCATTAATAGAATTTCCACTAGTGGTGCAGTTCAGTTGGCCACTCTAGAAGGAGATATCTTGCCAAACTATATTAGTGGCTGTAGAGTCAAGCTATATCAAGAACCTCTTACTGAGGATATGCTAATGAGACTCAACACTGCGAAGAAGCGAAAAGAAGAAGAGTTAAGAGTGAGAGAAGAAGCACAAGAAGAGGCCAGAGAGCGTATTAGGCAAAATAAGTTAAGGCGACTAGGCCTAGATGTCAACTCAAAAGCCCCAAAATATCACATGGATATGTGTCAAAAGTCAGGCATTGCGACTTCTCAGGTCATTGACCGAAGACCCTTTGTGACCATAGAGATAGGACAAGGGAAGGGTGCAAGGACGGTGAAAGCATTGATTGACTCAGGTGCAGCAAGTAGTGCAGTTAAACTTTCCTACTGCCTAGACTTGGGGTTGAACATCAATCCCATAGAAGCTTATCTCATAGGATTGGGAGGTGTGGAAACCCCTTGTTTGGGCGAGGTGGAACTTCCCATCTACCTTCAAGATGTTCCAATGATAGTCAAAGCGCTAGTATGTCAAGATGAGAACCTTACAGAACCACTTGTCTTGGGTCAAGATTGGATCTATGACCATGCAGTTAACTTAAACCTAAGAAGTCAAATTCTTCAAGTTTGGGTACATGAACAATGCATTACATTAGAATTAGAGAACTGCATGCTCCTAGATCATGGCACCACACACTCTCTTAGTTCTTCCAAGACTAATCATATGAAAGAAGATGTTGTATGTGTCCAAAGCTCTATGATGCAGAAGGAGTCAATCGTGGAAGACCAGGTTCGAAGGCGGGTGGATCTTTCTTCTTCTCCAAAGACTCAAGTAGCCATAGTAGTGAGCCCACCACACAAGCAAACACAACCGTTCACGACAACTGCTACATCAAATAGAAAGACACCATTCGATAAAAAAGCGGTTCCGGGCATGAAGCAGATCTGGGTACGCAAAGGAGAGCAACCCCCAGCCTTACCCCCACAAATCCCATCCATGCACACTAACCAAGCCAGAAGACGAAGGAAGCAGCTCAGACAAGCTCCGTCACAAGATATCCACAAGTTTGGGTGCCTAAGAAGTTAGCTGCAGCTCAAACAAGGGCAATTACAGATATGGGGTACCTAAGAAGATCCTACACCCACAACAACCTTTGTTCTCCCACATGCAAAAAGGTTTCAACAAAGAGGCCAAAAAGAGAAAAGGGTAAGAACCACGTACAGAGACCAAAGGAAGATCAAATCAGCTCTTCAACATTAGTAGGAAGACATGCAAAAAGGATATGGGTTTGGAAGCCAAAAGTGCAAGTAGCCTCCACCGAACCAAAGCATCAACCACACTGGATACCACAGTTCAGAAAGCATCCAAAGAGAAAGACGCCTGAAGTGACCTCTACAGTGCCAAATGATGTTCTAAAATGGACTCCAATAAGGAGGATTACATCAGTCCGAGACTCAATGGATACCTCCACTAAGGCCGGCATCAACCTCCACAAATAACATCGAAAGCCTCGAACGAGCAACAACCATGTGCTCCTTGCACAACCCTGTCTTTTGCACCATTCAGGTCATGCATTTCCAAAGTATGCATTAATATAGGGCCACATTACACGGCCGTGCATAGACACACTTGAGAATCCCATGCACAGAGCACAGTGACATATGTCGAAACATTTCTATTGATACTAACTTTTGTGTTCTTGTTTTGTGATATCCTGTTCCAAAAAAAAAAAAAAAAAAAAAAAAAAAAAAAAAAAAAGAAAAAAAGAAAAAAAGAGAGAAGTGGGAGAGAGCTTGTTCCCAGTGTGTCTCAGCCAGCAGTGAGATTATTGTTGCCTTATCGGGTAGAGGACAAGCATTTGGCATGAACATGGCATCTACAGCTAGGATTTTATCTTACCATGAAGAGCTTGATGGTCCGCAACTTGCGTGATGCTTAACTACTTCATGTACCAGAGCATCCAAGGAGATATCTGCAAAAGGTAGTTCTGGAGGAGAAGACTCCTGCATATGGTGAGCTAAAGAGTATATGTGAAACACAGCTTGGTGTAGTTATCCGATGTTGCTTGCCAAGGAATATAAAGCAATTCATTCTCAGTATTTCCTGAACCAGTATGGAACAGTAGCACTGGTGAATGGTCTATGTCAATCAGCATGGTAATCTCTTAGAAACCGGCACGTGTCCAATATTCCTCTGAGTGTCAATATAGGGAAGTGAACGTGCATGAGCCCAAGCTCAGAAATGCACATTGTTAGTGACAAATGTTGCTTTGAAAAGAGGAGAGGGGATCCACCACTCAAAAGATCTCATCAGTGGACAATCAACATGGACATTCATCAACAAGGTTCCATCCCAAAGGCCGAGTGTACAACACGAAGAGGCAAACATCCATCAAACCTTCGCCATGGTAAGTATCTTTACTCTGGAAACACCATAACCATGATAGTTTAGGAAACCTCTTCGTCAGCATACCCTTGAGCACTTAGCTCAAGACCCACAATTTTTGCACCATACTTCTTCCAATGCATTTTCCAAGTAAGCATGCGTAGGGCTACATTACAAGGCCGTGCACAAGGCACATACTTTTTTCAACCTATGCACGAACGTCGGACGACTTGTGTTCATACAGAAGGGACACTCCCTCTCAAGGCACTACTTGGAACAATCACTACAACAAGGGTCTGTCAGGGACGACAGACTCGAGAGGGGGGGGAGTGTTGAAGCTCAAGGTCAAGGACAAAGCATGGAAGCACATCAAGAAGTGGACATAGAAGAAGAGAGAGCAAGTAGGGAGCTCCAAGAAGTGTATGTCAAATTTTCAGAAGAATCACCCTACAAAAATAGTGATTTTCATCACTAGAAACCATTGTAAATACCATTATCTATTTTTAGAAACTCCATTTGTTCAAGCCGAGGAGTCCTCGAGCTTGAGGAGTATTAGAAGTACCATCGTACCAATTTTCATAATTTTTAGACTTCGTTTGAGCCCTCAAATAAGCCCTGGAACCTAATTTTTAACTAGGCCGGACACTAGGTCTGGACAGGGCCAAAACTAGTCAAAAGACTATAAAAAGAGCTAGAGAGCTCATTTTTGGGGTTAGCTTGTGAGAGAATAGAACTTTTGTAAGAGAACTCTTTGCAATCTAAGCTTTCCATTGTTCCTCTCTTTGATCTTACTTTGTGCGCGTGTGTGTGTATGTGTGTGCATGTTTGTGTGCTTTCACTCACGCACTTGTGCCTTCACTTGCTCGTGGTCTTCATACTGGTCCTCACGTCTCCGCGGATTGACAAGTAAAGGAGGTGGTGCTTACGCTTGAGCTACAATGCCATTCTTTGACACTATGTGTCCTAGAATCTTGCCTTGCCTGACCATAAAAACGCACTTCTCTGGGTTCAGGCAGACTTGATATTCTCTACATTTGTCAAAGATCTGTCTGAGTTCCGGGATATGAGTTTGTCTAACATTGGAATGAGCACAAAGATCATCAACATAGACTTCTAAACTCTTCCTCAGGAATTCCTTAAACACATGGCACATCAACCTCTGGAAGGTAGCTGGTGCATTGGTAAGCCCAAATGGCATTACTCTAAAAGCAAAAAATGCCCCATTCTGTGGCAAAGGCTGTCTTATGCTGATCCTCTGGAGCTATGGCTACTTGATTGTAGCCCGAAAAATCCATCAAGGAAGCTGTACACTTCCTTGCCTGCCACTCTTTCTAAGAGATGCTCTGTGATGGGAAGCGGATAGTTATCTCGAATTGTGGCAGCATTAACCTTTTTCAAGTTAATGCACACACGCAGTTTGCCATTCTTCTTGGGCACCACTACGATGGGGGATACCCATTCAGTGTGCTCAATTTCATAGATAAATCCAGCTTCGACCAGTCTATCTATCTCTTCCTTGATCTTAGCAGCGTAATTATCGTTATATGTATAAGGCTTTTGCTTAGAGGGTTTGGCATCTGAGGTCATGGGGATGGTGTGCGAGCATATGTCCGGGTCAACACCTTTCAAATCCTTGTAACTCCAAGCGAATACATCTCTGTATTCTCTTAGCAAGGCAATCAACTCTTGCTCTTCTTCTTCAGTCAAGTCATGGCCTATATACGTGCATCTCTCCTCTCCTTCTTCTATGGCCACTACTATTTTCTTAGTGGTTTCTTTGTTATCATAGGCCTCTCCTGATTGTGCCTCTCGTTTAGGCATTCTTATCATGACTCTCCTGTCATCTATCTCATACTTCTTAAAATTTTCTGGGACCTCAAACAAAGATTCTTCCTCTTCTGGTAAGGCTTCTCTCTTCTTTCGTTTCTTTCCTTCTTCCTTAGGGTCATATGCGTTGCTAATCTTACATCATTTGTAACCTCTCCATGCTTCTGCGGTTGAAATTCTACTTCATGGAAATATTCTTCATCTGATGCAAATGGAGGGTCCATAATGATTGACTCTAGATCGGAGTCGCTTGCATCCTCAAATGCATCAGGGCTAGGTTCGCATTCTTCTAAAACTGCCTCTCCCATGATTGGCTCTATGGAGAAGACTGAAATATCATAGCCATCCTCATCACAGTGAGGTGTCCATTGTTCTTCATTGATGGCTACGTCCATTGTTGCTAAAATTTCTGCCCAGCCATGGGGTTCAAATTCCTCGTCTGGAAAAACTACAGGTGCATAGGCTGGGTCTTGAATGGGTCTATGGGTTTCGTTTGCACCTATTTCTCTGGCCTTTCTCTCTTCTCTTCCTCCACTGCTACTTTGCACATCCATAAGTGAGTGTCTTCGTGCATCCAGGAGGATCCTGATCCTATGGAATGCACAGATTCTGTATCATCTTTGGCTCTATGGATGGGATTCCATTGGATAGGAGGGACATCTCTATGAGAATAATCCTTGAGATTGACTTTGGTTGTAACACCTAAGTGCTGCAGGTACAAAGAATTGGTTCCCCAATCCTGTACCACTTGCAACTGTCGCATGAATGGTCTTCCCAAAATCATCTCATAGGCATGATTTTTGCTGAAGTCACATATGGCAAAGCTATGCTCAAACTCAACACCACAAGTGGTGAGAGTTATCCCCTCCAGCAATCCTAAGGGTCTCTCAATATGACCATCGGCCATCTGCAATTTCATCCTCGTTGGCCTGAGTGCCGGCTTGCCCCAACGCTTCCAAAGGGAAGTGGTGGCAATTGCAACTCCTGCACCTGAGTCCAAAATTGCCTTAGTGGTGTAGTCCTGGTAGGTAATGGGAAGATAGGTGTTCCCTTCTTCACCTTCACACATATCTCCTATCTTATCCAAGGGAATTTCTGGCACTGTCCTATGGGATCCTACCTTGGAACGAGGTTTTGCAACTTCAGCTACCTGACTGGCTACATATTTTCGCATGTTTGGTCTTTCTTCAGTCAGTTCTTCCAAAGTGAGATCGCGTTGCACCTTGGTGTTTGTTACTACCTCCGTGTTCCTTGGTATGACTGAGTCGTCGTTCCTTACCATGACTGTGGGTGCTCTCATACATGTGGACTTTGCTTCCCATGGGCCTGTGAAGTGGGGTAGCTCCTGTATGGAATTAGACTCAAAGTCCAATCTCTCATTAGACTGAGTACTCTCATGTTCCCCGTAAATGGATGGGATGTCTTGTGGGAATTGGTCGTGTGCATCATCCACAAGTTCAAATGGAGGGGCGACCTCACTTTCGTTATCCCATTTATCTTCTTGAATCTCTCGTAGGAAGTCTGGTGCAAACCGATTCATAGAAGAAGAAGTGTCTGGTTCCGTAGAATTACGCACATAAGCAACCTGGGAAGGAGGGCTTATTCTATCGTTGGCTCTCTCCTTGTTCCCATAGATGGCTGGAGCACAAGCTTCTTGGGGAGAATTACTTATTCCATTACTTTTCCGAACAGGCTCATACGCTCTCTGAGAAGGAATGTGGGTTACCTGTGGAGGTACATAAGCTTTCGGAGGAGGCTCATGTGACTTTTGGGGGGGAAGATAAGTTTCTTGAGGAGGCACATGGGCTTCCTGAAGAGGCTGGCTTATCCGTTCTCTTGCCCTTTCCTTTCTTTGAGGGGCAGGTTCCTTCTCTGATTGTGCAATTAACTTCTCTATTCTTTCCAGCAGTCCATCAAAGTGTAACTGCGTCTTAGCTGAACTAGAAATGTTAAATAGGCGGCTGGCCTCAAACATGGTCTGAGCCAATTCCACCATTTTGGCACAGATCTTAGTTCGTTCAAGCTCTAGCTCGGCTCTAGGGTAGCATTTTTCGTGATCGGTGATGGTTGGCCCTTCTTGAATTCTGGCCTGATATGCTTTAAGCATCATATTAAGGTCTTCCGGAGTGGGATCTGCTAGGACTGATCCTACTCTAGGGGGTGGTGGGATTTGATGAGGCGGTGGGGAAGGTGGTGGGTCGGATGGAGATGGGAGTGGTGGAGGCGGGGTAATGTGAGAGGGAGTTTGAGCTGTTAGTTCAGTTATCCTCGCTTTGGTTTCTCTTATGCTTTCCTCAAGCTCACTCATCTTTTGGCCCATTGTCTTTTCATTCTTTCTCGACTATCTTTCCACGCTCTAGTCCTTTTCTTTGTCACGCTCTCGGTTTCACTAGCCTCTGGGCCCTTTTCCTGGCTTGCCTCTTGGTTTTGCTGCAATGCCTGAGCTCTAGTAACCACCTGCACTGGTGCAGTGGAAGTGACACTTCCTGAGGCATCCACAACCAACCCAATCACATTGATAGGAGTGATTTTTGGCATATTATTGGGGTTCTTAGGGCAATCTCGTAAGAGATGTTCTTTTCCACAATCTTGGCAGAAGCCTTGGATAGTCACTGACTGATTTTGTGGAGGTGGAGGTAAGGGACAATCACGAATGAAGTGATCCCCCTGACATCGGTAGCATGGTCCTCTAGGAAAGGGTGGTCGTACCTGCCTAGGTTGAGGCCTAGGGTTGGGGTTTGCATACATGACGTTCGTGTAATCCGACTCCCAACTAGGTTCACTTGGTTCTTCACTATAGTATGACTCACCATGTTCTGGAGACTGCATGTAATAAGCTTGGGGACTATCGATATGTGTAGAATCAAAGCTATGGTCACTCGGGTCACTTTCTGAGATCAATGGGGTTACTGGTACTATGGCTCTATTCAGGTTTTCTTCTGCAACAGCATACTTTACTGGAATCACGTTAGCGGGGTTTGGGGGCTGTTGAGCTAGTACCGGTTGGGGTCTCTGTTGGGCCTGATATGGTTGCTGATAGGGTTGTTGGGGTCTTGCATATTGTGGTGGTGGATTTTGGTTCTGGTATCGGCCTTGTTGGTAGGGCTGCGGATAGGGTTGCCTAACTGCCTGCTTGTTGTATGGGCAGTCTTGTGCGGTGTGATTGGTGTATCTCCGTTCTATGGTGCAGTACTGGCTACTAGGGTTTACTTGGGGTTGAGCCATAATAGGGCAGACATTCGCCATATGGTCACCACCGCATGTATAGCACCTTTTCACCGGGGCAAACCTTGGGATTTGTTTGCTAGTTACACCTAATTTCTGAGCTACCTTTTCCGCGAGTTCCTCAATTGATGTGGACTGCGTGGAAGAGTGACTAGATGTACTATCTGAATCTTTGTAGATTTTGGAAAGCTCTAGTTCTTCCCCTAGGTTATCTTCAATGTCAATGCACATGCGCACACACTCTTCTATAGTCCTAGGGTCCTTTAGATACACATAGGATCTTAATTTCGTACTCAGCAATCCATCAAGGAATAAGGCTACTTGTTTAGCAGATGTGGGTAACTCCGAAATAGGACACCTTTCCAGATATTGTCTAAACCTTCTTCCGGCCAATCTGACAGTCTCTTGGGGGGTCTGTTTGAAGCTGTGGATCAATGAGGAGGTATTGTGTCTTATGCCGCTCTTAGAGAACTCTACAATAAATGCCTCTCGGAGTTGGTCTATGCTCCTGAACTGACGCTCGTCTAATGGCTGAAACCATGTAAGTGCCGTGTTCCTAAGGGTTAGACCGAAGGCATTGTATTGCGTGAACAGATCTTCCACTTGTTCAGCTCTCAAAACTTGCTTGAACTCCGCCACATGATCATAGGGATCTCCTGTGCCGTCGAAGTAATTCTTTATGGACTTGACTAGCTGGGTGGGTCTCAAAGTTCTTGTATGCTCTCTAGGCCTCGGCAGAGGGAATCCATCTACATTTCTTTGGTTTCTGTGGGCTCTATGCATCTCAGGTTCTACCCTATTCGTCTCTGTTCTCGTTCTTTCTCTGCCCACTGGGTTAGCAAAACTTACTTCTGGTCTATCTCTACTTCGGTCTCTTTGCATACCATGAGCTTGAGAAGTTCCAGCCCCAGGGTGACCATAGGATACATTTGATCTTGGTTGGGGGAAAATAAATTCACCCTTCCAAGTGTAAGCATGCCTATCGTTTTCTGTCACCACAAAGATCCGTTCTGAAGCATGATCTAAATAGGTCACTCTGCCTGGGCTATCCGGATCCTTAAACTCATAGATCATGATATTTCCTATGTCTGTTGGTTGATTAGACTTATACCTCCAAAAGGCTTCATCAGTTTCTCGATTGAGGAGCAACTCTATGCTCTTGTTGTCTTGGGGGACCCATTCAGGCGTGATAATCCTGGTGAGAACTGATTTACCTCGAGGGGTTCTAGGTTCTGCACCCATGTTCCCTTGTTCCAGGTCACCTAAGTCCGCTTCTGAGATTATATTCCCAAAGTCATCGGTCCTATCAGGGTGACTAGTGACTACATATATAGTTCCTTCTTTGTCCAGGTATGCACCATTTTCAAACTTGACAGCTGGGTGCTCTAGTCCAATGGATTGATCGGGGTTTTTAATCTGGACCACAGATCTTCCTAAGCCGTCCTCATAGATGCTAGCACCTAATCGGTTGGTCCTAAGGTACTCCAGCTGCGTTTTGTAAGGGCCTTCTACCCTGTATAGGTAAGGCACTCCTGAACTTCCCGTAGGTCTGTCCATGCCTTGGGACATTTCTGACTCACTGGTCTCAGAGCTAGGGTAGTTTGAACGGTGGCTCAACTGCTGGGCCCAAGACCTTGCAGTGTGATTGACACTAGCCTCTGAAGATCTAAGGCTTTGTCTCTCTCGTGCTAGGTGTCGTCCTGATCTAAGGTTCATATGCCTAACTGATTAGCCCAATTTTTTTTTCGGAGTACAACCTCGTTGCCAATCAATTGGTACCAGTCACTTGATTCTTTTTAGTTAATTATTGTGTTTATGGTCTTGTCTGATATCACGTCGTCGGAATACTTGAGTGTTCTTCGTAATTTCAGGTTGATCGTTCCACGTTAGGTTCTTTTCCTTTAGGTTATCGACAGTACAGTAACTAAGTTTTTAGCTTGAACTTGAGTTCCTTAATAGTCTTCAACTTGATAACTGCCTATCGTCGCCCTAACTTACTCCTATCTCTACTCGTTCTTAGCTTGAGCTAGGAAATGACAGAGGTAGTAGAGAATAATCCAACCTTACTTGTTGATCCCTGGCTTTATGGTGCTCAAGAACCCGGTTCTCAAGCTTGCAAAGAACCCTTGCTTTGTATGCTCTCAGTTGCTCTCACTGGACCTATAAAAGACCCACAGTTAGCTCAATGCTCAGATTCAAAGGACACAACCAACCACTTTTATTCATGTAACATAAACACATTTTTGCATTGTGACTTTTAGGATAATAATTCTAAAGACCCTTGACTTTTGATCCCCCTGGGTATGGTCAACTTCAAAATACCCTATCTAAAAATCAATGCATTATCTTTATAAAAAACAGTTGAGGGCGTGTAGTATATGCTACGAGCTTTCCAACAAGCCCTAGAGCTCAAAAAATGGATCTCGTATGAAAAAGTTGTGACCGTTCAGGGTTCTAGGGTTACGACAGGGTTCAAACAGGATCACTGTGCAACAGGTTTTCCCCAAGTTGTTTTCCTAAGACTTCCCCAAGTGCTCAAGAGTATAATATTTGTGACCAAAATTAGCCCAATTTTTCAATTAACAAACCTTAAAAATTTTGGCTAAAATTGGCTGTCAATCGCGATGGATAGGGCTGTCAATCGCGATGGACACTCAGTCAATCGCGATGGACAGAGAATTCAGTCGGTCGCGATGGACACCCAATTCAATCAATCGCGATGGACAGGTAGTCTGTCGCGATGGACAGGGACCTCAGTCAATCGCGATGGACACCCAGTCAATCGCGATGGACAGGGGGTTGAGTCAATCGCGATGGACAGGCAGTCTGTCGCGATGGACAGGCAGTCTGTCGCGATGGTCAGAGACTTCAGTCAATCGCGATGGACACCCAGTCAATCGCGATGGACAGGGGGTTGAGTCAATCGCGATGGTCAGGCAGTCTGTCGCAATGGACAGGCAGTCTGTCGCGATGGTCAGAGACTTCAGTCAATCGCGATGGACACCCAGTCAATCGCGATGGACAGGGGGTTGAGTCAATCGCGATGGTCAGGCAGTCTGTCGCGATGGACAGGGCTGTCAATCGCGATGGACAGAGCTGTCAATCGCGATGGACTGAAATTTTGCAAGATTTTCAAAAATTTCAGTGGGAATGTGGTGTGCAGGGTCTCTAGTCCACTGTGGTGCACTCAGATTTACCAACAAGTGAAAATTTCTGTCAATCGCGATGGACAGAAGGCGGCGACTGCGAGACAGTTTCGTCGAGTTCCGTACCTGCGCGGAAGGCTGGAGATGGTGATGTGACCTGTACCTGCAAGATAGCTCAGAAAACATGCAAAAAGCAGCACATGCAATTTCGCTCTCTCGCTCTCTCTCACAAGTGAAATGAGGGAAATGAGGTGGGGGTGAGGATATAGTCAAAAAACTGAAATTTTTGCGATGATGGAGATGGACGTGGGAGATGGTGATGATGATGATGGTGATGGAGATGGTGAAGAAAGTAAAAGAAAATCTATGAGAGTGAAGAAAATACCTACAACTCCAACGCGTCAACTCTACGTCTTACCATCACACGCTCGTCCTCAAAGCTCGATCCCCGGCAACGGCGCCAAAATTTGGTGTAGCTCAATGATGAGTAGCACCTCCTTTAATGTCAATCCGGGAAGACGTGAGGATGGTATGAAGACCTCGAGCAAGTGGCGGCACAAGTGCGTGAGTGAGAAGCACACAAACATGCACACACATACACACACACGCGCACACACGGCAAGACAAAGAGAGAGGATCAAGGAGTTCTTTAGATTACTTTCAAAAGCTCTTACAAGTTCGTTTCAATTACAATCCACCCTCAAAAATGAGCTCTCTAGCTCTTTTTATAGTTTTTGACTAACTTTTGGCCCTGTCCAGACCTAGTGTCCGGCCTAGTTAAAAATTAGGTTCCAGGGCCAATTTTGAGGGCTCAAACGGAGTCTAAAAAATACGAAAATTGATATGTAGGTACTTCTAAGGCTCCTCAAGCTCAAGGACTCCTTGGCTTGCACAAAATGGAGCTACAAAAATATGAAATGGTATTTACAATGATTGTTAGTGATAAGAATCACTGTTCAAAGATGTAGATTGGAAAAATTGAAGGGCCTATCTGCCAGATTTGCGTCGACTGCTTTGTCTGCTTACTCCTTCACCTTGTTCTGACTCTCTCCGTTGGCTTCCTTGTCTCGTCAATCCTTGGGTTCCCTGGCTTCCTTGTCTAGTCAGTCCTTGGGTTCCCATACCCATACTGCTCTCAACACCAGCCTCTTCCAAGTGTTGTGCCATGAACACTCTACTGCTCTGTTCAAAAAGTAGCTAGTGTGCCCGCATGCTCTCCATGATTTGGTATAACTGACGAAGTTCTGCAGTAAATGTTGGGGGCTTCAGTAGTCTCTTCTTCTTCTCCCTCTTCTTCTTCCTCTTCTTCTTCCTCTTCTTCTTCCTCTTCTTCACCCTTTGGTCGTTCTAATTATTGAGATGGGGTTCTCTGTTGATTGTCGTCCCGATATACATGGCGGGTCCTTCACTATCCGAAGAGAATTTGACATCCAATAGTTGCGTGTTCTGCAAAAAGGATTCAAAATCAAAGGTGCTCATTCCTTCAATGTCTCCTCTCAAATATCCCTGAGCTTAAGCTTCCATTATCCTTAAGTTTAGTGTCCCATACCACACTAAACCCAATTAAGTGATATTGTAAACCTAGGTGTCCCATACCATCAGACTTACAACATCTTTAGTGTAGACAACTATAGCTCTTACTCAAGGATTAAACTCCATTCATTTTAGTCTGATCAAATATAATCAAAATCTTTGTAACTTACGTTCTTAAAGAGTCTTGATTTGTTCTTGAAAAGACTTTGAAAATTGAGCTTTCATTGAACTATTTCCTTGATTAGATGCAATCAAAATATCTTTGTTTATGTCATTTGATAATAGGGCTAGTATTTTCATACTAGATATTATCTATTGACATAAGTAGGCATAATGTATTCAAAGGATATAGTCAATCATAAGCTTTCCTAAATGGTTACCTTTTTAACCACCTTGATAAATTGTTTCTTACTCATAGAGCACATTTTGGAGTAGAGGTCTTAAGAGTTACCCTTTAATCTCCCTCTTCTCTAGATATGCTTAATGAGTTACAAACTCTTCACTCTTGAAGAAATTTTCTCAAAGCTCGAAATGAATCTACCTCTTGTCAATGGAAGGAGAAATTTATTGGATAAGAAATGAATGCTTCAAAAGGTGAAATGTTTCAACCATTTTTTTTTCCTAGAATGTCATTTTATGAAATTCTCTTCCCCTTTTTTATGTGTTCATTGTCCTCAATGATCAGATGTTGAATTTCTTATGAACTTGTTACCATCATTCATGATGAAAGATTAACCCATGTATGTAGGGTCTCATATAGGCTTCTGATTTCTATTTTGGATGTATTTCAATCCAATTTCTTATTATCATTAATTTATGGCTAACAAGAAAATAATTTTTTTTTCACTTGTAGCTAAAGTCCTTGGCCTTTCTGATCAGGCATGCCATGGGAATTATGGAACTTGGTGGTCCATAAGTAGGACATGAAGCTTAAAGCTCCTCTTCCTAAGTTAAATTTTGTTGGCTTTTGGATTAAGCCAACATATAAAAAGCATAAAAGTCAATGGGAATAATCTCAACACACCATTAAACTTTTATGCTTTTGACTTCATTCTATCTTAAACTTACAATACTTACTTCTCTCTCTCATGTCCCATCAACCTTGCATATGTGATTAAATCTATGCATATCTAATGTATGGCAAGAAGAGATACATCTTTACTTGAAGATGCTTAGCCCCTCTTTAAAGCATGCATGGAGCTTACATATTTTGAACTCCATTTAATGCAATGATTTATGCTTAAAATACCCATTCATGCCATGCTCTATTATGATGAACTTAATATACTCAATATCTCATTATCTTTCCAAGGTGAGTCCATTCCATGCCAATGAGATTCCTTTTTATTTTAATTTATGCCTTCAGTGAACCATTAAAATGAATCATTCTATGCACCATTCCATGTGCATTAAGAATTCATCTACTGGATTTGAAATGCGTTCCTAAATGCATTGTTATAGCATGGAAAAACAAATATTAAAGGAAAATTGGTAAGTAACACTTACCTCCGTCAAAGCTACGTCCTTTCCTTTCATTCTTTGTATAGCAAGGCTTATCCACTGGCATATTCTAAATGATAAGGCTTAATGAAATTTTCACAACTTCACTGATGGCTAAGTGCCAACGTTGTCATGATCTGAAAACTTCACTAGACCATTCAATCAGTAGGAGCGATGGGTGGTGTGTGCGAAGGACAAGGATGTTTACAACACGAGCTGATGACTGGCGTTGACTAATTCCTGATTGAAGATCAATAATTATAGGGATCTATCCCTAACTCAATGAAATTTCAAAAGATTACCTGGTCCTATCGGCCAAGGTGCTAACTCGTTGAATTCATTAGTGTAGTGTGCTTGCCACCCAGAACATCTAAGGACATTATGGGCCTATTTATTGCCTCAAACTTCCATAGTCTAAACACCCATAGTCCTTGTCTCACCCCACCATCTAAGCACGGCCATGCACCACTACCCATAGAATCAAAAAAGAGCTCTCAATCTGTCAATCCTTACTCTTCTTGAAAGAAGATATGTAGTAAGCTTTTTTTTTCCGAATTTTTTATATTCATTTCCCTTAAAAAAAGTATAAGAAAAACTTACCTCTATAGCTTCCGTTTCATCCATCTCTCATGGATAGCATCAAAGATTACACAAACGATGAAGGAGGTGCATCTTCGTCTCGTTGAGCACAAAATGCTTGTGCTATGAGGGGATGGCGAACTCTCTGCGGCTGATGAGTGCTGAACTGAGCCAAACTTGTGGCTGCACAGAATAGCGAGCTTGTAATCCCTCATTGGAGATTTGATTCAACTTAAATCTCTATAAATTCCACGAAGAGCCATGCAGTTGTTCAACCAAACTAAGGCAACAGGCTCGTAGTTGGGCGGCTCTAAGTTGTTGGGTTCACACGGGCCCATCTTGTAGGCACGCACCTATATGTCCACCTGAACCGCCGCCGTGTTCTCAAGGGTGGCTCAATTGCCTGGACTGATGCCTTCTTCCCTTTAAGGGAGGCCCGGCTGTTCGCTTTGTAATAAAGTAATTCTATGATCCAAGGGTCTGGCCGGTTCAGACAGATCTGAAATCGGACACCGTTTGGTCATCCGTGTGTATGAACAAAGATCTCAAGTTTAGACTTACTAGGAGGTCTTGTGCTCTTGTGAACAAGCGATCCACTTAGCTTAGTGGTTAAGTCTCAAGGATGTGAAGGAAGAGGTCTTGGGTTCAATCCCCATGGGAGACATGGGGAGAGTATTTTGCCCAAAGAGATCTAGAGCCTTCTAGAAGCATCCACTTGAGTTAACTCGAGTTAACTGGGACACTTGGCGCACATGTAGTTACATGGCTGACACTTGGATGGTTAGTATCCACCTGCCCAAGAAGGCAGTCCCCTAGAGAGAGCTATATATCTAGAGGCATTTGGTTGGGAGGAGAGTCATCTCTCAAGCACGTGGTGGTCGTAATCCTTGTTCTCTTGCACGCTTCTCCGTACGGGACGTAGACATGTTTTTACTCCTCTAAGAAGGATAATCAAAGACTCGCGTGCACTCAGCTGACCTTGATTGACTGAAATTCTTAGATATGGACAGAATTTCGAAAACCACATAAGATCTAGGATCTAATTAGCTCTGCATACCAATGTTGTGAATAACCATTGACTAAGGATTAACTACCTAGCAATAACTACCACCAAGGTGAAGAGAGAGCACGTCTCCACCCAACCAACTCCACCCATATATACCTCAAGGCGAAGCAAATGTAACCCCCTTTCCCTAATATTCCTCTCTCCCGTGTACCCCTACTTTTTCTCTCTCTAATGAGTTGGTTTTTTTATTACTTTTGTATTGTGACTTGGAAGGTTGGAAGACAAAAGGGATGATGGCCCATGCCGGATTCGAACCGGCACTAAACCACGTACAGCCACCCATGCTAAGTTTCCTACAATGTCAAGTCCACATCTTTGCATGGCCTATTCGTATGCTCTAGTCCAACCATGGATTTGAGCTAGCATCTCTCATCTCTGCCAGAGTCTTCAAGATTGCCATCATTCCGGAGCTCCTGCTTGGCAATAATATGTTTCCCAAATACACTCGAAACACCACCATAGCAAAGAGGTGCTCTTCACCTCTCAACATCAACATCCACTTGCATAGCTTGAGGGTATGTGTTGGTTAAATTCCATGGCATCCATCCATGGGCCCAAGCTCCCTCTAGTAGCATGTCTACCATGTGCCCTACTACTCGATCTGGTTCACAAGTAGAATCATGTCCAAAGAGAGGGTTTCCCTTTGACGAAGGGAGTCTTGGAGCGCAGTTTAGAGGCTACCTTTCTAATGGCTCTCTACCTTGGGCTTGGAATCTTAGGCAACCAGCCAAAGCCTTTCTATTCAAGGCCCTGCTCATATTTGATATGTACAACATTTGGGCATTCTCATCTCCATACTCTCAATAGAAGAAGAAGTCATAGGTCAAAACATGTCGTGTCGCATATATTTATGTGGGTGTTGGATGCACTCATTGGACAATGTGCTCATTTTCTTCAAACCCCAGAAGAAGATTAAGATTTTCTGTAGGTCTACTTGATGGAATAAGGCCAAACGCCATAGCTTTCTCACATTGTTTCTTCCATTTCTTATTTCCCCCAAGTAAAAGGTCCGTCCTACCTCAAAACAAAATAGCTTTCAATGTAAAATGAGAGAACTACAAGAGAGATAAAGGGAGGTGCAAAGAAGGATAATTAGTAGCCTTCCACCCCCTTCATGTGATTATATCCATTTATCTACAACCTTGTTGCTATGAAAAACCAACACCCTTCAGTGTCTGGGGGGGTAGTCCCTTTAGTTCCGAGTCCTTCTGCCGAGATAGTCTAGGTATTTCTCTATGGGCCATTCTCTGGAGGGTTCCACCCAGATCCTTCGCACATCTTTCCTTCCAAGTTTTCTAGGGGACTTTGCGTTTAATCACATTCGAGAAAAGCCTTGCCAAGTAGAGCTTGCTTCTACCAGATGGGTTGATCTAGTTTTAGGCCAACGAGAGATAAACTAGGCAAAACAATTGAGAATCCAAATGTAAGAGGTAATCAACCTCTAGTAGATCCCACGAGAAAACCATCAAGTAATCATGTTAATCATGGGATTTCTCAATTCCAACAAGATTTTCCCCGAGCTAGAGTGAAACCGTGAAATCGTGTAGCTAGCCAAGAAGCTCTAGCAATAAACCTATGCCAATGCCATCAAGGCCTTGGAAGAAGCGTTCAAGCATCCCAAGTGGAAAGGTGCATGGAACATTATTATGACAGGTCTACAAATCCTTATTACCATGTAGCCAAATTGAAATTGGTGTTAATTCCCGAAAAAAGAAATCTCATATTTATTCACTCAACATAAAGCTTTTGACCTAACTCTTGTAGGAGGAGCCCTTGCCTAGTTGCATCCCTTGACAATTATACCATTTGGAAATCCAGATATGCTTATCAAAGGGTTCCTAGGAGAATTCCATGAATGTAGAGTGAAGCATGAAACTTTCTCCCTAATATATAGGTTCAAACAAGCGAGCCATGACCAAGTCATAGTAGTTGCCAAAAGATACAAGGAGTCCAATTATAGGTGGCCTATCATAGAAAGAACATCAGAGAAGAAACTTAGGTCACCGCTCTACATCAGTAGACTTGCCACCTTGAATGAGTGTATTGAAGAATATCTGCATTTCGGAAGATAACCTTGAATGAATGCATCAAAGAGTATGCAAGCCTAAGAAGGAGGGAGTGTTGAGTATGAAGTCAAACAGAAGGAAGATTAGAAAAAGGTAAAGAAAATTAGGAGATGCACATAAATTTTTGGAAGCCTACATGTAATTTTGTAAAATACCTCTTTTGGCTAGAATTTTAGTTCAGAATTTATTCTTATGGATGTATCAATTTTATAATTCCCAAGAGCATGGGAAAGCCTTCACATGTATACACTTCGACCACCATAGTTATCTAGCACAAAAACATTTGTATAAAGGTTAATGAGAGCTCAATTTTAATTGGTGTCTATAAACCCATTACCTCTCCAGTTGAGACAAGCTTATGGTTCAATCTTATTAGTACTGGAGATGGATTTGATGATGTTGTCTATCAAAGAGCCATGGGATGCATTCTCTATGTGTGAAACAATCTGTTTGATATCCACTTTGCTATCTCTTAGAGGAGCATATCAATGCATGGCCTAGGTGTCAAGCATAAGAATATCTTTCGCCACTTATCAGGCATCCAACAACTTGGGTCATCTTATCACGAAGGAGATCATAACTATCTGATTCACCTTTTTGTTTTTTTTTTGGGCTTAGATTGGGTTGGTTGTTATGACACTTGTTTGTGCATAATTTGATTTTTCTTCATGCATGGTAGGTCCCAAACACATAACATTGAAGGGATAATTATCTTTTTATATTCCACACTCAACAATACACCTTGTGTAGTGCTCCTAAGCTTGTTCTTTGTCTTGTTTCAGGAAACAGATAGAACATATATCTTTGCACACAGAGCTCACAAGAGTGTTTTCTTCATGATCCTCCGAAAGCCTTGCCAAGTAAAGCTTGCTTCTACCAGATCGGTTTTAGGTTTCTTGGACTTTGCCCATCCTTCGAATGCATCATTTTCTTTTGAATTGCACTTGTTTTTGCGTGAGGCACTTACATTACAATGTATTTGCTTATAAATGACTCTAAGCAAACGAATGACATGAGTTCAAAGAAACCATTTTAGCGTGAACAAAAGCCACCCATCTTTGTATAAAGGTAAATGAGAGCTCAATTTTCATTGATGTCCATAAACCCGTTACCTCTCGTGTTGAGACAAGCTTATGGTTCAATCTTCTTGGTACTGGAGATGGATTGATGATGTTGTCTTTCAAAGAGCTATGGGATGCATTCTCTATGTATGAATCATTCTATCTGATGTCCACTTTGTTATCTCTCATATGAGCATATCATTGCATGGCCTAGGTGTCAAGCATAGGTGTATCTTTTGCCACTTATCAGGCATGCAACAACTTGGGTCATCTTATCCCAAGGGGGGATCATAACTTTACCTTTCTGTTTAACGTTATGTTCAGCTCGAACTTTTTCATCTCCTCATGGTTTGATAGAGAGGGCACAAGGAATGTGCGTGACTGATCACGATCTCCTGTCACTTTAAGAGTTGCAATCAGATAGTAGCATCTGAGGAAATCTAGCTTAGGCAGGGATGCACTTAAGTAGTCCTTCAATCCCGCTTTCTGCCAAATGTCTTGAAGAGGTGCTACATTTTGTAGTGCTTCAAACTCTCTTGAGAAGAACGGAAATGTCTACCACACTCCTCAGAATTCCAACTTGGACTCCCAAATGTGGTCTGCATCCCCTAAATCTCCTGGCATCTCATTGAACCAATGAGAGTGTCCTTTTAGTCTTTTTGTTAAGCCACTTGGTGGATCCGCGATGGGAAGTCGTCTCACATTCAAACATTCTTCAGGCCTAGTTGCGAGTGGGGCCTCCACGGGCATGGTATCCCAATTGACTTGAGAACTACTGCCTGCTTGGGAGCTCGTGCCTGCTGCTTCTGCCATGCAATTGTTTGTAGTTGATGATGCTAATCTACTAGAAGAAGAGAGGCACACTAGTGTTGCATAGGAAATAGGATGTAATGGTGTTCGCTCCACAATACTAACATGACATGCCAAGTGGTTAGGGGTGAAGTGTTGGTGATGGGTGTGAATGATGGTTAGTGGTAGTGTCACCCTAGATGCATACTTTGGATATGCAATGTACTCAAGATGCACCTACATCAGAGTAGACAGATTTATAAAATTGGGTCAGGGGTTCGATGCGTGGTTTAAGTCTCCAAACTTTGATTGTGGAAGCATAGCTTTTAGGGGTGATGACATGTAAAGGTCTATGGTCTGGATTGTGTTGGATTTGGGACCTTTTGGGTACCCATTTCACCATATTCCTAGGTTTGACCAAAGATGTAATGGTGTGGGGTGTAGGTGTCTACCCTGAGATGTTTTCCAAGAGTGCTTGTGAGTGTTGATTCATTCTTGTGATTGGAGGTGAGGCTATTTGAGCTTGCAAGCAAGTCTTGGGCACCCATATTTGTCGAGCATTGGGGATAGCCTTCATTGACTGCTTAGGAACCCAAATAGAAATGGTATGTCTAGAGTGTTGGCTAAGGGACTCCTTCAATGTAATCCTTGATGGTGTGGCTTGGTGGCTTCCTTGAGAATCTGTCTCTAGAGCCATGGGTTTTCTATCCTTGCGTATCCAGATTTGCTTCATGCCATGAGGTACTTCATGGTGCACAGGTTGGTGTTCACGCTTCTTGATCATTGGCCTCCTCGGTGTAGTGTGTTGCCCGGCTTGCTATCCTCGAATCCTCTTTGGAAAAGAAGGGGACTCCTCATGGAATTATGTACCTTCGTCTAGAGTGATAATCTTCTGCACCATAGAACTTTGGACAAGAATAGCATCGTTTACTTCATGTGGGTTCTTGGAGGGACCAGGAGTTGTTGCCTTTTCTAATGGCCTAGGTACCTGATTTTCTAATTCAATCGTGAGGCAGTTTCGGCCTACCCAAGCCTGAAGAAGTCCACTTCTTATGTTGAGGTTGAGTGCGTGATCATAGATCTAGTCTTGGCCCAAGACCACAGGTTTGGTAAGATCCTCGTCTTCACATACTAGCACTTTTACTGTCATTAGGACCTCTTGAATGTAGAGGGGAAGTTCCACCCTCCCATGCAAGGGCTTTCAACACCTCCTAACCCTATTAGATATGCCTCTATGGGTTTTACCTCCAATTGCAATTCTTGGCAGTAAGAAAGTCACACTGCACTAGTGCCTGCACCTGAGTCGATTAAAGCTCTCATGGTCCTTGCAGTCTCTCCTTTTGCTACTTCTAGGGTCACAAAACGTCGTCGATCAACTATCCTATGGAACCGTTCACCTGAAACCTCGCACATGGCCATGTGATAACCTAGAGCTTCATGAGTGTCAAGTATGGCCTGCTCTCTACCTTGTCTTCTCAGTTTCATTCGTTGGATGCATTCTAAAGCTTCTGCCTGTGCTCCTTCTCGAATTTGCTTTTCCTCTTCCTTACGTTCCTATGCAATATTGAGTCGATTTAGCATCTCTTCCGTTAGGGGTTCTTGACATAACTTGACTCTGCATCCGCTTATATAGCTTGGTAGGATGTCACCTTCTAGAGTGGCTAGTTGTACTGATCCACTTGTGGAGATCCTATTGATAATCATTGGTCCATAGCCTCTCTTCTCTAATTTCCGTGCATGTTGTTTCAAGGTGTACTAGGACCACGTCTCCTGCTTTCAAGCCCTTATCCTTCACATGTGCATCGAAATATGCTTTTTGGCTTTTCTTGGCTGCATAAATTCCTGATGCCCTCAATCATGTTTCACCTAATCGTTCAAGATCGAGGATTCTAGAGGAGAGATCATGGCCTGTCCAGTCATGGTCTTGTGCTACCTTCAATGCAGGTATCAAAAAGTCGAATGGTAGCATTACATTTTGGCCAAACACCATCTGAAAGGGTGTGGCTTGGAGTACCGTTTTATAGGCAACTCTGTATGCCCAAACAACATGGTGTAGCTGTTTGTCCCAATCAGAACGTTTATTATTAATTAATTTTGTCAATACATTGCATAGTATCTTATTTGTGCTCTCAGCCTGTCCGTTGGCTTGTGGATGATAGGGGGCCGCCTTCTTATGTATCACCAAGAATCCTTGGAGAAGGTTTTCTATGACTTCATTCAAGAAGTGTGTGCCTCTATTGCTTACAAGCTCTATTGGTAACCCATATTTGGTGAACACATTCTCAAATAAGAACTTAGTAGTGGTCTGTGCGTCGTTCTTTGTGGTAGCTTTTACTTCCACCCACTTAGTTAGATAATCAGTGGCCACAATAATGTATTCAACATGGGAACTCTTAGCTGGGGGGCCTATCATAGGTTTCAATGGCATCTCATCTTTACGTATAGGGTACTGAGTTTGCTGACATACATCACACCTCTTCACATAGGTATGTGCATCCATATAAAGTGTGGGCCACCAAAGACCTGCAAATAGTGTTGCCTTGATCACCCTATCGGGTCCAAAGTGTCCTCCTGCTACACCTTGGTGAGCCGTTTCCAAGATCTTGAGATATTCACTCTTGTGGACACATAATCTAAGATACCCATCTTTTCCCCTTCTGTATAGATTATCTCCAATGAGAGTATAATCTAAAGCTTCTTGTTCTAAGCTCCTTTGTCTAGCCAATGTCATATCTTGGAGAAAAGTTCTCATCCTCAAAAAGGCTACTAAGGGCTTGCTCTAATCTGGCACTAAAGACACTTAAGAGTGGCATGTTCCACTGGTGGTTTAGTGCATGTGTACCTAAGTCAAGAAGTCTTAGGGACTTGTGCCAAAGAGACTAAATCTCATTTTCCACACAAGTGCATATAGTGGGGAATTGACACATGCTTATTTGTCAATGCGATGAACCGACCTAACCAAGCATATGAGGACTTGTGCTCACGTGATGGGAAATGAAGTGGTTCAGCTCACATGCATAAGAAAAGACTAACATACCTCTCCAACTCACTTAACTACAAAAAGTGTCTGTTGCGATGCCACTTACAGTAGTTTTCACTAAATCGAGGATTTCTCCCAGCTCCGAACTCCGAATATGGCCAATAGCAGGTTCCTTTTGAAGCTCTCGACGAGACACATCTATTGGACGTGTTTCACTTGATTCTGACAACCGTGCTTCAAGTTATGACCAAAATAGTGAATGGCAGGAAGCACACACTCACTCCACAACTCGTAGTAGCGCACACACACACTACAATAGCTCAAAAATAGTGGGGAGGGGTAGACAACAGTCCTACACACACATTCCAAGCATTGCACACACACCAGAGATCACAGAGAAGGTAGAAATCAGCAAGAAAGAAGCAAATTCCAAAATTCTCCAGCTCTTCTTCTTCACAATGGCAAAAAAATCCCTACAAAGAGTCACAAAGTGACTTATATACATGTGCCCTAAAAATGGTCCTTTCACACAAGTGACCGGCACTTTATTAACTAATCTCTATTTTCCTACTATTTTACAAGAAATATATTACAATGATTCAGGATTATGCATCTAGAGGACTCCTCTAGTGCATTTACATGGCTTGAGGGAATTTCTTAAGACTTTGAAGAAGAAAAATATGCCCATTAATTTGAAAATTTTGGGGCTCCCCTTTCGTGCCTCTTTGCTCTACAACACTCTCCTCCTCTTTGTCTCTGTCGTCCCTTAACAGGCTTTTGCTTCTCGTTTGTAGCTCGTCTAAGATTTCTGAATACACGCACCCGATGGTCGAAGAAGCAACAAGGACTGTCAGACAATTGGTTATCTTACCCGAGGTATGTCCTTTGCTTTTGTTTGCCCCTTGGTATTCCGTACATCACAAATCTGGGTTGTTGTATTCAGTCGGGCTGCCACGCATGCCATCAGTGACTAAGAATGTGGTATTCTTAGTCACCCGCTTCAACTTTTCAGCCTCTGCCTCTTTCTAACTTTTGGTCTTCTGATTTGTCTTTGTCTTCACACATCTGACCTGTTGTATTGCTTTGAGCTTGTTTATTTTCTGCCATCGCACGCTATCATTGGGAGGATTATTACCTGCCAAGTATTGTCTTGCACTTCTTCATGGATACTTCCTGGCCCTGGTCCGTCCTGCCAATGAAATGTCCTGGTTGTTATTGTTCTTTAACTCCATTCCTCAGGACCTGGGTGTTTTGCGTTGTTGCCTGATGCGTGCCCCTATGGGGCTTTGGGTAGAGGGTGGTTCTTTTGCTTTATAATCTTCATTATTTACTGAGTAGTTTTGATCTTTGATTTTCTTCTTCTTCTCTTCTTGCTTGATTCCCCTTCCACATATCCCTCATCTTGAACTCTGTCATCCCCGATAGGCTTTTTGTGGTGACATGAGTATGTTTGTATGGCGGCTTGCTCTCGTTGATTAAGCAAATTGGCATGACATATCATGAACTCTTTCCACTGGCTTGACTTCACTCCATCCTCTGGTGCTTGCCTGTGATCCGCAAAGAAGCTTGTTTCATAAGCCACCAGTCTTGCATTAAGATTTGAAGTCATTTTTACAAAAAATTTTGAATCAATTTCAAAGAAGCCAGTAAAAAGTGCTTCTTCAAATGTGTGCATATATGTGCTTGGCAAAAACATGAGCCGCGAATAAAATGCCATCAGAGTTAATCGGCTTGGGATAGTGAAAAGATAAAAAATAAGTGCTTCCATCCCTGGTGGCGTTTCGCCCTATTCCATCAAGTAGAACTACAGAAAATCTTAATCTTCTTTTTGAAGAAAATGAGCACAATGTCCAATGAGTGCATCCAACACCCACATAAATATATGCGACACGACATGTTTTGACCTATGAGTTCTTCTTTTGTGGAGAATATGAGTTCTTCTTCTTTTAGGTACTCACTGAGGTGCACAAAGGTGAAGGTGAGAAGCACACTAGTGTATACAGACATACACACATAGACACACACACACACACAAGGAAGAGACAATATGAGAGGCGATGGAAGGTTATTCGCTTCTTCTCATTACTCAAAGTACAAGAACTCTCACACAATGCCCGTACATGAAAACTAGCTAACCCCAAAAATGATCTCTCTAGCTCTATTTATAGTTTTTGAGGTGAAGCGGCCGGTTTTGCATCTAATGACTGGTCTAGTTAAAATTATGTCCTATGCTACTTTTGGGGGATCAAATGAGGTCCAAAAAATGTGAAAATTGGTAGGCTTGTTCTATCTAGGCTCCTCACGCATGAGGACTCCTTAGCTTGCACAAAGTGGAGCTTTGCATGGAAAAATTGGGTGGTTCTATGTTACAATGGTTAGTGAGAAGAATTACAATTGATGTTTTAGACAAGATTTGATCAATCTAAATCAATATTGACTAGAAATTTCTTTAATGGGCCCCCTTGTGGTCTCCCTGCTCTACTTCTCACGTGCTTCCTCTTCTTCAATGTTGTGAATAGCTACTGCGAACAATCCTAGATGAGAATTTACAATTATAAAGCTTGGTGATGAGTTTGCATGTTTGATGAGAGGTTTTGTAGCAGTTAGTGTGGTCCTTCTCTAGCCCATTGCATGGCCATGAGAAAAAGAAGAAGAAAAAGAGGGTTGCTTCAAGCGCCACTTACCCTTGTCTTTGACATTCGATATATTGCAATCCCTTTGGGCTAGTTGGTTTGAGCAACACTAGCATTTCCTACAAAGAGCTTCATATGTAGGTATCACCATAGCTATGAATGATGTGGCCTAGAGAATTGAAATGGAAGGAGAACTAATTCGGGGAGACTGGCTTGGTGGGGCCATTGATGATGAAGTTTGCCATTATTGATTTTCATCATTCTTGGCTAGCCTTTGGTCGTGTTCAAACAGGGTGGCACACTTTTGCCCCCTCAGATTGAGTTATGTCATTCTCAATTCAAATTGAGCGGCGGTACTCTCTCAAAACCAAAATGTATGTATAACACTATTGGTTGAAGAATGTAAGTAGCAAACAAGAATATCTTTATTAGAGCAATACCAGCTTTTTTCGAGAGGGAAAGGATGTTGTGTATGCATAATTGGCTTTTTCTTCATGCACGGTAGATCATACACACATAACATTGAAAGAATAGTAACCTTTGTATATTTTTCTTGTGTGCATTCTGAGGAGGTGATGGAAGAGCATGAAGATGAGAGGGTCTTTGCAAAATCCTTGTCTAGAACAACGCATTTTTTGCTTGGACATTATATTAGACTCTCTAAGCTTGCAAATGGCACATAAATATGACCATAGTGTCAGATGTTTGTGTCAAGACAAACTTCCTTGGGATTTTGAGCATGAAGAGAAAACCTTTTATTTATGGAAGAAGGCACTAAGGAAAACGTAATCCAAATTTATTTCACGAATTTAGAGTGACTAGAGACTGAGCACTATACTTAAGAACTCATAGGTGTGATCCTCACATTTTCACAAAACAGACACTACACATACAGAGTCATAGAGACGGATGCATATCTTTACACACGGAGCTCCAACGATCAAAATATGGCATACACAAGCTCAAAAGGATATTATCTTCATGATCCAAGCATTGGATAGTAGCTCAAGAAGATGGTGAAAACTTCAAGAAAATGTATAGATATGTAAAGTACAATGCTTGGAGGTGTCGGAGGACTACGATGGGTAAGAGACAAAGTACAGTGGCCACGCTAGAAGTGAGTGTGGGCTCTACTATATCCCGTGACTTCTTCACTCAAATTTCTCCTTGATTTTAGTAATAACCCCCCTTTCCCTAATATTCCTCTCTCCCGTGTACCCCTACTTTTTCTCTCTCTAATGAGAGTTGGTTTTTCGATTACTTTTGTATTGCAATGCGACTTGGAAGGTTGGAAGAGAAAAGGGATGATGGCCCATGCCGGATTCGAACCGGCAGTAGAACGGAATTGAACCGTCGTCGCACCCAAGCAAACGATAGGCAATCGCCAATTTTGCTAATGGGCCGCCTTCGATTGCTTGGGCTTGCAAAGCCCTTAATACGAAAAAAAGCAAAAGCACTCGCGCACGGTTTGCAGCATTCTGTGTGTGTGTGTGTGTGCGTGTTCCATGGAAGAGGTTTGGAGAGGATGGCTTAGAACGCTCTGCCTCAAGAGATGACGCTTTGGTTGTTATTCAAGAGGATATGAAAAAAGCGAGGTTTGGGATTTTGTGAAAAGCTCAGAAATGCGTTGAGAAGTTTATTGAAGTGAAGAGGGTTGTTGTTGTTGTTATGTGATACATCTTCTTCATTCATCAATTTGGACTGCTACGAACTCATAAGCGTAGAATCACTTTGGATTCATTATTCATGAGGTTGCTCTACATTTGGACCATGGCTTATGTCGCCTCAGATCACTTCCTCTCTTTCAAGTGGGATAAATCCGAGTAGATTTTGGGTTGATGATGGTTCCTCTCTTATGTGGGTCAAGTCAATGGACCTTGTGCATCAGCCCACATATGGCTGGTCCTCCACTACCCCACACCACATAGAGCCACCCATGCTAAGTTTCCTACAATGTCAAGTCCACATCTTTGCATGGCCTATTCGTATGCTCTAGTCCAACCATGGATTTGAGCCAGCATCTCTCATCTCTGCCAGAGTCTTCAAGATTGCCATCATTCCGGAGCTCCTGATTGGCAATAATATGTTTCCCAAATACACTCGAAACACCACCATAGCAAAGAGGTGCTCTTCACCTCTCAACATCAACATCCACTTGCATAGCTTGAGGGTATATGTTGGTTAAATTCCATGGCATCCATCCATGGGCCCAAGCTCTCTCTAGTAGCATGTCTACCATGTGCCCTACTACTCGCTCTGGTTCGCAAGTAGAATCATGTCCAAAGAGAGGGTTTCCCTTTGACGAAGGGAATCTTGGAGCAGAGTTTAGAGGCTACCTTTCTAATGGATCTCTACCTTGGGCTTGGACTCTAAGCCATAGTTGACACATCGGAAGAGGTAGAAAAACTGAGAGCACAATTGGCAGAGGTGCAAAATAGAATTCTCCAACATGAGCTTCAACCTTCTCCCCTCGTGGAGTCGGAGCCGGAGGACCTAGTTCAAATTGAAGTCGAGGAGACTTTCGAGGAACGTTATGTACCCATGCCTATACTAGGAGGTAAACAAACAAAGGAAGGAATGGATACATTTGAGATTGAAGCTCTAGAATGGATGCAACGATTAGAAAAGGTAGGTCCAACCCATGATGAGAGAGTAGCAGTGCAGATACAATCCATGTCCCGATTGAAGAGGTTGTCATCAAATCGGATTACTTCAAAAACCTATCCCATCATCGATGCATTGGCACTTCAGATGATTTGTATGTTCCATTTTGTGTATTATTGGCAGGTTATAATGCTGAGATAAAACAGCGCACCACAAAAGACCCAACCTCCGCAACACAATTTGCACTAGACGACATTCCTGAAAGTGCAACACACAGCAACATATTTCAACCTACATGGAGAATACACCTACTCGAAACATACCCCGAAATGGTGTGCACGTGGAATAATATGCCCTTATACATCAAGTATAACACTTGTTACTGCCCTGTGTTTCGACGCACATCATGGCCCGAGTACACCAAAACCGTGAAGACCATCAAAGGGTGTGACAAATGGCATAACTATGTATGTTTGGCACCACCTCATGGCCAACCCATGGTCGCATACATGATTTCAACCATTCGAGATTGGGAAATCAGATTCAAGAATGTACCAGACATCATGGCACAGATGTGCCTCAAAATATTCGAGCTAATGCTGGTCACATTCCGGACCTTTAAAAATATCAAAGAACCTCACCTTTCGGCCCTAGGATTCAATGAAGGCAACCAAGACCTCGCTATGATATGAGCACCACCCCATCCATCAACATTGTATATGTGTGGCATGCTCGTATCAAATATCTTCCAGCCTACTTTAAACAAACGTTTGAAGAAATGTTTATCACAGGGTTCTGGGAATATCATTCAGAGATATTCATACCCAGACCATCTCATCTATTACATTTATTTGTTGTAGAACAGGATCTACACATAGAGAAGCTATGCATGCCACATCCAGGGGTACCTGGGCCAGTAGACTGGGATGTCCTACTCACTGATTTGGCCAAAGGGTTGAGATTAGCAGAGCACCACTTGGTGATAGACGTCGTGGAATACTACGTCCAATGGTCCGCTCAACAAGGGTCTGTCAAAGACAATAGACGCGAGAGAGGGGGGAGTGTTGGCAGTGGTCAGGGCAATCTAGAACTTACGAGACAAGGAAGCCAACAAAGAGATTTAGAGCAAAGAGAAGGGCCAAGAAGGCAAAGCAATCAACGGAGATCCGCCAAATACGCCTATCATTTTTCATGAATTAATATTTCCCAAATAGTGATTTTAGTCACTTCACACCATTGTAAATATCATTTTTTATTATTCCTACTCAATTTCATACAAGCCAAGGAGTCCTCAAGCTTGAGGGGTATTAGTAGTATTTATGCACCAATTTTCATAATTTTCAGAGCTCGTTTGAGCCTCCGAAATAGCATTAGAACCTAATATTTAACTAGGCCGGACACTAGGTCTGGACAGGACCAAAGCTAGTCAAAAACTATAAAAAGAGCTAGAGAGCTCATTTTTGAGGTTATCTTGTGGTAGATCTTCTTGGCTAGCTAGACAATTTCATGGTTTCATTCTAGCTCGGGGAAAATCTTGTTGGAATTGAGAGATCCCATGATTAACATGATTACTTGATGGTTTTCTCATGAGATCTAATAGAGGTTGATTACCTCTTACATTTTGATTCTCAATTGTTTTGCCTAGTTTATCTCTCATTGGCCTAAAACTAGATCAACCCATCTGGTAGAAGCAAGCTCTACTTGGCAAGGCTTTTCTCAAATCCTTCAAGTCTTTGATCTTTGTTAAAAAACTTTCCATAGAATCACCTTCATTCATGTGCTCACTCTCCAACTGTTTTCAGAGGTAAGCAACACGAGCCTCAAACTTGTATATATCTTTGGCACAAAGACAAATATGTCTACAGAGGCACTATGATAGTGCATTTCGAGGCTGAAACAAGCTTAGATCACGATCTTGACACGACAAAGTGAGGCTGTTTTGAACTCCTAATCATCCTGAGTATGTTCACTAGTTTTCATGCCATTTTGAGACTATGACTAAAGGGGTGGCGAGGATACCCTAGATGAAGCGAAGTCCTGCTCGGATACTGATTGTTGGAGTTTTAGGTCTGCCAAAGCACAAAAACAACACAAGGAAGAAGAAAAAACATGGAGCACAACACACAATACTAATGTATTACAAAGAGAATGTACAAAGATAAGTGACCCATTAAGGTTATAGGCATATATACAAGCTAGGGGAAAAAACCTCCTGAAGAGGGAAAAAAGTGTCTCGGTGGTCCTAGTGTGTTCACATACATCACTACCTAAATATATATCAACAATCCTCACTACTGTATTGATCATATGGTTCAGTCAAGGAAGCCAATGCCAGATGGTCATCATCATGTATGCCATTTTCATAGGTCCTTCAGGGGGTGCAAAATATAGGTAATTGAACTGGTATTGGCACTTCAAATCATTTTGCACTCTAATGGCAAATGCTGACCAAGACCGATGTCGGGGAACTAGGCCAAAGCATGGATTATAAATGGTGTGTGTAGAAGCTTTTGATGAAGTGTACATCGTTTTAGGCCATTTCCTTGACCTAAGCCTCGATTCATGTGGAGTGCATCTTGCCTAGTTCTCCCTCTAGCTTCATCCATGCTAGGCATGGTAGATCAAAGGTTTCTTGACCCTCGTCAGTGACAAATCCACCTATCACTGCTTGTGGCTCCTTTTCCTCTTTCAAGGTAGGGTCAAGTAGAATAGTGACCATTTCCTCTGGCTTTGGTAGGTCCGTTGGGGAATCCAGCATCGATAGTGCAATCTATTGTAATAAAGTAAATCTATGATCTAAGGGTCCATCCAGTTTAGATAGATCTAAAATTAGATATCATTTGGTCACTCATGTGTGTGGCCAAAGATCTCAACACTAGACTTAAGCATACGTTTATGTGCTCTTGTAAAAAAGTGATCCACTTAGCTTAGTGGTTACATATTAAGGTTGTGAGCGAGGAAGCCTTGGGTTCAACCCCCATAGGGATCATGGGGAGAGTGTTTTGCCCAAAGAGCCCTAGAGCCTTCTAACTCAAGTTAATGTGAGTTAACTTGAGTCTATGGAGACTTAACTCGAGTGGAGAGTACACCAACCACTAGTGGACTCTAGTGGAAGGTACTAAAGTAGTGGTCAAGATCACTCCAACTACTAGTAGACTCTAGTGGAAGATATTAAAGGAGTCGAGGAAGAAGCATCAGGTACTCCTTAGTGGGCAGAAGCATCAGGTTCCATCTCACGACTTGCTCATCTTCAAAAATATCTCCAACGCACTATGCCAAAGTCATTTGAAATTAATCAATCCCAAACTTGCATTGCAATCCTATGTGTTTGTTACAGAGATCTGCTACAAAAGATGTTAGACTCAAGATATGACATGTAGGAGATGGTTGAGTACTTTCTAATCCTCCCTCTTAGGGTGTGTTTCAACCATCTCCTTTCTATCATATCTTGATTCTAACATATAAGAGGTAGGAGATTGTTGAACCACACCCTGAGAGGGAGGATCAAGAAGTATTCCTCAACCATCTCTTGCCCATCATATCTTGAGTCTAACAAAAGGAGAACATATTAGTATGGAAACAAATCTCAATCTTAGTATGGTGAGACCTCAATCCCTTTCCAATGCTAATATGCATAGCATGTAGCCCGGTGATGTGTTGCAATATTCATGGTGTCTTCGTGCCTCATTCGAGTCTTTAGACTTCCTACTTGCATACTTTGGAGAGTGCATAATCACATTTTCATGTTTGGTGTCATCATGTTTGGTTCCAACATATTGGTGGGTGATTATTACAGGGTTGATTGCTTAGCATGGGTGTCAATAAGGAATTACAAGGACATGGGTCGATGGATGATTTATCGAACTAGAGGTTAGTGGGTGAAGGTGGTCATGGGGATATTTACAAACCCATTTCCAAGATGATTGTGATATTAGTTTACAGGGGTGGTTAGATACACTCGACATTGGCTTAGATAGAGGGTAACCGGTGTAAGTATTTGTCCCAATTGGAGAATTTTGTTATGTACAATATTATTCATGACATTGCAGAGGATTTTGTTAGTACTCTTTGCCTATCCTTTGGCCTGAGGATGATATGGTGCTCAATTTTTATGAATCACCAAGATATTGGGGTCTGATATTGGGATTGGCATACATAACATTAGCATATTCAGTTTCCCAATTAGGTTCTATCGTGGGTGCCTCATATTGGGAAAATATCATGTGTTTGGGGATTATGTATAGTATTTGGATGGACTCTCTCCATTTGTAGAATTGAATCTTTGAACATTGGGGTCTTTTTCTATGATTAGTGGGGATGTAACTACTAATACCCTATTGAGGTTATCCTTGACTGATGCATAGTTTACTGAAACCACATTGGCAAGGGGTAGTGGTTGTTATCCTAGCATTGGTAGGGGTCTCGATTGTACCTCATGTGATGGTTGATAATTTTGAGGGGGCCTACAAAACGGTTGCTACTAGTAGTGGCCTTGATATCTACCTAGCTATGGATAAGGCTATAGGTAGTTATTCGTCACTGTCTCCTTGTTATATGGACAATCATGAGTGGTGTGGTTCATGTATTTCCTCTCAATTGAACAGTGGTGGGTAGTCAAGTTTCTTGGGTTCAGAATCATTAATGGACACACATTGTCATGTAATCGTCCACAAGTGTAGAAACATTTAATGGAGACCATTATAGGGGTCAACTTACTTGATATGCCCAAGTTTTGAGCCACTCACCCCATAAAATCTTCTATCGAGGTGGAGACTTTAGATGAGAGATCGGTTGAGCAATCGAAATCCTTATAGATTTTAGAAAGCTCTAACACAGAAATTATCCTCTATGTTTAGCCAGATTCTCACGCATTGCTCTATGGTTTGGGGATAGTGGGGCAACCAAACATATTACCTTGCATCGCGGTTTCTTCACTTCACTTGAGCCTTCCCCTTCACGGAATAGTGTCACATGCACCAAAAACTCCTCTTATCATGTCATGGGAGTTAGTAAGATCATTGTAACTACTGTTGATGGTATTTCTTTAACATTGTTGGATACTTTATTTGTGCTAGGTATATAGAAAAATCTGTTATCAGTTTCAACAATAGCCAAGATCAGCTTGGTTATGAAATTTATTTATGAGAGATGTACAATTCATGATATATCAAATGGCGACGTCATTATTGCTTCTGCAATTTTATGTTGTGGGATGTATAAGCTCATAGATTATGCAAAATGTGTGAATGATTTAGCATGTGAAATTCAAGATTCTTAAGCTATGTCAGATGCAAAGCTTTGGCATGCACGCTTTGGTCACCTTAATTTTGATAGTTTGCTATGCTTGTAGAAATCTAAAATGGTGTCCTCTCTGCCCAAACTTGAGGCACCTGACAACATGTCTGTGAAGGCTATCATTTGGGCAAAATGTAGCATTTTTCCTTCCCAAAAGATGGTTCAATACGAGCTACTCAGAAATTGCAGCTTGTTCACAATGATGTTGGTTGTCCTATGAAAACACCTTCTTTTGGGAACCATCTCTACTTTGTGACTTTTAGTGATGATTTTTCCAAGCATGCATAGGTATAACTATTGAAAGGAAAGTCCAAAATGTTTATGTTCTTCACACGGTTTCTTGTTTTGGTTGAAAATGTGTCAACATGTAAAATGGGCACCCTTTGTTTTGATTGAGGGGGAAATATATGCCTTCTGCTTTTAATGCATTTCTGGCTGAACATGGGATAGAACATCAGTGTACAATGCCGTATACAACTCAACAGAATGTAGTTAGCAACTTGCACAAGCAGAGCAAAAAAAAGCATGTAAATCTGGTCATAGTGATCCCCCCTTGGGATAAAACAATCCAAGTAGCTCGGTACCTTTCAAGTAGAAAACGATGTGATAACATATCAATCTGATGCAAAAGAAGCTCTATGAGAGCTTGAACGAGTATGATGGGTGCATCTAATTTGCTATCTCGCGAATTCTACACAAGCCATTTAGGAATAGTTTTTGCCTCCTCTATATGATTTCTCTCATCAATAAGTGCATCATGTCGATCTACATTCGGATGAGCACTAGACTGTCCACTCGTAAAACGAGGGAGCAAGGTGTCATACACATCTTTGGAGCTAAGTTATATCTCCTTACTACATGAAAGTAATGGCTGAATAGCATGGAGAATGGGAATGCATGTTGGTACATATGCCAAGCCTAAGTTCATGACCATATTTTTGGGTTACATTTTAGTATGAGAAACAATGTGTGTGTACACATATCCTTAGGTCATTCCTAAGGATAAGTCTCACCATGAGTCTTAGCTATTGTAAAAGCCTTTTATGATGAAAAGTCGAGAATCAAAGTAGGTATGAAGGTAGCCAAAAACCACTAGCCACTTTTGAATTCGAAATTCAATGAGTAACTAAAAAGTGACTGGAACCCTTTTAATAGAATCAATCTACAATTATTTGCTAAAATCAATGAGAAAAGCTTTTATATACTTTTGAAGAAGTCCCACGATATAGCAGATCTCTCACTCACTTATAGAGTTGAAATCAGACTTATGTCTTAGCCATTGTAGCCTTCCAACACCTCCAAGCATTTCACTTTGGATATCTATGCATATACTTGAAGTATTCATCATCTTCTTGAGCTACTATCCTTTGTTACCTTTGTACTATTAAAGTCTATCAAACTCATAGTGTCATTGAAGTGAACCTATGGTCTCATTGTATCATCCAATGCTTGGATCATTGAAGATAAGACTCTTGCGAGCTTGTGTATGTAGCCCTATGTGCAAAGACAAGACTCTTGCAAGACTCTTTGATCATTGGAGCCCTATGTGCAAAGATATGCACCAATCTTTCTGAGTGGATATATGTATTATCTGTTTCCTGAAATGTCAGGATCTCACCTATGAGTTCTCAAGTATATTTCTCACTCTCCGGTCACTCTAAATTCGCGAGACAAATCATATAACCTCAAATAGCTTCCCATTAAAATTTTTCAAAAATGATTTTACCAATTTCAAAATAGTTTGGGAGCACTTAGCATTTTCTAAAGTGGCTTCTTCCATAAATAGAAGGTTTTCTCTTCATGCTCAAAATCTAGAGGAAGATTGTCTTTACTCAAACATTTGAGATACAATGCTGCGAAGCACTATGGATATATTAATGTGTCATTTGAAAGCTTATAGAGACTATTATGGTCTCCAAGCAAAAGGTAGGCTGGTCTAGAGTAGGGTTTTGCAAAGACCCTCTCATCTTCATGCTCAACCATCACCTCGTCACAATGCACACAAGAAACAAGACAAAGAAAATGCTTAGGAGCACTACATAAAGTGTATTGTTGAGTGTGGAATATAAAAAGATAATTATCCCTTCAATGTTATGTGTTTAAAACATTCCATGCATGAAGAAAAAGCAAATTATGCACAAACAAGTGTCATAGCAACCAACCCAATCTAAGCCAAAAAAAAAAACAAAAAGGTGAATGAGATAGTTCATCTGCATCAGCTTCTATAACTGTATTTGCAAGTGCAATAGGACGGTTTTCAACACCCAACACAATAATCCACAGTCCTTTTGCAACCAATACATGACAGATCATATAAGCCCATAATGGGTAGTTGGTAACTTTCCACTAGACTCTTTGGCTCCACAACACTTTGAGGTTTTCTCTTGATCTATCTATTGGTTTTGTTGTAAAGTTTGGGCTCTAATTATTGCTTGAATGGGCACAAAGGTTGGTGTTGACCCATTTGACATATGCACAATGCCTATTTCATTAATTGATAATGATTCTAGAAACATTGCTAAGCTTATCCGGTCTAAACCTCCAAAAGTCTCTGTACTTATAAAGAGCTCAATGCTAGTGTTTTCTAAGGCTATGCATTTAGGTGTGATGATCCTTGATAGGACTGATTTTCCTTGAGGTGTCCTAGGTTCTTGTTCCTTGTGCTCTTGATCTATGTCTCCAATATCTGAGTTAGGTATAATGGATCCGAATTCATCCCTGTTGTCAGATAAGCTGATCACAACATACATGGCTTCCTACTTATCTACATATGCCCCATTTTCGAATTTGACCATAGGATGCTCAATTTCGAAGGGTTGCTCGAGATTCCCAAGTTGAACAACGGACCTACATAGACCATCCTTGTAGATGTTCGCACCTAATGAGTCAATCATGATATACTCCATTCTGGTTTTATAAAGATCATCTAGCATTTGCAAATGAGAAAGTCCCATTTTATCTCTAGGTTTCTGCATGCTAAACAACATCTCTGTCTGGCTTGTGTCTGAGCTTACCTCGTAGGGATAGTCACTCAATTGTTGTGTCCACAATCTTGGAGTGTGATTCACAGTGGCTTTTGAGGATCTAACACTTCCCTGATTTGTTTTGCCTACATGTTTTCCTAGCCTAAGGCTCATGAATTTTACTTCCCTTGCTATCCCAATGTACACACACATAACAATATCTCTTTAGGTACCAATTACTTCTTTGTTCTACTACCTTTTGGTTTTTGTGTTGTCTCACTTAGGAACAATGTTTCGTTATTTTAATACGTTTTTGTGGCATCAATCTTATGTTCTTTTCCCTTATGGTTATCATATTAATGAGATTATTCTTGGACTTGAATCCCTTAGAGTTCTTGGACTTACATTCCTATCACCACCTAAGTCTGAGTACTAAGTTTGAGTACTAGGGCCATGCCTTAGTAGAAAATTGAATTGACAAAGAAGGGGAATACAGTAGCTTCCAACCTTGGGTTCCCACTATTTCTATCTTCCCAAATTCACTCTCAATTGGTTTGGGCATCTTCTCAACACCGTTCCTTGCTTGAATCCTTCATGATATCTCTGATCGTTGGCACCGGAGGTCTTGCGAGCACCTAAATTGCTTCAAAAATGGTAGATAGAGGATAAAATCAATCACTAATTGATTCGAGAGTGATTGAGGGAAGTTAGCCTCCCAAACTCAACTATAAATAGATGGCAGTTTTAGTCATGGTTAGAGAGACCTATGTGAAGACCTCCAAGAGCTAAGCTTTATGCCATATCAAGGTGTGATTACAAAGCACACATATGTATCAGCAAGTCCATTGTATTGTACAACCAATATACTTTCATTTTCATGATCATTTGAGTTCATATTCCATGTTCTTGTGAAGTGTACTACTCACTGCCATATCTCTGAGTTTTCTTAGTCAGATTGCAGAGATGGTTTCTCTGAGCTTCGTGCATCAGTTTTAGTGCTTTAACTTGGTAAAGTTAGCTCTATAAGTCTACTATATGCTCATCAATTTTCATTTCATTTGGGTGTTTCAATCTTCAGTTATGTTCAGTTGAAGTCAACACTATCTGTTCATTTTCACTTCTCTGTCAGGTACCCGACTTTTTTACTCATCTTGTCAGAGCTGTTTCTCAGTGTGTACTTATTAAAATTCAATGATTTAAAGCTTTTTGGATTCAGCATAGTGTCTAATATAAGCATACAAATTTTCATAATTATTGAATTCTTAAATCTGGAGTTATGTGCATTTTTCTGCTCACTGGTCTCATTACTGTAGGAGCCCGTGAAAAGTGGGATGATGTCATCAGTCGTTAAACATCATTCTCAGTGTGTGGTTCATTATTTTTTATGAAATTACTCTTGAAAGTTAGATCTTTAAGTTAACTAAACTTCCCCAAGAGGAATTAAGCTAATTGCCGTTGTGCTCAGAGAACTATGCAAAACAGTGGACAGGTGTATGAACCAAAATAGCAAGTTCTTCACCTTTGAGCTAACTCCAACTTATCTGTTTTGATCTATCTTTTTGAGAGTGATCTTCCAAGGTACATAGGGTGTCTAATACATTCAGTGGAAAGCTAAAAGGGCCCACCACATACTCCTGGAGTTCATTTGGCTGGTGTAGATCAAGGATTTTGCAACACCTCTTCATCTTCAAGCACATACCTATCCATCTCTTCACAATGGTATTAGAGCAAGGTTGGACAACATGGCAGATGGATTTCCTTCATCAATTGACAAATTGGACAGAGTTAACTACTTAGCTTGGTCATTAAGAATGGAAGCTTATGTCCAAGGTAGAAGTTTATATGGTTATGTTTCTGGATGAAGTTATGCCAAGTTTCAGGAACAAAAGTCAACCAACACAAGAAGAGCAAGAAAGATTGAGCACATGGTGATCCAAGGACGCACTTGCAAGGTCTTATCTCCTCAACTCTATCTCAGATTTTTTGTTGCCTCACATTAGAAGTTGTAAGAAGGAAGTGTGGGATGCACTTGAAGCCTTCAGATCTTCAAGTACTAAAGCTAGGAAGCATCAACTATGGTTGGATTTCACAACTCTCAAGAAAGCTCCCAAACAAAATGTGACTGATTTTGTCACAAAGCTCAAGGACATAGCAGATCAGTTGGAAAGCATTGGAGAGGTAATAGATGAAGAGCAAATTGTAAGGCAGGTCATCAATGGCTTGAAGGCAGATGACAAGTGGGAAGCATTCACCACAGCTAGGGATTTGTACATGGACATGCATGTACCTGATTTCAATACACTCATTGGACAACTACTTACTCAAGAGGCAAAGCTTATCAAAAATGGAGAAAGCTCTAAAGGTAATCAATCTTCAGCTTTATACACTAATAAAAGCAAGTCCAAAGATAACAAAGGAAAGGCAAAGAAAGTGGATGATGAAGCAGGTACATATCAAGCTCATTCAAAAATGCAGTTTTAATGTCCAATTGATGTACGTTCTCACCATGATGAGGATAAACTTTTGCAACAATCCTAGCCTTATACATGTCAAATGTTCCATCAGGGGTATGCTTTAGCTTGTATAGGCACTTAGTGCCAATGGCCTTCTGGCCAAGAGACAAGTCACATAAAGACCAGGTAACATTTTTCATAATAGCATCATATTCAGATTCCGTAGGAGCCGTCCAACTTTTTAAATTTTGTGCTTCATCAAATGAGAACGAGTATGATGGGTGCATCTAATTTGCTATCTCGCAAATTCTACACAAGCCATTTAGGCATAGTTTTTGCCTCCTCTATATCATTTCTCTCATCAATAAGTGCATCATGTCAATCTGTATCAGAAATGGAGTGATCTCCATGATCATGTGAAACCTATAAAGGCTAAGAGATTGCCTCATACGGAGGAGCACTGTCCGCCTATAAAACGAGGGAGCAAGGTGTCATATACATCTTGGAGCTAACTTGTATCTCCTTAGTACATGAAAGTAATTTTTGAATAACATCTTCCACAAAAACAACATCGTGACTAACCAAAATGCATCTAGTCTGTGGATTATACAGATGTTAGCCTTTGCTTTCAGAATTGTACCCAACAAAAATACGTTTTGGTGCTTTATCATCCAATTTCGTAGGTTGTTGTTCAGGCACTAATGCATATGCTAGACAATCAAAGACACGGAGGTGAGCAAGAGATGGCTTGTGACCATGCCAAGCCTCATATGCAGTGATAGACTGCAATGCTTTAGCCGAACACCTATTAAGTACATATGTTACACACATAACAGCCTCAAGCTAGAAATTATGTGGTGAAGCCTAACTCTTGACCATACACCTGTTGGAGTTAGACGTTTGCGGAAGCACGCGAACAGCACAAGGAAGAGGAAGAAGCTTGGAGCACAACACACAAGACTGAATGTATTACTAGAGAATGTACAAAGATAAGTAGCCCATTAGGGCAATAGGCGTATATACAAGCCGGGGGAAAAAAACCTCCTAAAGAGGGAAAAAAGTGCCCCGACGGTCCTAGAGTGTTCACACACATCACTACCTAAATATATCAACAAATCCCCCCTGGGAGTGATGCGGTGAACAAGGAGCTGGCACTCATGTATAAGGAAGTGCCGAGCTATGTGGAAATCACTCCACAAAAGGAAGTAAGCCCAAAGCTTTGCGGAAAGCTTCAAACTTCTCCCTAGGCAGAGCCTTCGTGAAAAGGTCTGCAATGTTCTCCTGCGTGGGCACATATGCCAAGCTGATCTCCCCAGCAGAGAACCTCTCCCTGACATAGTGATAATGCACCTCAATGTGCTTAGTGCGAGCATGGAACACAGGGTTCCTCGCAACTGCCAATGCGCTCTGACTGTCAGTGAAGATGGTGGTGGCAGAAGACTGGCCAACACCCAAATCAGCCATAAGGCGTCTGAGCCACACACACTCAACTGTCGCTGTGAAAGCTGCCCTATACTCAGCCTCACAACTGGAAGTGGCCACAGTAGGCTGCTTCTTGCTCAACCAAGATATACATGAGCTACCAAGCATGAAGCAAAAACCATTGGTGGACACACGAGTGTCATAGCAACCAGCCCAATCTGAGTTAGAAAAAGCATGCAAATCTGGCGGTAGTGATCCCCCCTTGGGATAAAACAACCCAAGTAGCCGAGTACCACTCAAGTAGCGAAAGATGCGCTTAACCGCTTTCCAATGCCTGACTCCTGGGCAATGCATAAACCTGCTCATCTGTGAGACAGCAAATTGAATATCTGGCCGAGTAATGCATAAGTAAATCAAGCATCCAACAGCCTGCTGATAGAGAACAGCATCAAATGCATCTCCAGCATCATGAAGACTCAATCGTAAACCTGTCTCCATAGGAGTGGCAATAGGCTTACAGTCTTCAAGGTCAAAACGCTGCAATAATGTGTCAATATATTTCGTTTGACACAAAGCCATTCCACTGAATGCCCAAATAGTGATGCAAATGCCCCAAATCAGACATCTCAAATGAGGCATGCAAATCAGCCTTGAAATCAGCAATATGCTTCTCAAGAGGACCAGTGAGAAGCATGTCGTCTACATAGACAACAATGATCAAAAGCACATCATTAGCACGCTTAACATATAAGGTGCTTTCAGTTGGACTATTCTCAAAACCATGTGCAATCAGATAGGCATGTATTTTCTCATACCAAGCACGTGGTGCTTGCTTTAAACCATATAACGCCTTCTTTAACCTGCACACCTAGTTTTCATGCCCTTTCTGCACAAAGCCACGGGGCTGAAAAACATACACTTCTTCATGCAAGTCACCATTCAGAAATGCTGTTTTAATGTCCAACTGATGTACATTCCAACCATGATGGGCTGCAAGTGCACAAATGCTCCGAACAGTAGTCATACGGCATGTAGGTGCAAAGGTCTCATCAAAATCAATGCCTCTTTCTTGCGCATAACCCTTTGCAACAAGCCTAGCCTTATACCTGTCAACTGTACCATCAGGTTTACGCTTCAGCTTGTATACCCACTTAGTGCCAATGGCCTTCTTGCCAGGAGGCAAGTCACATAAAGACCATGTACCATTCTTCATTATAGCATCATATTCAGATTGCATAGCAGCCATCCAATTTTCTGAATTTTGTGCTTCATCAAAAGAAACAGGCTCATTCTCATCACAGAGACTAGATGCAGCCATAGCATAGCAATCTGATGCAAAGGAGGTACTATGAGAGCCTGAACGAGTACGATATGACAAAGGTGCATCTAATTTGCTGTCACGCAAAGTCTGCACTAGCCATTTTGGCATAGTTTTTGCCTGTTCAATATCAGCTCTCTCATCAACAAGTGCATCATGTAAATCTGCATCAGAAATGGCATGATCTGCATCATCATATGAAACCTGCAAAGGCTGAGAAGTTGCCTCATTAGGACCAGCGCTAGCCTGTCCACCTGTAAAAAGAGGCATCAAAGTATCATACATGTCTTTGGAGCTAACAGATGTCTCCTTAGTACATGAAAGCAATGGCTGAATAGCATCTTCCACAAAGACAACATCACGGCTAACCAGAATGCGTTTAGTCTGTGGATGATACAGACGATAGCCTTTACTTTCAGAACTGTACCCAACAAAAATACATTTTACTGCCTTATCATCCAATTTTCTGCGATGTTGTTCAGGCACTAATGCATATGCCAAACAACCAAAAACACGCAGATGAGCAACAGATGGCTTGCGGTTATGCCAAGCCTCATATGGAGTGATAGACTGCAACGCTTTCGTGGGACACCTGTTCAGTACATATGCTGCACACATGACAACCTCAAGCCAGAAACTATGTGGTAAAGCCTGACTTTTGACCATGCACCTCGCCATCTCCATGAGTGACCTGTTCTTTCGTTTAGCAACTCCATTCTGTTGAGGTGTATACGGCACTATACACTGGTGTTTTATCCCACGTTCAGCCAGAAATGCATTAAAATCTGAAGACATATATTCCCCCCCTCGATCAGAACGGAGGGTGCCCATTTTACATGCTGACAGATTTTCAGCCAAAACCAAAAACTGTTTGAAGCACATGAACACTTCGGACTTTGCTTTGAGTGGATATACCCATGCATGCCTGGAAAAATCATCAATGAAAGTCACGAAGTAAAGGTAATTTCCAAAAGAGGGTGTCTGCATAGGACCACAGACATCACTATGTACAAGCTGCAATTTCTGCATAGCCCGAACTGAACCATCTTTTGGAAAGGAAGAACGCTGCATTTTGCCCAAAATACAGCCTTCACAAACATGTTTTCCAGGTGCCTCAAGTTTGGGCAAAGAGGACACCATTTCAGATTTCTGCAGGCGTAACAAACTAGCAAAATTCAGATGACCAAAGCGTGCATGCCAAAGCTTTGCATCTGACATAGCCTGAGAATCATGAACTGCACATGCCGAATCATTCACAGATTTTTCATAGTCTATGAGCTTATACAGCCCACGACATAAAATGCCAGAAGCAATAATCACATCGCCATTTGAGAGATCATGGACTGTACACCTGTCATCAACGAATTTCACAACCAAGCCAATCTTGGCTAATGCAGAAACTGATAACAGGTTCTTTTTGATCCCTGGCACAAATAAAGCATCTGACAAAGTGAAAGAACTACCATCAACAGTAGTCAGAATGATCTTACCAACTCCCATAACAGGATAAGAGGAGTTATTGGCGCATGTGACAGTATTCCCTGTAGGGGCAGGCTCGAGTGAAGAGAAGAAACTGCGCTGCGAGGTAATATGTTTGGTTGCCCCACTGTCAAAGTACCAAACATCTGAGTCTACTGCAGACATGCACTGATCATGAGAAGATGGGTCAAAACTGCAAACAGTAGTAAACGCCCATTCTTCTTCCTGCACAAGATTTGCAGACTCTGTTTTTGGTGTAGAGCCCTCTGCAACAACCATTCCAGCCTCTTTCTTCTTTGCCTCTTTAGCAGCCAGTTTTGGACAGTTCTTTATAATATGATCATTTCCTTTACAGTACTTGCAGAACAATTTCTGCTTTTCTGATTTCTTCTCATCTTTATCCTGGTTCTTCGATTGTGCAGCATTTGCAGATTTCTGCTTACTAGTAGAAGAGCTCCATTTTCCTTTGCCCTTCTGATTAGCCAGGAAAGCTTGATCTGCAACACGCATAATGGACCTGTTCTGCCTGGACTGATCTTCCTGCAACAGAACAGAGACTAATTCCTCAAATGACAAGGCATTCGGATTGCCTTTCATCATCAATCGAAGAGTAGAGGCAAAACTCTGATATGAATCAGGAAGGCCATTCAGAACGGTCTGCACAAGTGAGCTATCTGGTATAACCTCATCAGCAGAAATCAATTGTTCCTTCAGGTCTTTGATCTTTGTAAGAAAACTGTCCATCGAATCACCTTCATTCATGTGCTCACTCTCCAACTGTTTTCGGAGGTAAGCAACACGAGCCTCATTCCTAGCCTGGTACAAAGTGGTAAGTGTATCCCAAGCATCCTTTGCTGTTCTGCAAGAGCGAATGTGAGGAATAATGGCACGTTTGATAGACAAAGCTATCAATGCATGTGCCTGGGCATCTCTGCCATCCCAACGAATCTGCTCTGCAGTAGGTGCAACAGAAACAGCAGCACGAACAGGAATCTGCGGAATATCATCTTCGACACCATCTTCATCAGCTCCAACACCTGTATTTGCAGTACCTGTCGTTACAGGTGTAACATGACGTCTTTCAACACCCTGCACAATGTTCCACAATCCTTTTGCAACCAGTACATGTCGCATCATATAAGCCCATAATGGGTAGTTGGTACCATCCAACTTATCCTCAACAGCCAACATACGGAATACATCACTGCTTTCAGCCATGGTCGGTGACTAAAATACCTTGATGCAAAAAATTGACTGTATCTCAAAAAGTTGAACAGAATTGCCCAAACGAGTTCTGCTAGACCTGTAGCAGACTTCGAGACGCTTAAACTGGCGAACAGAAACTGGTATATACCTTTGGCACAAAAGGACGAAATAGCCTGCACAAGCACTGTGATAGTGCGTTCGGAGGCCGAAACGAGCTCAGATCGCGATTTCGGCACCACAGAACGAAGCTGTTTTGATCTCGAAAACACCCTGAGTATGCTCACCAAATTTTGTGCGAATTTGAGACTGCAAACGGAGGAGTGTCGACGGCGCCCTAGAAGAATCAACGACCTGCTCTGATACCAATTGTTGGAGTTAGACGTCTGCGGAAGCACGCGAACAGCACAAGGAAGAGGAAGAAGCTTGGAGCACAACACACAAGACTGAATGTATTACTAGAGAATGTACAAAGATAAGTAGCCCATTAGGGCAATAGGCGTATATACAAGCCGGGGGAAAAAAACCTCCTAAAGAGGGAAAAAAGTGCCTCGGCGGTCCTAGAGTGTTCACACACATCACTACCTAAATATATCAACAACACCCCACCATCTCCATGAGTGACCCATTCTTCCTTTCAGTAACTATATTCTGTTAAATTGTATAGCATTGTACACTAATGTTCTATCCCATGTTCAGCCAGAAATGCATTAAAAGTAGAAGGCATATATTTCCCCCTCAATCAAAACAAAGGGTGCCCATTTTACATGTTGACACATTTTTTAGCCAAAACAAGAAACTGTGTGAAGAACATAAATATTTTGGACTTTTCTTTCAATAGACATACCTATGCATGCCTGGAAAAATCATCACCAAAAGTCATGACATAGAGATGGTTCCCAAAAGAAGGTGTTTGCATAGGACCACCAACATCATTGTGAACAAGCTGCAATTTCTGAGTAGCTCATATTGAACCATCTTTTGGGAAGGAAAAATTCTGCATTTTGCCCAAATGATAGCCTTCACAGACATGTTTTCTAGGTGCCTCAAGTTTGGGCAGAGAGGACACCATTTTAGATTTCTACATGCATAGTAAACTACCAAAATTAAGGTGACCAAAGCGTGCATGCCAAAGCTTTGCATCTGACATAGCCTAAGAATCTTGAATTGCACATGTTGAATCATTCACAGATTTTACATAATCTATGAGCTTACACATCCCACAACATAAAATTGCAGAAGCAATAATTACATCACCATTTGATAGATCATGAATTGTACATATTTCATAAACAAATTTCATAACCAAACTGATCTTGGCTATTGTTGAAACTGATAACAAATTTTTCTATATACCTAGCATAAATAAAGTATCCAACAATGTTAAAGAACTACCATCAACAGTAGTTACAATGATCTTACTAACTCGCATGACATGATAAGAGGAGTTTTTGGTGCATCTGACACTATTTCGTGAAGGGGAAGGCTCAAGTGAAGTGAAGAAACTGCAATGCAAGGTAATATGTTTGGTTTCCCCACTATCAAAATACCAAACATTTGATTCTACTTCAGACATACACTGTTCATGAGAAGATGGGTCATAACTGCAAACAATAGTAAATTCCCATTCTTCATTCTCCACAAGATTTGCAAACTCTAATTTGGGTGTAGAGGCTTTTGCAACAACCATTTGAGCCTCTTTTTTCTTTTCCTCTTTTGCAACCATTTTTGGACAAATATTATGACATGATCATATCCTTTACATTATTTGCAAAACAATTTCTGCTTTTCTTTACCACTACCCCTTGCCAATGTAGTTTCAGTAAACTATCCATTAGTCGAGGATAACCTCAATAGGGTATTAGTAGTTACATCCCCACTAATCATAGAAAACAACCCCAATGTTCAAAGATTCAATTCTACAAATGGAGAGAGTCCACCCAAATACTATACATAATCCCTGAACATATGATAGTTTCCCGATATGAGGCACCCACAATAGAACCTAATTGGGAACCCGAATATGCTAATGTTATATATGCCAATTCCAATATCAGACCCCAATATCTTGGTGATTCATAAAAATTGAGCACCGTATCATCCTCAGGCCAAAGGATAGGCAAAGAGTACTAACAAAATCCTCTGCAATGTCATGAATAATCTTGTACATACCAAAATTCTCCAATTGGGACAAATAGTTACACTAGTTACCCTCTATCTAAACCAATGTCCAATGTATCTAACCACCCTTGTAAACTAATATCACAATCATCTTGGAAATGGGTTTGCAAATATCCCTATGACCACCTTCACCCACTAACCTCTAGTTCGATAAATCATCCATCGACCCATTTCCTTGTAATTCCTTCTTGACACCCATGTTAACCAATCAACCCTGTAATAATCACCCACCAATATGTTGGAACCAAACATGATGACACCAAACATGAATATGTGATTATGCACTCTCCAAAGTATGCAAGTAGGAAGTCTAAAGACTGGAATGAGGCAGGAAGACACTATGAATATTGCGACACATCACCAGGCTACATGGTATGCATATTAGCATGCAAAAGGGATTGAGGTCTCACCATACTGAGTTTGAGATTTGTTTCCACACTAATATGTTCTCCTTTTGTTAGACTCAAGATATGATGGGCAAGAGATAGTTGAGGAATACTTCCTAATCCTCCCTCTTAGGGTGTGGTTTAACCATCTCCTACCTCTTATATGTTAGACTCAAGATATGACTGAAAGGAGATGTTTGAAACACACCCTAAGAGGGAGGATTAGAAAGTAATCAACCATCTCCTGCATGTCATATCTTGAGTCTAATGTCTTTTGTAGCAGATCTCTGTAACAAACACATAGGATTGCAATGCAAGTTTGGGATTGATTAATTTCATATGACTTTGGCATAGTGGGTTGGAGATATTTTTGAAGATGAGCAAGTCGTGAGATGGAACGTGATGCTTCTACCCACTAAGGAGTACCTGATGCTTCTTCCTTGACTCCTTTAATATCTTCCACTAGATTCTACTAGTAGTTGGAGTGATCTTAACCACTGCTTTAGTACCTTCCACTAGAGGCCACTAGTGGTTGGTGTACTCTCCACTCGAGTTAAGTCTCCCTAGACTCAAGTCAACTCACGTTAAGTTGAGTTAGAAGGCTCTAGAGCTCTTTGGGTAAAACACTCTCCCCATGCTCCCTATGGGGGTTGAACCCAAGGTCTCCTCACTCACAACTTTGAGATGTAACCACTAAGCTAAGTGGATCACTTTTTTACATGAGCTCATAAACTTATGTTTAAGTCTAGTGTTGAGATCTTTGGCCACACACATGAGTGACCAAATGATATCTAATTTTAGATCTGTCTAAACTAGCTGGACCCTTAGTTCATAGATTTACTTTATTACAATAGATTGCACTATCGAGGCTGGATTCCCCATCCGACCTACCAAAGCCAAAGGAAATGGTCACTATTCTAGTTGACCCTACCTTGAAAGAGGAAAAGGAGCCACAAGCAGCGATAGGTGGATTTTTCACTGACAAAGTTCATGACACCTTTGTGCTACCATACCTAGCATGGATGAAGCTAGAGGGAGAAGTAGGCAAGATGCACTCCACATGAATCGAGGCTTAGGTAAAGGAAATGGCCTAAAACGATGTACACTTCATCAAAAGCTTCTACACACACCATTTATAATTCATGCTTTAGCCTAGTGCCCTGACATCGGTCTTGGTTAGCATTCGCCAATACAGTCCAAAATGATTTGAAGTGCCAAGACTAGTTCAGTTACCCATATTTTGCACCCCCTCAAGGACTTGTGAAAATGGCATACATGATGATGACCATCTGGCACTGACTTCCTTGACTGAGCCATATGATCAATAGAGGTTTTTCCCCCTAGCTTGTATATATGCCTATAATCTTAATGGATCACTTATCTCTGTACATTCTCTTGGTAATACATTAGTATTGTGTGTTGTGCTCCATGCTTTTTCTTCTTCCTTTTGTTTTTTTTGTGCTTTGGTAGACCTCAAACTCCAACAATCGGTATCAGAGCAGGACTTTGCTTCATCTAGGGTGTCCTCGACACCCCTTCAACCATAGTCTCAGAATGGCATGAAAACTGGTGAACATACTCAGGGTGATTAGGAGTTCAAAACAGACTCACTTTTTGGTGTCAAGATCGTGATCTAAGCTTGTTTCAACCTCGAAATGCACTATCATAGTGCCTATGTAGACATATTTGTCTTTGTGCCAAAGATATATACAAGTTTTGATTCTCCAACATAAGCTCCTCAAAGACCGCTACGGGTTTAGCAAAACTAAACAAGGTAGTTCTGTTCCACTTTTTGTGATACAAACATTTTTATGCATCGGGGTATTTTAGTTAGTGGACATGGCTGAAAGTAGTTATGTACTCCGTATGTTGGCTATTGAGGATAAGTCAGATGGTACCAATTACCCATTATGGGCTTATATGATGTTTCATGTATTGGTTGTAAAAAGGACTCTGGAATATTGTGTGGGTTTTTGAAAAATGTCCTAATACACCTGCAAATACATTTACTGAAGGTGATGCAAATGGCATTGAAGATGATGATATTCTTTAAGTTCATGTTCATTTTGCAATTCGTGGTGCACCTACTATAGAGCAACTTTGTTGGGATGGAAAAGATGCTCAAGCACATGCATTGATAGCCTTTTCTATCAAACATACAATTATTTCTTACATTCGCTCTTGCAAAACAACAAAGGATGCTTGGAATACACTTATCACTTTATACCAGGAAATGAATGAGGCTCATGTTACTTACCTCCAAGATAGTTAGTGAGTGAGCACATGCATGAAGGAGATTCCATGGATAGCTTTTGACAAAGAGATCAAATATTTGAATGAGCACTTGATTTCTGCTGATGAAGTCTTACCTGATAGTTAACTTATGTAGAATCTTCTAAATGTTCTTCCAATTTCATATCAGAGAATTGCTTCTACTCTTTGATTGATGATGAAAGCCAATCCAAATGCCTTAACATTCTAGGAGTTAGTATTTGTTCTATTGCAGGATGATCAGTCTAGATAGAATAGGTCCATTATGCATGTTGCACATCAAGCTTTACTGGCTAGTCAGAAGGACAAAGGTAAATATTTTGCAAAGAATTTAAAGGAAATGATCATATCAAAGAAGGATAACAAAGACGAGAAGAAAAAAAAAGAAGAAAATATTTTGCAAATAATGTAAAGTAAATGATCATATCATAAATATTCATCCAAAACTAGCTGCAAAAGAGGCAAAGAAAAAAGAGACATGAATGGTTGTTGCAGAAGCCTCTACACCCAAATCAGAGTTTGTAAATCTTGTGGAGAATGAAGAATGGGAGTTTACTACTATTTTCCGTTATGAACCATGTTCTCATGAATAGTGTGCGTCTGAAGTAGACTCATATGTTTAGTATTTTGATAGTGGGGTAACCAAACATATTACCTTGCATCATAGTTCCTTCACTTCACTTGAGCCTTCCCCTACACGAAATAGTGTCACATGCACCAAAAACTCCTCGTATCATGTCATGGGAGTTTGTAAGCTCATTGTAACTACTATTGATGGTAGTTCTTTTACATTGTCAGACTCTTTATTTGTGCTAGGGATCAAGAAAAATTTGTTATTAGTTTGAGCAATAGCCAAGATCAGCTTGGTTGTGAAATTTGTTGATGAAAGATGTTCAATTCATGATCTATCAAATGGCGACATCATTATTGCTACTGACATTTTATGTTGTGGGCTGTATAAGCTCATAGATTATGCAAAATCTATGAATGATTTAGCATGTGCCATTCAAGATTCTCAGGCTATGTCAGATGCAAAGCTTTGGCATGCATGCTTTGGTCATCTAAATTTTTCTAGTTTGCTATGGCTACAGAAATCTGAAATTATGTCCTCTCTACCCAAACTTGAGGCACCTCGTAAACATGTCTATGAAGGCTGTATTATGAGTAAAATGCAGCATTCGTCCTTCCCCAATGGTGGTTTAGTTTGAAATACTCAAAAATTCTAGCTTGTTCACAATGATGTTGGTGGTCCTATTCAAACCCAAATCAGCCATAAGGCGTCTAAGCCACACACACTCACCAGTCGTTGTGAAAGCTGCTCTATACTCAGCATCACAACTGGAAGTGGCCACAGTAGGCTGCTTCTTGCTCAACCAAGATATACATGAGCTACCAAGCATGAAGCAAAAGCCACTAGTGGAAATAGGAGTGTCATAGCAACCAACCCAATCAGAGTCAGAAAAAGCATGCAAATATGGCGGTATTGATCACCCCTTGGGATAAAACAACCCAAGTAGCTGAGTACCACTCAAGTAGCGAAAGATGCGCTTAACTACTTGCCAATGCTTGACTCCTGGGCAATGCATAAACCTGCTCATCTGTGAGATAGCAAACTGAATATCTAGCGGAGTAATGCATAAGTAAATCAGGCAACCAATAGCCTACTGATAGTGAACAGCATCAAATGCATCTCCAGCATCATGAAGACTCAATCCTTAACCTTTCTCCATAGGAGTGGCAATGGCTTATAGTCTCCAAGGCCAAAAAACTGCAACAATGTGTCAATATATTTCGTTTGACACAAAGCCATTCCACCATCAAGTTGCATAAATTGAATCCCCAAATAGTGATGCAAATGCCCCAAATCAGACATCTCAAATGAGGCATGCAAATCAGCCTTAAAATCAGAAATATGCTTCTCAATAGGACCAGTGAGCAGCATGTCATCAACATAGACAACAATGATGAGAAGCACATCATTAGCACGCTTCACATATAAGGTGCTCTCAATTGGACTATTCTCAAAACCATGTGCAATCAGATAGGAATGTATCTTCTCATACCATGCATGTGGTGCTTGCTTTAAACCATATAATGCCTTTTTTAACATGCACACCTGGTTTTCATGCCCTTTCTGCGCAAAGTCATGGGGCTGAAAAAATACACTTCTCCCGAACAGTAGTCATACAGCATGTAGGTGCAAAGGTATCATCAAAATCAATGCCTCTTTCCTGTGCATAACCCTTTGCAACAAGCCTAGCCTTATACATGTCAACTGTACCATCAGGTTTACGCTTCAACTTGTATACCCACTTAGTGTGAATGGCCTTCTTGCCACGAGGCAAGTCACATAAAGACCAAGTACCATTCTTCATTATTGCATCATATTCACATTGCATAGCAACCATCCAATTTTTTGAATTTTGTGCTTCATCAAATGAAACAGGTTCAGTCTCATCACAGAGACTAGATGTAGCCATAGCATAGCAATCTGATGCAAAAGAAGCACTATGAGAGCCTGATCGAGTACGATATGATAGAGGTGCATCTAATTTGTTATCACACAAGGTCTACACCAGCCATTTTGGCATAGTTCTTGCCTGCTCAATATCAGCTCTCTCATCAATAAGTGCATCATGTAAATCTGCATCAGAAATGGAATGATCTACATCATCACATGAAACCTGCAAAGGCTGAGAAGTTGCCTCATTAGGACCAGCACTAGAGTGTCCACCTATAAAAAGCGGCAACAAAGTATCATACATGTCTTTGGAGCTAACAGATGTCTCCTTAGTACATGAAAGCAATGGTTGAATAGCATCTTCCACAAAAACAACATCACGGCTAACCAGCATGCGTTTAGTCTGTCGACGATACTGACGATAGCCTTTACTTTCAGAACTATACCCAACAAAAATACATTTTACTGCTTTATCATCCAATTTTCTACCATGTTGTTCAGGAACTAATGCATATGCCAAACAACCAAAAACATGCAGATGAGCAACAGATGGCTTGTGATCATGCCAAGTTTCATATGGAGTGATAGACTGTAGTGCTTTAGTGGGACACCTGTTAAGTACATATGCTGCACACATGACATCCTCAAGCCAGAAACTATGTGGTAAAGCCCAACCCTTGACCATACACCTCGCCATCTCCATGAGTGACATGTTCTTCTCTTCAGCAACCCCATTCTATTGAGGTGTATACGGCACTATACACTGGTGTTTTATCCCACATTAAGCCAGAAATGCATTAAAATCAAAAGACATATATTCCCCCCCTCAATCAGAATGGAGGGTGCCCATTTTACATGCTGACAAATTTTCAGCCAAAACCAAAAACTGTTTGAAGCACATGAACACTTCGGACTTTGCCTTCAATGGATATACCCATGCATGCCTGGAAAAATCATCGATGAAAGTCACGTAGTAAAGATAATTCCCAATAGAAGGTGTCTGCATAGGACCACAAACATCACTATGTACACGCTACAACTTATGAGTAGCCCGAACTGAACCATGTTTTGGAAAGGACGAACGCTGCATTTTGTGCAAAATCCAACTTTCACAAACATGTTTTCCAGGTGCCTCAAGTTTGGCCAAAGAGGACACCTTTTCAGATTTCTGCAAGCGTAGCAAAACTAGCAAAATCCAGATGACCAAAGCATGCATGCCAAAGCTTTGCATCTGACCTAGCCTAAGAATCATGTATTACACATGCCGAATCATTTATAGATCTTTCATAGTCTATGAGCTTATACAACCCACGACATAAAATGCCAGATGCGATAATCACATCGCCATTTGATAGATCATGAACTATACACCTGTCATCAACAAATTTCACAACCAATCCAATCTTGGCTAATGCAAAAACTGATAACATATTTTTCTTGATCCGTGGGCACAAACAAAGCATCTGACAAAGTTAAAGAACTACCATTAGCAGTAGTCAAAATGATCTTACCAACTCCCATAATAGGATAAGAGGAGTTGTTGGTGCATGTAATAGTATTCCCTGTAGGGGCAGGCTCGAGTGAAGAGAAGAAACTACGCTGCGAGGTAATATATTTGGTCGCCCCACTATCAAAGTACCAAACATTTGAGTCTACTGCAGACATGCACTGCTCATGAGAAGATGGGTCAAAACTACAAACAGTAGTAAATGCCCATTCTTCTTCCTGTACAAGATTAGCAGACTCTGTTTTTGGTGTAGAGGCCTCTGCAACAACCATTCCAGTCTCTTTCTTCTTTGCCTCTTTAGTAGCCAGTTTTGGACAGTTCTTTATGATATGATCATTTCCTTTACAATACTTGCACAACAATTTCTGCTTTTCTGATTTCTTTTCATCTTTGTCCTCCCTCTTTGATTGTGCAAAATTAGCAGATTTCTGCTTACTAGTTGAAGAGCTCCATTTTCCTTTGCCCTTCTGACTAGCCAGGAAAGCTTGACCTGCAACATGCATAATGGACTTGTTCTGCCTCGATTGATCCTCCTGCAACAAAACAGAGACTAACTCCTCAAAAGACAAAGCATTTGGATTGCCTTTCATCATCAACCAAAGAGTAGAAGCAAAACTCTGATATAAATCAAGAAGACCATTCATAAAGGTATATTTGGCATGTTGGAAGACTTTAATAACTGTAAGTAGCATGCCAAAAATCTTGTTAGTCATTTTGACTGCTAAATCCAGTACAGTGGAAAATATACCGTTCAAAAAGGTATATTTGGCATGTTTGAAGACTTTAATAACTATAAGTAGCATGCCAAAAATCTTATTAGTCATTTGGACTGCTAAATCCAGTACAGTGGCATATCGAGCAATCCAAAATTCCATGGTTTTCACCATGTATTCTTCCGTTGGTAGGTAATTATGCGGTGGACTTGGTAATAGTGGATAATTGAGCCATTGATTATTTATTGTATCCTGGCGCTGTCCTTCCCAAAAATGCGACCAGGATCATCTGCGTGGTACTGGACAAAAATATGGGTTTACCTGAAGGGCATATGGAGATGCTTCCCATTGTACTCGCAGTGTAGGGTTCTTTTCCAAAAGTTTTCGCCTCCATATAGGGTCAGCTCTTTCAAATTCCTCTTGAGTATAGTTGAATGTATTATTGTTGAACTGGAGGTTGTTGTCAGGCTCCTTATTTGTTGTAGTCTTTATATATTGCCGTGTTTGCTCTTTAAGGAGTCCATATGGTATATTAAATGGCTTCAATATCTGTTCCAAATTTTTGCTTTCAATCTGGGCTTCCTTCATGACCTTTATTATTTGATCTTCAAATTCTGCAATAAGCTGGAACACCAGTAGTGCCCTCTCATGTCGGCTCAGTTCTGCAATATCCCGATGATTACGTTCAGATTGGATCTCCGTTTCCTCCCTTATCAGCGAATGATGTAAGGGGGGAGAGAGAGGACATACCTCAATCTCCTCAGTAGCCGCTGTGGAGTGTGAAACTATTGGTGTCCCCTCTATCATCTTCTGTGCGAGCTGATCTTGCAGTTGCTTTATCATCTCCTCTTTTTGCTTAATCTCTTTGTGGGCCTTCAAAATTGTTTCCTTATTCTTTTGGATTTCTTTTGCCACGACAGCGAGTTGATCAGTGTCTTCTTTACATTGCACAAGATATCTATTCTTGCCTTTTTTCCACTTTGTCCTTAGAGCGGCGGTATCATCCATATACCTTTTTTCCCATTCGGCAATGATTGCCTGCTCCTGTTTGAGCTGATCTTCATACCTGGCTATCTTTTCCTCCATTTCCTTTATGTTTTTTGCTGGTACTTCTTGAGCCTCTATAGGTTGATTACTTAGAAGAGCTGTCATCAGCTCCTTGTTTCTGTTCCTTAAGTTCTCTGCCTCATCCATGTATATCTTGATTTGTGATTCCAATATATTGCTCGGTGCATTCATCCGTGTCTTCTCAGCCTGGCTAGCCTCATATTGTTGTTGTAACTGCTGTACTTGCTCTTTCAATTTCTCATTTTCTGTTTCTAATGTTTTGCTTTGCTGCTTGGCCTCTTGAACTTCGTTCTCTTTATGTGTTATTTGCTCCTGTGCTAAACTCAATTGGACGGAAAGGTTCTTACCTATTTCTCAAAGTTCATGCTTTTCTTGAATCGCTTTATCATAGTCAGCATCAACCTCAAGCATCAATTGTTGTGTATCCATAGCAGTTTTGATCATGTGTTGAACTACTGGCTTGAGCTGAGCGATGTCCACATTCAACCACGTTTTTGGAATGCTTGGAGCTTCTCCTGTTTGTACATCCTTTCCGTGCTCCACATGTATAGTTTCATTATGTGGTTGTCTGATTTGTAGTTGTACTTCTATTTCTTTTCTTTCTTTGCTCAGATCGATAATTTTTGTGGCACTCCCTTGAAATGTAACATCCACGGGGGAGGGTTCTGCCACAACCCTTATTGGAGTGAAGGGTCCTGATTCTTCCACTGTAGTTTTTTTTGGTTCTTCCTTTGGATTCTTGAATGAACCCTCTCCTATAAGCTTAGTCTCATGGATTGGAATTTTGGAAGTTTCACTTATTTTGATGACATGTATCCCTTCTTGGTTTACCTTGTTGCCTGCGGTGTCTTGATTGGGATTGATGCGGATGTCATTCACCTTTATGCCCTCTTCTTCTGCATTGTAGTTTACTTCCTTTAACTCCTCCCATTGTCCATCATCTTTTGACTCACTTTGGATGTCCGTATTTAATAGGGAGATGTCTGGCTCTTCTTGTGTATCTGAAGATGAGCTTGAATTGACCAACCCTAATTCTCTGTACCGATGCACCTTGGTTAGCCTCTTTTTCACTTCCATGTCTTGCTGGGCTTGTTGGTAATGGTGCCCTTGTACTGGTAGATTAACTTGACCTTCTGTGTATTGATGTGTGTCGTCCAGGGCTCTTGTTAATTCCTCTTCTGTAATTGGTCGGTGCTCTTCAATTCTTGTCTTCGAGAGCACGTGTACCCTTTTTGTGGCTGGGACTTCCGCTTCTACTTGCATTATGTCCCTTAATCGCTTTGTACCTCTCATTTTGGGTTGAGAGCTACTTTCTGCCTCCTCAATGATCTTGACTCCTTTTTTCTTTCTTGGGACTGTGGCGACCTTGGCATATTTAGCCATGGCTATCGATGATGGCATTTCTTGGAGGTGCTCTCTAATACCTAAGGCATGATATATCAAGATGGTCAGAGCCACACTGCCATTCAGGAACTTCTTGTGATTCCACTGCTTCTTTGCCTCAAATAGCCTTTCTTGTATGTATGGAGTCATATTAATTTGATTTCCAATTTGTTTGATAGCATGTGATAGCAGCTGGACGATGATCTTCTGAGGAGTAGTGTATCGATGCATGTTAGGAAAGTAGAAGTGCTGATGAATGAGTCTGACTTCTTCTATGTCAATTCGATTGATGTCGGTAAAGGTTCTAGTCTTGGCCCCTTGACTTTCTTCTTTCAATACAGTAGTTCCATCCTTCTCCCATCCAAAAGCTTCTTTGATTAAACCATGTGTAAACTGAATCACGACCCATTCACCTACTCTATCCATGACACTGGCCTTTGGCACCAATGGATCATGTAGTGTTGGCTGTAAGGTATTCATCACTTGCGTGCATCTTTGAAAGTCAGGTTTGTAGATTGGCAATTCAAAATATTTGTGTATACCCTCTTTCTTCATGATGTTAATGGTAGACGGAAGCTCATGCACCACTTTAAAATCTTGAGACATGATTGGGAATTGATGATCCGTGTCCATGATCTTGATTGTTATTAGAAATAGATACTCCCCAACCGGTTGATCTTCTCTAAACCAGTGTCCCTTTGCTTTAGTCATGCTTTGTAGAGGAAATTCCATCACTTCCTCCTGAATGGTTGCTTCCAAATCTTCAGAGACCATCTGCACTTGTAATGAACAGAGCATTAGCTTCAATAGGAGATAGAGCAATTGAATTGTGTATTGAAGTGACATGTCATTCGTTCCGTCACTCTGTTCTCCCTGCTTGCATGAGTAAGATCTCTTACCGCATAAATTTCTCTTTTTGTCTGAAAGAAAACAAGGATTAGTATAGACAAAACATTTATTTATTTACATAGTAGGTCCATTCCTAAGGAAGTTGAAGCTATGACCTATTCCCCATTGGAGGATGTGCACCACTAATTCTATTATGTACATCAAGTGTTGATGCCTGGCCTCGTAATGTGGCCCTATTATGCATACTTTAGGTTCGTTCGATACTTCATGAGTGCAATTGAGATCCTGATGGTTCTCTTGTTCCAGTTCATGCGCTTTCTTTGGTTTCCATATCCACTGGAGCATTGAAATATGAACTCTCATCCTCTCATCATGTCGCCTTTTCCTTGGTGTAGCTTCCTGAATTGCCGACGTCTTCTTAGCTACAGTCTTGCTTTTCTGATGTACTCTTTTGGTCTTGTTTGGTCTTGCACTACTGTCTGGTTGATAGGCTGTTTCTTTTTGGTTGTCGATTTCCAGTCGTGCCACTTGTCAAACATTCTTTGGAGTCCATATTTGTCGGTGGTTCCTTTGTGCCGCTACTAATGACTTTGGGAGCCAAACTCTCAACAGATCCTTTGATTCTTGTCTTTGCAATGAGGAAGTCGTATTCGTCTGCACCTTCTGATTAGGATTGACTTGTGGTTGTGTTGCTCCCCCTGATCCATTCATTGGGTCCTTGCGAACCCATTTCAGGTTAGGATGTCTGTACTATGGAACTCTACCAATAGAACTCCATGTTGATGATTTTAGTGTGGATTTGGCTGGCTCTGTTTTTGTTTGTTTACGATTTGCGTGGAGTGAACCTGCTTCCTCCTCTGTCGCTTTGGTGCTTAGAATCTGATCTACCTTTGGTTGTCTTTCCTATAGCTCATTGATGGGTTCAGGTGCTATGTCCTTTTCAGTATTGTGCTTAGCATTCTCGAACATGCTTGGTCCATGAGATGGTTTCTCTTCTAAAAGGCTAAAGATTTCTTTGTGTCCCACTTTGGCAGAGATGTATCCTTGAGCTAGATGAATACTCACTTCATTCTCGATTATCCAGTCTTGCCCTAGTATGAGATTCTCTATGAGATCCTCATCTTTACACACTAAGACTCGTTGTTCCATGGAGGAATTTCCTAGGTGGAGGGATACAGTAGTTTCTCCAATGCATTCTATGACTTGACCTTGATACCTATCATATGTGCCTTAGTAGGTGTGATATTTGCGTGGAGAGAGATGATGATTGTATTCCGCACACAACTAAGTGCTGCTCCTGAATCTATTAAAGCATCTATCAATTGGTACTCTGTCTTGCCAATCCCTAGGTTTAGGTAGGGTTTAGATATGCTACGGTTCTGCCCATTGGAATGATGAACTTGGTAATTGGCCATGGGAATAGGCTCTTCACCTCGTAGCTACCGTTCGTCTCGCTGCCTAATCCATTCTTTCCGTTTCTTAATACGTTCTAAAGCTTCTTGCCATGCCTCCTCTCTAATCCGCTATTCTTCTCTCTTCCTATTTTGTGCACCCACGAGACGTGCTAACATTTGATCCGTTAATGGCTCCATGAACCTTTTTACTCTACATCCACTTATGTAGTTAGGAAGAATATCTCCATCCAAAGTGGCTAGATTAACTGCTCCGCTCGTCGAGATCCTCTTAATGATTAGAGGTCCATGTCCGCGTTTTTGTAATTTCTTGGCATGTTGCTTCAAGGTGTAGACCACGACCAGGTCTCCTTCTTTTAGTCCTTTGTCTTTTATGTGTGCATCATAATATGCCTTTTGCCTTCTCTTGGCCACATAGATTCCTGCAACAGCCTGCAACCGAGTTTCATGCATCTTCTCAATTTGGTCTAGTTGTTGGGATAATTCATGTCTAGTCCATTCATGCTGTTGGGCTACTCTCAAAGTGGGTATCAAAAAATCAATTGGTAGAATTGCGTTCTGTCTGTATACTAGATTGAATGGGGTAGTTCCAATGGCGGTCTTGTACGCGACTCCGAAGGCCAAATTGCATGATGCAATTGTTTGTCCCAATCAGACCTCCCATTATTGACAATCTTTGCCAATACTGTGCATAACACCTTATTGGAACTTTCCGCTTGACCATTGGCTTGGGGGTGGTATGGGGCTGATTTTTTATGGATCACTAAAAACTCATTCATTAAAGACTCTATTACTTCATTGATGAAGTGCGTTCCTCGGTCACTCAGAATCTCAATTGGTAATCCGAAACGAGTAAATATATGCTCGAAAAGAAACTTAGCAGTGGTTTGAGCATCGTTTTTTCTAGTAGCCTTTGCCTCTACCCATTTTGTCAAATAATATGTGGCTACTATGATGTATTCGGCATGTGACCCTTTGGCCGATGGGTTAATCCTATGAAATCAATACTCCATTTAGAAAAGGCTCTGGTGCAAACCATAGGTCTCAATGGCATGTCGTCTCTCCGAATTGGGTATTTAGCCCTTTGACATGTCTCGGAGCTTTGTACATAGGTCGCCGCATCCATATGTAAAGTTGGCCACCACAAGCCCGCAAAGAGGATCATTTTCACAGTTCTCTTGGCTGAGAAATGACCTCCTGTCGCACCTGCGTGTGCCATCTCTAATATGGGTAAATATTCTCCTTCATGCACACATAGTCATACTTGGTTGTCTTTTCCTCTCCTAAACAAGTGTCTTCCCATGAGTACATAATCCTTGCTCATTTCCTCTAGGGATCGTTTTCTTGCCAAGCTAACTCCTTCCTCATGTTCTATTGTCTTTAGGAATTTTACCAATGTTTTGATCCAATTGGGTGCTATTGTTGAGAAAGGTATGGATGTATGATCCTCGGGGATAGTCTCCTGGCATTCTGCACAGTTACTCACATAGTCATGGACATCCTTAGGCATGTCACGCCAGTATACTCCTAATCGTTTTAATTCCCTAATAGTTCCATGAGTTCCTTTGTGTGTCCTCCATTTGTTTACATGAGCTTGTCCAATCAGCTTCAATTGTTCGTCTTCCTTAGCACATCTTAGTAGTACGCCATTGGGTTCCTTATAGTACACACTTCCCACAAAAATGTGAAAATTCCTTGAGTGTAGAATTTCCTTTTTACTCTCTTTATTGATTGAGTGTTGTGGGCCATGAGTGAGTATCGGAATTAATTTCTCTGCCCACTTTGGACACACTTCCAGATTAAACAAATAAGTGTCTGGCAATTCGTCTGGTACTCCACTTGGTGGTTCTCCGTGTGTTAACCTAGAGAGGTGGTCTGCTCTTACATGGGTATTCCCCTTTTTCACTATTACTTCGAAGTCGAACTCCATCAATAGTAGAAACCATCTTACCAGTCTTCCCGTGTTACAGGGCTTATTGACTAAGTACAATAATGCCTGATGATCTATGAAGAACTTGAACTTGTTGGCTAAGAGATAGTGTCTAAATTTTTTCACTGCATAGACCATTCCTAATCCCTCTCGATCCATAGTTGTATAGTTCCTCTCAGCCTGATTTAGTCGTCTACTCGCATAGGCAAATGGGTGATCTAACTTTCCTTCATCTGCTGGCTGAGCTAGTATGCATCCTATTGCGTGATTTGAAGCATCCACATGAATATGAAAATGATTGTTCCAATTCGGTGTTTTCAGAATTGGGGCTATGCTAAGCCGCTTCTTTAACTCATTGAATGTCTTCTTGCATTCCTTTGTCCATGTGAATTGAGTCAAAAGTCCATACAAGGGTTTCGCGATTATGGCATACATGTGGATAAATCGACGGTAGTATCCACACTGTCCCGTAAATGCTTGCACCTCTTTTGCATTCTTCGGTCTAGGAAGCTCCAAAATGACCTTGATCTTGTCTTGATCTGTGCATATTCCATTTCTAGAGACTATGTGTCCTAAGATCTTCCCTTGTCTTACCATGAAGACACATTTCTCAGGGTTCAGGCAGACTCTATATTGTCGGCATTTATTAAATATCTTCCACAATTCAGGAATGTGGTCTTGTCTTTGATTTGAATATGTACATAGGTCATCTACATACACTTCCATGCTCTTCTTCAGGAATTCTTTGAAAACATGACACATCAATCGTTGGAAAGTAGCAGGCACGTTAGTGAGTCCAAAAGGCATCACTCGGAAAGCCTAGACTCCCCATTCAATCGCGAATGTGGTCTTATGTTGATCCTCAGTAGCAATAGCTACTTGGTTGTATCCAGAGAATCCGTCTAAGAAGCTATAGATTTCTTTTCCTCCAACTCTTTCCAATAGATGGTCAGTGATGGGTAAAGGGTAGCTATCATGAATCGTGGCTGCATTCACTTTTTTCAGGTTAATGCATACTCTGAGTTTTCCATTCTTCTTGGGCACAACCACTAGTGGTGATACCCACTCCGTGTGTTCTATTTCATATATGAATCCTGCCGCTAGTAGCTTGTCTATTTCCTCTTTTATTTTAGCACCATAGACCTCATTGTATGTATAAGGGTGTTGTTTAGATGGTTTTGCCTATGCCGTCATTGGTATTCTATGAGAGCAAATAGAGGGTTCCACACCCTTGAGAGCCTTATATGTCCACACGAATACATCTCGATATTCTCGGATCAATTGTATTAATTCTTCTTCCTCCTCAGTTGACACATCTTTACCTATCTATGTACATCTTTCTTCTCCATCTTCCACTGTTACTATGATCTTTTTTGTTTGTTCTTTGTTATTGTATGCTTCTCCTTCTCTAGCTCTTCTCTTAGGCATCTGAATGGCTATCTTTCTCTCCTCCACTTCGTACCTTTTAAAATGCTCCAGAACCTCAAAAAGATCAGGATTTGGTCCGATTTTACTCACACTTTCCTCTTGCTTCTGTACTATGGGGCCTGCTTCTATCGCTAAGACCTTGGCCATTTCTTGCTTATCTTTAGTTCGAATGGTTTCTAGCTAGGTTTCTTGCGAATCAAATTCTGGTTCCATTTCTATACTCTCATATTCCTCTTTCCATTCTTTTTCTAGGATTTCCCATGCTTCTACTTCTTGAAGGACAACCATGTACAAATTTACATCATAGCCTTCTTCGTCTATGCATTCGTTCATAGTTAGAACTTCCTCATTCACACATACATCTAAGATTGCTAAGATTTCCATCCATCCATGCGGTTCAAATGTTTCATCAGGGAAGATTTGAGGCATATACATTGGGTCCTCTATAGGTCGATAGTTAGGATGTCCTATTGGCCACAACTGCCTTTTATGATCCTCTTTCTTAGCTTCTTTGCACATCCATAATTAGGCGTCCTCGTGCATCCATGATTGATCGCTTGTTCCTGCGCTATGAATAGATAGGTCATCTTGCTCCTTGTGTATGGGATTCCACTGTAGTGGGGGTACATCTCTATATGAAAATGTATGCAAGTTTATCTTCATGGTATTTCCTTGATGTTGCAAGTATAATGAATCTCGTCCCCAGTCTTGCATTATCCGCATTTCTCATGAAAGGTCGTCCTAATATCATTTCGTAATTGTTAGCCTTTTCAAACTTACAGATGGCTAATGTATGTTCAAATTCAACTCCACAGGTGGTTAGTTTGATCTTTTCTAATATTCCTAAGGGTTTCTCCACATGATCGTCTGCTAATTGGAGCTTCATGCATGTGGGTCGTAAGGCAGGCTTTCTCATTTCTCCCAAATCTCTTTGGTGGCAATTCCTACTCCTGCTCTTGTGTCTAGTATAGCCTTGGTCATGTGCCCATTGTAAGTGACAGGTAGACATGTATTACCTTCGTCTCCTTCATTAAATTCTCCCACCTTATCTACTGGGACTTGTATCTTCGATGTGTTTCCTTTCCCCTTGTTTTCCTTTTCATCCTTCTCCTGCCCTAATTCCCGTTGACTTGCTAATTGTTTCCATAATTGCGGTTTAACATGGAGTAGTTCTTCCACAGTCAGTTTGCATTGTACTTTTGTCTTTTTAAGTTTTGTTAGATTGTGTGAATTCTTATGTGAGTTTCCTTTTCCTTTTCCCTGTACTGTGGGTGCTCGTATTATCATAGATTCCTTTTCATATTCTCCCATGTAATTTGGTAGGGTTGAAATGCTCTGAGCTTCTTCTCTATTTCGGTCTAGTCTTGATACTTCCTCATATACGTCTTCCATGTTGGGATTTGGTTGATAAACTTCCCCATCTAATTCCTCAAAAGGAGGCTTAGTCACTCCATTCCTCTTCCATTGTTCTTCTCAGATTCTATTCCATAATTCTTTTGGCCAGTCAGCCTCTAAGTCAGGTATTGTTGACATAGGTTCGTCCTGGGTTTTCACTCGCTCACATTTGTCATCCTTCTCTTAAGTTCTTTATCCTTGGCTTTAACACACTCCTTGTATTGCTCCTCTGCTATCCTTGTCTCTGGAAGGGCTGGGATAGTCTTTTCTAGGGTTGCTTGTGCTACCTCTATAAGTTTCCTTCATATAGCAAGCCTCTCTTTTTCTAATTCTCCTTGTGGGTAAAGCTTTTCGTGTTGTTCCACATTTGGTATGTCCTTAATTCTAGCTTTGTATGCTTTTAACCACATGTCTAAGTCGTCTGGTTTTGGGTCAGCTAGAATTGATCCTGGTTTCTCTGCTTCTCGGATAAGCGGTGGAATGGGAACTTCTTCTCGAATCTCTGGTTCTTTATGCTCCTTACTGCTTCTTGTGTGTTTCTTATTTTCTTGACTTTTGTTTTTCATCCATTTTTCTTTGAGCTTCTCTCTTCTTTCCTTCCATTTTTGCGCTTTTATGTTCTGGGTATTCTCATGTGGATCCTCTGAATCTTCCACTATTTGAATTTTGGGGTTTACGGTTCTATTGTTTTCTTGTTCCCAATCCAGTTGTTTTTCTTTTCGTTCCTTCATTTGAGCTTGTGTAATGGCCTTTAAAGGCACGGTGTATTCCTTGTCACCTCCAGGTGCTTCTATCACTTCAATTACATTAATAGGTACAGTGTCTTGGGCTTTAGTGGGATTCTTTGGGCAGTCTCTGAAAAGATGTTCCTTCCCACACTCATTGCAATACCCTTCCCAAGTCTTAGGTGGTGGTGGGTTGTAAGGTCAGGTACATTCTCTAATAAAATGATCTCCTCCGCATCTATAACATGGTCCTCTCGGCACAGGCGGTCTAATGGGTGGTCTCCCAGGTGTGGGTGCTTTGGGTGTAGTGTACATTAAAGTCACCACGCCCGTTCCATAGGCCTGGTCATAGCCTTTGTATCCATAGTACACTGGTTCATATGCTGGTTCATACTCAAACATATTGGTTTCATAGGGATAGCAATCTCCTTGGGATAGCTTGTATCCAGGGTTTGCTGATTCTACATTGGTCATCGTTGAGGCTGGTACTATAGCTCTTTCCAAGTTTTCTTCTGGTTGGGCGTACTTCACAGGTACCACATGTTGGGGCTGCGATAGTTGTGGTCCTAACTGTAATAAAGTAATTCTATGATCCAAGGATCTGGCCGGTTCAGACAGATCTGAAATCGGACATTGTTTGGTCATCTCTCAAGCATGTGGTGGTCGTAATCTTCATTCTCTTGCATTGGTATCAGAGCTCTAGGCAAGCTTTCATGGTGACCTTGCTAGGCTCATCATCTTCCTCATGCTTCCATGTTCTCAACTGCCTATGCGTGGAGTCCCTTTCTCTCCGGCGTGCATCAAACCATCCCGAATCGTCATTCTCTTGGCGGGCATAGCATAAGGAGAAGATTAGCAAAAGAATCTTCATGATGTGGTCGAGGACGGATTCGATCTCTTGACCTCTGTCTAGAGGAACTAATCGCCTATCCACAAGGCCAAACAGCCGTTCATGATTTGTGATGTGCGGCAGTTTTCCTTTGTCTGAGTTTTGTGCTGTAGAAGACCTCACCAAGGAGCAAAAGAGGGAAGATCTACAGACAAACGGTGGCGGGATTTGATCCATTGACCTCGCAGTTAGAAGGACATTCTCTTATCCACGACACCAGTTCATTACTCCTGCAGAACTACGTTATCCATGATAATAAATTGTTGGGCGATTCTATCATGGGATAGGATTAACACGATCTTTTGTTCTACGCTGTAGAAGGCTACAAAAAAAAACCAAGGTCTTATCTTCAGCAGGTCGCGCACGAGTATTGATCCCGTGACCTCTCACCGGTGGCTTCTCCCCCTTATCCATGAGAGCACACGTCTTATGCACATCAAGATTCTTTTCAGGAGGTTCCCGAGGTTGAAAATAGGTAGTTTACATAACTACACAACAGGGCTCGAACCCGTGACTGTGCCAAGGGAGGACATTGATCTATTCATGAGCACAATTTTCTTTATCTTCTATGGCATGTGGGATTCGAATTCGGGCCATATATGCAGCAGCTAATTCATCTACATGAGGCCATGTGAAGCTGTTATGCACTTGATCTCCCCCTAATCCAAATCATGGAGCCATTTCAAATCCGAAATGTTCTGTTGAGAAGCTATCTTCAACCCGAAATCGAATCAGAACTAGTCTTGATTCATTGTTTAAGTATGAGAAGAACAAAGGATGGACGAAGCTATGATCAAAGCTAAGTATTTTCCAGTTTTTGCTTGGCGTTAATGCTTGATTTATCTTGTTTTCATTATTCTACACTTAATCCTAGATGCACATTGAAATAGCCAAGATTTCAATTGATTAAGTCTAGATTAGAATAATGAATTAATCCATTTCTCATTCCAAGCATTAGTTTGCATTAAGGAAAGACTTGATTTCAAAAAGATCCTTGTGCATCAAAGAATGTATTTTGGTAGTTTAAATACATATTTCCTTTCCATTGAGTAAGTTTTCTATTGCACCTCAAGGGTATGTTTTTATATCATAGTGCATTAGGACAAAGGAAAGGATATACATGCATGAGGATTGCATGATATACATTCTTAGTACAAGGAAAAAATCATGCATCAAGCTCATGCATGATTGTTGTATTATTTTTTGGGCATGCAAAGAACATGCATGCATACGCATGTGAGCATATGCTTTTGCATGTAGATACATGCATTTGCATGATAGAATGGAATGTTGTTTGCAAGTAGATATGAGAATGTACTCTCTTAGTATTTAGCTTACTTTATAAAGCTCCCAGTTTGACATTAGGGAAGACCAAGGACTAGTTAGTTGCAAAGACATACTAGTTCTAGTTTGCAACTCAAGTAATTAGTCGATTTCTTCCCAAGTCGATACTCCGCTATCAAACACAAATACTTAATGACAATTAAGTATGATAGATGTCTTGCTAGGTATAAGTAAGCACTAGGAGAAAGTTAAGTAATAAATTTTCTTGATAACCACGAAAATTTAATTACTTGCAAACTCTTTTATGATGTATGATGAGTCTAAGTGGACTTATTTATTTGAGTTTGCTTCAAGTTATAGCATAAAAGATTTCCTAGAGTCCAGTATACTCTAGAATAGGGAAGTTAGGAATTGCTCATCAGATTGACAATTCCCAAGAACTTTCAGTTAAAGTCTTTTGAGAAAAGTATCCTAAGTTGGAAAATTTTCATTTTGAATTTGAATTGATCAAGTTAATATGGTTGACTCAACAGAAATGGTAAACTTTCTCCTACAGTTTATATAGGATTTTGTAACCCATTTGGACAAAGTAGTCCTCTAGTCAGGTGAAAAAATTAAGTAACTGTTGGATTAGAGTTAACCATTGTACAAACATCCAAGTTAGATGTTTGAGACAACCAAACTCCAAGTTCTTCAAAACAAATTCAAGTGAATCAAGAATTCTCAAAGTCTTGCAAGGGATAAGAATCCCACCATCATTACTAAGTCCATGTACCAGTCATGCCTAGCAATGGACTAGTAATTTGAATCCATCCAGTTCACATATTTGTGCCTAGATCGCACATCGAGAAGCTATGAATTGGTCAGGGATGTTTTTAAATCCACCCTTATTATTCATTCACTATTTTGTACTTTGACTAGTTTATCAAAGTACAAAGCGAGATAGTGTTTTGAATCATAGGGGCAGGAATGCCACCACAGAGATGAGACATGTTCTTCTAGTTTTTGAACATGACCATGTTCTTCCAGTTTTAGAACATGAGGCTCGGGGGTTGCCTACAGTATGTATATAGCTCTATTTTTGAGGACGAAAATATTTTCCAAGGGGGGAAGAATGTAATAAAGTAATTCTATGATCCAAGGATCTGGCCGGTTCAGACAGATCTGAAATTGGACATTGTTTGGTCATCTCTCTAGCATGTGGTGGTCGTAACACTGGTTGGGGTTGTAGATGTTGTGCTTGCTCGTATGGTCTCGGTGCTCTTGGTGGTGTTGGGTATGGATTGTACCTGGGCATATCTCTACCTGGCTCTCTAGGTGGATATCCATATGTTCGATACTAAGGCGGTTGTAGAGGTCGTATCTGCCTATTGAATGGGCAGTTTTCTGTGGTGTGATTAGTGTATTTTTGTTCTACGTGGCAATACAAGGCAGCTCCTTGATGGGGTTGTCTATTGTAAGGATATGTTTGCGGTACACCTGTTCCTCCTCGTACACACAAGTGAGTGGGGTGATATCCTCCACATAGACTACATCTTCGTAACATAGGCACTCTTAAGCCTGGGTGTTGGTAATTTCTCTGTCCTTGGACTCCCAATTTCTTTGCCACTAGCTCTGCTAATTCCTCCACATTACTAGAATTGGAAGTAACCGTACTCCGTGAGTCTTCTGATTTAGTGGGGCTGGGTGTACTCTTCAGATCATCCGCTAGGTTATCCTCTAAGTCAATACATTCCTGTAGGCATTCACTCAATGTCTGTAGCCTCTTTACGTATACTAGCATTCTTAGAGTTCCATTCGTTAGTCCATCAAAAAACAATGATATCATTTTTTGTTGCATGGGTCTCTCTACTACTGGACATCTATCCACATACTGGTTGAATCTTCGCGCAGCTATTTTCACGGTTTCATTAAGATTTTGTTTGAAACTATGGATTAAAGACGCAGAGTTGTGTTTAATCCCTCTTTTAGTGAATTCCCCAATGAAGTCTTGAAAGAATTGCTCCATATCTCCAAATTGGTTGGGGTCTAATGGCTGGAACCAAGTCAGAGCCGTTCCTGTGAGGGTGAGTCCGAAAGAGTCATACTGCACGAAGAAGTCGTCTACTTGTTCCGCTCTTAAAACTTGTTTAAATTCAGCAATGTGATCATAAGGTTCTCCCAATCCGTCATAATGATTCCTCACGCATTTGGACACCTGAATAGGTCTCAATCTTCTTATTGGTTCTGGCTGCCTGGGCATTACAGGAAAGGTTGGAACCGCTAGTATAATTGGGGGTATTCATGGCTGCACTCCTATTGATGGTCGTGGCCTTACTGGTGATCGGTATTGATTTCCTATTCCAAGATGGGTCTGATTGTGCGTTTGCACTCTGGGTGTTGTGAATTGCACGTGAGTTTGGTTTGGCACGCTCTATTGGCTTGTTTGTCCCGACATTGTGTGCTCTGCCTCTTGTTGGGTTCCGAAGGGGTTCTGAGAGGTGGTTGCCTGCTCTCTCTGAGGGAATACAGGCAATCCCATGTATTTAAGTCGAGCCCTGTCTATGTCATCTACCAACCAATACCTTCTATGGTTCTTATCTAGGTATGTTATTCTAGTCTCGTCTTCCGGATCCTTTAGCTCATAAAATGTCATCGGGCTTTCTTCTCTTCCTTGAGTCTGTGAGTCAGTTTGAAGCAACAAGTCCAAACCATGGATCAAATAGACTTCCAATAAGTAGTCTTCTTGAGTTATCAAGTCCCCTCTTAAGACTCGCGTCACTTGGGGCTTGCTTCTAGGGGTCGTCACTAACTCCTCAGGATTTGGTCTCCCTGAGTTTTCTTATCCTACTAACTCTCCCCTCGCATTGATCAAATCAGGGTATTCAGTCACTATGTAGATGTGACCCAGCTTGTCCATGTATGCTCCTCCTTCATACTTAACAGCCGGTCTGGGCACAATTGTTGCATCCATGGAAGTCACCATCCTAGCCACAAATCTATTTAAACCATCCAGGTAGATGGGTATCTCCTGGGCATTAGTAGAAACATACTGTAAAGAAGTGTGATACTCTCCTTCTACAATGGTCATGAAGTTTCTTCCGGGAGTGGGACCCTGCATGTCCTCTGAAGCCATGGGTATCTCCTCCTCTGAGTTACTAGAGGTGTCTGAATAGACTGAGTGGTGGCTCACCTGAGTGGCACTTCCAACGGAAGATATGACACTTCTCCGGCTAGTTGGCACCCTTCCTGACCTCAAGTTCATTCACCCTCCTGGGGCTCTCTAGGTCTCTAAAACTCTCCCTAAGTGGCTCCTCAAATGCCTCAAATTTTCCTTTGAAACTGCTCCAAAAGTTCTAGGCGATACCACTTTTGGTGATACTGCACTAGGCGATACTGCTCGTCAGATGATACGATACCACTTCTCTGGACGATATGATACTATGGCAACAGACGATACGATACCGTTGTTGGGCACGATACGATACTGGATGCTCTAGCGATACGATACCTCAAGTCTGGACGATACGATACCAAATTCAGTCGTGATACGATACCTATGGAGTCCATGATACGATACCAAAAAACCCCGACGATATGATCTTATGCATTAGGTGATACGATACCAAGAATTCTAGCAATCGATACTAAAATTGGGACGATATGATACTAGGATCTGCACGATACGATACCACTTTTTGGACGATACGATACCAAAAAGGGTGACGATACGATACTGGAATTCCCCACGATACGATACCTCAGTAATGCACGATACGATACTAGCAGTCACGCGATACGATACCGCAAAACCACACGATACGATACCAATGCAAGTGGCGATACGATACCACCAACTTGCACGATATGATACTAAAATGGTATCGCGATACGATACTGGGAAGAGAGACAATACGATACCAAAAGTGGGCCGCAATATGATACCACTTTGGTAAAGTGCGATCGTTATACCAACCTGGCAATATGATACCAAAAGTGGTATCGCGATACCAAGGCTGGTAATCGACAGTATGATACCTCGGCGAGTATCGCGATACAAGGGAATTTTTGGTATCGTGATACCAAAAACTCAACCGATCGCGATACTCAAGAAAAAATACCTCCAAATTCAAAATTTTTTTCCCCTGTTGCTCTTCTCTCACCCCTCTTCACTCCTAGCCTACTGCCTCACTCAAAGAAGTTCAAAAAACACTCTGTCCCACCCCACGATACCGATCGGAACTTTAATCACATGGAAATGCAGATTTTCAGACTTTTTGAGATTAAAGTTTGATGGTAGCTTACCTTGAGGTGGTAATGCACAAGCCTTGAGGTCACTAGGCAAGGGTGAGGGCTCAGTTTGCACGATACCAACTCTGTGATACCAGTCGCTATGCTCAGACGATACCAGAATGAAGCAAAAGTCAAATGAACTTCAAATTTTTTATTTTTATACTTTTTGGTGACTAAAGCTTAACTACACTAATTTGGGATTTTTTTTTTTTGGGATTTTTCTTGGTGATCTTGGCTTACTCCTACTCCACTTCTCTTCTCCTAACCTAACCCTAACTCTTTCTTCTCTCCCTCTCTACTAACCTTAAACCTAAAAACTCATTACACACACCTCCAAGATGTGAAGTAACAAGTGCTGAAGTGGTTGACTACTTGCCACTGAACGAATTCACTTCTACAAGTACGATTTCGTCACTCTCGAGCGCATCTTGGTTGAGTGTGTTCCCTGGCAACGGTGCCAAAAACATGTGTACCTAAGTTAAGAAGTCTTAGGGACATGTGCCAAAGAGACTAAATCTCATTTGCCACACAAGTGCATATAGTGGGGAATTAACACACGCTTATTTGTCAATCCGATGAACCGACCTAACCAAGCGTATGAGGACTTGCGCTCACATGATGAGAAATGAAGTGGTTCAGCTCACATGCATGAGAAAAGACTAACCTACCTCTCCAACTCACTTAACTACAGAAAGTGTCTGTCGCGATACCACTTACAGTAGTTTTCACTAAATTGAGGATTTCTCCCAGCTTCGAACTCTGAATATGGCCAATACTGGGTTCTTTTCGAAGCTCTCGATGAGACGCATCTACTAGAGTAGTTTCACTTGATTCTGACAATTGTGCTTCAAGTTATGACCAAAACAGTGAATGGCAGGAAGCACACACACTCACTCAACAACTCGTACTAGCTCACACACACACACTACAATAGCTCAAAAACAGTGGGGAGGGGTAGACAACAGTTCTACACACACATTCCAAGCATTACACACACACCAAAGATCATAGAGAAGGTAGAAATCAACAAGAGAAAGAAGCAAATTCGAAAATTCTCCAGCTCTTCTTCTTCACAATGGCAAAAAAGTCCCTACAAAGAGTCACAAAGTGACTTATATACATGTTCCCTAAAAATGGTCCTTTCACACAAGTGACCGGCGCTTTTCCTACTATTTTACAAGAAATATATGACAATGATTTGGGATTATGCATCTAGAGGACTCCTCTAGTGCATTTACACGGCTTGAGGGAATTTCCTAAGACTTTGAAGAAGAAAAATATGCCCATTAATTTGAAAATTTTGGGGCTCCCCTTTCGTGCCTCTTTGCTTTGCAACAATGCGACAGATTGGGCATTCCTTGCACATCCTATGAACATCTGCTTCTATAGTTGGCCAGTGTTCTCCGAGTCTCCTAAGTGTTTGTAAGGTTCTTGGCCTCGAGTAGTGTTGCTCTAATGCATCCACATGTGCTAATTGCAACCACTTTGTGTACTCATCCTCTTCCACACAACAGGCTAATATTCCTTGATCTCTATGTTTGTACATACTCCCTGCCATGATATGGTACTTCTCGACTTTTACTACCTCCCTATCTTGAGTGTTAACTATTGGGTGTTTAGGCCCATATGTCAGTATTGGCATGAAGGTCTTGGCCCACTGTGGTACAACTTCCAAATTAAACAAGTAAGCATCAGGAAGATCATCTGACACTCCTTGTGGGGCCTCTCCGGATGTGATCCTTGAGAGATGATCTGCTCTCAAGTGAGTCTTGCCCTTCCTCACCACTACCTCAAAGTCATATTCCATTAGTAAGAGAAACCATCTTACTAATCTACCTGTATTGCATGGTTTGTTTACCAAGTACAATAGTGCTTGATGATCAGTAAAAAAACTTAAACTTATTTGCAAGCAAATAGTGCCTAAATTTCTTAACCGCATATACCATGCCTAATCCTTCTCTTTCAGTAGTGGTATAATTTCTTTCAGCTGCATTCAACTGTCTACTAGCATAGGCAATTGGAAGATCCATATTACCTCTGCCTGTAGGTTGTGCTAGCACGCATCCAATAGCATAATTGGATGCATCCACATGGACATGGAATGGCTTGTTCCAATCTGGTGTAGTCAAGATTGGTGCTGAACACAATCGCCGTTTAAGCTCATTGAAGGATTTCTCACATTCATCGGTCCACTCAAAATTAGTCAGAAGTCCATACAGAGGCTTTGCAATGATGGCATACATGTGTATAAAACGTCGGTAATAGCCACAATGCCCCATGAAAGCTTGCACTTCCTTGACATTCTTTGGCCTAGGTAGTTCTACGATCGCTCTCACTTTCTCTTTGTCAGTAGATATGCCCTTCTTTGACACTATCTATCCTAGAATCTTGCCTTGCCTGACCATGAAAACACACTTTTCTTGGGTCAAGCAGACTTGAAAGTCTCTACATTTGTTAAAGATTTACCTGAGTTCGAGTATATGTGTCTGTCTAATGTTGGAATGAGCACAAAGGTCATCAACATAGACTTCCAAATTCTTCCTCAAGAATTCTTTGAACACATGGCACATCAGTCTCTAGAAGGTTGCAGGTGCATTGGTAAGCCCGAATGGCATTACCCGAAAGGCAAATATGCCCCACTCTGTGGCAAAAGCCGTCTTATGTTGATCTTTTGGTGCAATGGCTACTTGATTGTAACCAGAGAACCCATCCAAGAAGTTGTTCACTTCCTTGCCTGCTACCCTTTCTAATAGATGCTCAGTGATAGGAAGTGGATAACTATCTCTGATAGTGGCTGCGTTAACCTTCTTCAAGTTAATGCATACACGTAATTTGCCATTTTTTTTGGGCACCACTACAATGGGGGAAACCCATTTAGTGTGCTCGATTTCATAGATAAATCCAGCTTCAACTAAGCGATCTATCTCTTCTTTGATCTTGGCAGCATAGTTGTCATTGTATGTGTATGGCTTCTATTTAGAGGGTCTAGCATCTGAGGTCATGGGTATCATATGCGAGCATATGTCAGGGTCTACACCTTTCAAGTCCTTGTAACTCCAAGCGAATACATCTCTGTATTCTCTCAGCAAGGCTATCAACTCTTGCTCTTCTTCTTCCGTCAGGTCATGTCCAATGTATGTGCATTTCTCCTCTCCTTCTTCAATTGTATCGTGCTCAATAGAGGTATCGTAGCGCATGTTGCTACAGTATCGTATCGCCTAGTCTTCAGGTATCGTATCGTGAGCTTGTGTGGTATTGTATCTGGTGCAGTATCGCCAAAAGTGGTATCGCCAGAACTCTTGAGGCATTTTCAGAGACTAATTTGAGGCATTTGAGGAGCCACTTATGGAGAGTTTTAGAGACCTAGAGAGTCCTAGGAGGGTGAATGAACTTGAGATTAGGAAGGGTGCTAAGTAGCCGGAGAAGTGTCATATCTCTTGTGGGAAGTGCTGCTCAGGTCAGTCACTACTCAATCTATTCAGACACCTCTAGTGATTCGGAGGAGGAGATACCCATGGCTTCTTAAGACATGCAGGGTCCCACTCCTGGTAGGAACTTCATGACCACTGTAGAAGGAGAGTACCGCACTTCTTTACAGTATGTTTCTACTAATGCCCAAGAGATCCCCATCTACCTGGATGGATTAAACAGATCTGTGGCTAGGATGGTGACTTCCATGGATGCAACAGTTGTGCCCAGACCAGCTGTTAAGTATGAGGGAGGAGCATACATGGACAAGGTAGGTCACATCTACGTAGTGACTGAATACCCTGAATTGCTCAATGAGAGGGGAGAGCTAGTGGGACAAGAAAACTCAGGGAGACCAAACCTCGAGGAGTTCGTGACGACTCCTATAGGCAAGTCCCAGGTGACACGAGTCTTGAGAGGAGACTTGACACCTCAAGATGACTACCTATTGGAAGTCTATTTGATCCATGGTTGGGACTTGTTGCTTCAAACTGACTCACCTGCCCCAGGAAGAGAAGAAAGTCCGATTACATTTTATGAGCTAAAGGATCTGGAAGACGAGACTAGAATAACATACCTAGACAAAAATCAGAGAAGGTACTGGTTGGTAGATGCCATAGATAGGGCTCAACTGAAATACATGGGATTGCCTGTATTCCCTCAGTGAGAGCATGCAACCACCTCTCAGAACCCCTTTGGAACCCAACAAGAGGCAGAGCACACCATGTCAGGACAAACTAGCCAACGGAGTGTTCCAAACCATATGTTGGCATACAAGTCAGATGAAGAGCATACTAGCGCAATGGAGCAGTCATGCACAATACGGCAACAAGGCCCAATCATTTTTTCCATGGACCATTTACAACTCAAGTGATTTTAATCACTACACAAACATTGCAAATTCCGTTTTTGGTAGAATAGACTCCATTTTGTGCAAGCCGAGGAGTCCTTGAGCTTGAGGAGTATTAGAACTAGCTACATATCAATTTTCATAATTTTTAGACTCTGTTTGAGCCCTCAAATAGGCTCTAGAACCTAATTTTTAACTAGGCCGGACACTAGGTCTGGACAAGATCAAAGCTAGTTAGAAAACTATAAAAAGAGCTAGAGAGCTCATTTTTGGGGTTAGATTGTTGGTGAATTGAGCTTATGTAAGAGACTTTTTGACTAATGCAAAGAACTCCATTGTTCCTCTCCTTGTTCTTGCCTCGTGTGCGCGTGTGTGTGTATGTGTGTGCATGCTTGTGTGCTTCTCACTCACACACTTGTGCCTTCACTTGCTCATAGTCTTCATAGTAGTCCTCACGTCTCCACGGATTGACAATTATGAGGTGAATCTTCTCACGTTGGTACTCACCATTGTGCTAGAGTGACACCAAATTTGGCGCCGTTGCCGGGGAGAGAGCTTCGAGGACGAGCGTGTGATGGTAAGATGTCGAGTTGAGACGTTGGAGTTATAGGTAATATCCTTCGTTTTCTTTATTTTTCTTCATTTTTTCCTTACTTTCGCATCACCATCATCACCATCATCATCCCCACCATCTCCCACCTCCATCTCCATCTCCACAAAAAATTTCAGTTTTTTGGTCATATTACACTCCCCACCTCATTTCCCTCATTTCATTGTGATAGAGAGCGAGAGAGAGCTTGCATGCTATCTGTTTTTGGTGTGTTTCTGAGCCTTTGTTGCATGAACTAGCTGTACCACCTTCTCCAGCAGTGTGCGCAGGTACGATAGACTCTGCACAGGTCCCGGGAGGACGACCTCTGTCTGTCGCGACAGACAGAAAAACTTAATATTTTGTGACTGCGTGTTTGGCACGATAACCTACACCATTAGAGCACTCCAAATCACTAGAAGTTTCTCAAAAAATTGCGTTTTCTTAGTCTATCGCGACAGGCACCATCTATCGCGACAGACCAAATCACGACAGACGACAGACACCGTCTATCGCGACAGAAACCCGTCTATCGCGATAGACAGAGACCCACGATAGACCCCGTCTATCGCGACAGACACCTGTCTATCGCGACAGACCAAATTCCACGACAGATCCAATCTATCGCGATAGACACGGTCTATCGCGACAGACCAAAACCACGACAGATGATAGACACCGTCTATCACGACAGACCACTCTATCGCGACAGACCACTCTATCGCGACAGACACCGTCTATCGCGACAGACCACTCTATCGCGACAGACACCATCTATCACGACAGACCACTCTATCGCGACAGACACCGTCTATCGCGACAGATCACTCTATCGCGACAGACACCGTCTATCGCGACAGACCACTCTATCGCGACAGACACCGTCTATCGCGACAGACCACTCTATCGCGACAGACACCGTCTATCGCGATAAACCACTCTATCGCGACAGACACCGTCTATCGCGACAGACCACTCTATCGCGACAGACACCGTCTATCGCGACAGACACCGTCTATCGCGACAGACAGCCCCCCACGACATTTTGTGTCTATCGCGACAGACACCGTCTATCGCGATAGACAAACATTTTCGGCAAAAATTAAGGGGTAAATATTTTGGAAATTTAGGCTAAATTTTGGGCATATTTGCACTCTCAAATACTCACACACTTGCAAAGGCCTTAGAAAAATGCATTAAAACTCCTGAAAGGTTCTGTTTGTCTGTTTAACCCCCTAAACCCTGAACGGTCATAACTTTTTCATACGAAATCCATTTTTTGAGCTCTAGGGCTTGTCAGAAAGCTCGTGGCATATACTACACGCCCTCAACTGTTTTTCATAAAAATCATGCGTTGATTTTCAGATAGGATATTTGGAAGTTGACACACTGAGGGGTAGGAACACCAAGGGAGCTCTAGAGGGAATTTTCAGCAATACAAAAGGGGGAACAAGGGTCATTAAAAAAGTGTCTGAAATAAATTGTCTGTCAATTGAAGGATCAAATTGAAGCTAAATTTGGGATTCTTACAGGATCATCGAGAGCTCTTGGAGAAAGCAAAGTAAGTGCCAGGGCGAACAAGCTTGGGAACGTGCTTCCTGGGTAGACCAGCATCGCCAGGAGGAGCGACTTGAGGTTGGAACATCACTTAACCCCCTCAGTCTATTCTTAGCATAGGCTAAGTGCAAGTAGTTGTTCTGATTGACTAGGGGTATGATAGGAACACTCAAGTTTGAAGAGCCTTAATTTCTCAAGTGCAAGGGTAGGCTAAATTGTAGTCAAGGGATAACTTAAAGGAAAAGAACTTAAACTAAGCGGACAGAGAACATCAAGTACGACACACTAAAGTGCTCCTGACGACGCTTAATTAAAAACAAGAAAACACATCCAAAGGAACTTAAAAGGAACAAGTGATTGGTACCAAAGAATCAGCAACGTACAAAGGGCATATGAACCTTAGGTCAGGTAGACACCTAGGGAAATACAGACAAAGTCTTAGATCTTCAGAGGCTAGTGTCAATCATATTGCTAGGTCTTGGGCCCAGCAGTTGAGCCATCATTCGTATTACCCTAGTTCCGAGACTAGCGAGTCTGAGATGTCCCACGGTATGGAGAGACCTACAGGAAGTTCCGGGGTGCCATATTTACATAGGGTGGAAGGCCCTTACAAGATGCAACTCGAGTACCTTAGGACCAACCGATTAGGTGCTAGCATCTATGAGGACGGCCTAGGAAGAGCGGTGGTCCAGATTAAAAACCCTGACCAATCCATTGGACTAGAGCACCCAGCTGTCAAGTTTGAAAATGGAGCATACTTGGACAAGGAAGGGACAATATATGTAGTCACCAGTCATCCCGATATGACAGATGAATTTGGGAATGTGGTCCCGGAAACGGACTTAGGTGACCTAGAGCAAGGAAACATGGGCAAAGAACCTAGAACCCCCCGAGGCAAATCTGTTCTCACGAGGATTATCACACCAGAGTGGATTCCCCAAGATAACAAGAGCATAGATCTCCTCTTGAACCGAGAGACGGATGAAGCCTTTTGGAGATATAGACCTAGTCAGCCGAGTGAGGTAGGAACAATCATGATATATGAGTTCAAAGATCTTGATATTCCAGGAAGAGTGACCTACTTAGATCACTCTTCAGAAAGGATCTTTGGGGTTACAGAAAATGATAGGCATGCTTACACTTGGAAAGGAGAATTTATTTTCCCCCAACCAAGATCGAAGTTGTCCTTTGGTCGCCAAGGAGCTAGAACATCTCAAGCTCATGGGACTCAAAGAGAAAGGAGTCGAGAGAGACCTTAGGTAAGCTTTGCCAACTCTTGGGGAAGAGAAAGAACGAGAACGGAAACGAATAGAGGGGAACCTGAGGGACATGGAGCCCCAGGGAACCGAAGAAATGCCAATGATTTCCCTTTGCCAAGACCGAGAGAGCACACGAGGACCTTGAGACCGACCCAGCTAGTTAAGTCCATGAAAAACTACTTCGATGACACTGGAGACCCCTACGATCATGTAGCTGAGTTTAAGCAAGTCTTGAGAGCTGAACAAGTTGAAGACCTGTTCACGCAGTACAATGCCTTTGGTTTAACCCTTAGGAACACTGCCCTGACATGGTTTCAGCCACTAAACGAGAGGCAGTTTAGAAGCATAGATCAACTTTTAGAGGCATTCATTATCCAATTCTCTAAAAGTGGCATAATGTTGAGAGCAGTATGGGCACCCAAGGACTGACTAGACAAGGAAGCCAGCGGAGAGAGTTAGAGCGAGGTGAAGGAGTAAGTAGACAAAGCAGTCGACGCAAATCTGGCAGATAGGCCCTTCAAATTTTTCCAAATCTTATCACTAACAATCATTGTAAATACCATTTCATATTTTTGTAGCTCCATTTTGTGCAAGTCAAGGAGTCCTTGAGCTTGAGGAGCCTTAGAAGTACCTACATATCAATTTTCGTATTTTTTAGACTCCGTTTAAGCCCTCAAATTGGCCCTGGAACCTAATTTTTAACTAGGCCGGACACTAGGTCTGGACAGGGCCAAAACCTAGTCAAAAACTATAAAAAGAGCTAGAGAGCTCATTTTTGGGGTTGGATTGTAATTGAAACGAACTTGTAAGAGCTTTTTGAAAGTAATCTAAGAACTCCATTGCTTCTCCCTCTTTGTCTTGCCGTGTGTGCGCGTGTGTGTGTATGTGTGTGCATGTTTGTGTGCTTCTCACTCACGCATTTGTGCCGCCACTTGCTCGAGGTCTTCATACCATCCTCACGTCTTCCCGGATTGACATTAAAGGAGGTGCTACTCATCACTGAGCTACACCAAATTTTGGCGCCGTTGTCGGGGATCGAGCTTTGAGGACGAGCGTGTGATGGTAAGACGTAGATTGGAGACGTTGGCGTTGTAGGTAATTTCTCTACTTTTCCTATTTTTCTCTTTCTTACCTTACCACCATCATCACCATCATCATCATCACCATCTTCCACCTCCACTTCCATCATCGCGAAAATTTCAGTTTTTTGATTATATCACCTTCTCCACCTCATTTCCCTCATTTCACTTGTGAGAGAGAGCGAGAGAGCGAACTGTTGTGTGCTATTTTCTGCATGCTTTTGGAGTTTCTTGCAGGTTTCAGCAGCATCATCCCCTCCAGCACGTCGCGCAGGTACGGAAATGTGCAGAACTGTCTCGCAGTCGCCGACTCCTGTCGATCGCGATTGACAGAAATTTTCACCTTTTGGTAAATCTGAGTGCACCACAGTGGACTAGAGACCCTGCACATCACATTTCCACAAAAATTTTTGAAAATTTTGCAAAATTTCAGTTCATCGCGATTGATAGCTCTGTCCATCGCGATTGACAGCTCTGTCCATCGCGATTGACTGAACCCCTGTCCATCGATTGATACCCTGTCCATCGCGATTGATTGCCTGTCCATCGCGATTGATTGCCTGTCCATCGCGATTGACTGAACCCCTGTCCATCGCGATTGACTGAACCCCTGTCCATCGCGATTGATTGCCTGTCCATCGCGATTGACTGAACCCCTGTCCATCGCGATTGACTGAACCCCTGTCCATCACGATTGATACCCTGTCCATCGCGATTGATACCCTGTCCATCGCGATTGACTGAACCCCTGTCCATCGCGATTGACTGAACCCCTGTCCATCGCGATTGATTGCCTGTCCATCGCGATTGACTGAACCCCTGTCCATCGTGATTGACTGAACCCCTGTCCATCGCGATTGATACCCTGTCCATCGCGATTGACTGAACCCCTGTCCATCGCGATTGACAGCCCTGTCCATCGCGATTGACAGCCTGTCCATCGCGATTGACAGCCCTATCCATCGCGATTGACAGCCAATTTTAGCCAAATTTTTTAGGGTTTTTTAATTGAAGAGTTGGGCTAATTTTGGGCATAAACATTTTACTCTAGAGCACATAAGGAGGCCTTAGGAAAACAACTTGGGGAAAACCTGTTGCACAGTGATCCTGTTTGAACCCTGTCTTAACCCTAGAACCCTGAACGGTCATAACTTTCTCATACGAAATCCGTTTGCCGTGATTTTTGTTTTGTTGGAAAGCCCGCGGGGAGTACAACAAAAACATTGACTGGTTATGGTTAAATTAAGATCAGGAATATTAGATAGGGTATTTTTAAGTTGACCATACCTAGGGGGAACAAAATTCAGGGATCTCTAGAGTTGTGTCCAAAAGTCATAGTGCAAATTGGTGAAGTGTTACATGAATGAAAGTGATTGGTTCTGTCTTTTGAATTTAAGTCTTGAGCTAACAGTGGGCCTTTTATAGGTCCTTTGGGAGCATCGAAGGGTACGCAAAGCAAGAGTAAGTGCAGGCTTGGGAACGCGCGTCCTGGGCACACCAGGGCAACAACACAAGGAAAGGAACTCAAGGTTGGAAAACCCGCAACACTCTCTGTCAATTCTTAGTTTAGGCTAAGTGCGGGTAGTTTTAGAAGTAATTCCAGGCAACGATAGGCACGAGATAAATCAAAGACTATCTAAGAAATCAAGTTCAAGATAAGAGAGAACCTGTGTGTGTGAACGACAACCTTAAAACGAAAGAACCTAACGTGAAACGACCAAACTAAAGTGCGAAATTAAACTCAAGTATTCCTAACGACGTGATATCAGACAAGAATTTTAACACAGGAATCAACTAAAAAGAATCAAGTAACTGATACAAAAGGACTCTGCAACGAGGTTGTACTTGGGCAAAATTGGGCTATTCAACTAGGCTTATGAACCTTAGATCAGGGCGACATCTAGTAAGGGATAGACAAAGCCTTAGGTCTTCAGAGGCTAGTGTCAACCACACTGCTAGGTCGTAGGCCCAGCAGTTGAGCCACCACTCATACTACCCAAGTTCTGAGACTAGTGAATCCGAGATGTCTCAAGGCATGGAGAGACCTACAGGAAGTTCAGGAGTGCCATACTTGCACAGGGTAGAAGGCCCTTACAAAAGGCAGTTGGAATACCTTAGGACCAACCGATTAGGTGCCAGCATCTATGAGGACGGCCTAAGAAGATCTGTGGTACAGATTAAGAATCCTGATCAATCCATTGGACTAGAGCACCCAGCTGTCAAGTTCGAAAACGGAGCATACTTGGACAAAGAAGGAACCATATACGTAGTCACCAGTCACCCAGATAGGACGGACGAATTGGGAAATGTGATCCCAGAAGCAGACTTAGGTGACCTGGAGCAAGGAAACATGGGTGCAGAACCTAGAACCCCTCGAGGTAAATCGGTTCTCACTAGGATGATCACACCGGAGTGGATTCCCCAGGATAATAAGAGCATAGATTTGCTCCTCAATCGAGAGACTGACGAAGCCTTTTGGAGGTACAAACCTGATCGGCCAATTGATATAGGAACAATCATGATCTATGAGTTTAAGGATCTTGATAGCCCAGGTAGAGTGACCTACTTAGATCACGCTTCGGAGAGGATCTTTGTGGTGACAGAAAATGATAGGCATGCTTACACTTGGAAGGGTGAATTCGTTCTCCCCCAACCAAGATCGAATGTATCCTATGGTCACCCTGGAGCTGGAACATCCCAAGCTCATGGAATGCAAAGAGACAGAAGTAGAGATAGACCAGAAGTAAGCTTTGCCAACCCAGTGGGCAGAGAAAGAACGAGGACGGAAACAAATAGAGTAGAACCAAAGATACTTAGAGCTCACAGGAATCAAAGAAATGCGGATGAGTTCCCTCTACCACGACCTAGAGAGCACACAAGGACTTTGAGACCGACTCAGCTAGTTAAGTCCATGAAGAACTACTTCTATGGCACTGGAGATCCATACGATCATGTGGCTGAATTTAGGCAAGTCCTGAGAGCTGAACAAGTGGAGGATCTATACACGCAGTACAATGCCTTTGGTCTGACCCTTAGGAACACTGCCCTGACATGGTTTCAGCCACTAAATGAGAGGCAGTTCAGGAGCATAGACCAACTCCTAGAGGCTTTCATTATTGAATTCTCTAAGAGTGGCATAAGGCATAATACCTCCTCGCTGATTCACAGCTTCAAGCAAACCCCTCAAGAAACCGTGAGACTTGCAGGAAGGAGATTTAGGCAATATCTTGAAAGATGCCCTGTTTCGGAGCTACCCACACCAGCTAAGCAAGTGGCTTTATTTTTGGATGGATTGCTAAGTACCAAATTGAGATCTTATGTGTACTTGAAGGACCCTAGGACCATAGAAGAGTGTGTGCGCATGTGTATTGACATTGAGGATAACCTAGGGGAGGAGTTAGAGCTTTCCAAGATATACAAAGATTCGGATAGTGCCTCTAACATCTCTTCCACGCAATCCACATCAATCGAGGAACTTGCGGAAAAAGTAGCTCAAAAATTAGGCGTCTCTAGTAAACAAATTCCTAGATTTGCCCCAGTGAAAAGATGTTATACTTGTGGTGGCGACCACATGGCGAATGTATGTCCCATTATGGCCCAACCCCAAGTTAATCCTAGTAGCCAATACTGCACTATAGAACGAAGGTACACCAATCACACCGCGCAAGATTGCCCCTACAATAAGCAAACCGTGAGGCAGACGTACCCACAGCCATACCCTCAACAAGGAAGATACCAGAACCAGTACCCACCTCAGCAGTATGCTAGGCCTCAACAAACCTACCAACCCTATCAAAACCAACAAAGGCCTCAGCCTGTGCTAGCACAACAACCCCCAGCTCCAGCTAATGTGATTCCGGTAAAGTATGCTATTGCAGAAGAAAACCTGAATAGAGCTATAGTCCCTGTAACACGAGTGCTTTCAGAAAATGATCCCAGTGACCATAGCTTTGATTCTACACATGTTGATAGTCCCCAGGCTTACTACATGCAATCTCCTGAACATGGTGAGTCCTACTATAGTGAAGAACCGAGTGAACCTAGTTGGGAGTCAGATCACACAAACCTCATGTACACAAACCCCAATCCTAGGCCTCAATCTAGGCAGGTAAGACCTCCATTCCCTAGAGGACCATGCTACAGATGTCAAGGTGATCATCTCATTCGTGATTGTCCTTTGCCTCCACCTACACAACCCCAGTCAGTAACGATCCAGGGTTTTTGCCAAGACTGTGGAAAGGAACATCTCTTACGAGACTGCCCTAGGAATCCTAGTAATATGCCAAAAATTACTCCTATTAACGTTATTGGGTTAGTGGTAGATTCCACAGGAAGTGTCACTTCCACTACACCCGTGCAAGTGATCACTAGAGCTCAAGCATTGCAGCAAAACCAAGGTGTAGACCAAGAGAAGAGCCCAGATGTTAGTGAAACAGAGAGCATGACAAAGAAGAGGACAAGAGCTTGGAGAGATAGCCGTGAACGTATGAAAAGGTAATGGGCAAAGAAGATGAGTGAACTTGAGGAAAGTCTACGAGAAACCAAGGACAAAATCATAGAGATCACATCTCAACCGCACTCTCACACATTCCCACCGCTACCATCCCCATCACCCTCCATCCCTCCACCCGCTAATACACCCCATGTAACCCACCCACCACCCCAAGCAAGATCAGTATTAGCTGATCCCACTCCCGAAGACCTTAATATGATGCTTAAAGCATATCAGGCCAGAATCCAGGAAGGGCCAAATGTAACTGATCATGAAAAGTGTTACCCAAGAGCAGAACTAGAGTTAGAACGAACCAAAATTTGTGCTAAGATGGTGGAATTGGCTCAGACCATGTTTGAGGCCAGTCGCCTATTTAACATCTCTAGCTCAGCAAAGACGCAGTTGCACTTTGATGGACTGCTAGAAAGAATAGAGAAGCTAATTGCACAATCGGAAAAGGAACCCGCCTCTCAACACAAGGACAAGGTAAGTGAAAGATTAAGCATTCCTGCTCAGAAAGCCTTTGTGCCTGAAGCCTATGTGCCTAACTCTACGGAGCCAGACACATCATCTTCTATGAATCGGTTCACACTAGAATTCCTACGCGAGATTCAAGAGGACAAATGGGCTAAAGAAAGTGAAGTCCCTCCTCCTATTGAACTTGTGGATGATGCACACGACCAGCTCCCACAAGACATCCCATCCATTTATGAGGAGCAGGAGAGCACCCACTCCCAGGACAGACTAGACTTTGAGTCTAACTCTCTACAAGAATTACCCCACTTCACAGGCCCATGGGAAGCTAAGTCTACTTGTATGAGAGCACCCACGGTCATGGTACGAAATGAGGACTCAGTCTTACCTAGGAACACAGAGGTAGTGAAAAACACTAAAGTGCAGTGCAATCTCAAGTTAGAAGAGCTACTCAAGGTTAGACCTGAATTATGGAAACATGTCGCCAAACAAGTACCAGAGATAGCAAAACCTCGTTCGCAGGTAGGATCCCAAAGGACACTGCCAGAAATACCCTTGGATAAGATAGGAGATATGTGTGAAGGTGAAGAAGGAAACACCTATCTTCCCATTACCTACCAGGAGTACACCACCAAGGCAATTTTGGACTCAGGTGCAGGAGTTGCAATTGCCACCACTTCCCTATGGAAGCGTTGGGGCAAGCCAGCACTCAGGCCAACGAGAATGAAATTGCAGATGGCCGATGGTCATATTGAGAGACCCTTAGGATTGCTAGAAGGGATAACTCTCACCACCTGTGGTGTCGAGTTTGAGCATACATTTGCTATATGTGACTTCAGCAAAAATCATGCCTATGAGATGATTTTGGGAAGACCATTTATGCGACAGTTGCAAGTGGTACAGGATTGGGGAACCAACTCTTTGTACCTGCAGCACCTAGGTGTTACGACCAAAGTGAATCTCAAAGATTACTCTCATAGAGATGTACCTCCTATCCAATGGAATCCCATCCATAGAGCCAAAGATGATACAGAATCGGTGCATTCCATTGGGTCAGGATCCTCTTGGATGCATGAAGACACCCACTTATGGATGTGCAAAGTAGCAGTAGACGAAGAGAAGAGAGAAAAAGCCAGAGAGGTAGGTGCAAAAGAAACCCATAGATCAATCCAAGACCCAGCCTATGCACCTGTAGTTTTTCCAGACGAAGAATTTGAACCTCACGGCTGGGCAAAAATTTTAGCAACCATGGATGTAGCCATCAATGAGGAACAATGGACACCTCACTGTGATGAGGATGGCTATGACATTTCAGTCTTCTCCATAGAGCCAATCATGGGAGAGGCAGTTCTAGAAGAATGCGAACCTAGCCCTGATGCATTTGAGGATGCAAGTGACTCCGATCTAGAGTCAATCATTATGGACCCACCATTTGCATCAGATGAAGAATACTTCCATGAAGTAGAATTTCAACCCCAGAGACATGGAGAGCTTACAAATGATGTAAGATTAGCAACACATGTGACCCTGAAGGAAGAAGGGAAGAAACGAAAGAAGAGAGAAGTCTCACCAGAAGAGGAAGAATCTTTGTTTGAGGTCCCAGAAAATTTTAAGAAGTATGAGATAGATGACAGGAGAGTCATGATCAGAATGCCGAAACGAGAGGCACAATCAGGAGAGGCCTATGATAACAAAGAAACCACCAAGAAAATAGTAGTGGCCCTAGAAGAAGGAGAGGAGAGATGCACGTACATAGGCCATGACCTAACAGAGGAAGAAGAGCATGCGTTAATTGCCTTGCTAAGAGAATACAGAGATGTATTCGCTTGGAGTTACAAGGATTTGAAAGGTGTTGACCCTGACATATGTTCACACACTATCCCCATGACCTCAGATGCTAAACCCTCTAAGCAAAAGCCCTATACATATAACGATAATTACGCTGCCAAGATCAAAGAGGAGATAGATAGACTGGTTGAAGCTGGATTTATCTATGAAATTGAGCACACTGAATGGGTATCCCCCATTGTAGTGGTGCCCAAAAAGAATGGTAAATTACGTGTATGCATTAACTTAAAGAAGGTCAATGCAGCCACAATCCGAGATAACTATCCGCTTCCCATCACAGAACATCTCTTAGAAAGAGTGGCAGGCAAGGAAGTGTATAGCTTCCTCGATGGATTTTCGGGCTACAATCAAGTAGCCATAGCTCCAGAAGATCAGCATAAGATGGCTTTTGCCACAGAGTGGGGTATATTTGCCTTTCGTGTAATGCCATTCGGGCTTACCAATGCACCAGCTACCTTTCAGAGACTAATGTGCCATGTATTTAAGGAGTTCCTGAGGAGGAACTTAGAAGTCTATGTTGATGATCTTTGTGCTCATTCCAACATTAGACAAACCCATATTCCTGAACTCAGACAAATCTTTGACAAATGTAGAGAATATCAAGTCTGCCTGAACCCAGAAAAGTGTGTTTTTATGGTCAGACAAGGCAAGATTCTAGGACACATAGTGTCAAAGAATGGCATATCCACTGATGAAGAGAAAGTGAGAGCCATAGCCAAGCTACCTAAGCCAAGGAATGTCAAGGAAGTACAAGCTTTCATGGGACATTGTGGTTACTACCGCCGGTTCATTCACATGTATGCTGTCATTGCAAAGCCCATGTACGGACTTCTGACAAACTTTGAGTGGACTGAGGAATGTGAGAATTCCTTCAATGAGCTTAAACGGCGATTATGTTCAGCACCAATCTTAACCACACCAGATTGGAACAAGCCATTCCATGTTCACGTGGATGCATCCAATTATGCTATTGGATGTGTACTCGCACAACCTACGGGTGAAGGTAATATGGATCTTCCAATTGCCTACGCTAGTAGACAATTGAATGTAGCTGAACGAAATTACACCACTACTGAGAGAGAAGGCATTACTTGCTTGCAAATAATGTTTAGATTTTTTACCGACCACCAAGCATTGTTATATCTCGTGAACAAGCCATGCAATACAGGAAGATTAGTAAGATGGTTTCTCTTGCTGATGGAATATGATTTTGAGGTTGTGGTAAGGAAAGGGAGGACTCATTTGAGAGCGGATCATCTCTCTAGGCTCACATCTGGAGAAGCCCCACAAGGAGTGTCAGATGACCTTCCTGATGCTTACTTGTTTAATTTGGAAGTGGTGCCGCAGTGGGCTAAGCCATTGGTACCAGTGTTAACATATGGACCTAACCACCCAGTAATAGCCACACAGAATAGAGAGGTAGTAAAAGCCCAAAAGTACCACATCTTGGCTGGAAGTATGTACAAGCACACAGATCAAGGGATCTTGGCTTGTTGTGTAGAAGAGGACGAGTATGCGAAGTGGTTGCATTTAGCACATGTAGGTGCGTTAGAGCAACACTACTCAAAGCAACGAACCTTATAGACACTAAGGAGACTCGGAGTACATTGGCCAACTATGGAAGCTGATGTCCAAAGGTTGTGCAAGGAATGCCCAATCTGCTGCACTAAACCACCTGTGGAACATGCCACTCTTTATCAAGTGTCCATAGTGCCGGATTGGAGTGAACCACTAGTATCCTTCCTAAGGACGAAAACATTCCCTCAAGACATGACGCTTGCTTGGAAAAGGAGTTTAGAACAAGAAGCCCAGGATTACTCTCTCATTGGCGATAATCTATACAAACGTGGTAAAGATGGTTACTTGAGACTATGTGTCCACGAAAGCGAATACCTCAAGATCTTGGAAACTGCTCACCAAGGTGTAGCAGGAGGACACTTTGGACCGGACCGGGTGATCAAGGCAATCCTATTTGCGGGCTTCTGGTGGCCGACCCTTCACATGGATGCACATACCTATGTGAAACGGTGTGACGTCTGTCAGCGAACTCAGTATCCTATACGCAATGATGAGATGCCACTGAAACCTATGATGGGTGGACGTGCAATCTCTAAGTGGGGAATAGACTTTGTAGGCCCTCTGATAACACAATCTATGAAGCAACCACCATCACTACACAATCCACCGAATCGCTCATAGAGCCTGCCCTAGGACAACCATCCCCCATGCCCTCAGCCATAGGTCATCCTGACCCTAGATCCATATTCATGGGTTTCCCTGCTACCACGCAACCCTTCATGCCCTCCTCAACTCTACGACCTCAACCCCCAACCTCCATCTGTCCACTTCTCCAATCCCTCCATAACTTCCTTGCTAGAACTTTTCAACCCAGGTCTCAACCATTCCCTTTATTTTCAGCTCCCCACCCCACTTCTCATCTATTCACCACTTTCACACACACACCACCTACCATTCCAATGTATATGGTAGACCCCACACTCGCACCCACTCCTGAAAGTATGGACATTTCACCACCCACGGCACCTCCCCCTCCCCCCACGCTTCCACCTCCTCCCATTCCCCCTCCACCAATTTCACCCACACACACGTCTTCAATAGACACATCATTCACTCTTCCCCTTCCCCAATTCCCTTCCCATGCATCTTCCATTGTAAACACCCCCCCCTCATCTATAGGCAATGCATTGGACACCATGCTAGCTTGTATATCAAACTTAAGGACAGATTACAATCAGCTCCAGCAACAGAATGAACGCCTGCAAGAGCACTCGGAGACACTACAACACCGCCTTGCTGCATTAGAAGAGGAAAATGCTCGCCTCCACACACAATTCCAAACTCTCCAAGAGGCTCATAGCATATTGGAGGTACAGTTACAGAACACAGATCAGGAAGCAATACAAGTGGTAGAAGGTCATCTACGGACACAGCTGGAACGCAATTCAAAGCTTCAGCGAAATATGGCCCTACTCAAGCGACATCTTGCTGCCGCTCATGAAGAGAATCGACGCCTGCAATTACAAAATCAAGAAAACCTAGAAGAAGCTATCGAAAGCACACCTGGGGCACCCATCAGCCCATCAAAGTTTCAAGCAGTGACCCCCGACAATATCAAGATCATATTGGAAGACTATGCCATGCTGCTTGAAGCACATGACCAGCTATCAGAGGAACTGGGTCAACTAAAGCAGAAACACCAAAAAGAAACAACAGCAGCCTCTCAAGCCACCTCCTCCGCGGCTTCACTTCTCACAGACTCAGAGGCCTTAAAAGATCTCCAGAAACAGGTCACCGAATTGCAAGCACGTCTACTACAATATGAGAGACCACCTTCCCCTCCAGAGGCTCCCACCGACGAAGAAGTAGTACAAATTCCTGTGGAACAAACATTTGAAGAAGAATACGACCCACAACCCTTCCCAGGAGGCCAACAAACGGAAGAAGCTCAGGACACATTCAAAGCACCACGGCCTCCATGGCTACGTCAAGTGGAGGAAATCGAGAGTTCTCACGAAGAGCGCACAGTAGTGCAAAATCAAGCCATGAGGGTCATAGAGGAAACTGTGCTACAATCTGCTTACTTCAAGAACCTGTCATCGAGATGCCTTATCCTCTCATCTGAACTCCAATACAGGCCTTATTATATTATTCTAGCTGATTATATTATTGTATCAGAAATACAGAGAGTCACGGGTAAGATTCCTACCTTTGCTACCCAATTTCAACCCGAAGACCTTCCTCCAGAGGTGCAAAAAGGCAAAATTCGTCAACCCACCTGGCGGCACAAACTTCTAGAGACATATCCAGAAATGTTACGCACATGGAACAATGCGCCTTTACATCTCCTATACAATCCATGCTATGGTCCAGTTCCACGCCGCAGGTCTTGGAAGGCATTCAATATCAAAGTGCAGAACAATGTGCAATGCAAGGAATGGCTAAACTACCCGTACGTTGCGCCACCACAGGGACCACCGTCGATAGCGTACATGATGGGAACAATTCGACATTGGATGCCGCGATTGAAGCCCATGCCAGATGTGGCAGCTCAAATGATGCTTAAGATTTTAGATATGATGCAGGTAGTCCTGAAAACCTTTAAAAATGCAGCCGCACCACAGGTACGTCTACCGGGGTTTACCAATGGAAATTATGATTTGGTGTATGACATGAGCACCACCCCCAGTATTCGTGTGGCTTATGCCTGGCATGCACGCATCAAATACCTCCCTGCATGTTACAAAAGGACCTTTGAAGAAATGTTCAGATCAGGTTTCTGGGAGTATCACTCGGAGGTCTTCGCACCGAAGCCAACACACCTACTCCATCTCTTTGCTTGTGAACAAGCAATGTACTCTGAGTACTACACCACACCGCAACCAAAGGTCCCTGGCGCAATAAATTGGGATGCATTGGAAGCTGATCTAGCAAGAGGCTTAAGGATAGGAGAACACGAACTTGCCACCAATGTCATCCAATACTATATCGACCACCCTATAGAACAGAGGTCTGTCAGGGGTGACAGACGCTAGGAAGGGGGGAGTGTTGGCATACAAGTCAGATGAAGAGCATACTAGCGCAACGGAGCAGTCATGCACAATACGGCAACAAGGCCCAATCATTTTTTCCATGGACCATTTACAACTCAAGTGATTTTAATCACTACACAAACATTGTAAATTCCGTTTTTGGTAGAATAGACTCCATTTTGTGCAAGCCGAGGAGTCCTCGAGCTTGAGGAGTATTAGAACTAGCTACATATCAATTTTCATAATTTTTAGACTCTGTTTGAGCCCTCAAATAGGCTCTAGAACCTAATTTTTAACTAGGCCAGACACTAGGTCTGGACAAGACCAAAGCTAGTTAGAAAACTATAAAAAGAGCTAGAGAGCTCATTTTTGGGGTTAGATTGTTGGTGAATTGAGCTTATGTAAGAGACTTTTTGACTAATGCAAAGAACTCCATTGTTCCTCTCCTTGTTCTTGCCTCGTGTGCGCGTGTGTGTGTATGTGTGTGCATGCTTGTGTGCTTCTCACTCACACACTTGTGCTCACTTGCTCATAGTCTTCATACTAGTCCTCACGTCTCCACGGATTGACAATTATGAGGTGAATCTTCTCACGTTGGTACTCACCATTGTGCTAGAGTGACACCATACTCATGTACAATTCGCTACTCCAGGAGTGCAACCACACAATCAGACCCACCCTAGAGTAGGTAATCAATACCGACCACTGGTAAGACCAGGACCACCAATAGGAGTGCAGCCAGGAATACCCCCAGTTAGACCAGCGGTTCCTGTCTTCCCTACAATGCCTAGACAGCCAGAACCAATGAGAAGATTGAGACCTATCCAAGTAGCCAAATGTGTGAGGAACCACTACGACAGATTGGGAGAACCCTACGATCACATTGCTGAATTTAAACAAGTTCTAAGGGTAGAACAAGTAGTTCTAAGGGCAGAACAAGTAGACGACTTCTTCGTGCAGTATGAGTCCTTCGGACTCACCCTCACAAGAATGGCTCTGACTTGGTTCCAGCCATTAGACCCCAACCAATTTGGAAATATGGAGCATTTTTTTCAATAATTCATTGGGGAATTCACTAAGAGAGGTATTAAGCACAACTCTGCATCTTTAATCCATAGCTTTGAATAGAACCCTAATGAAACTGTGAAAACAGCCGCACGAAGATTCAACCAGTATGTTGATAGATGTCCAGTTGTAGAGAGACCCACTCAGCAAAAAATAATATCATGTTTTTGGATGGACTAACGAATGGAACCCTAAGAACGCTAGTTTACATGAAGAGGTTACAAACCCTGAGTGAGTGTCTTCAAGAGTGTATTGACCTAGAAGACAATCTAGCTGAAGATCTCAAGAGCACACCCATCCCCACTAAATCAGAAGACTCTCGGAGTACAAATACATCCAACTCCAGTAATGTGGAGGAATTAGCGGAGCTGGTAGCAAAGAAATTGGGAGTCCAAGGATAGAGAAATAACCAACACCCCGCCTTAAGAGTGCCCATGCTACGAAGATGTAGTCTATATGGAGGAGATCACCCCACGCACATGTGTGTACGAGGAGGAATTGGTATACCTCAGACGTATCCTTACAACAGACAGCCTCATCAAGGAACTGCCTTGTATTGCCACATAGAACAAAAATACACCAACCACACCACGGAGAATTGCCCATTCAATAGTCAGGCACTACCCCTCCAACCGCCTCAGTATCGACCATATGGATATCCACCTAGAGAGCCAGGTAGAGATATGCCCAGATACAATTCCTACCCAACACCAGTAGGAGCTCCCAGGCCATATGAACCACCACAATTTGGAAACCCTCAACCGGTGTTAGGACCACAACCTCCACATCCTCAACATGTGGTACCTATGAAGTATACCCAGCGAGAAGAAAATTTGGAAAGAGCCATAGTGCCAGCCTCAACGATGACCAGTGTAGAATCAGCAAACCCTGGATATGAGCTGCCCCCAGGAGATTACTATCCCTATGAAGCCAACATGTTAGAGTATGAATCAACATATGATTCGGCATACTATGGATATGAAGGCTATGATCAGGCTTATGGAACGGAGGTAGAAACTTTAATGTATACTGCGCCTAAAGCACAACAACTCAGAAGACCACCCATTAGACCACCTGTGCCGAGAGGACCATGTTATAGATGCGGAGGAGACCATTTTATTAGAGAATTTCCTCTGCCTTATAATCCACCACCCCCTAGGACTTGGGAAGGATATTGCAATGATTGCGAAAAGGAACATCTTTTCAGAGATTGCCCTAAGAATCCCACCAAAGTCCAAGACACTACACCTATTAATGTAATTGAAGTGATAGAAGCACCTGGAGGTGATAAGGAATACACTATGCCTTTAAAGGCCATTACCCGAGCTCAAATGAAAGAACAAAAAGGAAAACAACCAGAACGGGAACAAGAGAACAAGAGAACTGTAAATCCCAAAATTCAAATAGTAGAAGATTCAGAAGAATCACGTGAGAATGCCCAGAACATAAAAGAACAAAAATGGAAGGAAAGAAGAGAGAAGCTCAAAGATAAATGGGTGAAAAACAAGAGTCAAGACAATAAGAAACAAACCAGAAGTAAGAAAGAGCATAAAGAACCAGAGATGCGGGAGGAAGTTCCCATTACACCGCTTATCCGAGAAGCAGAGAAACCAGGATCGATTCTAGCTGACCCAAAACCGAACGTCTTAGACATGTGGCTGAAAGCTTATGAAGCTAGAATTAAGACTGGACCTAATGTGGAACAACACGAAAAACTTTATCCACAGGGAGAATTAGAAAAAGGGAGGCTTGCGATATGTAGAAAACTTATAGAGGTAGCACAAGCAACCCTAGAAAAGACTATCCTAGCCCTTCCAGAGACAAGGATAGCAGAGGAGCAATACAAGGAGTGTGTCAAAGCCAAGGATAAAGAACTTAGAGGGAAGGATGACAAATGTGAACGAGTGAAAGCTCAAGACGAACCTATGTCAATTATACTTGACTTAGAGGCTGATTGGCCAAAAGAATTATGGAATAGAATTTGAGAAGAACAATGGAAGAGGAATGAAGTGACTAAGCCTCCTTTTGAGGAATTAGATGTGGAAATTTATCAACCAAATCCCAACATGGAAGAAGTATATGAGGAAGTATCAAGACTAGACCGAAATAGAGAAGAATCTCATAGCATTTCAACCTTACCAAATTACATGGGAGAATACGAAAAGGAATCCATGATAATCCGAGAACCCACAATACATGGAAACAAAAAAGGAAGCTCAGAAAAGAATTCACACAATCTAACGGAACTTAAGAAGACAAAAGTACATTGCAAACTGAGAGTGGAAGAATCACTTCAGATTAAACCGCAATTATGGAAACAATTAGCAAGTCAACTGGAATTAGGGTGGGAGAAAGATGAAAAGAGAAACAAGGAAAAAGAAAATCCATCTAAGATACAAATCCCAGTAGATAAGGTGGGAGAATTTAGTGAAGGAGACGAAGGTAATATATGTCTACCTGTCACTTACAATGGGTACATGACCAAGGCTATACTAGACATAGGGGCAGGAGTAGGAATTGCCACCAAGGAGATTTGGCAGAAATGGGGAAAGCCTGCCTTACGGCCCACACGCATGAAGCTCCAATTAGCAGACGGTCATGTGGAGAAACCCTTAGGAATATTGGAAAGGATCAAATTAACCACCTCTGGAGTTGAGTTTGAACACACATTAGCCATTTGTAAGTTCGAAAAAGGCTAACAATTACGAAATGATATTAGGATGACCTTTCATGAGACAAATGCGGATAGTACAAGACTGGGGAAGAGATGCTTTATACCTGCAACATCAAGGAAATACAACCAAGATAAACTTACATACATTTTCATATAGAGATGTACCCCCACTACAGTGGAATCCCATACACAAGGAGGAAGATGGCTTATCTATTCATAGTGTTGGATCAAGCGATCAATCTTGGAAGTATGAGGACGCTCAATTATGGATGTGTAAGGAAGCCAAGAAGGAGGACAATAAAAGACAGTTGTGGCCAATAGGACATCCTAACTACCGACTTGTAGAGGACCCAAGGTACATGCCTCAAATCTTTCCTAATGAAACCTGTGAACAAATCAGGAGACCAAAAGTTAGAAAGAGGCAAAGGCTGAAAAGTTGAAGCGGGTGACTAAGAACATCACATTCTTAGTCACTAATGGCATGCTCGGTAGCCCGACTGAATGCAGCAACCCAGATTTGTGATGTACGAAATACCAAGGGGAAAACAAAAGCAAAGGACATACATCGGATAAAATAACAAATTCTCTGACAGTCCTTGTCGCTTCTTCGACCACTGGGTGCGTGTATTCGGAAAGCTTAGACAAGTAGCAAATGAGAAGCAAAAGCCTGTCAAGGGACGACAAAGACAAAGAGCGGGAGAGTGTTGCAGAGCAAAGAGGCACAAAAGAGGATCCCCAAAATTTTCAAATTTAATGGGCATATTTTTTCTTCTTCAGAGTCTTAGGAAATTCTCTCAAGCCATGTAAATGCACTAGAGGAGTCCTCTAGATGCATAATCCCAACTCATTGCAATATATTCCTTGTAAATTAGTAGGAAATTCACTTTTTAGTAATAAAGTGCCGGTCTCTTGTGTGAAAGGACCAAATTTAGGGCACATGTATATAAGTCACTTTGTGACTCATTGTAGGGACTTTTTTGCCATTGTGAAGAAGGAGAGCTCCTGCTTTTCGAAATTGCTTCTTTCTTGCAGATTTTCATCTTCTCTTTGATCTTCTATGTGTGTATAATTCTTGGAATGTGTGTGTAGGACTGTTGTCTACCCCTCCCCACTATTTTTGAGCTACTGTAGTGTGTGTGTGAGCTAGTAGAAGTTGTGGAGTGAGTGTGGGTGTTTCCTGCCATTCACTGTTTTGGTCATAACTTGGAGCACACTTGTCAGAATCGAGTGAAACTACATCCAATAGATGTGTCTCATTGAGAGCTTTGAAAAGAACCACTATTGGCCATATATGGAGTTCGGAGCTGGGAGAAATCCTCAATTTAGTGAAAACTACTGTAAGTGGTATCGCGACAGACACTTTTAGTACTTGAGTAAGTTATAGAGGTGGATTATTCTTTTCTCACACATATAAGTTGAACCACTTCATTTCCCATCACATGTGCACATGTCCTCATACACTTGGTTAGGTCGTTTTATCGGATTGACAAATAAGCGTGTGTCAATTCTCCACTATACGCACTTGTGTGGCAAATGAGATTCAGCCTCTTTGGCACAAGTCCTTAAGTCTTATTGACTTAGGTACACAATTCACTATGATTCTTGAGAGAGATTCAAGAAGAGAAATGGAGGCTAGAACAAGGAGCTCAACCTCCTATCCAAGAGATAAATGACTTCATGATTAATTGCCTCAAGTTATCCCATCTATATATGGAGAGCAAGAAGAGGAACAATCAAGTAAGTGAACGGATTTTGAATCTAGTTCCCTACAAGAATTACCTCACTTCACTAATTCATGGGAAACAAAGTCTTTTCAAATGAGAGCTCCCACCATCCTGACAACAACAGATGATTCAATTCTCCCTATAACATGAAGGTAGTAAAGAATAGTAAAGTGCAATGCCATCTAACTTTAGAAGAATTGTTGAAATTCAAACCTGATTTGTGGAAGCACATAGCAATCAAGATGCAGAAAGTTGGTAATGCCTAATCTAAGAATGGATCATGAGAAAAGGTGTTAGAGATACCCCTAGAAAAGATTGGAGATGCAAGTGAAAGAGAAGAGGGAAATACCTACCTACCCATCTCCTATCAAGGCTACACAACCAAGGCCATTCTAGACTTAGGAGAAGGAGTGGTCACTGCCACCACTTCTTTATGGAAAAGATGGGGCAAGCCAACTCTAAGACCTACAAGAATGAAGTTAGAAATGGTAGATGGCCATATAGAGAAGCCTTGGGTTTGTTAGAAGGAATTCCTCTCACCACTTGTGGTGTTGTGTTTGAGCACACCTTTTCCATATGTGAGTTTGGAAAGAACCATGCCTATCAAATGATCTTGGGACGACCGTTCATGAGGCAATTGCAAATAATGCAAGATTGGGGAACCAATTCTTTGTATTTGGAGCACCTAGAAATAACCACCAAAGTCAATCTCAAGGATTATTTTGATAGAGATGTCCCACCATTACACTGGGATACTGTCCATAGAAGACCCAACAAGGCAAAGTCAGTGCAATCCTTTGGATCGGAACCTTCATGGTTGCATGAGGACACACACTTATGGTTGTGTAAAGTAGAAACAAAAAAAGATATGAGGTAAGAAGCCAGGGACTTAGGTGTTGGAGAATTCCTCTCCTATTCGCAGCGAAAAGTGTAGAAGACCTTCTCAGGATCAAGACTTTTGCCAATAGCTGAACCTTCAAATGAAAACTGGTATCAACTAAAAAACACAATGAACTTGAAACTTTGGTCACTCAAACTAGACACCTACAGCTTTCAAATGAGCTATCAAACACTCAATTTGGAGTACACTTGGGTTGGCAATTCTTTGATTCAAAACAAGCTACCTATCCACTTAGTTAGGCTGAAAACTGTACTTCACTAAAACCTAAATAACTCACAGAGCATATAGAATTTCATAACACTGTTCAAGATAGAGGAATTAATGGAGATAAGCTTTCCAACAAATGTTTAAACACTAAAATTAGATACATATATTGAGATATATGACTCTCAGACTACCCAAAAATGGGTGTGCGGCTGGACATACTCTATGAGAGTGAATTGAACGAAATGACTCAAACCAAATGAACTAGCTACAAGGTGTTGGAAGCAGCCAGAGGCACAGACGACACGGAAGCATGTAACGACAAAGCAGGGAGCCAGTCGAATCGTTTTTCAAATAATTATGTTTTCAAATACTTTCCAAAAACCTCCAACAGTGATTTTTATCACTATTGTAACATATGTAACATAGAAAACCCCATTTTGTAATCCATAGCTCCATTTTGTGCAAGCCGAGGAGTCCTTGAGCTTGAGGAGCTTAGGTAGAATGCGCGTACCAATTTTTGTTATTTTTAGACACCGTTTACCCTTCCAAATAGCATCTAGGACCTAATTTTTAACTATGCCGGTCACTAGATGTGAAACCGGTCAAAACTAGTCTAGAAACTATAAAAAGAGCTAGAGAGCTCATTTTTGAGGTTAGCTTGTTTGAGGTTAGAGTTCTTTTGAGCTTGTAATAGTGTTCTTGAGTAATAGAGCTAATTTCCCACCTTCCATTGTGTCTTGCTTGTCTCTTCGTAGTGTGTGTGCATGTGTGTGTGCATTTCTATGCTTCTCACCTTCACTCTCACTTCATCTCACATTCACGATCTTCATATCACTCCTATCTCTTCCGCGGATTGACATTAAGGAGGTGAAGCTTCTTAACGTGGTTCTCACCATTGTGCTAGAGCAACACCAAATTTGGCGCCGTTGCCGGGGATCGAGTCTAGGACGTATGTGTGATGGTAAGAGTATAGCAAGAAGTGGCGTTGGAAGGTAAAAATTTCAGTTTTTGTTGTTGTTTTAGTTTTTAGTGTTTTTCACCTCCCCCACACTCCATCTTCATCACCGCATCATCATCTTCATCTCCAAAAAAATCAGAAAATTCACCATATCCACCCATTCTCCTCATTTCCCCTCATTTGTGCATGCGAGAGAGTGAGAGAGAGCTTTTGTGCTTGTGTGTACTTTGGTTTTCTTGAGTTTTCTTGCAGGTACAGAGCTCCAGAGCATCAGGAAAGCTTGGAAAAGGTAAAATTTTCAGTTTCTGTCAGAAATTTCCGACTGTGTCAGACCATCGCGATGGTCTGCAAAGTTCGGATTTTGAGGAAGGCGAGTTCACCACCGTGTAGGCGACCCCTGCGTGTGTAGGAATCCATAGCTGCATCTCAAAAAATCACAGTTTGGTGGACCATCGCGACGGTCTCTGACCATCGCGATTGTGTCACGCCATCGCGATTGGCTCACGCCATCGCACCGACGGTGCCACGTGGCAATCTAGACCATCGCGACGGTGCATTTCAGACCATCGCGATGCTTCAAAAATTCAGACCATCGCGATTGTGCAATTCAGACCATCGCGACGACACCCTCACACCATCGCGACACTTCAAAAATTCAGACCATCGCGATTGGCTCACGCCATCGCGCCCAGACCATCGCGTTTGGCTCACGCCATCGCGCCCAGACCATCGCGACGGTTCACTTTGGACCATCGCGATTGTGCACGTTGACCGTTGACTGACGCCATCGCGACGGTGCACTTTCACGCCATCGCGATTGTGCAAATCCAGACCATCGCGACGGTGCACTTTCACGCCATCGCGATTGTGCACTTCAGACCATCGCGATTGTCCAATTTCACGCCATCGCGACGGTGCACCCTCACGCCATCGCGACGGTCCCAGACCATCGCGATCATCTCAGACCATCGCGATTGTGCACCCCCATCGCAAATTTTAGGGTTTCATTTTTTGGCCAATTTTGGGGCTATTTTTGGGAAATTTTTGGGTGATTAGACTCATAGGAGACCCCTTAGCTCATATTTGGAGAAAAACCTATTTGTCAGTTTTTACCCCCCCAGGGCCTGAACGGTCATAACTTTTAGACAAGCTATTTTGAGGTTGACCTAGTTTGGGACTAGTAAACCAGGGGGCAAACATTGAAAAGTTGGGCAAAAGGGAAGGGACTTAAAAGGTGCATATACTCAAGTGCTTGATCATCCAACTGTGAATTGGTCTAATATTGGATTTTTCCAGGTCTAGCAAGGGCAATCAAGGGCAACCAAGGCAAGGCAGTGAAGGGCATAAAGCTTGGGAAGTGCGGCTTCTTGGGCATCAGAGCAACCAGAAAAGCTGACTCGAGGTTGGAAGATTACTCAACCCCCTCAGTCAATTCTTAGCTTAGGATAAATGTTAGCATTGTGGATTTAAGACGATAGGAACGCCTCAAGTTCAAGAGAGTTAAATTTATCAAGTTCAAGACTACAAGTAAAGGTGTGTGACATGAAAACCTAAAGGAAAGAACATAAGTCTGACGGAACGAGAACTCAAAGTACCACGGAAAGTCGAATTCCTGACGCATACATTAAGACAAGAATCTAAAGAAATTTAAAAAGAATCAAGACAGTAATAACAAAGAATCATTGACGGTCTGAGCGTATACTGAGTGTGCAAGGAACAAAATTAATGAACCTTAGATCGGGCAAACATATAGGTAAGTCAGACCGACGAAGCCTTAGATCATCAGAGGCAAGTGTAAGAACTACTGCACGATCGTGGGCTCAACAATTGAACACTAGTTATCCCTACGAGAGTTCAGACACTAGTGAATCAGAAATGGCATTTAGCACAGAAAAACCAGAAGGAGGGTCTAATGTAGCCTACTTAGAAAAACCAGAAGGACCCTATAGAACACAACTAGAGTTTCTCCGAACTAACCGCTTAGGTGCTCGCATCTATGAGGATGGTTTGCGAAGGCAAGTGGTGCAAATGCACGACCCCGATCAACCAACGTCCAGTGGTGAAATTCGAGAGAGACGCATACATAGACAAGGAAGGAACGATGTACATCTTAAGTACGCAGCCAAACAATACCAACGAGTCTGGCGTGATTCAACAAGAGACGGAAGCAAAATCTCAAGGAAAAGAACCATTAGAAGAGCCTAGAACACCTAGAGGGAAATCTGTACTGACACGAATACTAATCCCGGAATGGATCCCTCAGGACAACAGAAGCATAGAGTTGTTTGTAAATAAAGAAACTGATGAAGCCTTTTGGAGATACAAGACCGAAATACTTAGTGAGGTAGGTATCATCAGGATATACGAGTTCAAGGACCCGGATACACCTGGAAAGGTTGTATACCTAGATGAGACTTCAGAAAGAGTCTTTGTGGTACCTGACCACGCTAGAAACACATACACATGGAGAGGTGAATTGGTATTCCCTCCATCTAGAACAAACATGAATACAAGTCAACAAGGGGCAGGAACATCCTCAGCCCATGGAAATCAAAGAGAGGGAAATAAAGAGAGACCGGAAGTAAGCTTTAATCACCCCATAGGGAGAGATAGAACAACCACGAACACTAATAGAGCGGATAGACAAAGAGATCATGGAGTACTAGGTGGTAGAGATGATTTTCCTCTACCCAGACCACGTGAACACGCAAGAATATTGAGACCCACACAGTTAGTAAAATCCATGAAGAATTACTTTGATGGGACAGGAGATCCCTATGACCATGTCGCAGAATTCAAGCAAGTACTAAGAGCAGAACAAGTCGAAGACATGTTCACGCAATATAATGCATTTGGACTAACGTTAAAGAATACCGCTTTAACTTGGTTCCAGCCATTGCAACAAAGGCAATTTAGGGACATCCATCACTTTTTAGAGTCATTCATCACCGAATTCTCTAAAAGTGGGATTAGACATGACACGTCTTCGTTGATTCATAGCTTTAAACAGACCCCTCAGGAAACCGTAAGACTGGCAGGACGTAGGTTTAGACAATATGTTGAACGATGTCCAATGCAAGAGCTACCCTCACAAGCCAAGCAAGTGTCATTGTTTCTAGATGGCTTGTTGAGCTCTAAACTACGCTCCTATGTGTACCTAAAAGAACCCAGAACGCTAGAGCAATGTGTAAGAATTTGTATAGACATTGAGGACAACTTAGGAGACGAGTTGGAACTCTCAAAGGTTTATAAGGACTCAGACTGTTCATCTCTAGCATCCACAAAATTGTCTAGCTCGATAGAGGACCTAGCAGAAAAAGTGGCTCAGAAACTAGGAGCTTCTAGTAAACCTAGGGTGCTAACTAACAAGCATTGTTACACCTGTGGTGGTGAGCATATGGCAAATGTGTAACCCAATGTACCACAACCACAAGCCAACCCTAGTGGCCAATACTGCACCATTGAGAGAAGATACATGAATCATACGGCTCAGGACTGCCCATACAACAAACAAACCGTGAGACAGAACTACCCGCAAGCATACCCGCAGCCAGGTAGGTATCAAGGCCAATACAATGCTCAGCCTTATTACTATAGACCTCCTCAGAATTACCCATACCAGGCTCAACAGAGACCTCAACCTGTCTTAGCTCAGCAGCCACCCCCACCAGCGAATGTCATCTCAGTCAAATACGCTGCTGCAGAAGAGAATCTAAGTAGGGCCATAGTGCCTTCTTCACCTTTGATCACAGAGAGTGACCCGAACTCAAACAGTTTTGACTCTACGCATGTAGATAGTCCACCTGCATATTACACAGAGTCAGCAGAACACGTGGAGACATATCATTACGATAGTCCACCAGTGGAACCTAGTTGGGAGCCAGACTATGCGAATGTGATGTACACAAACCCAAATCCACGGCCCCAAGTAAGACAACAGAGACCACAGGGCCCTAGAGGACCATGCTTTAGATGCCAAGGAGACCATTTCATAAAGGATTGTCCACATCCCCCGATAGCAGGACAATCACAGTACTATAACATACAAGGCTTTTGTGCCGATTGTGGCAAAGAGCACATAATCAAAGATTGTCCTAAGAACCCTGTTAACGCTTCAAATGTGACACCGATCAACATGATAGGTATTGTAAATAACGCAGATGGATCCAACCCTACATACGTGCCTATCCAAGCTATAACAAGAGCCCAGGCGCTCTTACAGAACCAACAACTTAATCAAGAGAAAGTAGCCGGAACTAGTGAAGTTGCAGAATCTAGTAGTAAAAAGACGAAATCTTGGAAAGATTCTAGAGAAAGAATAAAGAGAAAGTGGAGTAAAAAGATAAGTGAGTTAGAAGGAAGTTTGAAGGAATCTAGAGCCAAAATCCAAGAATTGACTTCACAGGAATTGAATCAAGAGAATCCAGCTCAGAAATCAGGATCAGTTTTAGCGGAACCCATACCAGAAAATCTAGACATGATGTTTCGTGCATATCAGGCTAGATTAAAAGAGGGACCTCAGGTAGCTGAAATGAGCAAAAACTACCCTCGAGCTGATCTGGAAATTGAGAGAACTAAACTTTGCATGAAGATGGTAGAACTAGCACAAGCTTTGTTCGAAGCCTCTAGATATCTTAATTGGAATAACATGGCAAAACCTGAATTACATTTTCAAGGACTAATGGAGAGGTTAGAATACTTGATAGAAAGCAAAGAGAAAAAGGATCAGCCTAGGAACCCTATTGTCCCAGAGACACAGGAAAGGAATGCGCCATCCCTGTCTCAAGTACCCAACTCAGAAAGTCAAGACAATTTGTCTTCCATACATAAGTATTCACATGAATTTTTGAGAGAAATCCAAGAAGAGAAATGGAGAAAGGAACAAGGAACCCATCCTCCTATTCAAGAAATAGACGACTTGCAGGAACAATTTCCCCAAGACATTCCCTCTATTTATGATGATGTAGAGGAAGAACAACTGAGTGAACACACAAGATTTGAATCTAATTCTTTACAAGAATTACCTCAGTTCACAAGACCTTGGGAAGCAAAGTCTATTAGTATGAGAGCACCCACGATAATAGTGAGGAATGAAGAATCAGTAATCCCTAGAAACACGGAAGTGATCAAGAATACCAAAGTACAATGTAACCTTACTCTGGAGGAGTTATTGAAGGTAAAACCAGAATTGTGGAAACATGTAGCAAATCAATTCCCCGAGCTTGCTACTACTCCCTCACAAATAGGATCACAAAATAAGGTACCAGAGATACCCGTAGAGAAGATCGGAGATGTAAGCGAAGGAGAGGAAGGTAACACGTATCTTCCGATAACCCATCAGGGCTACACCACGAAAGCCATCTTAGATTCAGGAGCCGGAGTAGCCATCGCTACCACCGCTTTATGGAAATGTTGGGGTAAGCCAGCATTGAGACCCACCAGGATGAAGCTACAAATGGCTGATGGACACATAGGAAAACCATTAGGCTTACTAGAAGGCATATCTCTCACCACTTGTGGTGTAGAATTTGAGCATACTTTCGCCATTTGTGACTTTGCAAAAAATCATGCATATGAGATGATATTGGGACGACCATTCATGCGTCAGTTGCAAATTGTACAAGATTGGGGAACTAATTCTTTGTACTTGCAACATTTAGGAGTGACTACCAAAGTCAATCTTAAAGACTATTCACATCGAGACGTACCCCCAATACAATGGAATACCATCCATAAGACACCAGTAGAGACGGAATCCGTGCACTCATTAGAATCAGATCCTTCTTGGTTGCATGAGGATACTCACTTATGGATGTGTAAAGTAGCAAAACAAGAGGAAGAAAGGTTAGAAGCCAGGACCTTAGGCGCAGAACAACATCCACGAACCCTTCAAGATCCAGCCTATGCACCTGTAGTATTCCCAGACAAGAGTTTGAACCCCATGGTTGGGCAGAAATCCTAGCAACCATGGATGTAGCCATCAATGAAGAACAATGGACACCCCACTGTGACGAGGATGGCTATGACATTTCAGTTTTCACGATAGAGCCAATCATGTGCGATGCAATTTTAGAAGAGTGTGAACCTAACACTGATGCATTTGAGGATGCAAGCGATTTTGATTTAGAATCAATTATCATGGACCCACCCTTTGCATCAGAGGAAGAATATTTTTTCGAGGTAGAGACTCACACTCAGAGACACGAGGAAATTACGAATGAGGTGAGGTTAGCCACTCAAGTGACTACTAAGAGTGAAGGCAAGAAAAGAAAGAAGAAAGAAACCACAACAGACAAAGAAGAATCTTTGTTTGAAGTACCCAAGAACTTCAAGAAATATGAAATCGAAGATAGAAGAATCATGGTACGAATGCCTAATAGAAAAGCGAATGACGGACAAGTATATGATAACCGAGAGAAAACCAAGAAAATAATCGTAGCCATAGAAGGAGAAGAAGAAAAATGTACATACATAGGGCATGATTTGAAAACTGAAGAAGAAGAAGAGCTCGTTGCCCTATTGCGCGAATATAGAGATGTTTTTGCTTGGAGTTACAAAGATTTGAAAGGAGTAGATCCAGATATATGTTCTCATAGAATCCCTATGACTCCAGATGCAAAACCGACAAAACAGAAACCGTACACGTATAATGATAACTACGCTGCGAAGATTAAAGAGGAGATAGATCGCTTGATAGAAGCAGGATTCATTTACGAAATTGAGCATACCGAATGGGTATCCCCCATTGTGGTTGTGCCCAAGAAGAATGGAAAATTGTGTGTGTGTATTAACCTTAAAAAAGTTAATGCCGCCATGATTAGAGATAGTTATCCTCTTGCTATCATAGAACATCTATTGGAAAGAGTTGCGGGCAAGGAAGTTTACAGCTTTCTTGATGGATTTTCAGGCTATAATCAAGTAGCCATTGCTCCAGAGGACCAACACAAGACGGCATTTGCCACTGAATGGGGCATATTTGCATTTCGTGTGATGCCATTTGGCTTAACAAATGCACCCGCCACTTTCCAGCGACTCATGTGTCATGTTTTTAAGGAATTCTTATGCAAGAGCTTGGAAGTTTATGTCGATGACATATGTGCTCATTCTAATATCAGGCAGACACATATCCCAGAGTTAAGACAAATATTTGACAAATGTCGAGAATATCAGGTTTTTTTGAACCCAGAAAAATGTGTTTTCATGGTCAGACAAGGCAAAATTCTAGGACACATTGTGTCAAAAAATGGAATCTCTACGGATGAAGAAAAGGTGAAGGTAATTGCAGAATTACCTAGACCAACTAATGTGAAAGAGGTACAGGCATTTATGGGCCATTGCGGTTATTATAGGAGATTCATACACATGTATGCAATCATAGCCAAGCCTTTTTACTCTCTTTTAACCAACTTTGAATGGACAGATGAATGTGAAAATTCATTCAATGAACTTAAACGACGCTTGTGCTCAGCACCTATATTGACAACCCCAGATTGGAGTAAGCCATTCCATGTACATGTGGATGCATCCAATTACGCCATAGGATGCGTGTTAGCACAACCCACGAATGAAGGTAACATAGATCTCCCCATAGCTTACGCAAGCAGACAATTGAACGCAGCAGAAAGAAATTACACCACGACGGAACGAGAAGGATTAGGGATGATCTACGCAGTAAAGAAGTTTAGGCACTACTTGTTGGCCAACAAATTCAAGTTCTTTACAGATCATCAAGCCCTATTGTACTTAGTCAACAAGCCATGTAACACAGGACGACTGATACGTTGGTTTCTATTACTCATGGAGTATGATTTTGAAGTCGTAGTCAGGAAAGGAAAGACACATCTTAGAGCTGACCACCTTTCAAGATTAACCTCGGGAGAAGCTCCTCAAGGAGTAGCGGATGATCTACCAGATGCATACTTGTTTAACCTTGAGATAGCACCAGAATGGGCTAAGCCTATAGTCCCTATTCTGACATATGGACCCAAGAATCCTAGGATAAAGATCAAAGAGGGAGAGATTACCAAGTCTCAGAGATACCAAATAATGGCAGGAAGCATATATAAACAGGATAATCAAAAGATTCTTGCTTGTTGTGTAGATGAATCAGAACATGCGAATTGGTTGCAATTAGCACATGTAGGTGCACTAAAGCAACATCATTCAAAACATCGAACATTACAGACTCTGCATAGATTAGGAGTATATTGGCCTACGATGGAAGCAGATGTCTACAGGTTGTGTAAAGAATGCCACGTTTGTTGTGAAAGACCACTAGTAGAGCATGCTACACTATATCACGTGTCTCTCACACCAGACTGGAGTGAACAGTTAGTGACATATTTGAGGACGAACACATTCCCTCAACGTATGACCTTAGCTCGACAACGCAGTCTAGAGCAGGAAGCTCAAGATTATTCACTTATTGGCGATAACCTATACAAAAGAGGACGAGATGGATATCTAAGACAATGTGTTCATGAAAGCGATTATCTGAGCATACTAGAGACTGCACACCAAGGTGTTGCAGGAGGTCATTTTGGACCCGATAGGATAATCAAAGCCATCCTCTTTGCAGGATTATGGTGGCCCACTCTTCACATGGATGCGCATACCTATGTAAAGAGATGTGATGTGTGCCAAAGAACTCAGTTTCCTACTCGCAGAGATGAAATGCCATTGAAACCCATGATGGGCGGACGTGCATTTTCAAAGTGGGGTATAGACTTTGTAGGACCCATTAACCCCCGTGCAAAAGGTACACATGCTGAATACATTATTGTTGCCACAGATTATCTGACGAAATGGGTAGAGGCAAAAGCCACAAAAAAGAATGATGCACACACAACTGCAAAATTCTTATTTGAAAATGTCTTTACAAGATATGGATTGCCTATAGAGTTAGTGAGCGATCGAGGCACTCACTTTTTAAACCAAGTCATTGAATATTTGTTACAGGATTTTTTGGTGATTCACAAGAAATCTGCACCATATCATCCTCAGGCCAATGGTCAGGCTGAAAGCACTAATAAGATCCTTTGTAACGTACTGACGAAACTCGTGAACAACAAACCTTCAGATTGGGACAAACAGTTACACCACGGTGTTTGGGCATATCGAGTGGCCTACAAGACCGTACTCAATGCAACTCCCTTTCAGATGGTTTTTGGTCAGAATGTTGTGCTTCCTTTGGACTTCTTGATACCGACCCTTAAGGTTGCACAAGAACATCAGTGGACCGGCCATGAATTATCAGCAAGAATAATGGACTTGGAACGATTAGGAGAAACCAGGCTAAAGGCAGCAGCAGGAATATATGCAGCAAAGAAGCGACAGAAAGCGTATTTTGATGCACATGTGAAAGATAAAGGCCTAAAAGAAGGAGATTTAGTTCTAGTATATACGCTAAAGCAACATGCACGTAAGTTAGAAAAGCGAGGTTATGGACCTATGATCATTAACACACTCTCAACAAGTGGAGCAGTACAATTAGCCACTTTAGAAGGAGATATAATGCCTAATTATATTAGTGGCTGTAGAGTCAAGCTATATCAGGAACCTCTTACTGAGGATATGCTTAGACGACTCACGTTGGCAAAGAAGCGTAAGGAGGAAGAAAATAGAATACGAGCGGAAGCTCAGGCAGAAGCGATAGAACGCATTAAACGCATGAAGTTAAGAAGACAAGGACTAGGGAGAGAACATTATAACCATCTGGAAACTACACCCAGATACCCCATGGCCATGTGTCAAGTAAAGTCAACCACTCATCCTAGTATAGTGGACAGGAGACCATTCATTACAGTCAGGTTAGAGCACGGCAACCCTTGCCAAGAGCTTAGGGCTTTAATTGACTCAGGTGCTGCGACTAGTGCGATTAGATGGTCCCACTATAAGGATTCAGGAATAGAAATGCGGCCAATTGAGGCATACCTCATAGGCCTAGGAGGCATGGAAACCCCTTGCATGGGTGAGGTGGACCTTCCTATCCTCATTAAGGATGTGACCACGACAGCGAAGCTACTAGTGTGCCATGATGACGACCTGATAGAACCCCTAATCCTTGGCCAAGATTGGCTATACGATCACTCAGTGGACCTAAATCTTAGACAAGGCTCCTTACAGATTGGAACCTTAGAACAGAAGCGAGTGATACCGCTTGACTTCCCTAACGGCATTTCGATTGAGGTTTGTAACCCTAGACCCTATGAAATGCATGTGACGGAAGACCGGAAGATCTTGGGTCAGACCAGTCACGTTATGTCTACACCAACCCACTCGGGCTTGGCTATGGACAATTGTCAATCAGAAGGACGACAGGAGATCTTCCCTGGGGCTTCCTGCAAACTAGAAGGGGCAGCTACCCAACCGCTAGGGCAGATGGATACAATCAGCGGTCAGGTGGGTTGCATCAGCGGCCAAATGAGCACAACACCCTACGGTGCTCATCCTTCCAAACTTGCTGCGGACTGGCCTAGATTAAAGATAAATAACGAATCACTTCCTAATGGGCAGGTCACGCAAGTGTTGGATCTCCCTTCTTTTCCAAAGCAGAGCGTCCAATGGACCTCTCAAACCCAACCACGAACGAGTCAACCACAACAGAGGAACCCAGACCGACAACACCACCAGGCAAGGCAAAGAAAGCAGAAGTAACATCACAGAACAAGTGGCACGAGACAAATATGGGTGCCAAAAGGACAGCAACCATAGGCTATTGGCAACACTGCAGGCGAGAGCAGGACAAAGTTTCAACAGAAGCAGAGTCAGCATCCAAAGTCCCCTCGATCTTCTTCCCCAAGTACAAATACTCGGCAGATTTGGATCGCCAAGAAGTATCTTATCAATCGACCCACACCCATGCGGATTTGGGTACCCAAACAATGTATTATAGCCCAACCCTCTAGCCATGTAATATATACCCCTCCGAAATCTTTTCATCCTTCAATACCACCAAACCCGATACCACTTTTTGTCCCTCAGGAGAAACATACCACCCACTCCAAGACTCTTAGGAAATGGATACCGAAACGTATCCAGACGTCTTCTTGTACCCCATTATCTAACAATTCTCCCACCCCGTTTAAACTCCACCCTTGTACTAATCCACCCTCAACCAAACCTTGTATAAATTCATACAGCCAAACCCCACATTTTGCATAATAAAAGCTCATCAAGAATTGCAGGCATAATCTGAAGCATGTAGGCATCTAGAGACCTGCATTAGTTTTGCAAAAAAAAAAATAAAAAAAAAATCATTGCATCAGTCACTTCACGACACTTGGCTACACGGGTTACATATCGGTTATGGAAAGGGATTGCGGTCTCACCTTAATGGGATCATAATTAATTTCCATACTAATGTGTTAATCTTTTGTAGCAGATCTTTTCCATTAGCTCATCAGTCATCATGCAAACCGAAGCAGGACCATCAGAAGCTGGCCCTAGTGCACCGATGGCCACTATTGGAGAATTACTAGCAGAATCTTATCCTACGGTGCAACCACCAGAGTTTCAAGGTTTTCCAGGACCCATGCCAATCGATGATCCTCCTAGAGGATACACCGAGAAGATTCATCGTAACTCTCATTGGTTTCAAGGCCTAGCAGGACCATTAGCAGACGCTGATTTCATATTTGAGGCCAATTTGGCATTTGATCTTCGCACATGGACCAAGTACCAGCTCTTTTCACGAGAATTTGAAGGACTGCAGAATACACAAGATCTAACGCACGTTTGGGCACGAGCGGGATTTACAGAGTATTTTAGCGACCCTCTGCCTAAACCCGATTTTTACAGATGCTTTTACTTGGTAACCACCTTAACGGCTTCAGAGAACAAGGATCTACCCGGCACATTCATGTTACCATCCTTGGTAAATGATCCTCCATTTAGAAGGTTCTATTTGTCTAAAGATTTGATTCGCGCAGCTCTAAAAATACATGGAACACACACTCCAACGGAGAAAGAACGGCTAGTCCCAGAACAGATGAAGCGTGGTGACGTAACTAAGTGGGAGGATATTTCTGCTATAACACCTGAGCTCTCTAAGCCATTACGGATATGCATGCAGCACTTTGCTTTCCCAGCTCAGGATCGTTTTACCATGCCCCACAAGAGAATCTGGTTTGGATTATACTTAGCATGTACTGGACCTCAAACGGTTGATCTAGCCAGCTGGATCATTGATCAGCTCTATTTGGCACAACATAGGTGGGAGCGAAAGAAGGTAATCAATGGGTGCTGCGCCCTCACCAGGATCATATATATGTGCTTGGCATATGATTTACCCATAGAGCGTGCCATGACCAGTGAGGAACTGAAAGCATTCAAAGGGACCACTAGGAAGGCTAGAAAGTCTAGCAAAGGCAGAGCCGGAAAGCGGATGAGAGGTACTATCCCGTGCCTACAAGTCCCAGAATCACCCTCGCCACAACCATCTCCAGAGCAGTCACCAACAGCAGCCACTCCCACGGTACCACCAATTCGTATACGGTTATCAAGACTAGTTACGCCAGAGGGCACCACCAGTACTGTTGCACCCCAAGCAGCCACAACCACAGAACCTATCACCACAGCAGTTGAACTTCCCACCACTATTGGTGCGGAAGCTTTCTCCTTTCCAATACCACATTTAGAACCAGGACAAGCAGAGCCACTGGACCAAACTTTTGATTTTGAGATGCCCGATGCATTCTCCAATGAGTTCCAGTTTTCAGAAGGACAATTGTTTTCTCAAGAATTTGAAAGGCCTAGCTACCCTACCAACCCAGGGATCAGCCACAAGGACAGATCGTGTCCAGCTCTGATGACGAAAGGACAGCGACCGATGACGACGAAGGTGACGACGAAGCTAGCCAGGGAACACATGAATCCCAAGAGCATGAACAGACAGATGGCCAAGGCCAACAAACAGACACACATGGCGATACAAGTACCCATGAAGATGAAACTTACGAGGCAGCCGCTTACACACTAGCTATCAAGAAGTTGTATAGAACTATGGAAAAAGTTTGGGCACGCAAAAAACTGACAGAGGAAGAGAGTCAAACAATAATAGAACAAGAACTTGTCACAGGCGGATTCGAAGACGCATATATCAAAGGATTCAAAGAATTAGTCAAATCAGTAGGCTCCAACGAGGCACTCAGGTACTTGCAACGAAAGCCACTGCCACAATTTGACCCCCACAGAGTACGACTACTTTCAAAGCCCGGCGAATACATTCGTGTACCAACCAGAGCACAATCTTCAAAACAAGCCAGGGAGGCACGCCTCATCCCCGAACGTTCATTGGCCGTAGAAACCATCATTGTAGATTCCCCACCCCGCGCTACAACTGTACCTACCTCAGTAGTCACTGAAGTACCGACCACCCCAACCGCTCCTCTCTCACCACCCGTCCATCCAGCCTCCCCTCTTCACCCTCCTTCCCCCAGACCCACATCTTCATTCGCCGGTGGTGTTGCAAAAACCGTCTTTACGACCACTCACCCCACAATTCCCGCGCCCATTAGCCCTAATCTACCCCTTCCCACACCCACCTTTCTATCCAACCCATTCCTTCATCAATCTTTTCCATCTTTCCCCACACCTCCAAGACCCCTTTTCCCATTCCCCCCGCCATTAACCTTCTCCCCCGTCTCACCTCCCCGACCCACTGTAACCCCTCTTTCCCCTTTCCACCAAGCTGCTCCAGCCAGCCCCCCTGTAAATTACCCCTCAACATTTGTAAATCCCGTATTTACACCAGCACGCGCACCCACGATCACACCCATATTCACGGTCACCGCACTAGATACGTCCACTGACATGGACATCTCACCACCCACTGCACCATCACTACCTTCACTCACGGCACAAACATTTTTAGGCACATCCCAATTTTCAACAATCACTACATCATCCACCTTCCCATCCCCATTCCCTGTTCCCGTTGCATCTACACCAACTGCATCTTCATTTAGCACCCCGTTAATACTATCACCCACTGTAGATAATGCATTCCGATAGATGTTCATGTGTATGACACAAGTCAGAGATGAGTTCACATCTCTTGGTGATAATTATCAGCAGCTGCAGAGGACAACGAATGACTTACAGTCGCAGCTTAACTTATTGTCTATTGAGAATGCCTCTCTGAACACCCGCTACCAAGAATTACGCGAGGCTTATCACAAATTGGAACTAGAAAGCGAAGACAAGACCAAGGAAGCAACTGCTGACCTGGACAACTTATTAAGAGCCCAGACAGTCCGCAATGCAACGCTAACACGAAACATGGGCTTACTACGAAGACACCTAGCAGCCGCCAAGGAAGAAAACCAGCGCTTACAGGATCAGAACCGAGAAAACTTAGAAGCAGCGCTCGACCACCCAGACCAACCACTCAGTCCTAGCAGGTTCAAAGCCATTCCTTCAGACTCGATGAGAATGCTGCTAGACGATCATGTAAGATTGCTAGATGAATACGACCGCATGAACGCGGAGTTACAGAAACTCAAAGAAGATCACAAATTACTCCAGTTACGAGAACCGGCACACCAAGACATACCAGCACCTATGGACCCCTCTCCTGACCTCCTAGAGGAACTCAACTCATTACGGGCCCAGGTATCGACCCTTGAATCAAGAATTGCAGTATATGAAGCGCCACCAAGGCCAGATTCCCCACCTGAGCTTCCAGCTGAGGAAGAAACGGTCACCATCCCGGTGGAGGAAACGTTTGAAGAAGCGTACGAGCCACAACCCATCCCAGGCGGACGCATCACGGCCGAAGGACAGATGACGTACGAACTTCCGACCCCCGCGTGGATGAAGTCTATTGAGGAGATTGGAACAACGCACTCAGCGAGAGTAGAGGCACAATTACACGCCATGGCAATGATAGAAGAACGAATATTACAGTCTCCATTCTTTGCTCATTTGGCCCCGCGACGATACATATCTGGGCACGAGCTACAATATAAACCATATTTCATGTTAATGGCCGAATACCAGTTAGCCATTCAGAAAGAGACAGGTAAGAAACCATCGCATGCGACTCAGTTCGAGGAAGACGATTTGCCACTAGATGCGCAGCAAGGAGAGATCTATCAACCAGAGTGGCGAAAAAATTTACTACAGCAGTATCCAGAGATGATGAGTACATGGGTAAAGGCACCTTTGCACTTGAAGTATAACCCGTGTTGGGGACCAGTGTCACGACGCCGCTCCTGGACTGCCTTTGCTATTAAGGTACAAAACAATAAGCAGTGCCAAGACTGGTTGAATTACCCCTATTTTAAGCCACCCATTGAGTTACCAACTGTTGGCTACATGATGGCTACAATTCGCCACTGGCTCCCTAGATTAAAGCATATACGACATAGCGGCGCATATGACTGTCAAAATCTTTGACATGATGCAAATGATTTTTAAAGTCTTCCGACGCGTCAAGGCACCACATGTCAACACCCCGGGCTTTGAGCATGGCAATTTTGATCTGGTATATGATATGAGTACAACGCCATCGCTACAGGTTTGTTATGCCTGGCACTGCAGAATAAAGTACCTACCGGCGTGCTACAAGCAGACATTCGAAGAGATGTTCACAACCGGCTTCTGGGAATACCATTCAGAGGTATTCATAAGCAGGCCTACACATTTATTACACTTATTTGCCTGTGAACGAATGGTCTATTCCACACATTATCAGCTCCCGCCACCGGAAGAACTGCAACCAATCGAGTGGGAGAAACTCGAGGCAGATCTGGCCCGAGGCATTCGTATCTCCGAGCACACCCTCGCTCAAGACCTCCTACAGAACTATATCTGGCAGACCTCACAGCAAGGTTCTGTCAGGGACGATAGAAGCGAGAGGGAGGGGGGTGTTGGAAGCAGCCAGAGGCACAGACGACACGGAAGCATGTAACGACAAAGCAGGGAGCCAGTCGAATTGTTTTTCAAATAATTATGTTTTCAAATACTTTCCAAAAACCTCCAACAGTGATTTTTATCACTATTGTAACATATGTAACATAGAAAACCCCATTTTGTAATCCATAGCTCCATTTTGTGCAAGCCGAGGAGTCCTTGAGCTTGAGGAGCTTAGGTAGAATGCGCGTACCAATTTTCGTTATTTTTAGACACCGTTTACCCTTCCAAATAGCATCTAGGACCTAATTTTTAACTATGCCGGTCACTAGATGTGAAACCGGTCAAAACTAGTCTAGAAACTATAAAAAGAGCTAGAGAGCTCATTTTTGAGGTTAGCTTGTTTGAGGTTAGAGTTCTTTTGAGCTTGTAATAGTGTTCTTGAGTAATAGAGCTAATTTCCCACCTTCCATTGTGTCTTGCTTGTCTCTTCGTAGTGTGTGTGCATGTGTGTGTGCATTTCTATGCTTCTCACCTTCACTCTCACTTCATCTCACATTCACGATCTTCATATCACTCCTATCTCTTCCGCGGATTGACATTAAGGAGGTGAAGCTTCTTAACGTGGTTCTCACCATTGTGCTAGAGCAACACAAGGGGACTTCCACGCCTTCTTCCTCTGTTCTTGAGTGTCCTCCCTTGCCTCTTTTATAGCCAAATGACCAAAATCTCTCATGATGAGTTTGAGAGCTCTTCTCCATCATTTCTCCACTACTTTGGACAACCACTCCTCTTACAGTTCAGTTTTTGGATTTGATTCTCTTTTGATTGATTCTCTTTTGGCCTCCACTACTTGCTGAAGTAAATGCTTCCATTTTTCATTTTTGTATTTTCCTTCTACTTGAAGAAAATCCTTTTTGCAAAAATATATACGAGCTTACTTCTTTATTTTTAACACTCCCCCTCAAGCTCACATGTGAGCTTGCACCTTCAGCCATATCCTACAAGTTGATGTCATCCTTGAATCTCTTTAGCTTAGAAGCATCTATGGACTTTGTAAGCATGTCTGCAACCTGGTCATTAGTTCCAATGAACTTTATATCCACATCCTTGCTCAAAACTTTTTCTCGAACATAATGATAATGCACTTCTATGTGCTTGCTTCATGCATGAAACATTGGATTGTTCGTTAAGTGAATGCTTGACATGTTGTCACCATAAATTGGAATGGTCTCCACCTGCACATCAAGATCAGCCAAGAGCTTCTTAATCCACATAGCTTCACAAGTTGCAAAGGCTAATCCTCTATATTCAGCTTCTATCGATGATAGTGCAATAGTAGGTTGCTTCTTCGAGCTCCATATGATAGGTTTGCTACCTATCATGAACGCATAACCTGAAGTGGATCTTCTATCTTTCTTCGGACCAGCCCAATCAGCATCACTAAAGCCCTTTACCTACAATTCTTCATCATATCTACAAAACAAGGCATGATTGACTGTGTGCTTCATATATCTTAGCACTCATTTGGCTGAATTTAAATGTTCACTTGTTGGAACTTGCATAAATTGAGAAAGAACTCCAACAATATAACACAAATCTGGTCTTGTGATCGTACCATAGATCAATGAACCTATAATACTCCTGTATGTAGTTACAACATGTAACTTCTCTCCATCATTTGAGCATAGCTTCACATTTGCATCCATAGGCTGAGTGAGTGGTTTGCATTCACTCATTCCAAATATGAAAAGAACATCCAACAAGTACTTTCTTTGCATCAAGTAAATGCCATCTTTCCCTTAGACTATCTCAATGCCTAAAAAGTATTTCAGCTAACCAAGATCTAAAATTTTAATCTCCTTACTGAGTTTCCTTTTGATCTCTTGTATTCCTGTAACATTACTTCCTGTTATGATGAGATCATCAACATATATGCAAATATATACTTGCTTGCCTTCTTTTTTCTTCATGTAGAGAGAGGGATCTGCATTAGTTGGACTATACCCACACCTTGTGAGGTACTCGACCAATCTTTGATTCCAAGCATGTGGTGCTTGCTTCAGCCCATACAAAGCTTTCTTCAATCTACAAACAAAATTTGGATGCTTTCTATCTTCAAATCCAATCGGTTGACTCATGTATACCTCTTCTTGAAGTTCACCATTGAGAAAAGCATTTTTTATGTCAAGTTGATATAATGGCCATCTCCTTGCTGCACTCACTGCAATCAAGGTCTTAATTGTTCCCATCTTTGAAACCGGGCTGAAAGTCTCTTCATAGTCGATGCAGTGAGTTTGCTTGAATCCTTTTGCTACTAGTCTAGCTTTATGCCTTGCTAGAGAACCATCAGCATTTCTCTTTATTTTAAACACCCATTTATTTGGAACAATCTTCATACCTTCAGCCTTTCGAACTAGCTCCCATGTGTGATTGTCCTTGAGAGCTTTCATCTCTTCTTGCATAGCTTCTTGCCATTCTTTTTGTGTACATGCTTCTTCATATGCATCCAGTTCTTTGTCTTTGATCACATGTGTCATATATGAAAAATGCTTTGCAATAAAACTATCATAGCTTAGCCTTTGAATTGGATACCTTGTCCTCGAAGACCTCCTTTCATTTTCTTTTGAATATTGCTTCTTCAACCGGTTCAACTTTACCTTTGGTGTGATCACCTCTTCATACTCTTCTTCACTTGCATTTGAATCACTATTTTGGGCAGCACTTTCAGCATTAGATCTTTCATAACATGATGTTGGTGATGAGGAATGACTCCTTAGTCTCTCCTTCCATGTTGATCTTTCTCCAAGTGATGTAGAAGCTTCTGGACTTGACATTTGAGTGCTTGTTTGCTGAAATTCCTCTTGGACAGCACCTCCATCATCTTCGCAATCTTCTTCAAGAATATTCTCTTTCCCTTTGTCTCCAAACCATGGTCTTAGCTCATCAAATACCACATCTCATGAGACTCGTAGCTCCTTTGTCACCGGATTGTAGCACCTGTATCCCTTTTGCTCTGATGAATATCCAATGAAAATACATTTTTCTGACTTTGCCTTCATCTTTGTCCTTACTTCTTGAGGGATGTGAACATAACACACACACCAAAAACTTTGAGATGTGTAAGGTTAGGTTTCTTACCGGAATAAACCTCCTCGGGAGTTAGATTATGCACTCCAGCCGTTGTGCATGTTGATTTCGTGGCAAAAGCTTGTTTACTAACAAGACTGCGGAAATTGCCATGCCTCAACTAGAACTAAGCTAGAGTGATATTAGAACACCTCTATAATCATCAGTAGCTTAGCAAACTTCTTGAAACTGAAAACTTTACAACTGTGTTCTGAACTCACCGAAATTTCACCGAAACTTCACCGGACTGTCACGGAAATGTCACCGTAATTATATCGGAATGTTACCGGAATCTTATCGGAATCAACTGCAATTCTGTTTGTAATTACTTCAAATGATTGTAGATGAAGCAAGGAAGTAGTACCTGAGCTTCCTTCAGTAAATGAACTCTTTCTGAAGTTTGAGAAAAACTTCATCAGTTCTGGATGTCTTTACTTTCAGACACAGTACTGTGTGTACTTGTCCCGTTTCACAGAAGTATTTTGATCAACTTATATTTGAGACTATTGGCTTCAAGATGACATATCTCTCATGAAAAACTTTACACTATGATGTGAGATCTAACTTGTTAGATGTACCGAAAAACATTTACTGAGGAAACTGTAACTGTTAACTCACTTTCACAGTAACATGAAATCACTCAGATTTCTGCACATACGAAGAATGCGCTCAAATTTCCACATGAACATGTGTTTTCTATTAGAGAAGATGTGTACAAAATAGCTTGGCCTCACTTTGCTCATAGCTATGGAAAACTCTCCTACTCTGAGTAGTTACTCCTTACCATCTCTCTCAGATGAATACCCGACAGTTCAAGTTCTATTATTCATCTCTATATACGCAATCTCTGGCATCTTCTATATCACTATCCTCAGTTTCTATATGCGCTATTCTATTCCGGTTCTATGCGCTCTCACTGATTATGATCTTCTACCTCATATATATACATTTTGTTCTGAGATTCAAAACTCGTATTTCTGGAGGTTTCTATGAACTATATTATAGTCGTGAATTTGTCCCTTCACTAAGGCTTGATTTTTTGACTGACTTTGTTTTTGTTTCTCTTTGTCTTTCTTCGTCTTTATGTCTGTCTGTATGTCAAATTTGTGAGTGATTCTTCAAAAGGTCCCCCTCAATCACTAATTTGCATTCTCTAATCTTTCATATATTCTTCTTTTCTTTTATACCTGCCATTTCTTTGAATCTGCTTGTCTTTACTCCATCTAAGCTCTTTGTGAGAATATCTGCTATCTGATCTTTTGTAGGAGTGAATACTATTTCAATCTCTCTCTCCATTACCTTTTCCCTCAGGAAATGATATTGAATCTCTATGCGTTTTGTGCTTGCATGAAATGCTAGATTTGCCGCAAGATACAACGAGCTCATATTATCTCCATGTATGATAGGTATACCTTGATCAATACTCATACTTTTGAACAAGGTCTGCATCCATATCACTTCTTTAGCTGCTTCCACAAGTCCTTTATATTCTGCTTCTGTTGATGATAAAGCCACTGTGTGTTGCTTCTTTGAACACCAGCTTACAAGCTTATCTCCTAGGTATATCATATACCCATGTGTTGACCTTCTGTCATCTTGACTTCCTGCCCAGTCTGAGTCACTGTATGCTCTCAGCTTTATATCTGATGTAAAAGGATAATATAATTGTAGCTCAGTGATGAGTAGCACCTCCTTTAATGTCAATCCGGGAAGACGTGAGGATGGTATGAAGACCTCGAGCAAGTGGCAGCACAAGTGCGTGAGTGAGAAGCACACAAACATGCACACACATACACACACACGCGCACACACGGCAAGACAAAGAGTGAGAATCAATGGAGTTCTTAGATTACTTTCAAAAAGCTTTTACAAATTTGTTTCAATTACAATCTCCCCTCAAAAATGAGCTCTCTAGCTCTTTTTATAGTTTTTGGCTAAGTTTTGGCCCTGTCCAGACCTAGTGTCCGGCCTAGTTAAAAATTAGGTTCCAGGGCTTATTTGAGGGCTCAAACGAGATCTAAAAATTACGAAAATTGGCAGGTAGATACTTCGAAAGCTCCTCAAGCTCAAGGACTCCTTGGCTTGCACAAAATGGAGCTACAAAAATATGAAATGGTATTTACAAGGGTGTTTAGTGATAAGAAACACTTTTAATTGGTGTAGAGGTTTTGAAAAATTAAGGTTGCCTTAGTGCTAAATCTGCGTGAATGCTCATACGTGCTTCTTCCTGAAGAAAATTATTGGCCTATTTGCCAGATCTTCGTTGACTCCCTTGTCTGCTTGTACCTTCTCTCCCTTCTGACTCTCTTCTCTGACTGCCATGCCTCGTTAGTCCTTCAGTCCCTTGTCCGCTGCTAACACCCCCCCCTCTCTCGCGTCTGTCGTCCCTGACAGACCCTTGTTGTGTGGGTTTCTGGATGTAGTACTCGATGACATCCTGCGCTAAGTGGTGTTCGGCAATTCGCAATCCTTTGGCCAAATCTGTGAGTAGAGCATCCCAGTCTACCGGCCCGGGAACCTCTGAATGTGGTATACGTAGCTTTTCGGAATGGAGAGCTTGTTCCACTGCAAACAACTGCAAGAGATGGGATGGTCTGGGAATGAATATCTCGGAGTGATATTCCCAGAATCCCGTGACAAACATCTCTTCAAACGTTTGTTTGAAGCAGGCCGGTAGATATTTGATGCGAGCGTGCCATGCATACACAACATTAATCGATGGGGTTGTGCTCATGTCGTATACAAGGTCCTGATTACCTTCATTAAATCCTAGTGCTGAGAGATGCGGTTCCTTGACATTTTTGAAGGTCCTGAAGGTGACCAACATAAGTTCGAAAATCTTCAGGCACATCTGAGTCATGACATCAGGTACATTCTTGAAACAGACCCCCCAATGTCGAATCGTCGAAATCATATATCCAATAGTAGGTGGGCCCTTCGGGGGTGCGAAGTACACATAATTGAGCCACTTCTCGCATCCTTTAATCGTCAGCACTGTTTGTGTGTACTCCGGCCATGATCTCCTTCGAAACACAGGGCAATAACATGGGTTATATTTGATGTAGAGTGGCATGTTGTTCCATGTTCTTACCATTTCCGGGTAGGTTTCAAGTAGCCGAATTCTCCACATCGGTTGGCGAATATGTCCCTGCTTGGCACTTTCTGGGATGTCGTCAGGTGCAAATTGGGTGGCAGAGGTGGGTTCCCTTGAGGTGTGGTGCTTGATCTCTGCATTATAATCCGCCATTAGCACGCAAAAAGGAACATACAGATCGTCCGATGGGCCGATCCACCTATGGTGTGAGAGATTCTGAAAATAATCGGATTTTATTACAACCTCTTCCAATTTTGACATCAATGCGATTTGGACTGCCACCCTGTCATCATACGTCGTGGCTACTTTCTCTCATTTTTGCATCCATTCAGGTGCCTCAATTTCAATTGTGTCCATGCCCTGTTCTGTTCGCTTACCTCCGGGTGTTGGCATCGGGACATAGGGATCCTCGAATGTTTCTTCTACTTCAATTGGCACAAGATCGTCAGGCTCGGGCTCTACCAGAGGGGAGGGCTGACGCTCGTATTGCATGACCTTGCTACGTAATTCCTCAAGTTCCGCCCGGAGTTTAGTGACCTCTTCAGATGTATCTTCTGCGGTTGTGCTTTTGCTGGGTGATGTCTGTCGGGTGGCCAACTGCCTTAGCAATTCATCTCTCTCTTTTTCTAAGGCGGCATGCGCCTTTATAGATCTGCATGAGTTTCTAACACCACTTTCATATTCTCAGAGGGAATTGCCTTGAATCGCTCTGGGTCAATCTCCTGTGGGGAACCCTCCATGGCCGCCTCCAGATTTTCTTCGTTCTGTTTCTGTAATCGTTTATTCTCCTCTAGCGCTGTAGACATATGCTTGCGTAGGAGGCCCAAGTTCCGTCGAAGCTTAAGGTTTTCCGTGATCTGAGAATGTAGCAGCTCGTCCATGTGTCGTCGTTCTTCATCATCTGCTTGGGGTGGGTTGGCTACTAATTGTGCATATTGCTCCTGTAATGTCACGTGCTGCTGTTGTAGTAGCTGCTTCTGCTCTTCAAGATTCCTACATCGTGCTTGGAGATCTTCGTGGCTTCGGAAAAGCCTTGTGTGTTGGTTGTCGAGGTGTTGGTAGTGTTGCTGAAGTTGGGACATGCATTGATACATATTATTAAATACATTATTAAGAGGAATGGTGGGAGAAATGGTGTTGAATGCAGAGGGGAAGGGGAAGGGAAAGGGAAGTGTGGATGCAGTACTGGAGAAGGGTGAGGGGGGAGGTGGGGGAATGGGAGATTGTGGGTAAATGGGGGGTGGGAGAGGTGCAGACGTGGGTGACACCTCCATGGATTCAAAAGTGGAGGCCGTGATGGGAGTGACTGTGAACATGGGGATTGTGGTTGCGGTGAGAGTTGTGAACGTGTATAGGGGTGTGTGTAATTGTGAACTCCCAGGAAGTGTGATCGGAGTAGTGGTGTTTACCGTGGCTGTGGTCAGACTTATGTTTTCAGTGGAAATAGAGTATGTGGGTTGACTGATGGTTTGTGCGTTGGTGTGTGTAGTGGGTTCGGAGGTGGTGACAGTAGAGGTTACAGTGGTAGAGGGAGGTGAGTGGGGCGGATGTGGGGGAGAAGGTGGCAAGGGAGGTGATGGGGGTGCACTCGATGTGTGGGCTTCCTCGGTGTCGTGAACAGTGTGTGCTGTGCTAGTGGTTGTGGGGGTGCCTTGTGGTCCTGATCCTAATACATTCATTCGTTTTCCCGTTCGTGGGGGGCGTCTTCCATATCTTTTCTCTGTCCTTCGTGATTGCGCTAGTGCAGTATGCACCGTTTCGGGTACTCCCAAAGCATCTGATATCATTTCCAGGGTGGCACGGTATTGCTTGTCCATGCCTTCCTCCTCCAGAATCTGGTTCATGAGGGCTTTACCTGCAGCTAATGATAGCCTGTGTTGTTCTTGGACTCGGTTCATCGTATCGTAGAGCTTCTTTAATGCGTTAGTATAGGCGGGGGCACCTTCCAGTACTTGTAGGGCTTCCTGATCATACTCTTGTTCTTCTGCTTCTGATTGTCCACCCTGTGTCTCCTCATGTGCTTCTTCTTCATCGTCCACATTGACTACGTCCGGTTGGCTGGGCTGGGCTTGGTCTGGGGCAGTTTGCTGTCCACCAGCTTGCTCTGCTTCGACTTCCGCATTTACAGCGTCGATGATTCTAGCAACTTCTTCGTCCGTTAGATCCTCCAGAGTGAATCCATGCGGGAATTCCAGATCAATCGGTACTGGTGGAAACACGAGGTTAGGGCCATCTGTGCTGTGCCTGGGTAACCTGATAGTAAATGCTTGCACTCGTCGGGGAAGTCTTGGGGTTGTTTCAGGCGTTAGGGTTGCACCGCGAACTTGTGCACAAGGCATCTGGACAGTGCCTCTCATCTTCTTTGAGGGAGGCCCTACAGCTGACAATCTACGTTGAAACTCCTGTGCTCTGGACCAAATGAGAGCCCTCTGCACCGGTACATCATATGCGAGACATCTGTATACAATTCTTGTCAGTGCACAGCAACCATACAGCACAGACTTTTGCTTCTTATACCATCTCTGATGAGCCATATGAATCTGGTCGATAATCCAGTGGGGCATATTGATGGTCAAATCAAAAGCATCCGCCAGGTAGAGGCTAAACCAGATCTTTTTGGGAGGCATTGTGAACCTCTCCTGCGCGGGGAAGGCGAAATGTTGCATGACCATGCGTAAGTGGATGGCGATCGTAGGTGTCATCGCAACCATGTCCTTCAACTTTGTCAGATTCCTGTTCTTCATATTGTCTGGAACCATAGTCTCTTTCTCTGTTGGGATGTGCATACCTCTCATGTCGAGTGCTTCTCTCACCAAGTTGATAGTCAAGCGGAAACGCTTCAGCTCGTTGCCCCTTGTGAGTGATGGGAGCACAAAGGAGCTGTATCCTTTCTTGTCTTTGCTGGGAGTGAGGGTACTAATTAAGTAGGAGCACCTTAGAAAATCTGGCTTTGGTAGTTGGAACTTGAAGTAATCATAAAGTCCGGCCTTCTTCCATATCGACTTCAGTCCTTCATTATTCTGTAGCTTTTCAAACTCCCTGGTAAAGAAATGGTATCTGCCCCAACGTCCATTGAATTCTACCTCGGACTCCCACATATATGTGCCTTCACCCAGAGGTCCAGCAACGTCACTGAACCAGTGTGAAGCTTTGCCCACCGGCATTGTGTGACCCTGTGGAGGATTCTGAATTGGTATGGCATGTAATGCCCGTAATGCCACTGGTCTTTCCTTTAATTCCTCCTCGACTGGAAGGCTTTCGATGTCCACCACTTGGGGGCTGGTGCCTGCCTGGGAGCTAGTTCCTATCGTATCTGCCATTTTACTTCTTGCTGCTTGTCTCTGTGAGAATATACAAACATGTGTTAACATTGTACAGGACAAGGGAGGGCCGTTGTTGTTCCCATCACAATATTAACATGAGGGTCGGGAGCGAATAATGGGTTAGTAAGTGCTCGGTGCGAGTGTGTGTGCGGTTAGTCGTTCGGTAGACCTAAGAGTTAAGTGGAATGATGTAATGTGATAGTGATGTGGTTAGTAAGTTATCATGGATTTACAAATGGGGTTTGGGGGTTTGTTACAAGTCTTGGGCTGCCAAATGCAGTGGATGGGTTTTGCTCTTGGGTTCGTAGAGACTCTAGAGAGCTTTATCGGTGTTTTGGTTTGAAAATGAGGCCTTTTAGGGACCCATTTACAAGTGATTATGCTCGTGCTCATGGGCCTTGGTGTGTTCCTAAATGTTGAAAACGACTGGATGCCGGCTGTGCGAGTGAATGGGTCACGCGGTATAGGTTGTGGCCTTGGCGTAGCTACTTGCGCCCGCAAGCAAGCCTTGGGCACCCAAATTTTTCTTGATTGTGGGCTAGCCTTCATTGACTTCTTGGGCACCCAAATAGATTTCACGTTAGCAGAAGAATTTCTGATAGACTTCTTATTAGTGTCGTGTTGTTGGTTACTGATAAGAGGCTTTGCTCGTGTGGTTGGCTTGAGTGCAACCGGGTGTTCGCCTTTCCTCACCCACACTTGGTTTACTTGCTGAGACATTTTGATGCGCAGGTACTTTTGATTTCCGGCATAGGTAGTACTCTGCTTCTTCTGCCTTTGATCCACCTTTGGTTGCTGCCTCCTTCTGGCCTTTGGAAAAGAAGGGAGTTCCGTTGCGTCCCTGACTCCTTTTTGCGAATATCATTCCTCTGCAACACATAGTTTTGGACAAGAACAACATGGTCATCTTCATGTGTACTCCTGGAAGGACCAGGAGTCTGTGACTTTCCTAGTTCCTTGAGTGCTCCAGTATCTAACTCTACTGTAATTCGACTATGATTGACCCAAACCTGAAGAAGTCCACTTCTTAGGTTTAAGTTGATTGCTTGGTCATAGATCCAGTCTTGACCCAAGACAAGGGGTTCAGTGAGATCCTCGTCTTGACACACTAGTACTTTAACTGTCATAGCCTCATCATGAATGTAGAGGGGAAGTTCCACCTCGCCCAAGCAAGGGGTTTCCATGCCTCCCAATCCTATGAGATATGCTTCCACAGGATTTACAGTTAACTGCAACTCTTGACAGTAAGACAATTTAACAGCACTAGTGGCTGCACCTGAGTCAATCAAGGCTCTTACGGTCCTTGCACTCTTTCCTTGTCCTATATCTAGGGTTATGAAAGGACGTCGATCAATTATCCTATGCGAGCTTGTTCCTGCAACTTCACACATGGCCATAGGATAACCTTGATCTGCATAGTCATTCGTTCTAGGTTGATCTCTACCTTGCCTTCGTAACTTCATCCTTCTGATGCATTCGAAAGCTTCTGCTTGAGCTTCTTCTCGAACTCGCTTTTCTTCCTCTTTGCGTTTCTTAGCAGTGTTGAGTCGGCTAAGCATTTCCTCCGTAAGGGGTTCTTGATACAACTTGACTCTGCATCCGCTAATATAGTTTGGAAGAACATCACCCTCTAATGTGGCTAGTTGTACTGCTCCACTCGTGGAAATCCTATTGATGATCATAGGTCCATAGCCTCTCTTTTCTAGTTTCCTTGCGTGTTGTTTCAGTGTGTAGACTAAAACTAGATCTCCTGCTTTCAAACCCTTATCCTTCACATGGGCATCAAAGTATGCCTTCTGTCTCTTCTTGGCTGCATAGATTCCTGCAGCTGCTCTCAGTCTTGTTTCCCCTAATCGTTCAAGGTCAAAGATCCTAGAGGAGAGCTCATGACCTGTCCATTCGTGCTCTTGTGCTACTCTCAATGTAGGAATCAAGAAGTCCAAGGGTAGCACAGCGTTTTGGCCAAATACCATCTGAAAGGGGGTGGCTTGAAGTACCGTTTTGTAGGCGACTCGGTATGCCCAAACAGTATGGTGCAGCTGTTTGTCCCAATCAGAGCGTTTAGTGTTCACTAATTTTGTCAGTACATTGCATAAGATCTTATTAGTGCTCTCAGCTTGTCCATTAGCCTGAGGGTGATAGGGGGCAGACTTCTTGTGTATTACCAAGAATTCTTGGAGTAGATTTTCAATCACTTCGTTCAAGAAATGAGTGCCTCTATCACTTACAAGCTCTATAGGTAGCCCATATCTTGTGAATACATTCTCAAACAAGAATTTAGCAGTTGTCTGAGCGTCATTCTTTGTCGTAGCTTTTACCTCCACCCACTTAGTTAGATAGTCTGTCGCAACAATGATATATTCTGCATGGGAACCCTTAGCTGGGGGATTAATAGGACCTACGAAGTCTATTCCCCATTTAGAGAATGCACGTCCACCCATCATAGGTTTCAGTGGCATCTCATCTTTGCGTATAGGATACTGAGTCCTCTGACAGACATCACACCGTTTCACATAGGTATGTGCATCCATGTGAAGGGTAGGCCACCAGAAGCCCGCAAATAGTATTGCCTTGATCACCCGATCCGGACCAAAGTGTCCTCCTGCTACGCCTTGGTGAGCAGTTTCCAAGATCTTAAGATATTCACTCTCATGGACACATAGTCTCAGGTAACCATCTTTACCGCGTTTGTATAGATTATCACCAATGAGTGAGTAATCCAGGGCTTCTTGTTCTAAACTCCTTTTCCTAGCCAGAGTCATGTCTGGAGGGAATGTGTTTGTCCTCAGGAAAGATACTCGAGGTTCGCTCCAATCTGGCACAATGGATACTTGATAAAGAGTAGCGTGTTCCACAGGTGGTTTAGTGCAACAGATTGGGCATTCCTTGCACAACTTTTGGACATCCGCTTCCATAGTCGGCCAATGCACTCCGAGTCTCCTTAGCGTCTGTAAAGTTCGTTGCTTTGAATGGTCTTGCTCTAGTGCACCTACATGTGCTAATTGCAACCATTTAGCGTACTCATCCTCTTCTACGCAACAAGCCAAGATCCCTTGATCTTTGTGCTTGTACATGCTTCCTGCCATGATGTGGTACTTTTGGGCTCTCACAACCTCCCTATTCCGTGTGTTTACCACTGGATGATTAGGCCCATATGTCAATACTGGTACCAATGGCTTAGCCCACTACGGTACAACTTCCAAATTAAACAAGTAAGCATCAGGAAGGTCATCTGCTACTCCTTGTGGGGCTTCTCCCGACGTGAGCCTAGAGAGATGATCTGCTCTTAAATGAGTCCTAGCTTTCCTTATCACAACCTCAAAGTCATATTCCATGAGCAAGAGAAACCATCTCACTAATCTTCCTGTATTGCATGGCTTGTTTACGAGATATAGCAATGCTTGATGATCAGTAAAAAATTTAAACTTATTTGCAAGCAAATAGTGTCTAAATTTCTTAACTGCATATACCATGCCTAAGCCTTCTCTCTCCGTAGTGGTGTAATTTCGTTCAGCTGCATTCAATTGTCTACTAGCGTAGGCAATTGGAAGATCCATATTACCTTCACCAGTAGGTTGAGCAAGTACACACCCAATGGCATAATTGGATGCATCCACGTGAACATGGAATGGCTTATTCCAATCTGGTGTGGTCAAGATTGGTGCTGAACATAATTGTCGTTTAAGCTCCTGGAAGGAATTCTCACATTCATACGTCCACTCAAAGTTAGTCAGAAGTCCGTACATGGGCTTTGCAATGACAGCATACATGTGTATAAATCGTCGGTAATAACCACAATGCCCCATGAAAGCTTGTACTTCCTTGACATTTTTTGGCCTAGGTAGCTTTGCTATAGCTCTCACTTTCTCTTCGTCAGTAGATATGCCATTCTTTGACACTATGTGTCCTAAGATCTTGCCTTGCCTGACCAAGAAAACGCACTTTTCTGGGTTCAGGCAGACTTGATATTCTCTACATTTGTCAAAGATTTGTCTGAGTTCAGGGATATGGGTTTGTCTAATGTTGGAATGAGCGCAGAGATCATCAACATAGACTTCTAAATTCTTCCTCAGGAACTCTTTAAATACATGGCACATTAGTCTCTGGAAGGTAGCTGGTGCGTTGGTAAGCCCAAATGGCATTACTCTAAAAGCAAAAATGCCCCATTCTGTGGCAAAGGCTGTCTTATGCTGATCCTCTGGAGCTATGGCTACTTGATTGTAACCTGAAAATCCATCAAGGAAGCTGTAGACTTCCTTACCCGCCACTCTTTCTAAGAGATGTTCTGTGATGGGAAGTGGATAGTTATCCCGAATTGTGGCCGCATTAACCTTTTTCAAGTTAATGCACACACGCAACTTTCCATTCTTCTTGGGCACCACTACGATGGGGGATACCCATTCACTGTGCTCAATTTCATAGATAAATCCAGCTTCAACCAATCTATCTATCTCTTCTTTGATCTTAGCAGCGTAATTATCGTTATATGTGTAGGGTTTTTGCTTAGAGGGTTTAGCATCTGAGGTCATGGGGATGGTGTGTGAGCATATGTCAGGGTCGACACCTTTCAAATCCTTGTAACTCCAAGCGAACACATCTCTGTATTCTCTTAGCAAGGCAATTAACGCATGCTCTTCTTCCTCTGTTAGGTCATGGCCTATGTATGTGCATCTCTCCTCTCCTTCTTCTAGGGCCACTACTATCTTCTTGGTGGTTTCTTTGTTATCATAGGCCTCTCCTGATTGTGCCTCTCGTTTCGGCATTCTGATCATGACTCTCATGTCATCTATCTCATACTTCTTAAAATTTTGTGGGACCTCAAATAAAGATTCTTCTTCTTCTGGTGAGACTTCTCTCTTCTTTCGTTTCTTTCCTTCTTCCTTCGGGGTCACATGTGTCGCTAATCTTACATCATTTGTAAGCTCTCCATGCCTCTGGGGTTGAAATTCTATTTCATGGAAGTATTCTTTATCTGATGCAAATGGTGGGTCCATAATGATTGACTCTAGATCGGAGTCACTTGCATCCTCAAATGCATCAGGGCTAGGTTCGCATTCTTCTAGAACTGCCTCTCCCATGATTGGCTCTATGGAGAAGACTGAAATATCATAGCCATCCTCATCACAGTGAGGTGTCCATTGTTCTTCATTGATGGCTACGTCCATTGTTGCTAAAATTTCTGCCCAACCGTGAGGTTCAAATTCTTTGTCTGGAAAGACTACTGGTGCATAGGCTGGGTCTTGAATGGGTCTATGAGTTTCGTTTGCACCTATTTCTTTGGCCTTTTCTCTCTTCTCTTCCTCTACTACTACTTTGCACATCCATAAGTGAGTGTCTTCATGCATCCATGAGGATCCAGACCCTATGGAATGCACCGATTCTGTATCATCTTTGGTTCTATGGATGGGATTCCATTGGATAGGAGGGACATCTCTATGAGAGTAATCCTTGAGATTGACTTTGGTCGTAACACCTAAGTGTTGCAGGTACAAGGAATTAGTTCCCCAATCCTGTACCACTTGCAACTGTCGCATGAATGGTCTTCCCAAAATCATCTCATAGGCATGATTTTTGCTAAAGTCACATATAGCAAAGGTATGTTCAAACTCGACACCACAAGTGGTGAGAGTTATTCCTTCTAGCAATCCTAGGGGTCTCTCTATGTGACCATCGGCCATCTGCAATTTCATTCTCGTTGGCCTGAGTGCCGGCTTGCCCCAACGCTTCCATAGGGAAGTGGTGGCAATTGCAACTCCTGCACCTGAGTCCAAAATTGCCTTGGTGGTGTACTCCTGGTAGGTGATGGGAAGATAGGTGTTCCCTTCTTCGCCTTCACACATATCTCCTATCTTATCCAAGGGAATTTCTGGCACTGTCCTATGGGATCCTACCCGGGAACGTGGTTTTGCAACTTCAGTTACTTGACTGGCTACATATTTCCGTGCTTCTGGTCTATCCTTAGGGAGTTCTTCCAAAGTGGGATCGCGCTGCACCTTGGTGTTCTTCACTACCTCCGTGTTCCTAGGTAAGACTGAGTCGTCGTTCTTTACCATGACTGTGGGTGCTCTCATACACGTGGACTTTGCTTCCCATGGGCCTGTGAAGTGGGGTAGCTCCTGTATGGAATTAGACTCAAAGTCCAATCTCTCATGAGACTGAGTACTCTCATGTTCCCCGTAAATAGATGGGATGTCTTGTGGGAATTGGTCGTGTGCATCATCCACAAGTTCAAAGGGAGGGGCGACTTCACTTTCGTTATCCCATTTGTCTTCTTGAATCTCTCGTAGGAAGTCTGGTGCCAATCGATTCATAGAAGAAGAAGTGTCTGGCTCCGTAGAATTAGGCACATAAGCAACCTGGGAAGGAGGGCTTATTCTATCATTGGCTCTCTCCTCGTTCTCATAGATGGCTGGAGCACAAGCTTCCTGGGGAGGATTACTTATTCTATTACTTTTCCGAACAGGCTCATACGCTCCCTGAGAAGGAATGTAGGCAACCTGTGGAGGTACGTAAGCTTTCGAGGGAGGCTCATCTGCCTTTTGGGGGAAAAGATAAGCTTCTTGAGGAGGCACATGGGCTTCCTGAAGAGGCTGGCTTATCCGTTCTCTTGCCCTTTCCTTTCTTTGAGGGGCAGGTTCCTTTTCTGATTGTGCAATTAGCCCCTCTATTCTTTCTAGCAGTCCATCGAAGTGTAACTGCGTCTTAGCTGAGCTAGAGATGTTAAAGAGGCGGCTAGCTTCGAACATGGCTTGAGCCAATTCCACCATCTTAGCACAAATTTTAGTTCGTTCAAGCTCTAGCTCGGCTCTAGGGTAGCATTTTTCATGATCGGTTATGGTTGGCCCTTTTTGGATTCTGGCCTGATATGCCTTAAGCATCATGTTTAGGTCCTCGAGAGTGGGATCTGCTAGGACTGATCCTACTTTGGGGGATGGTGGAGTCGTATGAGGCGGGTTGGAAGGTGGTGGGTCGGATGGAGATGGGAATGGTGGTGGTGGAGTGGTGTGAGAGGGAGTTTGAGTTGTGAGTTCGGTTATTCTGGCTCTTGTTTCCCTTACGCTTTCCTCGAGTTCACTCATCTTCTTTGCCCATTGCCTTTTCATTCTTTCCCGACTATCTTTCCAAGCTCTAGTCCTTTTCTTGGTTATGCTCTCAGTTTCACTAGCCTCTGGGCCCTTTTCCTGGCTTGCCCCTTGGTTTTGCTGCAATGCCTAAGCTCTTGTGACTACCTGTACTGGTGCAGTGGAAGTGACACTTCCTGAGGAATCTACAACCAACCCAATCACATTAATGGGAGTGATTTTTGGCATATTATTAGGATTCTTAGGGCAATCTCGTGAGAGATGCTCTTTTCCACAATCTTGGCAAAAGCCTTGGATCGTCACGGACTGAGTTTGTGTAGGTGGAGGTAAGGGACAATCACGAATGAAGTGATCTCCCTGACATCGGTAGCATGGTCCTCTAGGAAATGGTGGTCGTACCTGCCTAGGTTGGGGTCTAGGGTTGGGGTTTGCATACATGACGTTTGTATAATCTGACTCCCAATTAGGTTCATTTGGCTCTTCGCTGTAATAGGACTCACCATGTTCTGGAGACTGCATGTAGTAAGCCTGGGGACTATCAACATGTGTGGAATCAAAGCTATGGTCACTCGGGTCACTTTCAGAAATCAAGGGTGTTACAGGGACTATAGCTCTATTCAGATTTTCTTCTGCAACAGCATACTTTACCGGAATCACATTAGCTGGGGCAGGTGGTTGTTGAGCTAACACTGGCTGAGGTCTTTGTTGGCTTTGGTAGGGTTGCTGATAAGGTTGCTGTGGCCTGCCATATGGCTGTGGAGGGTACGAGTTCTGGTATCTTCCTTGTTGAGGATATGGCTGTGGGTAGGGTTGCCTAACTGCCTGCTTGTTGTATGGGCAATCTTGTGCGGTGTGATTGGTGTATCTCCGTTCTATGGTGCAGTACTGGCTATTTGGATTGATCTGGGGTTGAGCCATAATGGGACACACGTTTGCCATATGGTCACCACCACAAGTATAGCATCTTTTCACAGGGGCAAACCTTGGGATTTGTTTGCTAGTTACACCTAATTTCTGAGCTACTTTCTCTGCGAGTTCCTCAATTGATGTGGATTGCGTGGAAGAGTGACTAGATGCACTATCTGAATCTTTGTAGATTTTGGAAAGCTCTAGTTCTTCCCCTAGGTTATCTTCAATGTCAATGCACATGCGTACACACTCTTCTATAGTCCTAGGGTCCTTCAGATACACATAGGATCTCAATTTCGTACTCAGCAATCCATCAAGGAATAAGGCTACTTGTTTGGCAGATGTGGGTAGCTCCGAAACAGGGCACCTTTCAAGATATTGTCTAAATCTTCTTCCTGCCAACCTTACAGTCTCTTGGGGAGTCTGTTTGAAGCTGTGAATCAATGAGGAGGTATTGTGTCTTATGCCACTCTTAGAGAACTCTACAATGAAAGCTTCTAGGAGTTGGTCTATACACCTGAATTGTCGCTCATCCAATGGCTGAAACCATGTAAGTGTTGTGTTCCTAAGGGTTAGACCGAAGGCATTGTACTGCGTGAATAGATCCTCCACTTGTTCAGCTCTCAAGACTTGCTTGAACTCCGCCACATGATCATATGGATCTCCTGTGCCATCAAAGTAATTCTTCATGGACTTAACGAGTTGGGTCGGTCTCAAAGTTCTTGTGTGCTCTCTAGGTCTCGGCAGAGGGAATCCATCCACATTTCTTTGGTTCTTGTGAGCTCTAAGTATCTCAGGTTCTACCCTATTCGTCTCCGTCCTCGTTCTTTCTCTGCCCACTGGGTTGGCAAAGCTTACTTCTGGTCTATCTCTGCTTCTGTCTCTTTGAGTTCCATGAGCTTGGGATGTTCCAGCTCTAGGGTGACCATAGGATACATTCGATCTTGGTTGGGGGAAAATGAATTCACCCTTCCAAGTGTAAGCATGCCTATCATTTTCTGTCACCACAAAGATCCTTTCCGAAGTGTGATCTAAATAGGTCACTCTACCTGGGCTATCCGGATCCTTAAACTCATAGATCCTGATAGTTCCTATATCAGTTGGCTGATTAGATTTATACCTCCAAAAGGCTTCGTCAGTCTCTCGATTGAGGAGCAACTCTATGCTCTTGTTGTCTTGGGGAATCCACTCAGGTGTGATAATCCTAGTGAGAACAGATTTGCCTCGGGGGGTTCTAGGTTCCACACCCATGTTTCCTTGCTCTAAGTCCCCTAAGTCCGCCTCTGAGATTACATTCCCAAATTCATCTATCCTGTCTGGGTGACTGGTGACTACGTATATGGTTCCTTCTTTGTCCAGGTATGCACCGTTTTCAAACTTGACTGCTGGGTGCTCTAGTCCTATGGATTGGTCAGGGTTCTTAATCTGTACCACAGATCTTCCTAAGCCGTCCTCATAGATGCTAGCACCTATTCGGTTGGTCCTAAGGTATTCCAGCTCTGTTTTGTAAGGGCCTTCCACCCTGTACAAGTAAGGCACACCTGAACTTCCCGTAGGTCTGTCCATGCCTTGAGACATCTCTGACTCACTGGTCTCAGAGCTAGGGTAGTAAGAGTGGTGGCTCAACTGCTGGGCCCAAGACCTAGCAGTGTGATTGACACTAGCCTCTGAAGACCTAAGGCTTTGTCTCTCCCTTACTAGATGTCGTCCTGATCTAAGGTTCATATGCCTATCTAAGTAGCCCAATTCTTTGCCCAGAGTACAACCTCGTTGCCGATCAATTGGTATCAGTCACTTGATTCTTTTTACTTATTTATCGTGTTTAAGGCCTTGTCTGATATTACGTCGTCGGAATACTTGAGTGTTCTTCGTGCTTTTAGGTTGATCGTTCCACGTTAGGTTCTTTTCCTTTATGTTATCGACAGTACAGAGATTAGGTTTTTAGCTTGAACTTGAGTTTTTAGGTAGTCTTCAACTTGATACCTGCCTATCGTCGCTCTGACTTACTCCTACCTCTCGTCGTTCTTAGCCTAAACTATGAATTGACAGAGGGGGTTAAAAGTCTTCAACCTTTGTTTCCTGCTTGGTTGCCCTTGAGTGCCCAGGAAGTGTGTTCCCAAGCTTGCACTTACACTTGCTTAGAAAGCCTTTCGATGCTCTCAATAGATCTGTGAGAGTTCCAAAGTTAGCCTTAAGAATTAAATTCCAATGATAGAACCAATGATTTTCATTCCTGTAGCACACACACTAACTTGCATAGTGATTTTTAAGAAAATAATTCTAAAGACCCCTGACTTTGATCCCCCTGGGTATGGTCAACTTCAAAATACCCTATCTGAAAATCAACGCATTATCTTTATAAAAAACAGTTGAGGGCGTGTAGTATATGCCACGAGCTTTCCAACAAGCCCTAGAGCTCAAAAAATTGATATCGTATGAAAAAGTTATGACTGTTCAGGGTTTAGGGGGTTAAATCAAGATTCAATCTGGCCGACAGATCCTAGGAATTTCTCCCAAAACACAAGTGTAGGAACCTCCAGAAATGCTAATGGATTGACTATTTTGCCCCAAAATTATCCCAAATTTTGAACAAAATCAAACCCTAATTTTTGGCCGAAAAGCCTGTCAATCGCGATCGACAGGTCTGTCAATCGCGATTGACAGAGGTGTCCGTCGGGCCTGTCAGTCGCGATCGACAGTGTCAATCGCGATCGACAGAGTCGATCATGGCTGTCAATCGTGATCGACGGTATCAATCGCGATCGACACATTTTCCGGATTTTTCGCCGAAATTTCAGTCAATCGGGGGCCTATCAGTCGCGATGGACACGTGGCTACGCGTAAGAGTCAATCAATCGTTGAATTTCAGTCGGTCGCGATCGACGGTGTCAATCGCGACTGACAGAGGTGTCGGTTGTGGCTGTCGATCGCGATCGACGGTATCAATCGCGATTGACAGGGTCCTATGTGGCAATTTGTCGGTCGTGAGGTCTGTCGATCGCGATTGACAGGGTCTGTCGGTCGCGATTGACAGAGTCTGTCGGTCGCGATTGACAGAGGCTGTCGGTCGCGATTGACAGAAAACCTCGGAATTTTTCTACTGTTTTTAGTGTTTTAGGATGTGCTCCTTGTGCTTGTTCTAGTGGTGCACTCAATTTTGTGAAAAACCAAAAATTTCTGTCAGTCGCGATCGACAGAAGCCTGCGACCGCGAGACAGTTTCGTCGAATTTCGTACCTGCGCAGGAAGCTGGGGATGGTGATTCAGCAAGTTCCTGCAAAAAGCTCAAGAAACATGCAAGAAAACACACATGCAATATCGCTCTCTCGCTCTCTCTCACAAGTGAAATGAGGGAAATGAGGTGGGGAAGGTGATATGATAAAAAAACAGGAATTTTCGCGATGATGGAGATGGAGGTGGGAAATGGTGATGATGATGATGGAAATGCAGATGGTGAAGGAAAAACAAGAAAATAGGTGAAAGTGAAGAAAATACCTACAACTCCAACGCGTCAACTCTACGTCTTACCATTACACGCTCGTCCTCAAAATTCGATCCCCGGCAACGGCGCCAAAATTTGGTGTAGCTCAGTGATGAGTAGCACCTCCTTTAATGTCAATCCGGGAAGACGTGAGGATGGTATGAAGACCTCGAGCAAGTGGCAGCACAAGTGCGTGAGTGAGAAGCATAGAAACATGCACACACATACACACACACGCGCACACACGGCAAGACAAAGAGTGAGAATCAATGGAGTTCTTAGATTACTTTCAAAAAGCTTTTACAAATTTGTTTCAATTACAATCTCCCCTCAAAAATGAGCTCTCTAGCTCTTTTTATAGTTTTTGGCTAAGTTTTGGCCCTGTCTAGACCTAGTGTCTGGCCTAGTTAAAAATTAGGTTCCAGGGCTTATTTGAGGGCTCAAACGAGATCTAAAAATTACGAAAATTGGCAGGTAGATACTTCGAAAGCTCCTCAAGCTCAAGGACTCCTTGGCTTGCACAAAATGGAGCTACAAAAATATGAAATGGTATTTACAAGGGTGTTTAGTGATAAGAATCACTTTTAATTGGTGTAGAGGTTTTGAAAAATTAAGGTTGCCTTAGTGCTAAATCTGCGTGAATGCTCATACGTGCTTCTTCCTGAAGAAAATTGTTGGCCTATTTGCCAGATCTTTGTTGACTCCCTTGTCTGCTTGTACCTTCTCTCCCTTCTGACTCTCTTCTCTGACTGCCATGCCTCGTTAGTCCTTCAGTCCCTTGTCCGCTGCTAACAATAATCCTTCTTTTATAGTTCTTTTAATATATATAAGAACTCTTTGTCCTGCAACCCAATGTTGATCCTTCGGACAATGCATGAACTGTGAGATAACTCCCACTGCATAATTGAGATCAGGTCGTGTTAGTGTAGCATAAATTAAGCTTCCCACTAACGACTGATACTTCCTCATATGTTTAAACTCTGCACCACCATATTTGCTGAGTTTATGATTTACTTCAAGCGGTGTTGAAGCTTCTCTGCAATTCTCCATGTTAAACTTCTTCAGTAAGTTTAGGAGATACCTTTCTTGCGAAACATATATACCATGATTTGTATATGTGACTTCCATTCCAAGAAAGTATGATAACTTTCCTAGGTCACTGATCTTGAATTCTTTTTCAAGTAATCTTTTTACTTCCTTGATTCCTTCATCTGAGGTTCTTGTGATTATCATGTCATCTACATAAATACAAATGGAGATCATACCTTCATCTTTTCTCTTAATGAGTAGACTTGCATCTGCCTTTGAGCTTTGGTATCCAAGGTCATTGAGATACTTCACAAGTCTGTAATTCCAAGCTCTTGGAGCTTGCTTCAATCCATAAAGAGCTCTTCTTAATCTACAAACATGATCTGGGTAACTGGAACTTACAAACCCTTCAGGTTGTTCCATGTAAACTTCATATGATATATATCCATTTAAAAATGCATTCTTTATATCCAACTGACTTAGCTTCCATCCTTTTGATGTTGCTATAGCAATCAATGTCCTTATGGTTGACATCTTTGCCACCAGACTAAACGTCTCATCATAATCTATGCCATGCGTCTGAGCATAGCCTTTGGCCACTTTTGGATTCTTTATAAAGCAGCCTTTTTCATTGAAGATAACATGATATCCTTTCTCTACCATTTGTCCTATTGAAATCAAATTCTTTGCAATAGTAGGAACATGAAGAACATCAGCCAATACCTTCTTATCTCCAAGCTTGATATCTCTAACATGCTCAATTGCATGTTGAGTTTCATCGCCAGTCTCCACACATCCTTTTCCACTTGGAGCTTGTAGATTTGTGAATAGTTCTCCTTGGCATGTCATATGGTTGCTGCAACCTGAATCTATGAACCATTTTTTATCATCACTTCTCGAGTTGTTGTAGTCATGCTTCATGGCAAGCATGGTTTGCTTGTCTCCTTCACTTGATGTACTCGCATAGTTATTTTGGCTCCTTCGGTTGCCTCCATTCAACCTTCCATTCTTTTGCCAGCAATCATTTGCATAATGTCCTAGTTTACCACAATGATAACATGTTGTAACTTTATGAGGATTGCATGAACCTCGACCTCTTCCTCTATTTCTTTCTCGACCTCTTCCATGTGTGTTGTCATTTGAGTTGTCCTTGTTGTCCTCCAAGTTGTGTTGGCTGAAATTTGTGTTGTTGTAGCTTCTTCCTCTTCCTCTCCTCTCGAGCCTCCTCTTGTGTTCCTTCCTATACCTCGTCCTGCATATAACATTTGACTATGGATGTCCTTACCTTTGTTGCCTTCTCCTTGTTGAGCAACCTCTTCAGCCACAAGATTTGGTATAATCTCATCGAATGTTGGTAGAAGGTCTCTATAAAGAATGTTTGTGATGAGGGGCTTCCACTTGTCTTCACTCCTCAAGCCATTGAGGGCTATTTGGACAATGTCTTCCTCTTCTATCTTGCATCCAACTGATGCTAGCTGATCTCGAAGCTCCTTGATCCTATACTCACTAATGCTTTGGTTTGAACTTTTCTTCATGTTGTTGAGCTCATTCTTGAGTTGCATCCTCCGAGACCGTGTTGAGGTAGCATACACCTTCTCTAATGCTTCCCAAAATTCCTTGGTTGTTTGTAAGCTTTGCACATGACCAATCATAGTGTTAGAAATAACTTGTGAGATGAGGAACATCACCCTTCGATTCCTCTCTTCCCAATCAGCAAATTGTCTCCTTTGTGCCGGAGTAATGTTGGGATCTTCAAGGTCCACTAGTTGTGGATCATCTCCACTAACTAGACTCCATAAACCTTTACCTTTAAGGTAATTTGTCATTCTATACCTCCAGGACTAAAAATTATCTTTGTCTAACTTCTCAACTTGTTTTCCTAAATCAGCCATTGCAAACTTCCAAGATTGAAGTTTACCTCAAATATGTTGTGGCGCTCTTCCTTGACTTTACAAAGCTCCCCCTTGATTTGTAGCTTCTCCTTTGCTTCACTTCAGTTCTAATGCTTTGCCTCTTCAAATCCAATGCTCTGATACCAATTGTTGGAGAATTCCTCTCCTATTCACAGCGGAAAGTGTAGAAGACCTTCTCAAGATCAAGACTTTTGCCAATAGCTGAACCTTCAAATGAAAACTGGTACCAACTGAAAAACGCAATGAACTTGAAACTTTGGTCGCTTAAACTAGACACCCATAGCTTTCAACTGAGCTATCAAATACTCAATTTGGAGTAGATTTGGGTTGGCAACTCTTTGATTCAAAATAGGCTACCTGTCCACTCAGTTAGGCTGAAAATTGGACTTCACTAAAACCTGAATAATTCACAAACCATATAGAATTTCATAACACTATTCTAGATAGAGGAAGTACTTGAGATAAGCTTTCCAACGAATGTTTAAACACTAAAATTGGATACATATATTGAGAGACATGACTCTCCAAGTAGACTACCCAAAAATGGGTGTGCGGTTGGACATGCTCTATTAGAGTGAATTGAATGAAATGACTCAAACCAAATGAACTAGCTACAAGGGGACTTCCACGCCTTCTTCCTCTATTCTTGAGTGTCCTCACTTGCCTCTTTTATAGCCAAGTGAACAAAATCTCTCATGATGAGTTTGAGAGCTCTTCTCCATCATTTCTCCACTACTTTGGACAGCCACTCCTCTTACACTTCAGTTTTTGGATTTGATTCTCTTTTGATTGATTCTCTTTTGGCCTCCACTACTTGCTGAAGTAAATGCTTCCATTTTTCATTTTTGTATTTTCCTTCTACTTGAAGAAAATCCTTTTTGCAAAAATATATACGAGCTTACTTCTTTATTTTTAACATTAGGTATGGAACACCACCCAAAACCATCCAAGACCCAACCTACGTGCCTCTGGAGTTTCCAGATGAAGAGTTTGAACCTCGTAGATGGGCAGAGATATTGTCCACCATGGACATAAGAGTGAACAAGGAACAATGGACACCCCATTGTGATGAGGATGGTTATGGTATCTCTATCTTCATGGTAGAACCCCTATCATTTGAGCTTGTTATAGAGCAATGTTATGATGCAACTATAGAGCCAACATGAGTAAGTGACGAGGACTTAGAGTCCATCATCATGGAGCCATTTTTCTCTTCTAAGGAGTAATATCTATAATTAGTAGAAGCCACAAATCCTAATTAAGTGGAATATAATAGGGAGAAGATGCTCACTCAGTGAGCCAAAACCAAGCTTGAAAAGAAGAAGGAGAGAGGAAAGCCTGCCACATAGGAAGAAGATAGAGAATCACTATTTGAAGTGCCATACAATTTTAAGAAATATGAAGTTGACAATAGAAAAATCATGGTGAAAATGCCCAAAAAAGAAGCAATGACATGAGAAGTTAATGATAACAGAGAAAATACTAAGAAGATTGTGGTCATAGTTGAAGAAGGAGAAGAAATATTTACGTATATAAGACATTATTTGAGTGAAGAGGAGGAGAGAGAAATGATTGCCCTACTAAGAGAGTATAGGGATATGTTTGCTTGGAGCTACAAAGATTTGAAAGCAGTGGATCCAGGCATTTGTTCTCATAGGATCCTCATGACACTAGAGGCCAAGCTGACAAATCAAAAGCCTTACACATACAATGACAAATATGTAGTCAAGATAAAAGAAGAAATACATCCATTGATTGAGGGAGGATTCATATATGAAATAGAGCACATAGAGTGGGTATCCCCCATTTTGGTAGTTCCTAAGAAGAATGGGAAGTTCATGTATGCATTAACTTGAAGAAGGTTAACATTGCTACCATACATGATTACTACCCTTTGCCAATGAGAGAGCATTTAGTGAACGTGTAGCAAGCAAGGAAGTCTATAGCTTCCTTGATGGGTTTTCGGGCTATAATCAAGTAGCCATAACCCTTGAAGACCAAAATAAAAGGGCTTTCACTACTCAATGGGATATCTATGCATTGAGGGTGATGCCTTTTGGACTCACTTGCTATATTTTAGTGTTTAATATGTCATGTGTTCAAGACCTTTTTGAGGAAGAATCTAGAGGTTTATGTGGATGACCCATGCACCCATTCCCACTAAAGACAAACACACATCCCGGAACTTAGGCAAATCTTCCATAGGTGTAGAGAGTATCAAGTGTACCTAAACCCAGAAAAATATGTCTTCATGGTTAGACAAAGTAAAATTTGAGGCCACATCATATCAAAGAATGGAATATCAACCGACAAGGAGAAAGTAAGAGCAATTGCACAATTTCCTAGGATGATTGCAAACAAAGAGGTACATGGACTTATGGGACATTGTGGGTACTACAAGTGTTTTACCCACATGTACACGGTTGTTGCCAAACCTTTGTACAACCTCATCACTAACTTTGAATGGAATGAGGCATGTGAAACCTCTTTCAATGAACTAAAACAAAAACTATGTTGAGCTCCAATTTTGACAATGCCACAGTAGAATAAGACATTCCATGTTCATGTGCATGCATCCAATTACACAATTGGATGTGTGTTAGCACAATGAACTCAAGAAGGGAACATAGATCTTCCAATAGCATATTCACATAGGCAGTTAAAAGTTACGGAAAGGAATTATAGCATGACCGAGAGAGAGGGCTTAGGAATGGTCTACGTGATTAAGAAATTTAGACATTATTTGTTGGCAAATAAGTTTAAGTTTTTAATGGACCACCAAGCATTGATCTATCCAGGGAACAAGCCTTGCAATATGGGTAGATAAGTAAGATGGTTTCTCTTACTAATGGGATATGATTTTGAAGTAGTATTCAAGAAGAGGAAAGATCCATCTTAGGGTGAATCATCTTTCTTCACTACCCTCTAGAGAATCCCCCCCAAGGAGTACTTGATGAATTGCTTGATGCCTACTTGTTGAATTTGGAAGTAGTGCCAGATTGCGCTAAACGAATTGTTCCTATCCTCACTTTTGGACCTAAGAATCCCATAGTTGAGATAGGGGACGAGGAAATAGTCAGATCACAAAGATATCAAATACTGGCAAGAAGTATTTACAAATACAGTGATCAAGAAATTCTTGCCTATTATGTGGAAGAACTAGAATACAAGAAATGGTTGCATTTAGCACATGTAGTTGCATTTGAGCAACACTATTTGAAACAGTCAACCCTATAGAATCTACACAAATTGGGAGTCTAGTGGCCAACTATGGAAGCATATGTCTATAGGACGTGCAAGGATTTCCAAACTTGTATTAATAGACATCGAGTGGAACATACCATGTTGTATTAGTTGTAGGTAATCACCCCTATCTGTCCAGTTATGGTCCCGATTTGTCCACACGAAGGAGTGGAGATGTTGGTGGTGCCCATTTGTCCAAGGATAGCCCGCATCTCTCTGCTGATTGTGTCCGTTTTTCTAGAGAGGTTATCTATCTGTTCAGCGATAGTCCCCATCTATCTAGGGATGGTGTCCACCTAGAAGTGGAGGAGGCTTTTCCTAAGATTTAAGTCCACTAAGTGATCATAAATCTAAACTTGGCCTAGAATCAAGGGTTCTATAATATCTTCTTCATGGAGGACTATGAGTTTTACTACCAATGTGACAAATTTTATAAGGACAAAATTTACACCTCACCCATGCAACGGGTTTCCATGCATCCTAATCCTATGAGGTATTCCTCAATTGGATTCACTTTCATATCCATGTCTTGACAATATGAACATGTAATCACACTAGTTGTTGCACTTGAATCAATTTGAGCCCTAATCTAGATGTGTAGTGCCTTGCCCTATCTCTATAGTAATGAATGGTTGTCTATCAACTATGCTAAGAGAAGCATTCTGCTTGGCTTGACACATTGCCATGTGGTATCTAGGGATCTCTACATACCAAATGTTATTAACTAGAAGGAGCTACTCTACTTGGTTATTTCAGTCCAACACTAGTTCTTGGTGTCTTAGTTTCATGTGTTTGGTGCGCTCTAGGGCTTAAGCTTGAGCTTCCTCTCTAATTTCTTTTCTTCCTCCTTTTGTGCTTCTTTGCCGAGGTAATTTGTCTAAGCATATCCTCTGTAAAGGGTTCTTGATAGACCTTGACTCTACAACCACTAATATAATTTGGCATTACCTCTCCTTCCCAGCTAGCTAACTATACCACTCCACTCATTGAAAGCCTATTGATAATCATAGGTCCATAACTGCATTTCTCCAACTTCAAAGTGTGTTGCTTCAAGGTATAGACTAAGACTAAATCACCAAATTTCAAGCCGTTGTCCTTCAAATGAGCATCAAAATAATTCTTTTTCCTCTTCTTGGGTGCATAGATTCCTGCTACTGCTCGTAGCCTAGTTTATCATAATAATTATAAGTTCATAATCCTAGATGATATCTCGTGGCCTATCCATTGATGCTCTTGTGCAACCTTCATGGTTGGTATCAAAAAGTCCAATCGAAGCACTCCGTTTTGACCAAAGACAATCTAAAAGGGAGTTCATTGAGTATTTCCTTGTGGGCCACTTAGTATGTCAAAACAACATGGTGTAACTATTTGTACCAATTAGAGCATTTTATTATGTACAAGATTATTCATGACATTGCAGAGGATTTTGTTAGAACTCTTTGCCTCTTAGTTGGCCTAAGGATGATATGGTGCTCATTTTTCATGAATCACCATAGCATCATGCAACAAATATTCAATGACTTCATTTAGAAAGTGAGTCCCTCTATTGCTCTCCAACTCCATAGGCAACCCATATCTTGTAAATACATTTTCAAATAAGAATTTTGTTGTATGTGTGCACCATTCTTTTTGGTTGGCTTGAATTCTACCCATTTGGTTAGATAGTTTGTAGCCACAATTATGTATATAGCATGAGATCTTTTAGCAGGGGGATTAATCAGTCCCACAAAATCTATATCCCTCTTAGAGAATGAACATCCTCCCATCATGGATTTCAATGGTATCTCATCTCTATGCATTGGATACTGAGTTCACTGACATGTATCACATCTCTTCACATAGGTATGTGCATCCATATGAAGAGTAGGCGACCATAGCCATGAGAATAGTATGGATTTGATCATGCGGTCTAGCCCAAAATGTCCTCGTGCAACACCTTGGTGTGCAATGTCTAATATTCTCAAGTATTTACTCTCATGGACACATTGTCGCAGGTATCCATCTCTAAGTCTATAGTCATGAGCCTCCGGCTCTAGACTTCTACATCATGCTAATATCATCTCTGGTTGAAAAGTTTTTGTGTGAAAAAAATCCACTAATGGACTACTCTAATCCCTATCGACACTTCACGCATGCACACCTAGATCTGCTGTACAAAATCCCTCATTTCCTAATGGAAAGTCATGCAAGTGTTAGACCACCCTTCTTTTCAAAAGTAGAGTGTCCAATCAACCTCTCACCAACCACAATGGAAGAGCTAACTATAGCTCACGTACAGAGGTCGAATATCAACCCTCACCATGCCTTGGAAGCAATACAAACATTCATCTACTCTAGGTCAGAAATAGGTATGGCTCCCCAAGGGCAAGCAACCAACGACTCATCCATCACCTCAATCTCTAGTGCAAAACTAATGAAGGAAAGCCACACTTCAACCCTCAGGCTAGTATGAGATTTGAGAACCAAAGGTCTGATAGATTTGGGTACCTAGGATTTCTATGATCGCTAATCCCAATACATCGATGATTTGGGTACCTAAGTCTTGTGGTTAACAGCACAAACCCATACCCTTGTAGTCTCGGCCCCCCTCCAATGTCCCAACACTCCACTTACCCTCTACCTAAGCCAATGTCCAATGTATCTAACCACCCTTGTAAACTAAGATCACAATCATCTTAAATATCCCCATGACCACCTTCACCCACTAACCTCTAGTTTGATAAATTATCCACCGACCCCATGTCCTTGTAATTCCTTATCGACACCCATGCTAACCAATCAACCCCGTAATAATCACCCACCAATATGTTGCAACCAAAAATGGTGACACCAAACATGCGTATGCAGATATGCGCTCTCCAAAGTATGCAAGTAGGAATAATAAAGACTCGAATAAGGCACGGAAACACCATGAATATCACGCCACATCACCAAGATACATGGTATGCATATTCATATTGGAAAGGGATTGAGGTCTCACCATACTGAGATTCAGATTTGTTTCCATATTAATCTATTTCCCTTTTGTTAGACTCAAGATATGATGGGCATGAGATGGCTGAGGAATACTTCCTAATTCTCCCGCTTAGGGTGTGGTTCAACCATCTCCGACCTGTTATATGTTAGATGCAATATATGACAGAAAGGAGATGATTGAAACACACCCTAAGAGGGAGGATTACGAAGTAATCCTCAACCATTTTCTACCTATCATATCTTGAGTCTAACATGTTTTGGCATATAGGATCTCTGTAACAACCATAAAGGATTGCAATGAAAGTCTGAGATTGATTAATTTCTAGTGACTTTGGCATAGTGGGTTGGAGATATTTTTGAATATGAGAAATTCATGAGATCGAACTTGATGCTTCTACCTACTAAGGAGTACTTGATGCTTCTTCCTCGACTCCTTTAATATCTTCCACTAGAGTCTACTAGTAGTTGGAGTGATCTTGACCACTACTTTAGTACCTTCCACTAGAGTCCACTAGTGGTTGGTGTACTCTCCACTCGAGTTAAGTCTCCCTAGACTCAAGTTAACTTGAGTTAGAAGGATCTAGAGATCTTTGGGAAAAATGCTCTCCCCATGCTTCCTATGGGGGTTGAGCCGAAGACCTCCTCGCTCAGAGAGATGTAAGCATTAGGCTAAAAGGATCACTTTTTTAAGAGATCACATTAACTTATGCTTAAGTGTAGTGTTGAGATCTTTGGCCACACGCACACGTGACCAAATGATATCTGAATTTCGATCTATATGAACCAGTTGGACCCTTAGATCATAAACTTACTTTATTACATCAAATTGCACTATCAAGGCTGGATTCCCCATTGGACCTACCAAAGTGAGAGGAAATGGTCATTATTCTAGTTGACACTACCTTTAGAAAGGAATAGGAGCCACAAGGAGCAATAGGTGGATGTGTCATGGACGAGGGTTAGGAAACCTTTGAGCTACCATGCCCAACATGGATGAAGCCAGTGGAAGAACTAGGGAAGATGCACTCCACACGAATTGAGGCTTAGGTCAAGGAAATGGCCTTCGCCAAAAGCTTCTACACACACCATGTATAATCCATGATATGGCCCAGTGCCCCGACATCGATCTTGGTTAGCATTCACCATTAGTGCAAAATGATTTGAAGTGTTAGGACTAGTTCAATTACCCATGTACTCAGGGTGATTAAGAGTTCAAAACAGCTTCACTTTGTGGTGTGAAGATCGTGATCTAAGCTTGGTTTAGCCTCAAAACGCACTATCGCAGTGCGTATGTAGACAATTTTGTCTTTTTGTGCCTCGAATCGCTACGAATTTAGCAAAACTCAACCAGGTAGTTTTGTTCCACTTTTTGAGATACAATATTTTTTATGCATCAGGGTGTTTTAGTTAGTGACCATGGCTGAAAGCAGTGATGTGCTCCGTATGTTGGTTGTTGAGGATAAGTCGGATGGTACCAATTACCCGTTATGGGCTTAAATGATGTGTCATCTATTGGTTGCAAAAGGACTATGGAATATTGTGCAAGGTGTTGAAAAATGTCATATTACACTTGTAAATACAGTTACTGAAGGTGATACAAATGGCATTGAAGATGGTGATATTCTTCAGGTTCGTGTTTGTGCTGTAGTTCGTGGTGCACCTATTATAGAGCAACTTTGTTGGGATGGCAAAGATGCTCAAGCACATGCAATGATAGCCTTATCTATCAAACATGCAATTATTTCTCACATTCACTCTTGCAAAACAACAAAGGATGCTTGGAATACACTTAGGACTTTATACTAGGCATGGAATGAGGCTCAAGTTGCTTACGTCCAAAACAATTAGTGAGTGAGCAAATGAATGAAGGAGATTCCATGGATAGTTTTTGACAAAGAGATCGAAGATTTGAATGAGTAGTTGATTTCTGTTCATGAAGTCTTGCCTGATAGTTCACTTATGTAGATTGTTCCAAATGTTCTTCCAAATTCATATCAGAGATTTGCTTCTACTCTTTGATTGATGATGAAAGGCAATCCAAATATCAAATGGTGACATCATTATTGCTTCTGGTATTTTATGTTGTGGGTTGTATAAGCTCATAGATTATGCAAAATCTATGAATGATTCAGCATGTGCAGTTCAAGATTCTTAGGCTATGTCAGATGCAAAGCTTTGGCATGCATGCTTTGGTCATCTGAATTTTGCTAATTTTCTACACCTACAAAAATCTAAAATTGTATCCTCTCTACCCAAACTGGAGGCACCTGGTAAACATGTTTATGAAGGTTGTACTATGGGCAAAATGCAGTGTTCGTCCTTCCCAAAAGGTGGTTCAATATGAAATACTCAGAAATTATAGCTTGTTCACAATGATGTTGGTGGTCCTATGCAAACGCCTTCTTTTGGGAACTATCTCTACTTCGTGACTTTCCGTGATGATTTTTCTAGATATGCATAGGTATATCCATTGAAAGCAAAGTCTGAAGTCTTTATGTTCTTCACATAGTTTCTTGTTTTGGCCAAAGATTAGTTAGCATGTAAAATGGACACCCTCCATTCTGATCGAGGGGGGAATATATGTCTTCTGATTTCGATGCATTTTTGGCTGAACATGGGATAAAACACCAGTGTACAATGCCTTATACATCTCAAAAGAATTGTGTTGTTAAAAGGAAGAACAAGTCATGTGTGTAGCATATATACTTAACAGGTGTCCAGCTAAAGCATTACAGTCTATCACTCCATATGTGGCTTGTCATGGTCACAAGCCATCTCTTCCTCACCTCTCTATCTTTGATTGTCTAGCATATGCATTAGTGCCTAAACAACAACATAGGAAATCGGATGATAAAGCAATGAAATGTATTTTTGTTGGGTACAGATTTGAAAGCAAAGGATATTGTCTGTATCATCCATAGACTAAATGCATTTTGGTTAGTTGTGATGTTGTTTTTATGGAGGATGTTATTCAGCCATTACTTTCATGTACTAAGGAGACATAAGTTAGGTCCAAAGATGTGTATGACACTTTGCTACCTCTTTTAACAGGTGGACAATCGAATGCTCGTCCAAATGAGGCAATTTATTAGCCTTTAAAAGTTTCACATGTTATGGCTGATTTAGGTGTTGGTCAATCTTCTACCACCACCATCTTCACTAACAATCAGAGCATATTGGCAGTTGCAAGGAACCTTGTGTTCTATGATCGCACTAAGCACATTGAGGTGCACTATCATTATGTTAGGGAGAGGTTCTCTGCTAGATAGATCAATTTGGCATATGTGCCCACACATGAGAACATTGCAGAATTTTTCACAAAAGCTCTGTTGCAAGAGAAGAAGGATTACGACTACCATGTGCTAGAGAGATGACTCTCCTCCCAGCCAAATGCCTCTCTATATAGCTTTCTCCCCGGGAGTGCCTGCTTGGGCAGGTGGATACTAAACATCCATGTGTCAGCCATGGAACTACATGTGTGCCGAGTGTCCCAGTTAACTCAAGTGGATGCTTTTAGAAGAATCTAGATCTCTTTGGGCAAAATACTCTCTGCATGCACCCCATGGGGATTGAACCTAGGACCTCCTCCTTCACATCCTTGAGACTTAACCACTAAGTTAAGTGGATCACTTGCTCACAAGAGCACATGACCTCTTAGTATCTCTAGACTCGAGATCTTTGGTCATACACACGGGTGACCAAATGGTATTCGATTTCAGATTTTTCTATATCGGCTGGATCCTTAGATCATAGACTTACTTTATTACATTCTTCCCCCCGGTTGGATCCTTAGATCATAGACTTACTTTATTACATTCTTTCCCCATTGGAAAATACTTTCGTCCTCGAAAATAGAGCTATATACATACTATAGGCAACCCCCAATCCTCATGTTCTAAAACTGGAAGAACATGGTCATGTTCTAAAACTAGAAGAACATGTCTCATCTCTGTGGTGGCATCCCTACCCAAATGATTCAAAACACTGTCTCACTTCGCACTTTGATAAATTGTTCAAAGTACAAAGTAGTGAATGAATAATAAGGGTGGATCTAAAAACATTCCTGACCAATTCACCATTTTTTACTAGGTGTGATCTAGGCACAAACATGTGAACTGAGTGGATTCAAATTACTAATCCATTTCTGGGCATGACTGGAGCATGGAGTTAGTAACAAAAGCGGGATTCTTATCCCTCGCAAGACTTTGAGAGCTCTTGATTCACTTGAATTTGGTTTGGAGAACTTGAATTTTGGTTGTCCTAAACATCTAACGTGGATGTTTTGTACAATAGTTTACTCCTATCCAATAATTACTTGATTTTTTCACCTAACTAGAGGACTACTTTGTCCAAATGAGTTTAAAAATCCTATGTAAACTGCAAGAGAAAGTTTACCATTTACTTTGATTCAACCCCACTATAACTTGACCAATTAAAATTCAAAATGAAAATTGTCCAACTTAGGACACTTTTCTCAAAGACTTGAGATAAAAGTTCTCGGGAATTCTCAATCTGATGAGAAATTCCTATCTTCTCTATTCTAGAATATATTGGACTCTAGGAATTCATGAGAGTTATGCTAGTAACTAGAAGCAAACCCAAATGAATAAGTCAATCTTGGACTTGTCATTTTTTGAAGATTGAAAAGGTTTTTGTACAGAACATCTATCTAGGATGTTAAATTTAGTTACCTGATTCTAACCAGCTAACCCTTAGCTTTTGCAAAAGGAATCAGATACTATTTCTGAGTCACTTTCAGAATTTTTGGAAAGTGGAAAGAAAGAACTAAAACTTTATACAAACAATTCAAAATTTTAAGAGGTATTCTCACTATGAGTCAAACTCTAGATGACTCAAGACTTTAACTTCTCAAATATCTGTTTCAACAAGGTATTAAAGCATTTTTTCCTATCTTTAAGAGAAATAAATTGGATTCTGAAAAAAATTCATAGAGTAGATCTAAACTTCATCCAACCACAAGATACTCGAATTGCAATTCTTGTGCATTCCTTTGAGTCAAAAGGATTGAATTTTCCAATTTACACTTGGAACTTGGTGCTTAACTTAGTCAATCTATCCTTAGTTGAAGGGTTCAATTCAAAGTCAAAGTCTCACTCTTTTAGAAATTTATCAAATATTTCTGACCAACAACACTTAAGCTTGAAGTGTTTCAAAATAAGAACAAGTCTTTTGTCCTTTTTGAAAAAGAAGATCTTGGAAGTTACTTACTTCATATCTTCTTAAATTTGTCTTGAAGTATCTTTAGATCATTTTTTTATCCTTCTTGAATTTAAACTTCATCTTTAAAGTTTTCATTTGCTTAAGGATCAGATGCAACTTCAAGATTTTAACTAGGACTAAAAGATAATTATCATCCCATGGTCTGATGTCCCACACCATCTTTCCTACATCAATATGAGTATAAAATTTGGTGTCCCATACCACCCTATTTTAAATTCACATTAATGTGTGGGTGATACTTATCCTAAAGTATTAACATCTCTTGATAGAGTACCTTCTTGCCTCAATTCTTTACGAGAATTTTGAAGTTTTACACATTACCTCTAAACTAGATTTTTCTAGGTTTTGATCCCTTCACATGATCATTTCATGATCTTGTGATTTCCTTTGGGGACTTGAAAACCTTTTGATGGAACATCCATCCTTTTTGCTAGGGTTTTCAAATGAAAAGAAATCAGAATTCCAATTACTTGATTTTTCATAATTTCAAGTTCAATTGGTTTATTGTTGACCAATTTGTAGTGACAAGAGCTTTTGACTTCTTGTCTTTAGATTCCTTCTTTACTGATGCTTTACATACCTACCCTAGCCAAGACTTTGTAGGAATCCCTCTACTGTGTAAGTCTAAGCATCTACTCATCCTTTCTGGATTTGTACCAAAAATCCCTTTAAGAATAGGCAGACATTATGTTTTACCTTCCACATACTTAAGTACCATCTTCACAATTGCAAACTTCATTCTTGGAATTTCTTCACTCTGCTCAAACTTGGAACAACTTACTCTTTTCACAATTTTCCATTCGATAAATGGAACCTGGTTGAATAATTTCCAAAGGGAATTTTAGTGTCAATACTTGGGCAAACTTTAGAGTAGTTCCAATTGCACGTTCTTGCACAATCATGGCCAAGCTTGATTAATTCTGGTTGACCTTGCGACTAGAAAGTACTTAGTCTTTATCATTAAGATATCTTAAACTATCAAAAGCATCTTTGCTCACCCATGGGATTTTTTAAATATCTTTCCCTCAACTTAAGTCCAAGCATACACTCATGCCTCTCAGATTCCAAAAGTAATAATCTTTGATACACCTTTAGGTTATATCAATATTTGGACTTAAGTACCAATACCGGTGGTTTGGGAATTGTTGGGAACTACTTGCTATTAAACTCACTTGAAAGATTCCAATCTCACATCTAGGGAGATTTTTTTCTTTCAAGAACTTTAGATTCTTGCCAAGAAATCAAGTAATACTAAGCCAATGATTCATCTTGGAATCCTTTGCTTTACTGAAATATTCTTTTCAAGATAAAGCTTTACGTCGTGGTCTTATCCAAAAGATATTTCCTTTTTAACCAATGAAATAGTTAACCGGACTATTTCCTTTATTGCTTATCTTTAGAAAGTAGCTTAATTCCTAAAGATCAATTTGACGTATCTCTTAGGAAATATCTTGATTCCCAAAGATTACTTTGACTTGGGTTTCTTCTGTAAGCCCTAACTAGCTTAAACAAAACCAAGCACAATTTTCTCATCCTCAAAAAAGTTCTTAATAAAGTTTACATGCTTTTCAAAAACTTTGCATCTTGACTAGAGATGTAGTGATGGAACCTAGCATCCAACTATTTGAACACTAAAGTTCAAGTGATGCTAAAGTTTATTCACTTCTTTGATTTTCATCACTCTTCAGGATGAAGTCAAAGAAAAAAAGCTTCAAAAGTTCCATGATTTTTATAAATTTGGAACATATCAACTATCCTTTGAACTTGAAAGTTCAATTGATTTAAGTTCCATTTGATTTTATTTGATTCTTCTCACGTCTTGGAATAGAATCAGATAAATCTTCCAAAGGAAATTTTATCAACCTACTTGGATGCATGATTTCTTAAATCCTAGCTAACAACTACATATAGGCTTGTCGTTAGGATTTTCTAAGTTTTTCTAAACTTAGAGGCATCATGAAAATTTTCAAACAGTCCTATTTCTTGCCATTCCAATGGGCAATAAAATTTAACACTTTGACTTTGGAAGGGCCTACTTTTCCTAATCAAGACTTCTAATTTGTGATACCTAAGTATCATGTTTGGAAAAAACAAAACATCTACTTGAGTTGCACGGTAGCCTGGAGCCTTGCAACTACCTAGTTTGCTAATTTCCCTTACTATCTAGGTGGAGTTAGAAAAAAGAGTAACAAAAGTATAAGTATTCAAACTCTTAACAAACAATCATGCATATGCAAATGCTTGTTCTTGCATGCAAATGCTTGTTCTTGCATGCAAATGCATGTGAGTGCATGCATGTGTTGGCATTCTCCTTTCATGCACGGAACTTAAATCAAGCAATTCTTGAGTTAAAAAATGCATGTTTCCAATCATCCATGCACAAACATTCTACTTGCTAGCTTTTTTTTAAAGATATAACTATTCTTGTGCATAAACTTGAACATTAACTATCGTTTCAAAGCAAGAAGAAAACATTTTTTGTGCAATAGATAGATAGAGAGAGAGAGAGATAGATAAATAGATAGATAGATAGATAGATAGATAGATAGATAGACATTCACACAGATAGATAGATAGATAGATAGATAGATAGATAGATAGATAGATAGATAGATAGATAGATAGATAGATAGATAGATAGATAGATAGATAGATAGATAGATAGATAGATAGATAGATAGATAGATAGATAGATAGATAGATAGATAGATAGATGGATAGATGGATAGATGGATAGATAGATAGATAGATGGATAGATGGATAGATGGATAGATAGATAGATAGATAGATAGATAGGTAGATAGATAGATAGATAGTAGATAGACAAATAGATAGATAGATAGATAGATAGATAGATAGATAGATAGATAGATAGATAGATAGATAGTTACATAGACACACACACAGATAGATAGATAGATCCTAAAAATGAAATGAATTTCTTCTCTGATGTTCGTTCTGTGATAGGCCACCTATAAGTGGACTCCTTGTATCTTTTGGCAACTACTATGACTAGGTCATGGCTCGCTTGTTTGAACCTATATATTAGGGAGAAAGATTCATGCTTCACTCTACATTTATGGAATTCTCCTAAGAATCCTTTGATAAGCATATCTGGATTTCCAAATGGCATAATTGTCAAGGGCTAGAAGTAGGCAAGGGCTCCTCCTACAAGAGTTAGGTCAAAAGCTTCATGTTGAGTGAATAAATATGAGATCTCTTTTTTTGGGAATCAGCACCGATTTCAATTTGGCTACATGGTCATAAGGATTTGTATACCTCTCATAATAATGTTCCATGCACCTTTCCACTTGGGATGCTCGAATGCTTCTTCCAAGGCCTTGATGGCATCGGCATAGGTTTATTGATAGAGCTTCTTGGCTAGCTAGACAATTTCATGGTTTTGCTCTAGCTCGGGGAAAATCTTGTTGGATTGAGTGATCCCATGATTAACATGGTTACTTGATGGTTTTCTCATGGGATCTACTAGAGGTTGATTACCTCTTACATTTGGATTCTCAATTGTTTTTCCTAGTTTATCTCTCATTGGCATTCTTGAAATGCCTTGCACACCACTAATTGAGGGATGTGGGCTTCATCTTTTCTTGGGTTTGATCATAGTCCAACATGCATACAGTTGGATATCCTCCAAAACTTGTAATTGGTCGAGAACTTGTGGTTGTTGAGTTTATCCATATATGTGGCCTCCAAGATGACTGAGATGGAATCAATTCCACTCTAATCATTTTGGTCAACATTGTGGTGTCTATAAGAGTGACAGTGAGAGTGGGATTTCTTTGAACCCATCTTGTTCATCAACATCCCTTGTCATTCGTTTGCTTAGAGCCATTTGTAAGTAAGCAAATACATTGTGACGTAAGTGATTCACACAAAAACAAGTGGCACTTCATTTCAAAAGAAAATGATGCATTGGAAGGAAAATGGGTTTAGAGTGTATCTAAGGAATACCAAAAGGAGTCAAGCGGCTAAATTTCATCACCTGAAGGAAATAAAAAAGATGTTTTAGTGGGAGGGAAGACATGTGACATTTCTTTTTCTTTTTCTCCTATCCAACGAGCTCCCACGTCTAGATCAGTGTCCAGGAAGCCTAAAACTAGATCAACCCATCTGGTAGAAGCAAGCTCTACTTGGCAAGGCTTTTCTCGAATGTGATTAAAAGCAAAGTCCCCTAGAAAACTTGGAAGGAAAGATGTGCGAATGATCTGGGTGGAACCCTCCAGAGAATGGCCCATAGAGAAATCCCTAGACTATCTCAATAGAAGGACTTGGAACTAAAGGTACTACCCCACCAGACACTGAAGGGTGTTGGTTTTTCATAGCAACAAGGCTGTAGACAAATGGATATAATCACATGAAGGGAGTGAAAGGCTACTAATTATCCTTCTTTGCACCTCCCTTTATCTCTCTTGTAGTTCTCTCCTTTTACATTTTTGAAACGTGTTTTTTTTTGAGGTAGAATGGAAACAATGTGAGAAAGCTATGGCATTTGGCCTTATTCCATCAAGTAGACCTACAGAAAATGAGCACATTGTCCAATGAGTGCATCCAACACCCACATAAATATATCCGACACGACATGTTTTGACCTATGACTTCTTCTTCTTCTGTTGAGAATATGGAGATGAGAATATCTCGAAAACCCAACTCGTTAGAGAGAGAAAAAGTAGGGATACACGGGAGAGAGAGAGAGAGGCGTATTAGGGAAAGGGGGTTACATTTGATGACTATGACAAACAATGCGTGTGCGTATACACATATCCTTAGGTCATTCCCAAGGATAAAGTGTCACTATTGAAAGGTCAGGAATCAAAGCAGGTCTGAAGGGAGCCAAAAACCACGAGCAACTTTTGAATTCAGAATTCAAGGAGTATTTTGAAGGTGATTGGAATCTTTTGCTCGAATCAATCGACAACTATTTACTAAAATCAAGGAGAAATTTGAGTGAAGAAGTCACGGGATATAGTAGAGCCCACACTCATTTCTAGCGCCATGGATGGATGCCATGGATGCCATGGATGGATCCCAGAACCCTGTGATAAACATTTCTTCAAACGTTTGTTTAAAGCAGGCTGGAAGATATTTGATACGAGCATGCCACACATATACAATGTTGATGGATGGGGTGGTGCTCATATCATAGACGAGGTCTTGGTTGCCTTCATTGAATCCTAGGGCCGAAAGGTGAGGTTCTTTGACATTTTTAAAGGTCCAGAATGTGACCAGCATTAGCTCGAATATTTTGAGGCACATCTGTGCCATGATGTCTGGTACATTCTTGAATCTGATTTCCCAATCTCGAATGGTTGAAATCATGTATGTGACCATGGATTGGCCATGAGGTGGTGCCAAACATACATAGTTCAGCCATTTGTCGCACCCTTTGATGGTCTTCACGGTTTTGGTGTACTCGGGCCATGATGTGCGTCGAAACACAGGGCAGTAACAAGTGTTATACTTGATGTATAAGGGCATATTATTCCACGTGCACACCATTTCGGGGTATGTTTCGAGTAGGTGTATTCTCCATGTAGGTTGAAATATGTTGCTGTGTGTTGCACTTTCAGGAATGTCGTCTAGTGCAAATTGTGTTGCGGAGGTTGGGTCTTTTGTGGTGCGCTGTTTTATCTCAGCATTATAATCTGCCAATAATACACAAAATGGAACATAAAAATCATCTGAAGTGCCAATCCATCGATGATGGGATAGGTTTTTGAAGTAATCCGATTTGATGACAACCTCTTCAATCGGGACATGGATTGTATCTGCACTGCTACTCTATCATCATGGGTTGGACCTACCTTTTCTAATCTTTGCATCCATTCTAGAGCTTCAATCTCAAATGTATCCATTCCTTCCTTTGTTTGTTTACCTCCTAGTATAGGCATGGGTACATAACGTTCCTCGAAAGTCTCCTCGACTTCAATTTGAACTAGGTCCTCCGGCTCCGGCTCCACGAGGGGAGAAGGTTGAAGCTCATGTTGGAGAATTCTATTTTGCAGCTCTGCCAATTGTGCTCTCAGTTTTTCTACCTCTTCGGATGTGTCAACTATGGCTAAGAGTCCAAGCCCAAGGTAGAGATCCATTAGAAAGGTAGCCTCTAAACTCTGCTCCAAGATTCCCTTCGTCAAAGGGAAACCCTCTCTTTGGACATGATTCTACTTGCGAACCAGAGCGAGTAGTAGGGCACATGGTAGACATGCTACTAGAGAGAGCTTGGGCCCATGGATGGATGCCATGGAATTTAACCAACACATACCCTCAAGCTATGCAAGTGGATGTTGATGTTGAGAGGTGAAGAGCACCTCTTTGCTATGGTGGTGTTTCGAGTGTATTTGGGAAACATATTATTGCCAATCAGGAGCTCCGGAATGATGGCAATCTTGAAGACTATGGCAGAGATGAGAGATGCTCGCTCAAATCCATGGTTGGACTAGAGCATACGAATAGGCCATGCAAAGATGTGGACTTGACATTGTAGGAAACTTAGCATGGGTGGCTCTATGTGGTGTGGGGTAGTGGAGGACCAGCCATATGTGGGCTGATGCACAAGGTCCATTGACTTGACCCACATAAGAGAGGAAGCATCATCAACCCAAAATCTACTCGGATTTATCCCACTTGAAAGAGAGGAAGTGATCCGAGGCGACATAAGCCATGGTCCAAATGTAGAGCAACCTCATGAATAATGAATCCAAAGTGATTCTACTCTTATGAGTTCGTAGCAGTCCAAATTGATGAATGAAGAAGATGTATCACATACCAACAACAACAACAACCCTCTTCACTTCAATAAACTTCTCAACGCATTTCTGAGCTTTTCACAAAATCCCAAACCTCGCTTTTTTCATATCCTCTTGAATAACAACCAAAGCGTCATCTCTTGAGGCAGAGCGTTCTAAGCCATCCTCTCCAAACCTCTTCCATGGAACACGCACACACACACACACAGAATGCTGCAAACCGTGCGCGAGTGCTTTTGTTTTTTTTCGTATTGAGGGCTTTGCAAGCCCAAGCAATCGAAGGCGGCCCATTAGCATAATTGGCGATTGCCTTGGGTGCGACGACGGTTCAATTCCGTTCTACTGCCGGTTCGAATCCGGCATGGGCCATCACCCCTTTTCTCTTCCAACCTGGTTCTTCGATTGTGCAGCATTTGCAGATTTCTGCTTACTAGTAGAAGAGCTCCATTTTCCTTTGCCCTTCTGACTAGCCAGGAAAGCTTGATCTGCAACACGCATAATGGACCTATTCTGCCTGGACTAATCTTCCTGCAACAGAACAGAGACTAATTCCTCAAATGACAAGGCATTCGGATGGCCTTTCATCATCAACCGAAGAGTAGAGGCAAAACTCTGATATGAATCAGGAAGACCATTCAGAACGGTCTGCACAAGTGAGCTATCTGGTATAACCTCATCAGCAGAAATCAATTGTTCCTTCAGGTCTTTGATCTTTGTAAGAAAACTGTCCATAGAATCACCTTCATTCATGTGCTCACTCTCCAACTGTTTTCGGAGGTAAGAAACACGAGCCTCATTCCTAGCCTGGTACAAAGTGGTAAGTGTATCCCAAGCATCCTTTGTTGTTCTGCAAGAGAGAATGTGAGAAATAATGGCACGTTTGACAGACAAAGCTATCAATGCATGTGCCTGGGCATCTCTGCCATCCCAACGAATCTGCTCTGCAATAGGTGCAACAGAAACAGCAACACGAATAGGAATCTGCGGAATATCATCTTCGACACCATCTTCATCAGCGCCAACACCTGTATTTGCAGTACCTGTCATTACAGGTGTAACAGGACGTCTTTCAACACCCTGCACAATGTTCCACAATCCTTTTGCAACCAGTACATGTCGCATCATATAAGCCCATAATGGGTAGTTGGTACCATCCAACTTATCCTCAACAGCCAACATACGGAATACATCACTGCTTTCAGCCATGGCCGGTGACTAGAATACCTTGATGCAGAAAATTGACTGTATCTCAAAAAGTTGAACAGAACTGCCAGACGAGTTCTGCTAGACCTGTAGCAGACTTCGAGACGTTAAACTGGCGAACAAAAACTGGTATATACCTTTTGCACAAAAGGACAAAATAGCCTGCACAAGCGTTGCGATAGTGCGTTCGGAGGCCGAAACGAGCTCAGATTGCGATTTCGGCACCACATAGCAAAGCTGTTTTGATCTCGAAAACACCCTGAGTATGCTCACCAAATTTCGTGCGAATCTGAGACTGCAAACGGAGGAGTGTCGACGGCGCCCTAGAAGAAGCGACGACCTGCTCTGATACCAATTGTTGGAGATAGACGTCTACGGAAGCACGCGAACAGCACAAGGAAGAAGAAGAAGCTTGGAGCACACACACACAGAATGCTGCAAACCGTGCGCGAGTGCTTTTGCTTTTTTTCGTATTGAGGGCTTTGCAAGCCCAAGCAATCGAAGGCGGCCCATTAGCAAAATTGGCGATTGCCTATCGTTTGCTTGGGTGCGACGACGGTTCAATTCCGTTCTACTGCCGGTTCGAATCCGGCATGGGCCATCATCCCTTTTCTCTTCCAACCTTCCAAGTCGCATTGCAATACAAAAGTAATCGAAAAACCAACTCTCATTAGAGAGAGAAAAAGTAGGGGTACACGGGAGAGAGGAATATTAGGGAAAGGGGGGTTATTACTAAAATCAAGGAGAAATTTGAGTGAAGAAGTCACGGGATATAGTAGAGCCCACACTCACTTCTAGCGTGGCCACTGTACTTTGTCTGTTACCCATCGTAGTCCTCCGACACCTCCAAGCATTGTACTTTACATATCTATACATTTTCTTGAAGTTTTCACCATCTTCTTGAGCTACTACAACCCACAACCCATTCCTAGTGGACGACAAACAAAAGAAGCCAAGACACCTTTGATGCTCCACGATCCCCCCGGGTAAAGCAAGCGGAAGAAATTGAACGTACTCATGAAGAGCGCAAAATGGTGCAAAATCAAGCAATGCGAATCATAGAAGAAATAGTGTTGCACTCCAATTATTTCCAAAACTTGGCACCTATGCACCTCATCACATCATCAAAACTTCCGTACCCACCTTACTTTGTAATTCTTGCAAATTATAATGTGGAAATACAGAGAGTCATGAGGAAGATCCCCACCTTTGCAACCTAATTTCAACTTGAAGACCTACCACCAGAGGCACAGAAAGGCAAAATCTATCAACCTACATGGTAGCAAAAGCTTTTAGAAACTTATCCAGAAATGCCATGCACCTCTACATGTTATTTACAATCCATGCTATGGTCCAGTTCCATGGTGCAGATCATGAAAAGTGTAAAATATTAAAGTACAAAATAATGCACAGTGTAAAGAATGGCTTAATTATCCATACATTGCGCCACTGTTGGGACCACCTTCCATTGCTTGCATGATGGCCACAATCTGCCATTGAATCCCTCAACTAAAACCAATGCTAAATGTTGCGGGGCAAATGATGCTGAAAATTTTGGATATGATGCAAATTTTCCTAAAGACCTTCTGCAATACACAAGCACCACAGGTAGCTCTACCGGGCTTCACCAACAAAAAATACGACTTAGTGTATGACATGAGCACTACCCCAAGCATTAGAGTCACCTATGATTGGCATGCATGTATAAAATACCTCCTTGCATGTTACAAACAGACCTTCAAAGACATGTTCAGAACAAGATACTGGCAATATCACTCGAAGGTGTTCGCACCAAAGCCAAGACACATGCTTGACTTATTTGCATGTGAGCAGGCTATGTATTCTGAATACTACACAACCCCCCAGCCCGATATCCCAAGTGTCATCAATTGGGATGCCTTGCGAGCTGACTTGGCAAGAGGATTAAGGCTTCTCGAACACGAGTTGGCCATTGATGTCGTCTAATATTATATTGACCATCCTACAGAACAAAGGTATGTCAGGGGTGATAGACGCTAGAGACGGGGGAGTGTTGGCCTACAAGAAATGAGGAGATAGAGCAATCAAGTACAATCCAGCACAGAAGAGACCCAATCATGTTTTCATAATTATTTTCAATCAAAATGATTTTCATCACTACAGAAACATTGTAAATCCCATTTCTGATTGAGTAGACTCAACTTCCTTCAAGCTGAGGAGTCCTCAAGCTTGAGGAGTACTAGAAGTAATCACGTATCAATTTTCATAATTTTCTGATTTCATTTGAACCCCCAAATAAGCTCTGGAACCTAGTTTTTAATTAGCCCAAGCACTGTCTGGATAGGGCCAAAAGCTAGTTAAAAACTATAAGAAGAGCTAGAGATATCATTTTTGAGGTTAGCTTGTTAGAGTTTTGAGCTATTATAAGAGACTTTTTGAGTAATAAAAGAACGCCATTGTTCCTCTCTTTGTTCTTGTTGATATATTTAGGTAGTGATGTGTGTGAACACTCTAGGACCACCGGGGCACTTTTTTCCCTCATTAGGAGGTTTCTTCCCCCCAGCTTGTATATACGCTTATTGACCTAATGGGCTACTTATCTTTGTACATTCTAGTGGTAATACATTGAGTATTGTGTGTTGTGCTCTAAGCGTCTTCTTCTTCCTTGTGTTGTTCAGGTGCTTCCCTAGACGTCTAACTCCAACAATTGGTATCAGAGAAGGTCGCCACTTCATCTAGGGCGTCGTTCACACCTCTCCAATTGCAATCTCAGAATCACACAAATTTTGGTGAGCATACTCAATGTGTTTTTGAGATCAAAAAAGCTTCGATCCATCGTGCCGAAATCACGATCTGTGCTTGTTTTGGCCTCCGAATCCACTATCGTAGTGCTTCTGCAAGCTATTTTGTCTTTTTGAGCCAAAGGTATATACTATTTTGGTTCGCTAGTATAAGCGTCTCAAAGTCTGCTACAAGTCTAGCAGAATTCGTCTCGGCAGTTCTATTCAACTTTTTGAGATACAGTCAATTTTTTGCATCAAGGTATTTTAGTCACCGGCCATTGGTGAAAGCAGTGATGTATTCTGTATGTTGGTTGTTGAGGATAAGTTGGATGGTACCAACTACCCATTATGGGCTTATATGATGCGACATGTATTGGTTGCAAAAGGACTGTGGAACATTGTGTAGGGTGTTAAAAAACGTCCTATCACACCTGCAACAGTTACAACTGTAGGTACTTAAGTTGATGCAGAAGGTGTCAAAGATGATGATATTGTGCATATTCTTGTTTGTGCTAGGGTTTCTCCTGCACCTACTATAGAGCAGATTCGTTGGGATGGCAGAGATGCCCAGGCACATGCATTGATAGCTTTGTTTATCAAACGTGCCATTATTCCTCACATTTGCTCTTGCAGAACAGCTAAGGATGCTTGGGATACACTTACCACATTGTACCAAGCTAGGAATGAGGCTCGTGTTGCTTACCTCTGAAAACAGTTGGAGAGTGAGCACATGAATGAAGGTGATTCTATGGAAAGTTTTTTAACAAAGATCAAAGACTTGAAGGATTTGAGAAAAGCCTTGCCAAGTAGAGCTTGCTTCTACCAGATGGGTTGATCTAGTTTTAGGCCAATGAGAGATAAACTAGGCAACACAATTGAGAATCAAAATGTAAGAGGTAATCAACCTCTATTAGATCTCATGAGAAAACCATCAAGTAATCATGTTAATCATGGGATCTCTCAATTCCAACTAGATTTTCCCCAAGCTAGAATGAAACCATGAAATTGTCTAGCTAGCCAAGAAGATCTACCACAAGATAACCTCAAAAATGAGATCTCTAGCTCTTTTTATAGTTTTTGACTAGCTTTGGTCCTGTCCAGACCTAGTGTCCGGCCTAGTTAAATATTAGGTTCTAATGCTATTTTGGAGGCTCAAACGAGCTCTGAAAATTATGAAAATTGGTGCATAAATACTACTAATACCCCTCAAGCTTGAGGACTCCTTGGCTTGTATGAAATTGAGTAGGAATAATAGAAAATGATATTTACAATGGTGTGAAGTGACTAAAATCACTATTTGGGAAATATTAATTCATGAAAAATGATAGGCGTATTTGGCGGATCTCCGTTGATTGCTTTGCCTACTTGGCCCTTATGTTTGCTCTAAATCTCTTTGTTGGCTTCCTTGTCTCGTAAGTTCTAGATTGCCCTGACCACTGCCAACACTCCCCCCTCTCTCGCGTCTATTGTCTTTGACAGACCCTTGTTGAGCGGACCATTGGACGTAGTATTCCACGACGTCTATCGCCAAGTGGTGCTCCGCTAATCTCAACCCTTTGGCCAAATCAGTGAGTAGGACATCCCAGTCTACTGGCCCAGGTACCTCTGGATGTGGCATGCATAGCTTCTCTAAGTGTAGAGCCTGTTCTACAACAAATAAATGGAATAGATGAGATGGTCTGGGTATGAATATCTCTGAATGATATTCCTAGAACCCTGTGATAAACATTTCTTCAAACGTTTGTTTAAAGCAGGCTGGAAGATATTTGATACGAGCATGCCACACATATACAATGTTGATGGATGGGGTGGTGCTCATATCATAGATGAGGTCTTGGTTGCCTTCATTGAATCCTAGGGCCAAAAGGTGAGGTTCTTTGATATTTTTAAAGGTCCGGAATGTGACCAGCATTAGCTCGAATATTTTGAGGCACATCTGTGCCATGATGTCTGGTACATTCTTGAATCTGATTTCCCAATCTCGAATGGTTGAAATCATGTATGCGACCATGGGTTGGCCATGAGGTGGTGCCAAACATACATAGTTCAGCCATTTGTCACACCCTTTGATGGTCTTCACGGTTTTGGTGTACTCGGGCCATGATGTGCGTCGAAACACAGGGCTGTAACAAGTGTTATACTTGATGTATAAGGGCATATTATTCCACGTGCACACCATTTCGGGGTATGTTTCGAGTAGGTGTATTCTCCATGTAGGTTGAAATATGTTGCTGTGTGTTGCACTTTCAGGAATGTCGTCTAGTGCAAATTGTGTTGCGGGGGTTGGGTCTTTTGTGGTGCGCTGTTTTATCTCAGCATTATAATCTGCCAATAATACACAAAATGGAACATACAAATCATCTGAAGTGCCAATCCATCGATGATGGGATAGGTTTTTGAAGTAATCCGATTTGATGACAACCTCTTCAATCGGGACATGGATTGTATCTGCACTGCTACTCTATCATCATGGGTTGGACCTACCTTTTCTAATCGTTGCATCCATTGTAGAGCTTCAATCTCAAATGTATCCATTCCTTCCTTTGTTTGTTTACCTCCTAGTATAGGCATGGGTACATAACGTTCCTCGAAAGTCTCCTCGACTTCAATTTGAACTAGGTCCTCCGGCTCCGGCTCCACGAGGGGAGAAGGTTGAAGCTCATGTTGGAGAATTCTATTTTGCAGCTCTGCCAATTGTGCTCTCATTTTTTCTACCTCTTCGGATGTGTCAACTATGGCTTAGAGTCCAAGCCCAAGGTAGAGATCCATTAGAAAGGTAGCCTCTAAACTCTGCTCCAAGATTCCCTTCGTCAAAGGGAAACCCTCTCTTTGGACATGATTCTACTTGCGAACCAGAGCGAGTAGTAGGGCACATGGTAGACATGCTACTAGAGAGAGCTTGGGCCCATGGATGGATGCCATGGAATTTAACCAACACATACCCTCAAGCTATGCAAGTGGATGTTGATGTTGAGAGGTGAAGAGCACCTCTTTGCTATGGTGGTGTTTCGAGTGTATTTGGGAAACATATTATTGCCAATCAGGAGCTCCGGATTAATGGCAATCTTGAAGACTCTGGCAGAGATGAGAGATGCTGGCTCAAATCCATGGTTGGACTAGAGCATACGAATAGGCCATGCAAAGATGTGGACTTGACATTGTAGGAAACTTAGCATGGGTGGCTCTATGTGGTGTGGGGTAGTGGAGGACCAGCCATATGTGGGCTGATGCACAAGGTCCATTGACTTGACCCACATAAGAGAGGAACCATCATCAACCCAAAATCTACTCGGATTTATCCCACTTGAAAGAGAGGAAGTGATCTGAGGCGACATAAGCCATGGTCCAAATGTAGAGCAACCTCATGAATAATGAATCCAAAGTGATTCTACTCTTATGAGTTCGTAGCAGTCCAAATTGATGAATGAAGAAGATGTATCACATACCAACAACAACAACAACAACCCTCTTCACTTCAATAAACTTCTCAACGCATTTCTGAGCTTTTCACAAAATCCCAAACCTCGCTTTTTTCATATCCTCTTGAATAACAACCAAAGCGTCATCTCTTGAGGCAGAGCGTTCTAAGCCATCCTCTCCAAACCTCTTCCATGGAACACGCACACACACACACACACAGAATGCTGCAAACCGTGCGCGAGTGCTTTTGCTTTTTTTCGTATTGAGGGCTTTGCAAGCCCAAGCAATCGAAGGCGGCCCATTAGCAAAATTGGCGATTGCCTATCGTTTGCTTGGGTGCGACGACGGTTCAATTCCGTTCTACTGCCGGTTATTAGAGAGGATTGCAATACAAAAGTAATCGAAAAACCAACTCTCATTAGAGAGAGAAAAAGTAGGGGTACACGGGAGAGAGGAATATTAGGGAAAGGGGGGTTATTACTAAAATCAAGGAGAAATTTGAGGGGTTATTACTTCTAGCGTGGCCACTTGTACATACGTTTTGGTTTTGAGAGAGTACCACCGCTCAATTCGAGTTGAGAATGACATAACTCAATCTGAGGGGGCAAAAGTGTGCCACCCTGTTTAAACACACCCAAAGGCTAGCCAAGAATGATGAAAATCAATAATGCTGGACTTCATCATCAATGGCCCCACCAAGCCAATGTGCTCGAATTAGTTTGCCTTGCACTTCAATTCTCTAGGCCACATCATTTATAGCTATGGTGATACCTGCGTATGAAGCTCTTTGTATGAAGTACAAGTGAAGTGCAAGTACAAGATAACCTCAAAAATGAGCTCTCTAGCTCTTTTTATAGTTTTTGACTAGCTTTGGTCCTGTCCAGACCTAGTGTCCGGCCTAGTTAAATATTAGGTTCTAATGCTATTTTGGAGGCTCAAACGAGCTCTGAAAATTATGAAAATTGGTGCATAAATACTACTAATACCCCTCAAGCTTGAGGACTCCTTGGCTTGTATGAAATTGAGTAGGAATAATAAAAAATGATATTTACAATGGTGTGAAGTGACTAAAATCACTATTTGGGAAATATTAATTCATGAAAAATGATAGGCGTATTTGGCGGATCTCCGTTGATTGCTTTGCCTACTTGGCCCTTATGTTTGCTCTAAATCTCTTTGTTGGCTTCCTTGTCTCGTAAGTTCTAGATTGCCCTGACCACTGCCAACACTCCCCCCTCTCTCGCGTCTATTGTCTTTGACAGACCCTTGTTGAGCGGACCATTGGACGTAGTATTCCACGACGTCTATCGCCAAGTGGTGCTCCGCTAATCTCAACCCTTTGGCCAAATCAGTGAGTAGGACATCCCAGTCTACTGCATAGGTACCTCTAGATGTGGCATGCATAGCTTCTCTAAGTGTAGAGCCTGTTCTACAACAAATAAATGTAATAGATGAGATGGTCTGGGTATGAATATCTCTGAATGATATTCCCAGAACCTTGTGATAAACATTTCTTCAAACGTTTGTTTAAAGCAGGCTCGAAGATATTTGATACGAGCATGCCACACATATACAATGTTGATGGATGGGGTGGTGCTCATATCATAGACGAGGTCTTGGTTGCCTTCATTGAATCCTAGGGCCGGAAGGTGAGGTTCTTTGACATTTTTAAAGGTCTGGAATGTGACCAGCATTAGCTCGAATATTTTGAGGCACATCTGTGCCATGATGTCTGGTTCATTCTTGAATCTGATTTCCCAATCTCGAATGGTTGAAATCATGTATGCGACCATGAGTTGGCCATGAGGTGGTGCCAAACATACATAGTTCAGCCATTTGTCACACCCTTTGATGGTCTTCACGATTTTGGTGTACTCGGGCCATGATCTGCGTCGAAACACAGGGCAGTAACAAGGGTTATACTTGATGTATAAGGGCATATTATTCCACGTGCACACCATTTCGGGGTATGTTTCGAGTAGGTGTATTCTCCATGTAGGTTGAAATATGTTGTTGTGTGTTGCACTTTTAGGAATGTCGTCTAGTGCAAATTGTGTTGCCGAGGTTGGGTCTTTTGTGGTGCGCTGTTTTATCTCAGCATTATAATCTGCCAATAATACACAAAATGGAACATACAAATGATCTGAAGTGCCAATCCATCGATGATGGGATAGGTTTTTGAAGTAATCCGATTTGATGACAACCTCTTCAATCGGGACATGGACTGTATCTGCACTACTACTCTATCATCATGGGTTGGACCTACCTTTTCTAATCTTTGCATCCATTCTAGAGCTTCAATCTCAAATGTATCCATTCCTTCCTTTGTTTGTTTACCTCCTAGTATAGGCATGGGTACATAACGTTCCTCGAAAGTCTCGTCGACTTCAATTTGAACTAGGTCCTCCGGCTCCGGCTCCACAAGGGGAGAAGGTTGAAGCTCATGTTGGAGAATTCTATTTTGCAGCTCTGCCAATTGTGCTCTCAGTTTTTCTACCTCTTCGGATGTGTCAACTATGGCTTGCACCTCTGGTGGTGGCTCTAGTTGAGTGGCTAATTGCTTCCGTAATTCATCACGCTCTGTTTCTAAGGTAGCATATACCTCTAGTAGGTCAGCGCGTGTGTCCAAAATGATCTGCATGTTGTTAGATGGTATGGCTTTGAAATGGTTTGGGTCGATCTCTATGGGGGATCCTTCCACTACTGCTTCTAGGTTCTCTTCATTCTTTCGTTGGAGTCTTTTATTTTCTTCTAGTGCCACGGAGATGTGTTTCCTTAATAATGCAAGGTTGCGACGGGTTTTAAGGTTTTCTGCTTGTTGGACATGTAGCAGTTCTTCAAGGTGTTGTTGCACCTCTGAATCAGGCTTGGAGGGATTGGCCACTAATTTGTCATGTTGTCTGTGCAAGGTATCATACTGTTGGTGTAGTAGCCTCTTGTCCTTTTCCAAGTTGATGAATCGTTCTTGTAGAGCTTCATGGGTTTTGAACAGGCTCATATGTTGAGCATCTAAATGCTGGTAATGATGTTGTAATTGAGACATACATTGATACAAAGTATTGAATACGTTATTGAAAGGAGTGGATGCTGGGAAGGTGTTGAATGCAGGAGGGTAGGGAAAAGGGAAAGGGAGTGTGTATGTTGTGCTTGAGAATGGTGAAGTGTGTGGTGGGGAAATGGGAGATTGTGGGAATATGGGGGGAGGGAGAGGTGTAGAAGTGGGTGATATGTCCATGAGGTCATGTGTGGATGCGATCATGGGAGTTATTGTGTACATGGGAATGGTAGGTGTGGTGATGGTCGTGAAGGTGTATAATGGTGTGTGCAGTTATGCATATGAGCCACCAAGAAGTGTGACAGGGGGAATGGATCAATGACTACAGTTAGAATTACAATGTCAGTGGTGGCAGTTACAATAGTGGTGGTGTCAGGTTGTGCGGATTGTGAAGGTTGACTCACAGTTTGTGGTTCACTAAGGAAAGTGGAGACGATGGCTATGACAGTAGTGGTGACAGTGGTGGTAGGAGGTGAGGGTGGTGGAGTTGGAGGGGAGGGTGGTAAAGGTGGTGATGGGGGTGCACTTGAGGTGTGGGCTTCATTAGTGTGTTGAATGGAGTGAGCTATGCCAATGGTTGTGGAGGTGCTGCCATGTGGTTCTGATACCAAAATATTTATCTGCTTCCTTGGTCTCGGGGGACGTCTCCGATGTCATCGCTCAAATTTCTGTGAGTGTGCAAGGGTAGTGTGCACGGTCTCTAGTACTCCTACTGCATCAGCGAGCATGTCGAGGGTAGCCCTGTATTGATCATCTACACCTTCTTCTTCAAGTATCTGGTTCATCAAGGCCTTTCCTATTGCCAAAGATAGTCTGTGTTGTTCCTGAACCAGGTTGATAGTATCATACAGTCTTTTTAGTTGCTTTGTATAAGCTGGGGCTCCCACAAGTTCTGATATAATGTATTGCTCATATTCATGCTCCGCTTCATCGGATGGTCCTTCTTGTTCATCATCTTGTTCCTCTTTTGCAGTCTCCTCTTCATCTTCATCTACTTCGACGACTTCTGGTTGAGTTGGATGAGGCTAGTCCGTGACAGTTTGTTGCCCACTTAATTGCTCTGCTTCAACTTCCAAATTAGTTGCATTAATTATCCTTGCTACCTCCTCATTAGTTAAATCCTCCAGCGTGAAGCCATGAGAGAACTCTAAATCAGTGGGTATCAGTGGGAACACCAGGTTATGCCCTTCTGCATTGTGCCTTGGTAATCTGATGGTAAAGGACTACATGCACCTTTGGGGTGGCAGAGTCATTTTCGGTGTCAGGGTAGCACCCCAGGCCTGTGCATATGGCATTTGAATAGCTCCCCTCATTTTCTTTGAAGGAGGCCCTACAACTGATATCCTTCGCTGAAAATGCTGCACCCTAGTCCAGGTGAGCGCCCTTTGAATTGGCACATCATATGCCAAGCATCGATATACAATTATGGTAAGTGCACAACATCCATAGAGCAATGACTTCTGTTTCTCGTACCAACGTTGGTGTGCAAGATGGATTTGGTCAATGATCCAATGCGACATGTTAATTGTCAGATTGAAGGTGTCTGCAAGGTATAGACTGAAATAAATCTTTTTGGGTGGCATCGTGAATCTTTCTTGAGCAGGGAATGTGAAGTGTTGCATGCACATTCGAAGGTGAATGGCAATAGTTGGTGTCATTGCCACCATATCCTTCGGCTTAGTTAAGTTCATGTTCTTCATGTTGTCCGGGATCATTGTATCCTTCTTCGTAGGGATGTGCATACCTCGCATTTCTAGAGCTTCCCTCACCAAATTTTTGGTCAATTTGAAGCACTTCAGTTCATTTCCTCGCGTAAGAGAAGGTAGTACAAAGGTGCTCATCCCCTTTTTATCTTTACTGGGAGTGAGGGTGCTAATCACATATGAACACCTCAGGAAGTCCGGCTTTGGTAATTGAGCTTTGAAGTAATCATACAATCCAGCCTTCTTCCATATTGGTTGCAATCCTTCACTATTTTGAAGCCTCTCAAACTCTCGTGTAAAGAAATGATACCGGCCCCAGCGTCCGTTAAACTCTATCTCAGCGTCCCATAAATAGGTGCCTTCTCGAAGGGGTCCTGCAACTTCAATGAACCAATGGGAGTTCTTGCTTACTGGCGATGTGTGCCCTTGGGGGGGATTTTGAATCGGTATGACATGTAGTGCTCTCAATGCTTGTTGCCTTTCCTTCAACTCCTCCTGAATAGGGAGACTTTCAATGTCAACTATCTGAGGGCTGGTGCTTGCCTGGGAGCTCGTTCCTGCAGCCTCGGCCATATTGAGGAAATCAGTCGCCGGTTCTATGAGAATATACAAATGAATGTTAACATTGCAATTGGACACAAAGTGGTCATGTGTCCCCGTTACAACATTAACATGATGAACTGTGACGTAGTTAGTCAGTTAGTTTGTGCTCATGTGGTTATGAGTGTGAAGTGTGGTTAGCAGATCTAGGGTTCCTATGTGCTAATTGGGGTGGTGGGGTGTAGTGTGGATGCAGTTAGCAAGCGGAAGTGGTTTTACAATGGGATCCGGTGGTTTATTACAAGATTTGGGCTGCCAAACACAGTGGATGGCTTTCTCTTTTGATTTTATGGAGACTCTGGAGGGCTTTATAAAAATTTCTACTTGGAAATGAGGCTTCTTAGGTTCCCATTTACAAGAGATTCTACTCGTGCTCATGGATGAATATGTGTTGGTGCATGTCGGATAAGAGTGGGTATCAGTTGTTCGAGTGCATATATCATGTTGTACATGGTGTGGTTTATGTGTGGCTATTTGAGCCCACAAGCAAGCCTTAGGCACCCAAATTTGTCTTGATTGTGGGTCAACCTTCATTGAATTCTTGGGTACCCAGATAGAATTTACTTTCGTAGAAGAATTTTTGAAAGATTTCTTATTAGTTTCCTATCGTTGATCACTAGTATGACATTGAGTCAGTGGTTGGGACTTGACCGTAGCAAGACTCTTGCCTTTCTGTACCCATACTTGTTTCAGTGGCTGAGACACATTGCTTCGTACTTTCCTTTGGCTTCGGGCATAGGTCGTCTGCTTCTTTTGCGTTTGGTACTCCTTTGGTTGCTGTGTCTCTACCACTTTTGGAAAAGAAGGGAGCTCCGTCGTATCCTTGAATTCTTTGTTGAAAAAAACATCCCTCTGCATCACACAGTTTTGGACAAGAATAGCATCGTCATCTTCATGTGTACTCCTGGAAGGACCAGGAGTGTGTGCCTTTCCTAGTTCCTTGAGTGCTTCATTTTCTAACTCAAGTGTAATGTGGTTCTGATTTACCCAGACCTAAAGAAGTCCACTTCTTAGGTTTAGGTTGACTGTGTGATCATAGATCCAGTCTTGAACCAAGACAAGAGGCTTAGTGAGATCCTCGTCTTGACACACTAGCATCTTAAATGTCATCAGAACATCTTGTATGTAGAGTGGAAGTTCCACCTCGCCCATGCAAGGGGTTTCCACACCTCCCAATCCTATGAGGTAGGCTTCCACATGATTGACACCTAAGTCCAATTCTTGACAATAAGAAAGTTTAACAGCACTAGTGGCTGCACCCAAGTCAATCAAAGCTCGTACAAATCTTGTACTACTTCCTTGTCTGATCTCTAAGGTTACAAAAGGACGTCGGTCAATTATTCTATTGGAACTTACACCTAAGACTTCACACATAGCCATAGGATATCCTACATCTGCATAGATATATGTCCTAGGCTGATCTCTACCCTGTCTTCTCAATTTCATTCTTCGGATGTGTTCCAATGCTTCTACCTATGCTTCTTCTCATATTCATTTTTCTTCTTCTCCTTATGTTTCTTGGCAATGTTGAGTCGAGTGAGCATTTCCTCAGTGAGGGGTTCTTGATATAGTTTGACTCTGCATCCGCTAATGTAACTAGGGAGAACATCACCTTCTAGTGTAGCTAATTGAACTACTCCACTAGTTGAGATCCTATTTATGATCATAGGCCCATAGCCCCTCTTCTCTAACTTCCGTGCATGCTGCTTCAAAGTATAGACTAAAACTAGGTCTCCTGCTTTCAAGCCCTTATCCTTCACATGGGCATCAAAATATGCCTTTTGTCTTTTTTTTTGGCTGCATAAATTCTTGCTCTCAGCCTCGTTTCACCTAGCCATCCAAGATCAAAGATCCTCGAAGAGAGTTCATGACCTGTCCACTCATGCTCCAATGCTACTTTCAGTGTAGGTATCAAGAAGTCCAATGGTAGCACTGCATTTTTGCCAAACACCATCTGAAAGGGAGTGGCTTGGAGTACCGTTTTATAGGCAACTCGGTATGCCCAAACAACATGGTGTAGTTGTTTGTCCCAATCAGAGCGTTTATTATTCACTAGTTTGGTCAACACATTGCATAGAATCTTATTTGTGCTTTCAGCTTGCCCATTAGCTTGTGGATGATAGGGGGCAGACTTCTTGTGTATCACTAAAACTCTTGAAGAAGATGTTCAATGACTTCATTCAAGAAGTGAGTGCCTCTATCACTTACTAGCTCTATAGGTAGTCCGTATCTCGTGAACACATTCTCAAATAAGAACTTAGCTTTCGTTTGAGCATTGTTTTTTGTTGTGGCTTTTACCTCTACCCATTTAGTCAGATAATCAGTGGCAACAATGATATACTCTGCATGAGAACTCTTAGCTGGGGGGTTAATAGGACCTAAAATGTATATTCCCCACTTGGAGAATGCACGCCCACCCATCATAGGTTTCAATGGCATCTCATCCTTGCGTATCGGACATTGAGTTCGCTGACAAACGTCGCATTGTTTCACATAGGCATGTGCATCCATGTGAAGGGTTGGCCACCACAAGCCTGCAAATAGGATTGCCTTAATCACACGATCTGGTCCAAAGTGTCCTCTTGCTACACCTTGGTGAGTAGTTTCCAAGATCTTAAGATATTCACTCTCATGGACACATAATCTGAGGTAACCATCTTTACCACGTTTGTATAAGTTATCTCCAATGAGTGAGTAGTCTAGGGCTTCTTGATCTAAACTTCTTTGCTTAGCCAGAGTCATATCTTGAGGGAACATTTTCATCCTTAGGAAGTGTTGGCATCCTCTGGGAAGAAGCAAGTACGGGCATACACGCAGATCTAGCACTGAGGCAACCCATCAAGTTTTTTCAATTCTTACATTATTTTAAAAGTGATTCTCATCACTGAAAACCATTGTAAATAGCCTTTCACTTTTTTGCAGCTCCATTTTGTGCAAGCCAAGGAGTCCTCGAGCTTGAGGAGCTTTAGAAGTAATTGCCTACCAAGTTTCATAATTTTCAGAGCTCGTTTGAGCCTCCAAACTAGCTTAGGGACCTTATTTTTAACTAGGCCAGACACTAGGTCTAAACAAGACCAAAGCTAGTCAAAAACTATAAATAGAGCTAGAGAGCTCATTTTTTAGGTTAGCTTGTTGTAGAATTGAACTTGTATGAGAACTCTTTTGCAATAGAAGTGATTCCATTGTCTCTCTCTCTTTGTTCTTGCTGTGTGTGCACGTGTGTGTGTATGTGTGTGCATGTTTGTGTGCTTCTCACTCACACACTTGTGCCATCACTTGTTCGAGGTCTTCATACCATCCTCATGTCTTCCTGGATTGACATTAAAGGAGGTGCTACTCATCATTGAGCTACACCAAATTTTGGCGCCGTTGCCGGGGACTCGAGCTTTGAGGATGAGAGTGTGATGGTGTTGGCATCATACGGGAAGACGCAAGTATGGGCATACACACAGATCTAGCGCTGAGGCAACCCATCCAATTTTTTCCAATCCTTACATTCTTTTAAAAGTGATTCTCATCACTAAAAACCATTGTAAATACCATTTCACCTTTTTGTAGCTCCATTTTGTGCAAGCCGAGGAGTCCTCGAGCTTGAGGAGCTTTAGTAGTATTGGCCTACCAAGTTTCATAATTTTTAGAGCTCGTTTGAGCCTCCAAAATAGCGTAGGGACCCAATTTTTAACTAGGCCAGACACTAGGTCTGAACAGGACCAAATCTACTCAAAAACTATAAATAGAGCTAGAGAGCTCATTTTTGAGCTAGCTTGTTGTATTTTTGAACTTGTATGAGAAATTTGTTGCAATACAAGTGATTCCATTGTCTTGCTCTCTTTGTTCTTGCCGTGTGTGTGTGCGTGTGTGTGTATGTGTGTACATGTTTGTGTGCTTCTCACTCACGCACGTGTGCCCTCACTTGCTCGAGGTCTTCATACCATCCTCATGTCTTCCCGGATTGACATTAAAGGAGGTGCTACCCATCACTGAGCTACACCAAATTTTTGTGCCATTGCCGGGGAACGAGCTTTGAGGAAGAGCGTGTGATGGTAAGACGTAGAGAGGATGCGTTGGAATGGTAAGTAGTAGGTGATTTTCTTGTTTTTCACCATTTTTTCCATCTCCATCTCCATCTTCCTTTCATATTCCCACTTCCATTTCATTCTCCTCATTTGCTTGGTGAGAGTTTGAGAGAGAGCGAGTGTGCATTGTCGTGTTTGTATGTTTTGCATGATTCTTGCAGGTTGCAGCATCCTCACCATCTCCAGCAAGCTCAACAGGTACTAAAATTCTTTGCGCAAGCCTTGAGGCGTTGAGCTTGAGCTATCGCGACACACCGGGAAGTTGGCACTATTAGGATCCTGAGTGCACCACGACACAGTGCAGCCTTAGAGCACCTAGAATCACTAAACTGATCAGTAAAATTCACCATATCCCGGTCTATCGCGACACACCCCACCTATCGTGACACTCCCGTGTATCGCGACACGTCGGTCTATCGTGACACACTCGTGTATCATGACACACCCGTGTATCGCGACACACCCATGTATCGCGACACACCCCACCTATCGTGACATTCCGTGTATCATGACACCTCGGTCTATCGCGACACACCCCACCTATCGCGACACTCCCATGTATCCTGACACCTCGGTCTATCGTGACACACCCGTGTATCGTGACACACCCATGTATCGCGACACACCCCACCTATCGCGACACTCCCGTGTATCGCGACGCCTTGGTCAATCATGACACCTTGGTCTATCGCGACACCTCGGTCAATCGCAACACCTCGGTGTATCGCGACACATCCACTTATTGTGACACATCAACCCGAGCTATCACAATACACTGGCTTTATGAATATTTTTTGGGGTGAAATAATTAATTGAATTGGGGCAATTTTGGGCTTGATTTTTGACACATTGGGACTACCTTAGAGCCTTAGAAGTGGGCAAGTACCTAGAAAACCATAGATGAATTCCCTGAACCCTAAGAGCCAGTCTTGACCCCTAAGTGCGTGAATGGTCATAAATTCACCATACGAACTCCGATTGATGAGATTTTGGTCTCGTTGAAAAGCTCGTTGAGAATCCTACATGGACCTTGACTAGTTTTTGTAAGAATCATACGTGAAGTTTTGGAACAAGTATTTTTAAGTTGGCTAGAAACAAAAGTAAACTTGAATCGATCAAATATCAAGTGCGAAATTCACTTAAGTAATCCCGACGACGTGATTCCAAACAAGGGCTTAACACAATATTCAACTAAAAAGAACAAAGTGATTGGTACAAATTAACCTGCAACGAGAGTGTACTTGGGACCAAGGGGGTAGAGAAACTAGGCATATGAACCTTAGGTCAGGCAGACACTTAGGCTGAGACAGACAAAGCCTCAGATCTTCTAAAGCTAGTGTCAATCACAGTGCTAGGTCTTCGGCCCAACAGTTGAGTGATTACCCATACACTCCAAGATAAGAAACAAGCGATTCTGAGATGTCCTATCACATGGAGAGACCAGTAGGTAGTTCAGGGGTGGCATACCTAGAAAAGCTAGAAGGACCTTACAAGACTCAATTGGAATATATCAAGACTAATCGTCTAGGTGCTCGCATCTACAAAGACGGCTTGAGAAGATCTGTGATCCAGATTAAGAACCCTGATCAACCCCATGGATTAGAACATCTGGTAGCCAAGTTCGAGGATGGAGCATACCTAGATAAAGAAGGGACTATTTATGTAGTCACCACCCTGCTAGATAGGACATATGAGTTTGGCAATGTGATCGAAGAGACTGACATGGGTGACATAGAGCAAGGGAACTTAGGAAGAGAGCCGAGGACTCCCCGTGGCAAATTAGTCGTGACCATAATCATTACTCCAGAGTGGGTTCCCCAGGACAATAAGAGCATAGATTTTCTTTTAAACCGCGAAACCGACGAGGCTTTTTGGAGGTATAAGCCTGACCAGCGCAATGAGGTGGAGGCTCTCACAATCTATGAGTTTAAAGACCCTGATAGCCCAAGCAAAGTAACCTACCTAGACAATACATCAGAGAGGATCTTCGTGGTCAGCGAGCATGGCAGACATGCCTACACTTGGAAGGGTGAATTCATTTTTCCCCAACCAAGATCTAGTGTCTCCTACAGCCACCAAGGAGCTGGGACCTCCCAAGCTCATGTATCTCAAAGGGACAGAAGTAGAGACAGACCCGAGGTAAGTTTTGCCAAACCCCTAGGAAGAGAAAGGATGAGAACAAAAATGGATAAACAAGAAACCGAGAGACCTAGAGCCCCAAGGAACCAAAGAAATGCTGATGACTTCCCTTTTCCAAGGCCGAGAGAACACATTAGGACCGTGAGGCCAACCCAACTGGTGAAGTCCATGAAGAATTACTTCGATGGCACTGGAGACCCTTACGACCATGTGGCAAAATTTAGGCAAGTCTTGAGAGCTAAACAGGTTGAGGACCTACTCACACAATACAATGCTTTTGGCCTAACTCTTAGAAACACAGCTCTTACATAATGTGTCCCCAAAGTGCTTCTTTTATAGTAGAGCCTCCATACAAATAAATCACTATCAAAAGCATAATACAACCATCGTATTCATCAAAAAAATCAGGAAAAACATCCGTCGCCGTTTTTTTCCGTGTATGTTGTCTCAAAAGCATGAGTCACAAAAAATTTTATCGTGATCTGCATGTTGCGCCGCTGTCGTCCGTGGGTATTGAACCCCAGTGGATTCAACAGGAGGATAATGTTTTAACCATTGCGCTAGGCACTTTTGTTTGTATGTGGACTAAAACTTAAGACACACATACTGTGATACCTGAAGATTTTGGAGCATTTTGGACATTCACTCCAACATGGTCTTTGTTCTGTTGCAGGAAGATCAATCTAGGCTAAATAGGTCTAATATGCATGTTGTAAAACAAGCTTTCCTCGCTAGTGAGAAGGGCAAAGGTAAATGGAGCTCATCTAGTAGTAAGCAAAAATATGCTAATTCTGCATAATCAAAGAAGGATGAGAGAGACAAGAAGACAAAAGAAAAGCAGAAATTGTTTTGCAAATAATGTAAAGGATATGATCATTTCATAAACATTTGTCCAAAACTGGCTACAAAAGAGGCAAAGAAAAAAGAGGCTCGAATGGTTGTTGCAAAAGCCCATACACCCAAATCAGAGTCTGCAAATCTTGTGGAAAATGAAGAATGGAAATTTACTATTGTTTGCAGTTATGACCCATCTTCTCATGAACATTGTATGTCTGAAGTAGACTGAGATGTTTGGTATTTTCATAGTGGGGCAACCAAACATATTACCTTGCATCGTAGTTTCTTCACTTCACTTGAGCCTTCCTCAATAGAGAATAGTGTCACATGCACCAAAAACTCCTCTTATCATGTCATGGGAGTTGGTAAAATCATTCTAACTACTATTGATGGTAGTTCTTTTACATTATCAAATACTCTATTTGTGCTAGGGATCTAGAAAAATCTGTTATCAATTTCAACAATAACCAAGATCCGCTTGTTTGTGAAACTTTTTGATGAAAGATGTGCAATTCATGATCTATCAAATGGCGATGTCATTATTGCTTATGCAATTTTATGTTGTGGGTTGTATAAGCTCATAGATTATGTGAAATGTGTGAATGATTCAGCATGTGTAGTTCAAGATTCTCAGGCTATGTGAGATGCAAAGCTTTTGCATGGACACTTTGGTCATCTTAATTTTTCTAGTTTAGTATGCCTACAGAAATCTGAAATGGTGTTCTCTTTGACCAAACTTGAGGCACCTGGAAAACATGTCTGTGAAGGCTGTATTTGGGAAAAATGTAGCATTTGTCCTTCCCAAAAGATGGCTCAATATGAGCTACTTTGTAGCTTGTTCACAATGATGTTGGTGGTCCTATGCAAACACCTTCATTTGGGAACTATCTCTACTTCATGACTTTCAGTGATGATTTTTAGGCATGCATAGGTACATCCATTGAAAGTTTGGAAGTGTTTATGTTCTTCAAACAGTTTCTTTTTCTGGCTAAAAATCTGTTAGCATCTAAAATGGGCACCCTTTGTTTTCATCAATGGGGGAATATATGCCTTTTGATTTTAATGCATTTTTGGCTGAAGATGGGATAAAACATCAGTGTACAATGCCATATACAACTCAAGAGAATGGAGTTTCTAAAAGGAAGAACAAGTCACTCATGGAGATGTCGAGGTGTGTGGTCAAGAGTAAGGCTTTACCACATAGTTTCTAGCTTGAGGTTGTTATTTGTGCAACATATGTACTTAATAGGTGTCCGGCTAAAGCATTGTAGCAATCACTCCATATGAGGCTTGACATCATCACAAGCCATCTATTGCTCACCTCTATGTCTTTGATGGTCTAGCATATGCATAATGCCTGAACAACAACCCACGAAATCAAATGATAAAGCAGTGAAATGTACTTTTGTTGGGTACAATTCTGAAAGCAAAGGCTATCATCTATATCGTCCATAGAGTAAATGCATTTTGGTTAGTCGTGATGTTGTTTTTGTAGAAAATGCTATTCAGCCATTACTTTCATGTAGTAAGGAGATATAAGTTAGCTCCAAAGATGTGTATGACACTTTGCTGCCTCTTTTTACAGGTGGACAGTCTAGTGCTGGTCCGAATGAGGCAATTTCTTAGCCTTTACAAGTCATGATCATGGAGATAATTCCATTTCTGATGCAGATTCACATGATGCACATATTGATGAGAGAACTGATATAGAGGAGGCAAAAAATATGCCTAAATGGCTTGTGTAGAATTTGCGAGATAGCAAATTAGATGCACCTATCATCATAGTGCTTCGTTTGCATCACATTCATATGCTATGGCTACCTCTAGTCTTTGTGATGAGAATGAGCCTATTTCATTTGATGAAGCACAAAATTTTGAAAAATGGATGGCTGCTATGCAATTTGAATATGATGCTATTATGAAAAATGGTACCTAATCTTTATGTGACTTGCCTCGTTGCCAGAAGGCCATTGGCACTCAGTGCGTATACAAGTTGAAGTGTAAGCTTGATGGAACATTTCACCCATATAAGGCTAGGCTTGTTGCAAAAGGTTATCCTCATCATCGTGGGAACGTACATCAGTTGGACATTAAAACTCCACTTTTGAATGGTGACTTGCATAAAGAAGTGTATGTTTTTCAGCCCCATGGTTTTGTGCAGAAAGGGCATGGAAACAAAGTGTGCGTATTTAAAAAGGCATCATATGGTTTGAAGCAAGCACCACATACATGGTATGAAAAGATACATGCCTACTTGGTTGCACATGGTTTTTAGAATAGTCCAATTGAGAGCACCTTATATGTTAAGCATGCAAATGATGTGCTTCGGATCATTGTTTTCTAAATTGATCACATGTTGCTCATTGGTCCTAATGAGAAGCATATTGCTGATTTTAAACCAGATTTGCATGCCTCATTTGAGTTTTCAGATTTAGGGCATTTGCATAATTATTTGGGCATTCAGTCTATGCAAGTTGATGGAGAACTAGCTTTGTGTCAAACAAGATATATTGACACATTATTACACCATTTTGGCCTTGAAGAGTAAAAACCTATTGCCACTCTTATGGAGACAGGTTTATGATTGAGTCTTCATGATGTTGGAGATGCATTTGATGTTGTTCACTATCAGCAGGTTGTTGGATGCTTGATTTACTGTGTTGAGTGTGTGTGGCTCAGACACCTTATGGCTGATTTGGGTGTTTGTCAGTCTTCTGCCACCACCATCTTTAGTGACAGTTAGAGTGCATTGGTAGTTGTGAGAAACCCTGTGTTCCATGATTGCACTAAGCACATTGAGGTGCGGTATCATTATGTTAGGGAGAGGTTCTCTATTGGAGAGATCAGTTTGGAATATGTGCCCACACATGAGAACATTGTAGACCTTTTCACAAAGGCTCTGCTAGGGAGAAGTTTGAAGCTTTTCACAAAGTTTTGGGCTTACTTCCTTTTGTGGATCGATTCTAGATAGCTTGAAACTTATACATGAATGGCAGCTCCTTATTCACCACCTCACTTTTTTCCCTCTTTAGGAGGTCCCTCCCTCAGGCTTGTATATATGCCTTTAACCTTAATGGGTCACTTATATTTGTATGTTCTCTTGGTTATACATTCAATATTGTGCATTGTGCTACTAGCTTCTTCTTTTTCCTTGTGTTGTTTGGGTGTTTGCATAGACCTCAAACTCCAACAAGGATGTCCATCAAAATCTTGGACCTCATGAAGATGACATTCAAGGTCTTCCAAAGAGTACACACATCCCATGTTTCCACACCAAGCTTTGAGCATGGAAACTTGGATCTCATCTATGATATGAGCACTGCCCCATCACTCAAAACTTGCTATGTCTGGCATTGTCCTATAAAGTACCTGCCCACATGCTATAAACAAACTTTTGAAGAAAATGTTCACCATCGTGTTTTGGGAAAATACCATTTTGAGGTTTTCATTACCAAGCCAACTCATCTCCTCCAACTTTTCTTTTGTGGACAACTCCGTTACTCGACACACTAATGCTACCCACCACATGATACACCACATGCAATAGCATGGGAAAAGCTAGAAGCTCACCTAGCAAGGGGTATATGTGTAAATTCGCACACCCTCACACATGAGCTCTTATAGAACTATATCAAACACTCCCTACAACAAGGTTCTATCGGGGATGACAAATGTGCGATGGAGGGGGGTGTAGGTAGTAGTTCACAACATCGATGAAGAAGAAGCATGCGAGAAGTAGAGGCTCCATTTTGTGCAAGCCCAAGAGGCCTCAAGCTTGAGGAGCCTATATAGAACAAGCCTACCCATTTTCACATTTTTTGGACCTCATTTGTTGCCGCAAAAGTAGCATAGAACATAAGTTTTAAGTAGACTCATCATTAGATGCAAAATCGTTCACTTCACCTCAAAAGCTATAAATAGAGCTAAAGAGCTCATTTTTGGGGTTACCTAGTTTTGAGGTATGAGCTTGGTATGAGGGTTCTCGTACTTTAAGTAATGAGCAGAAGCAATTTATCTTCAATTGCCTCTCCTATTGTCTCTTCCTTGTGTGTGTGCACTAGTGTGCTTCTCACCTTCACCTTCATGCACCTCACTTGTTCACGACCTTTACATCAGCCTTATTCTTTCATGGATTGATAATTAAGGAGGTGGAGCTCCACGATATGGTACATGCACTTGTTTTGAGCAACAAGGATATTTGCACTTGAGATGAGATTTTACACATTAACTACTAGATCTCAAAATCTCATCTTGAAGATCACTACATAGTCTAAAAACTAGCAATGTGATTTCCTAGTTTGCAATAAGGTGTCTTTTATCAAAGGTATGGCAATTAGACTCATAACCCATCTTTCTAGCTTCTCCCAAACTTTTGTCTTGAGTATCTCCAATTCACATGAAGGGCTCTCTCAGGAGTATGTATGTGGTCTACTCTTTCTTCATGAGAGATACATGTTGTAGTTTGGGGAATCAGAATGCATGTTGGTACATATGCCAAGCCTAAGTTCATGACCATATTTTTGGATTATATTTGAGTATGAGAAACAATGTGTGAGTATACAGATATCCTTAGGTCATTCCTAAGATAAGTCTCACCATGAGTTTTAGCTATTATAAAATTCTTTTATGATGAAAAGTCGAGAATCAAAGTAGGTATGAAGGTAGCCAAAAACCACTAGCCACTATTTGCTAAAATCAAGGAGAAAAGCTTTTGTATTCTTCAGGGAAGAAGTCCCATGATATAGAAAAGCTCTCACTCACTTATAGAGTGAAATTTGTACTTACATCTTAGCCATTGTAGTCTTCCAACACCTCCAAGCATTTCACTTTGGATATCTATACATATACTTGAAGTATTCATCATCTTCTTGAGTATTATTAAAGTCTACCAGCTTCACAAAGTCATTGAAGTGAACCTATGGTCTCATTGTCTCATCCAATGCTTGGATCATGAAGACAACACTCTTGTGAGATTTTGTATGTAAAGTTTTGATAATTGGAGCCCTATGTGCAGAGATATGCACCAATCTTTATGATTGGATATATGTACTACCCATTTCCTCAAATGTCAGGATCACACCTATGGGTTTTTAAGTATATTGCTCACTCTCTAGCAACTCTAAATTCATGAGACAAATTGTATTACCTAAATTAACTTCCCATTTGAATTTTTCTAAAAGGATTTTACCCAATTCATAACAATTTGGGAGTATTGAGCATTTTCCTAAGTGCCTTCTTCCATAAATAGAAGGTTTTCTCTTCATGCACAAAATCTAGAAGAAGTATGTCTTCACTCAAACATTTGAGATACAATTTTTCGAAACACTATGATCATATCAATGTGTCATTTGAAATCTTATAGAGTCTAATATAGTGTCCAAGAAAGAAATAGGTCGTTCTACACTAGGATGGGTTGCTTTTGTCCACGCTAAAATGGTTGGCCTAGTTTCTTTGAACTCATATCATTCATTTGCTTAGAGTCATTTGTAAAGAAATACATTGTGACGTAAGTGAATCATGCAAAAACAAGTGGCACTCGAAAATTATTCACGCAAAAACAAGTGAAAATGATTTAGTGGGAGGGAAGACATAATGCATCTCTTTTTCTTTTTCTCTTGTCCAAAGAGGTCCCACGTCTAGAAGAGTGTCCAATTAACCTAAAACTAGGTTTTAGGTTTCCTTTTCCCTTTTTCCTTTTCTCTTGTCAAAAGAGGTCCCATGTCTAGAAGAGTGTCCAAGAAACCTACTTGGCATGGGACCTCTTTTGACATGGACACTCTCAAATGTGATCAACAGCAAAGTCCACTAGGAAACTTGGAAGGAAAGATGTGCGATGATCTAGGTGGAACCCTCCACAGAATGGTCCATAGAGAAATCCCTAGACTATCTCGACAGAAGGACTTGGAACTATAGGGAATACTTCCCCCTTTAGACACTAAAGGGTGTTGGTTTTTTAGAGCAACAAGGTTGTAGACAAATATATATAATCACATGAAGGGGGTGGAAGGCTAATAATTATCCTTCTTTGTACCTTCCTTTATCTCTCTTGTATTTCTCTCCTTTTACATTGAAACCTATTTTGTTTCGAGGCACCACCTTTTACTTGGGGGAAATAAGAAATGAAAGATACAATGTGAGGAAGCTATGGCGATTGGCCTTATTCCATCAAGTAGACCTATAGAAAATCTTCTTCTTGGGTTTGAAGAAAATGAGCACATTATCCAATGAGTGCATCGAACCCACATAAATAAATCCGACACGACATGTTTTGACCTATGACTTCTTCTTCTATTGCGAATATGGAGATGAGAATGCCCAAATGTTGGACATCTCAAATATGAGTAGGATCTTGAATAGAAAGGCTTTGGCTAGTTGGCTAAGAGTCCAAGACCAAGGTAGAGAGCCATTAGAAAGGCAGCCTCTAAAGTCCACGGATTGATACTTAAGGAGGTGGAGCTCCATGATGTGGTACTTTCCCTTGTCTTGAGCAACAAGGGTACTTGCACTCGAGATGAGATTCTACACATTAACTACTAGACCTCAAAATCTCATCTTGAAGATCACTACATAGTCTAAAAACTACCAATGTGATTTCCTAGTTTGCAGGTGTCTTTTATCAAAGATATGGTAATTAGGCTCATAACCCATTTTTCTAGCTCCTCCCAAAATTTTGTCTTGAATATCTCCAATTCACATGAAGTGCTCTCTCAGGAGTAAGTATGTGGTGTACTATTTCTTCATGAGAGAAACATGTTGTAGTTTGGGGAACGGGAATGCATGTTGATACATATGCCAAGCCTAAGTTCATGACCATATTTTTGGATTACATTTAAGTATGAGAAACAATGTGTGAGTACACATATCCTTAGGTCATTCGTAAGGATAAGTCTCACCATGAGTCTTAGCTATTGTAAAAGTCTTTTATGATGAAAATTCTAGAATCAAAGTAGGTATGAAGGTAGCCAAAAACCACTAGCCACTTTTGAATTCGAAATTCTATGAGTAACTAAAAAGTGACGGGAACCTTTTAGTAGAATCAATGAGAAAAACTTTTATATACTTCAATGAAGAAGTCCCACGATATAGAAGAGATCTCACTCACTTTTAGAGTTGAAATTTTACTTATGTATTAGTCATTGTAGCCTTCCAACACCTCCAAGCATTTCACTTTGGATATCTATACATATACTCGAAGTATTCATCATCTTCTTGAGCTACTATCCTTTGTTATCTATGTACTATTAAGTTCTATCAAAGTCATACTGTCATTGAAGTGAACCTATGGTCTGATTGTATGATCCAATGCTTGGAACATGAAGTCAAAACTCTTGCGAGCTTGTGTATGTAAAGTTTTGATCATTGGAGCCCTATGTGCAAAGATATGCACCAATCTTTATGAGTGGATATATGTACTATTCGTTTCCTCAAATGTCAGGATCACACCTATGAGTTCTTAAGTATATTTCTCACTCTCCAGTCACTCTGAATGCCAGAGACAAATTGTATTACTTCAATTAACTTCCCATTTGAATTTTTCAAAAAAGATTTTACCCAATTTATAATAGGTTGGGAGCATTGAGTTCTTTCTTAAGTGCCTTCTTCCATAAATAGAAGGTTTTCTCTTCATGCTCAAAATCTAGAAGAAGTCTATCTTCACTCCAACATTTGAGATACAATGCTCAGAAGCACTATAGACATATTAATGTGTCATTTGAAAGCTTATAGAGTATGCTATAGTGTCCAAGAAAAAAGTAGGCTGGTCTAGAATAGGGTTTTGCAAAGACCCTCTCATCTTCATACTCAACCATCATCGTCTCACCATGCACACAAGAAACAAGACAAAGAACAAGCTTAGGAGCACTACACAAAGTGTATTGTTGAGTGTGGAATATACAAAGATAATTATCCCTTCAATGTTATGTGTTTGCGAGCTACCATGCATGAAGAAAAAGCAAATTATGCACAAACAAGTGTCATAACAACCAACCCAATCTAAGAACGAGAAAAAAACAAAAAGGTGAATTAGATAGTTATGATCCCCCTCGGGATAAGATGACCCAAGTTGTTGCATGCCTGATAAGTGGCAGACGATATACTTATGCTTGGCACCTAGCAAAGTGGATATCAAACAAATTGATTCATACATAGAGAATGCATTCCATGGCTCTTTGACAGACAACATCATCAAATCCATCCCCAATACGAAGAAGATTGAATGATAAGCTTGTCTCAACAGGAGAGGTAGTGGGTTTATGGACATCATTTAAAACTGAGCTCTCATTAACCTTTATACAAAGATGGGTGGCCTTTGTCCACACTAAAATGGTTGGACTAGTTCAAAATAGTCCTACAATAACTTTAGAGCTATTCTAACTTTGCTATTATGCTAGATAATGTATACATGTGAAGGTTTTCCCATGCTCTTGGGAATTACAAAATTGATACATCCATAAAAATAATTTGTGAACTAAAATTCTAGACAAAAGAGGTATTTTACACAAATACATGTAGGCTTCCAAAATTTTTTGTGCATCTCCTAGTTTTCTTTGCCTTTTTTTAATCTTCCTTCTGTTTGACGTCATACTCAACACTCCCTCCTTCTTAGATGCACATAGTCTTTGATACATTCATTCAAGGTTATCTTCCAAAATGCAGATACTCTTCACTACACTCATTCAAGGTGGCAAGTCTACTGATGTAGAGCAGCAACCTAAGTTTCTTATCCATAATTTCATCCTAAAAAATGAAATGAACTTCTTTTCTGATGGTCTTTCTGTGATAGGCCACCTATAATTGGACTGCTTGTATCTTTTGGCAACTACTACGACTAGGTCATGGCAGAACGATTCATGCTTCACTCTACATTCATGGAATTCTCCTAGGAATCCTTTGATAAGCATATCTGGATTTCCAAATGGCATAATTGTCAAGGGTTGGAAGTAGGCAAGGGCTCCTCCTACAAGAGTTAGGTCAAACGCTTCATGTTGAGTGAATAAATATGATATTTCTTTTTTTGGGAATCAACACCAATTTCAATTTGGCTACATGGTCATAAGGATTTGTAGACCTGTAATAATAATGTTCCATGCACCTTTCCACTTGGGATGCTCGAACGCTTCTTCCAAGGCCTTGATGGCATTGGCATAGGTTTATTGGTAGAGCTTCTTGGCTAACTAGACAATTTCACGATTTCGCTCTAGTTTGGCGAAAATCTTGTTGGAATTTAGAGATCCCATGATTAACATGATTACTTGATGGTTTTCTCATGGGATCTACTAGAGGTTGATTACCTCTTACATTTGGATTCTCAATTGTTTTCCCTAGTTTATCTCTCATTGGCATCCTTGAAATGCCTTGCACACCACTAATTGAGGGATGTGGCCTCCAATATGACTGAGATGTGGCCTCCAATATGATTGAGATGGAATCAATTCCACTCTAATCATTTTGGTCAACATTGTAGTGTTTATAAGAGTGAGAGTGAGAGTGGGATTGCTTTGAGCCCTTCTTGTTCATCAACATCCCTTGTCATTCGTTTGCTTATAGCCATTTGTAAGTAAGCAAATACTTAAGTGATTCACGCACAAACAAGTGGCGCTTCATTTCAAAAGAAAATGATGCATTTGAAGGAAAATGGGTTCAGAGTGTATCTAAGGAATACCAAAAGGAGTCAAGCGGCCAAATTTCATCACTTGAAGGAAAGGAAAAAGATGTTTTAGTTGGAGGGAAGACATTGGACATGCAAACTCATCGCCAAGCTTTATAATTGTAAATTTTCATCTAGGATTGTTCGTAGTAGCTATTCACGGCATTGACAAAGAGGAACCATATGAGAAGTAGAGCAAACAAACCACAGGGGACCCAGTAATGAAATTTCTAGTCAATATTGATTTAGATTGATCAAATCTTGTCTAAAACATCAGTTGTAATTCTTATCACTAACCATTGTAACATAGAACCACCCAATTTGGCCATGTGAAGCTCCATTTTGTGCAAGCTGAGGAGTCCTCATGCTTGAGGAGCCTAGATAGAACAAGCCTACCAAGTTTCACATTCTTTGGACCTCATTTGATCCCCCAAAAGTAGCATAAATTTTAACTAGACCGGTCATTAGATGCAAAATTGGTCGCTTCACCTCAAAAACTATAAATAGAGCTAGAGATATCATTTTTGGGGTTAGCTAGTTTTCATGTATGAGCATGGTATGAGAGTTCTTGTACTTTGAGTAATGAGAGAAAGCAATTTACCTTCCATTGCCTCCTATTGTGTCTTTCATGTGTGTGTGTGTGTGTATGTCTACGTACACTAGTGTGCTTCTCACCTTGACCTTTGTGCACCTCACTCATTCATTATCTTCACATCATCCTTAGTCTTCCATGGATTGACAATTAGGGAGGTGGAACTCTACAATGTGGTAATTGCCCTTTTTTAGAGAAACACTAAGTTTGGCACCGTTGCTAGGGACGTGCTCAAGTATGAAAGTGTGATGGTAAGAGTGTTAGGAGATAGGCATTGGAAGGTACATAGTTAAAGTTTTTGTGGTAATTTTTAGCTGTTTTTGTGTTGTTTTTTCTTCATTTCACCTCCCATACATCCACTATCCATAGCAACACATTCCCACCATCTCCCATAAGTTCCAACTTTTTCCATATCCACTCACATTCCTCCATTTTCCTCATGTGTGTGAGAGAATCAGAGAGAGAGAGAGAGAGAGAAACTCAAAGCTGATTTTGTCAGTCTTAGGGCTTTCTTGCAAGATTACCATTTAGATTAGTGCAGAGGAAGCTACAATAGGTAAGAATTCTATGTTTTTCCATCATCTTGTCTAGAGCTTTAGATTGTCATGACAGGCCACCATGCCTCAAGTTTTCAGAGCACGTCTACAATTGCTTAGAAAACATTCTTGCACCTCTTAGTAGATAGCAAGGATTTATCGAGATTACTCATTTTGCATGCCATCACAATTGGACTAGGACCATTGCAATAGGTTGTGACCATCATGATTGGGTATAATTTTGTGATGATTAGGCACCATCATGATTATCTCACACCATGGCGACAGGTTGAGCCATCATGACTCCCTACATCATCATGATTGTTGCAGACTGTCAGGCTCTTTTGATCCGATCATGATCATTTTCCCATCATGATTGGATTGCACCATTGCGACTACCTAGACCATCGTGGTAGTCCCTCACCATTGTGATGTCTTGAACCATCATGATTGACCCATGCTATTGCAATCCTAGTAGACCATCGTAATCCTTTAACCCTCTACAAGAACCCCCAACCATCACAATTGTCTCAATACATCATGATTGTGTTATGTCATCATAAAAGTCCCTCCATTTTGGCAAAAAATTAGAGTTTTGCAAAATTTGATCATCTTTTCCACATTTTGAATTAATTTAGGTGCTTGCAGGACCTGCAATGTTAGTGGTTGGAGATATCATGAAGAATTCAAGCAAGGAACGATGTTGAGAAGATGCCCAAACAAATTAAGAGAAAATTCTAGAACATACAAATAGGGGGAACCCAAGGTTGGAAGCTACTATATTCCCCTTCTTTGTCAATTCAATTTTCTACTTAGTCATGGCCCTAGTACTCAAACTTAGGTGGCGATGGGAATGTAAGTCCAAGAACTCTCTAAAGGGTTCAAGTCCAAGAATAATCTCATTAATATGATAACCATAAGTGCCTGAGCATCATTTCCATCCCAACAAAGTTGCTCTACAGTAGGTGCACCATGAACCACATCATGAACATGAACCTGAAGAATATCACCATCTTCAATGCCATCTGCATCACATTCTATAACTGTATTTGTAGGTGTAATAGGATGTTTTTCAACACCCAGCACAATATTCCACAGACCTTTTGTGTTGGAAGCAGTCAGAGGCACAGACGCCACGGAAGTATGTGAAGACGAAGCAGGGAGCCAGGCAGATCAATCTTTTAAACAAATACATGTCTTATTAATTTTCCAAAACATTCAACAGTGATTATTATCACTAATTGTAACATATGTATCATAGAAAACCCCATTTTGTAATCCATAGCTCCATTTTGTGCAAGCCGAGGAGTCCTCGAGCTTGAGGAGCTTAGGTAGAATGCTCGTACCAAATTTCGTTATTTTTTGACATCGTTTACCCTTCCAAATAGCCTCTAGGACCTATTTTTTAACTAGGCCGGTCACTAGATGTGAAACCGGTCAAAACTAGTCTAGAAACTATAAAAAGAGCTAGAGAGCTCATTTTTGAGGTTGGTTCATTTTGGTTAGTGTGAGCATAGAGCTAGTTTGAGCTTGTAAGAGTATTCTTGAGTAATAGAGCTAATTTCCCACCTTCCATTGTGTCTTGCTTGTCTCTTCATTGTGTGTGTGTATGTGTGTGTGCATCTTTGTGCTTCTCACCTTCACTCTCACATCATCTCACGTTCACGATCTTCATATCACTCCTACCTCTCCCTCGGATTGACATTAAGGAGGTGAAGCTTCTTAACGTGGTTCTCACCATTGTGCTAGAGCAACACCAAATTTGGCGCCGTTGCCGGGGATCGAGTCTAGGACGAATGTGTGATGGTAAGAGTATAGCAAGAAGAGGCGTTGGAAGGTAAAAATTTCAGTTTTTGTTGTTGTTTTTACTTAGTTTTTAGTGTTTTTCACCTCCCCCATACTCCATCTTCATCATCGCATCATCATCTCCATTTCCAAAAAAATCAGAAAATTCACCATATCCACCAATTCACCTCATTTCCCCTCATTTGTGCGTGCGAGAGAGCGAGAGAGAGTTTTTGCGCTTGTATGCACTTGTGTTTTCTTGAGTTTTCTTGCAGGTACAGAGCTTCAGAGCATCAGGAAAGCTTCCAAAAGGTAAAAAAATGTGCTTTCTGTCAGAGATTTCCGAGTGTGGCGGACCATCGCGATGGTCTGCAAATTTCGGTTTTTGAGGTAGGCGACCACACCACTAGATAGGCGACCCTTGCGCATACACGGAACCAAAGTTGCATTTTGAAAATTCATTGTTTGGTGGACCATCGCGATTGGCTCGGACCATCGCGATTGTGTCGCACCATCGCGATAGGCTCACGCCATCGCGACGGCTCGGCCGGACCATCGCGACGGTTCGCTTTTTCGGACCATCGCGACGGTTCACTTGAGCCATCGCGACGGTCCACTTGGACCATCGCGACGGTTCATTTGACCCCGGACCATCGCGATTGGCTTATGCCATCGCCACGACAGTGCCACGTGTCACGATAGACCATCGCGACGGTTCAACTTTTGGACCATCGCGACAGCCCAAAATCGGACCATCGCGATTGGCTCAAGCCATCGCATCGCGGACCATCGCGACGGTTCACTTCGGACCATCGCGATTGTCCACCGTTGACCGTTGACCGCGCCATCGCGATTGTCCGCCCGATCACGCCATCGCGACGGTTCAATTTTTGGACCATCGCGACGGTTCGACCTCACGCCATCGCGATCGTTCACTTCGAGCCATCGCGACGGTTCGCCTTTTCGGGCCATCGCGATTGTCCAAATCCCACGCCATCGCGACGGTTCGCTCGGACCATCGCGACGGTCCCAGACCATCGCGATTGCCCACCCCCATCGCAAATTTTGGACTTCAATTTTTGACCAATTTTGAGGGTATTTTTGGAAAATTTTTGGACCATTAGACTCATAGGAGACCCCTTAGCTCATATTTGAGGGAAAATTGGATTGTCAGTTTTTACCCCCCCAGGGCCTGAACGCTCATAACTTTTTCATCCGAAGTCCGTTTTTTGAGCTTAATAGCTCGTTAGAAAGCTCGTGACGAGTACTACGTGACCTCAACTGTTTTTTTCATAAAGAATACATCTATTTTTGGATAAGCTATTTTGAGGTTCACCTAGTCTGGGACTAGGAAGTCAGGGGGCACACATTGAAAATTTGAGCTTAAAAGGTGTATATACTCAAGTGTTCAATCATCTTGTGAATTGGTCTAACATTGGAATTTTCCAGGTCTAGCAAGGGCGATCCAAGGCTAGCAAGCAAGGCAGTGAAGACAGCAGAGCTTGGGAAGCACGGCTTCTTAGGCAACAGGGCATCAGAGCAACCAGAAAAGCCGACTCGAGGTTGGAAGATTACTCAACCCCCTCAGTCAATTCTTAGCTTAGGCTAAAACGTTAGCGTTGTGGATTAACGACGATAGGAACGCCTCAAGTTCAAGATACTTAATTCTTTCAAGTTTAAGACTACAAGTAAAGGTGTGTGTGACGAAAACCTAAAGAAAAGAACCTAAGTCTGACGGAACGAGAACCCAAAACTATAACGGAAAGTCGAATTCCTGACGCATAAATTAAGACAAGAATCCAGAGAAAATTAAAAAGAATCAAGAGAATTAATCACAAAGGACCATTGACGATCTGAGTGTGTAATTGAGCGTGCAAGGAAGAAAATTAATGAACCTTAGATCGGGCAAACATATAGGTAAGTCGGACAGAAGAAGCCTTAGATCATCAGAGGCTAGTATAAGAACCACAGCTCGATCTTGGGCTCAGCAATTGAATAGTAGTTATCCCTACGAGTTGAGCTCAGAATCAAGTGAATCAGAAATGGCATTTAGTGCAGACAGACCAGAAGGAGGATCTCATGTAGCATACCTAGAAAAACCTGAAGGACCCTATAGAACGCAGCTAGAGTTTCTCAGAACCAACCGATTGGGTGCTCGCATCTATGAGGATGGTTTGCAAAGGCAAGTGGTGCAACTGCACAACCCTGGTCAACCCATTGGATTGGAAAGACCAGTGGTGAAATTTGAGAGAGACGCTTACATAGACAAAGAAGGAACCATGTACGTCCTGAGTACGCAGCCAAACGATACTAATGAGTTTGGCACAATCCAATTAGAGACAGAAGGGAAATTTCAAGGAAAAGAACCGTTAGAAGAACCTAGAACACCGAGAGGGAAATCCGTATTAACAAGAGTAATCATCCCAGAGTGGATCCCTCAAGATAACAGGAGCACAGAGTTGTTCGTAAATAAAGAGACAGATGAAGCCTTTTGGAGGTACAGAAAGGAAAACCCCAGTGAGGTAGGCATCATCACAATCTATGAATTCAAGGACCCAGATACACCTGGAAAGGTTGTATACCTGGATGAGACTTCAGAAAGAGTCTTTGTGGTGCCTGAGCGCGCTAAAAACACATACACATGGAGAGGTGAATTGATATTCCCTCCATCTCGAACAAACATGAATACAAGTCAACAAGGGGCAGGAACATCCTCAGCCCATGGAAATCAAAGAGAAGGAAATAACGAAAGACCGGAAGTAAGCTTCAATCCCCCCATAGGGAGAGATAGAACAACCACGAACACTACTAGGACGGATAGACAAAGAGAACATGGAATACCAGGTGGTAGAGATGATTTTCCTCTACCTAGACCACGTGAACATGCAAGAGTATTGAGACCCACACAGTTAGTAAAATCAATGAAGAATTACTTTGATGGGACAGGAGATCCCTATGACCACGTTGCAGAATTCAAGCAAGTATTAAGAGCAGAACAAGTAGAGGACATGTTCACGCAGTACAATGCATTTGGACTAACGTTAAAGAATACAGCTTTAACTTGGTTCCAACCACTGCAACAAAGGCAATTTAGAGACATCCATCACTTTTTAGAGTCATTCATTACTGAATTCTCTAAAAGTGGGGTTAGACATGACACGTCTTCGTTGATTCATAGTTTTAAGCAAACCCCTCAGGAAACAGTAAGACTGGCAGGTCGTAGATTCAGACAATACGTTGAGCGATGTCCAATGCAAGAGCTACCCTCACAAGCCAAACAAGTATCACTGTTCCTAGATGGCTTGTTGAGCGCTAAACTACGCTCTTATGTGTACCTAAAAGAACCCAGAACGCTAGAGGAGTGTGTAAGAATATGTATAGACATTGAGGACAACTTAGGAGATGAATTAGAACTCTCAAAGGTCTATAAGGACTCAGATTGTTCTTCTCTAGCATCCACAAAATTGTCTAATTCGATAGAGGACCTAGCAGAAAAAGTGGCCCAAAAACTAGGAGTTTCTAGTAAACAGGTGCCCAAGCTACCGATGAACGTACGTTGTTACACTTGTGGTGGAAATCATTTGGCAAACGTGTGTCCCAATGCACCTCAACCTCAAGCCAACCCTAGTGGCCAATATTGCACAATTGAGAGAAGATACACGAATCATACGGCTCAGGACTGCCCATACAACAAACAAACCGTGAGACAGAACTACCCGCAAACATACCAGCAGCCAGGTAGGTATCAAGGCCAATACAATGCTCAGCCTTATTACTATAGGCCTCCCCAGAACTACCCATACCAGGCTCAACAGAGACCTCAACCCGTCTTAGCTCAGCAGCCACCCCCACCAGCGAATGTCATCTCAGTCAAATACGCTACTGCAGAAGAGAACCTAAGTAGGGCCTTAGTGCCTTCTTCACCCCTGATCACCGAAAGTGACCCAAACTCAAACAGTTTTGACTCTACTCATGTAACTAGTCCACCCACTTATTACACGGAGTCACCAGAACACGTGGAGACATATCATTATGATAGTCCACCAATGGAACCTAGTTGGGAGCCAGACTATACTAATGTGATGTACGCAAACCCAAACCCACGGCCCCAATTGAGACAACAGAGACCACAGGGCCCTAGAGGACCATGCTTTAGGTGCCAAGGAGATCATTTCATTAAGGATTGTCCACATCCCCCAATAGCAAGGCAATCGCAGTACTATAGCATCCAAGGCCTTTGCGCCGATTGTGGCAAAGAACACATAATCAAAGATTGTCCTAAGAACCCAGTTAACACATCAAATGTGACACTGATCAACGTGATAGGTATTGTAAACAACGCAGATGGATCCAACCCTACATACGTGCCTATCCAAGCTATAACCAGAGCCCAGGCGCTCCTACAAAACCAACAGCTTAATCATGAGAAAATAGCCGAAACTAGTGAAGTTGCGGAATCGAGTAGTAAAAAGACGAAATCTTGGAAAGATTCCAGAGAAAGGATGAAGAGAAAATGGAGTAAAAAGATAAGTGAGTTGGAAGGAAGTCTAAGAGAATCTAGAGCCAAAATACAAGAATTGGCTTCACAAGAATCAAACCAAGAAATCCCAGCTCAGAAATCGGGATCAGTCTTAGCGGAACCCATACCGGAAGATCTAGACATGATGTTTCGTGCATATCAGGCTAGAATAAAAGAAGGACCTCAAGTAACGGAAATGAGTAAAAACTACCCTCGAGCGGATCTAGAAATTGAGAGAACTAAATTGTGCATGAAGATGGTAGAACTAGCACAAGCCTTGTTCGACGCCTCTAGATATCTTAATTGGAATAACATGGCAAAACCGGAACTACACTTTCAAGGACTAATGGAGAGGCTAGAACACTTGATTGAAAGCAAAGAGAAAAAGGATCAGTCTAGGAACCCTACTGTCCCAGAGACACAGGAAAGGACTCCACCATCCCTGTCTCAAGTACCCAATACAGAGAGTCAAGATAACCTATCTTCCATACATAAGTACTCACATGAATTTTTAAGAGAAATCCAAGAAGAGAAATGGAGAAAAGAACAAGGAACTCATCCTCCTATTCAAGAAATAGACGACTTGCAGGAACAATTTCCCCAAGACATCCCCTCTATATATGGTGATGTAGAGGTGGAACGACTGAGTGAACCCACAGGATTTGAATCTAATTCTTTACAAGAATTACCTCAGTTCACAGGACCTTGGGAAGCAAAGTCTATTAGTATGAGAGCACCCACGATAATAGTGAGGAATGAAGAATCAGTGATCCCTAGGAACACGGAAGTGATCAAGAACACTAAAGTACAGTGTAATCTCACCCTGGAGGAATTGTTAAAGGTAAAACCAGAATTGTGGAAGCACGTAGCAAATCAATTCCCTGAGCTAGCTACCACACCCTCTCAGATAGGATCACAGAAGAAGGTACCAGAGATACCCGTGGAAAAGATTGGAGACGTAAGCGAAGGAGAGGAAGGTAACACATATCTTCCAATAACCCATCAGGGCTACACCACGAAAGCCATCTTAGATTCAGGAGCCGGAGTAGCTATCGCTACTACCGCCTTATGGAAACGTTGGGGTAAGCCAGCACTCAGACCCACCAGGATGAAGCTACAAATGGCCGATGGACACATAGAAAAACCGTTAGGCTTACTAGAAGGCATATCTCTCACCACTTGTGGTGTAGAATTTGAGCATACCTTTGCCATTTGCGACTTTGCAAAAAATCATGCATATGAGATGATATTGGGACGACCATTCATGCGTCAGTTACAAATTGTACAAGATTGGGGAACTAATTCTTTGTACTTGCAACATTTAGGAGTGACTACCAAAGTCAACCTTAAAGACTATTCTCATAGAGATGTACCCCCAATACAATGGAATACCATCCATAAGACACCAGCAGAGACGGAATCCGTGCACTCATTAGAATCAGATCCTTCTTGGTTGCATGAGGACACCCATTTATGGATGTGTAAAGTAGCCAAACAAGAGGAAGAACGATTAGAAACCAGGACCTTAGGTGCGGAACAACATCCACGAACCCTTCAAGATCCAGCCTACGCACCTGTAGTCTTCCCTGACGAGGAGTTTGAACCCCATGGTTGGGCAGAAATACTAGCAACCATGGATGTAGCCATCAATGAAGAACAATGGACACCCCACTGTGACGAGGATGGCTATGACATTTCAGTTTTTACGATAGAACCAATCATGGGCGATGCAATTTTAGAAGAGTGTGAACCGAACACTGATGCATTCGAGGACGCAAGCGATTTTGATCTAGAATCAATTATCATGGACCCACCCTTTGCATCAGAGGAAGAATATTTCTACGAAGTAGAAACTCACACTCAGAGTCACGAGGAAATTACGAACGAGGTAAGGTTAGCCACTCAAGTGACTGATAAGAGTGAAGGCAAGAAGAGAAAGAAGAAAGAAACCATGTCGGAAAAAGAGGAATCTTTATTTGAAGTACCCGAGAATTTCAAGAAATATGAAATCGACGATAGAAGAATCATGGTACGAAGGCCTAATAGAAAAGAGAATGATGGACAAGCATATGATAACCGAGAGAAAACCAAGAAAATAATAGTTGCTATCGAAGGAGAAGAAGAAAAATGTACATACATAGGACATGATTTGACGACAGAAGAAGAAGAAGAGCTAGTTGCCCTATTGCGCGAATATAGAGATGTTTTTGCTTGGAGTTACAAAGATTTGAAAGGAATAGATCCAGATATATGTTCTCATAGAATCCCTATGACTCCAGATGCAAAACCGACAAAACAGAAACCTTACACGTACAATGATAATTACGTTGCGAAGATTAAAGAGGAGATAGATCGGTTGATAGAAGCAGGATTCATTTACGAAATTGAGCATACCGAATGGGTATCCCCCATTGTGGTTGTGCCCAAGAAGAATGGAAAATTGCGTGTGTGTATTAACCTTAAAAAAGTTAATGCCGCCACGATTAGAGATAGTTATCCTCTTCCTATCACGGAACACCTATTGGAGAGAGTTGCGGGCAAGGAAGTTTACAGCTTTCTTGATGGATTCTCAGGCTATAACCAAGTAGCCATTGCTCCAGAAGACCAACACAAGACGGCTTTTGCCACAGAATGGGGCATATTTGCATTTCGTGTAATGCCATTTGGCTTAACAAATGCACCCGCCACTTTCCAGCGACTCATGTGTCATGTTTTTAAGGAATTTTTACGCAAGAGCTTGGAAGTTTATGTCGATGACCTATGTGCGCATTCAAATGTAAGACAGACACATATTCCAGAGTTAAGACAAATATTTGACAAATGTCGAGAATATCAGGTTTGTTTGAACCCAGAAAAATGCGTTTTCATGGTCAGACAAGGCAAAATTCTAGGACACATTGTGTCAAAAAATGGAATCTCTACGGACGAGGAAAAGGTGAAGGTGATTGCAGAATTACCAAGACCAACTAATGTGAAAGAGGTACAGGCATTTATGGGCCATTGTGGATATTATCGACGATTCATACACATGTATGCAATCATAGCCAAGCCTCTGTACTCTCTTTTAACCAATTTTGAGTGGACAGATGAATGTGAACATTCATTCAATGAACTTAAACGACGCTTGTGCTCAGCACCTATATTGACTACCCCAGATTGGAGTAGGCCATTCCATGTACATGTGGATGCATCCAATTACGCCATAGGATGTGTATTAGCACAACCCACGAATGAAAGTAACATAGATCTCCCCATAGCTTACGCTAGCAGACAACTGAACGCAGCAGAGAGAAATTATACCACGACGGAACGAGAAGGATTAGGGATGATCTACGCAGTAAAGAAATTCAGGCACTACTTATTGGCCAACAAATTCAAGTTCTTTACGGATCATCAAGCCCTATTATATTTAGTCAACAAACCATGTAACACAGGACGACTGATACGTTGGTTTCTACTGCTCATGGAGTATGATTTTGAAGTGGTAGTTAGGAAAGGAAAGACGCATCTTAGAGCTGACCACCTCTCAAGATTAACCTCAGGAGAAGCTCCTCAAGGAGTAGCTGATGATCTACCAGATGCATACTTATTCAACCTTGAGATAGCACCAGAATGGGCTAAGCCGTTAGTCCCTATTCTGACATACGGACCCAAGAGTCCTAGGATAAAGATCCAAGAAGGAGAGATTACCAAATCTCAGAGGTACCAAATAATAGCAGGAAGCATATATAAACAAGATAATCAAAAGATTCTTGCTTGTTGTGTAGATGAATCAGAACATGCGAATTGGTTGCAATTAGCACACTTAGGTGCACTAAAGCAACATCATTCAAAACATAGAACACTACAAACTCTGCATAGATTAGGAGTATATTGGCCTTCTATGGAAGCAGATGTCCACAAGTTGTGTAAAGAATGTCAGGTGTGTTGTGAAAGACCACCAGTAGAGCATGCGACATTATATCATGTGTCTCTCACACCAGACTGGAGTGAACCATTAGTGACCTACTTGAGGACGAACACATTCCCTCAAGGAATGACTTTAGCTCGACAACGTAGTCTAGAGCAGGAAGCTCACGACTATTCACTTATTGGCGATAATCTATACAAAAGAGGAAGAGATGGATATTTAAGACAATGTGTTCATGAAAGCGATTATCTTAGCATACTAGAGACTGCACACCAAGGTGTTGCAGGAGGTCATTTTGGACCAGATAGGATAATCAAAGCCATTCTCTTTGCAGGATTATGGTGGCCCACTCTTCACATGGATGCACATACCTATGTAAAGAGATGTGACGTGTGCCAAAGAACTCAGTTTCCTACTCGCAGAGATGAAATGCCATTGAAACCCATGATGGGCGGACGTGCATTTTCTAAGTGGGGTATAGACTTTGTAGGACCCATTAACCCCCCTGCAAAAGGTACACATGCAGAATACATTATTGTTGCCACAGATTATCTTACAAAATGGGTAGAGGCAAAAGCCACAAAAAAGAATGATGCACACACGACTGCAAAATTCTTATTTGAAAATGTCTTTACAAGATATGGATTGCCTATAGAGATTGTGAGCGATCGAGGCACTCACTTTCTAAACCAAGTCATTGAATATTTGTTACAGGATTTTATGGTGATTCACAAGAAATCTGCACCATATCATCCTCAGGCCAATGGTCAGGCTGAAAGCACTAACAAGATACTTTGTACCGTACTGACGAAACTCGTGAACAATAAACGTTCAGATTGGGACAAACAGCTACACCACGCTGTTTGGGCATATCGAGTGGCCTACAAGACCGTACTCAATGCAACTCCCTTTCAGATGGTTTTTGGTCAGAATGTAGTGCTTCCCTTGGACTTCTTGATACCGACCCTTAAGGTTGCACAAGAACATGAGTGGACCGGCCATGAATTATCAGCGAGAATAATGGACTTGGAACGATTAGGAGAAACCAGGCTGAAAGCAGCAGCAGGAATATACGCAGCGAAGAAGCGACAGAAAGCATATTTTGATGCGCATGTGAAAGATAAAGGCCTAAAAGAAGGAGATTTAGTTCTAGTATATACGCTGAAACAGCACGCACGCAAGTTAGAAAAGCGAGGTTATGGACCTATGATCATTAACAGACTCTCGACTAGTGGAGCAGTACAGTTAGCCACCTTAGAAGGAGATATAATGCCTAATTACATTAGTGGCTGTAGAGTCAGGCTATATCAAGAATCTCTTACTGAGGATATGCTTAGACGACTCACGTTGGCAAAGAAGCGTAAGGAGGAAGAAAATAGAATACGAGCAGAAGCTCAGGCAGAAGCCATAGAACGCATTAAGCGCATGAAGCTAAGAAGACAAGGACTAGGGAGAGAACATTATAACCATCTGGAAACATCACCCAGATACCCTATGGCCATGTGTCAAGTAAAGTCAACCACTCATCCTAGCATAGTGGACAGGAGACCATTCCTTACAGTTAGGCTAGAGCACAGTAACCATAGCCAAGAACTCAGGGCTTTGATTGACTCAGGTGCTGCGACTAGTGCGATTAGATGGTCCCACTATAAGGCTTCAGGAATAGAAATGCGGCCAATTGAGGCATACCTCATAGGCCTAGGAGGCATGGAAACCCCTTGCATGGGTGAGGTGGACCTTCCTATCCTCATTAAGGATTTGACGATGACAGCGAAGCTACTAGTGTGCCATGATGACGACCTGATAGAACCCCTAATCCTTGGCCAAGATTGGCTATACGATCACTCAGTGGACCTAAATCTTAGACACGGCTCCTTACAGATTGGAACCTTAGAGCAGAAGCGAGTGATACCGCTTGACTTCCCTAACGGCATTCCGCTTGACGGTGGTGACCCTAGACCCTATGAAACGCATGCGACGGAAGACCGGAAGATCTTTAATCCGACCATTCACGTTACATCTACACCAACCCACTCGGGCTTGGCTATGGACAGTTGTCAATCAGAAGGACGACAGGAGATCTTCCCTGGGACTTCTTGCAAACTAGAAGAGACAGTCACCCAACCACAAGGGCAGATGGACACAATCAGTGGTCAGGTGGGTTGCATCAGCGGCCAAATGAGCACGACACCCTGCGGTGCTCATCCTTCCAAACTTGTTGCGGACTGGCCTAGATTAAAGTTAAATAAGGCATCACTTCCTAATGGGCAGGTCACGCAAGTGTTGGATCTCCCTTCTTCTCCAAAGCAGAGTGTCCATCCGACCTCTCAACCCCAGCCACAACAGAGTCAACCACGACAAAGGAACCCAGATCGACGACAGTATCAGAAGACACGACCAGGAAGGCAGTTTAGGCCTCCCAAAGGACGCGGCACCAGACAAATATGGGTGCCTAAAGGACAAAAAGCACCGAAGGACTCCAACCAAGCCGAGATCAACAAGCAAAAGGCCGAACAGAAACAGAATCGATATCCACCATCCCCTCGACCTTCTTCTACAGGTCCAAACATCCGACAAATGTGGATCGCCAAGAAGTACCTTACCCATAGACCCACGCCCACGCAGATTTGGGTACCCAAACCATGTATCATAGCTCAACCCATAAGCCATGTAATATATAACCCCCATAACTCATCTCATCCCTCGATACCACCAAACCCGACACCACCTTTTACCCCTCAGCAGAAACCCACCACCCATTCAAGGACTCTTAGGAAATGGATACCAAAACGTGTCCAACCGTCTTCCCCTAACCCATTGTCTAACTACCCCCCGACTAATATACAACCTTGTACTCAATTACTAACCTTTAGACCTTGTATAAATTCACACACCATCATCACACATCACTCGTCATCTCATCTCATCAAGAAATGTATGCATGATCTGAAACGTGTAGGTGTCTAGAGACCTGCACTAGTGCTGCAAGAAACATTGCATCCATCACATCACAGCACTTGGCTACACGGGTTACGCATCAGTTATGGAAAGGGATTGCGGTCTCACTTTAATGGGATCATGATTAATTTCCATGCTAATGTGTTAATCTTCTGTAGCAGATCTTTCTCACTAGCGCACCAGCCACCATGCAAACTGACGAAGGAACATCAGGAGCAGGCCCCAGTGTAGCAGCAGTACCACTCAACGTGCTACGAGCAGAGTCCCACCCTACTGCTCCACCGCCGGAATTTCAGGGATTTCCAGGGCCCATGCCTATCGATAACCCCCCTATGGGCTACACCGAAAAGATACACAGGAACTCTCATTGGTTTCAGGGCCTGGCAGGACCCCTCGCGGACGCAGACTTTATATTTGAATCCTCTCTGACTTTTGATGACCGCACGTGGGGAAAGTACCAGTTTTTCTCCAGAGAATTCGAAGCCCTACAAAGCACCCAGGATTTAACTCATGTTTGGGCCAGAGCCGGCTTCACAGAATATTTCAGTGATCCTCTACCCAAACCGGATTTTTATAGGTGCTATTACTTGATCACTACCTTACTGGCATCAGAGAATAAGGACATCCCAGGAACCTTCATCTTGCCTACCCTAGTGGATGATCCACCTTACAAGAGATTTTATCTCTCTAAGGACCTAATCAGAGCAGCCATCAAGATTCATGGAACCCACACTCCCACAGACCGAGAGAGATTAATTCCAGAACCGATGAAACGTGGGGATGTCACGAAGTGGGAAGAGATTTCGGCCATTACACCTGAGTTGTCAAAGCCACTAAGAATATGCATGCAACATTTTGCATTTCCAGCTCAGGACAGATTTACCATGCCACACAAAAGAATATGGTTCGGATTATATTTGGCATGTACGGGACCTCAAACAGTTGATCTGGCAAGCTGGATCATAGACCAAATGTATCTGGCACAGCACAGATGGGAGCGTAAAAAAGTGCTTAACGGATGTTGTGCACTCACAAGAATTGTGTATATGTGTTTGGCTTATGACTTGCCCATCGAGCGTGCATTAACAGGAGAGGAATTAAAGGCATTCAAGAGCACAGCGAAGAAAGCTAGGAAGCCCAGTAGGACACGGGCAGGTAAGCGCATGCGAGGCACCATCCCTTGCCTCCAAGTGCCAGAGTCGCCATCACCACAACCCTCTCCAGAGCGACCACAGACAGAAGCTGCTCCCACTGTACAACCTATTCGCATACGATTGTCCAGACCAGTGATTACAGAGGCCACCACTAGTACCGCTGCACCCCAGGCAACTGCCACCTCAGAACCCACCACCACAACCACAGAAGCTCCCACCACTATTGGTGCGGAAGCGTTTTCTTTCCCGATACCACATATGGAGGCCGACCCCATAAACACGACATTTGATTTTGAGATGCCTGATGCATTCTCAAACGAATTCCAGTATTCAGAAGCACAACTGTTCTCCCAGGAATATGAACGTCCCAGCTACCCTACTACGCCGCGAGATTTGCCACAGGGACAAGCTGTGTCGGGCTCTGAAGAAGAAAGAACCGAAACAGACGACGATCAAGGCGACGATGAAGCCAGCCAGGGCTCACAAGAGGGACAGACAGTTGGCCAAGGCCAACAGACTGACACACACGGCGACACCAGCACATATGAAGATGAAACTTTCGAAGCCGCAGCATACACGCTGGCCATAAAAAAATTATATCGTACCATGGAGAAAGTCTGGGCACGAAAGAAGTTAACTGAAGAGGAGAGCCAGGCATTAATTGAACAGGAACTCATCTCCGGAGGATTCGAAGACGCCTATATCAGAGGGTTCAGAGAGTTAGTCAAATCAGTAGGCTCCCATGAAGCACTCAGGTTTTTACAAAGAAAGCAACTACCACAGTTTGATCCCCGCCGAGTGCGACTACTCTCAAAACCTGGGGAGTATATTCGTGTACCAACAGGAGCCCAATCTTCAGCACAAGCCAGGGAGGCACGCCTCGCCCCCGAACGTTCAGTAACCGCAGAAACCATTCTTGTAGATTCGCCACCCCGTACCACCATTGTACATACCACTACAATCCTCGAAATAACCTCCACCCCTTCGACTCCTCTTTCACCTCATCTTTCACCAACCCATCCTGTATCACCCGCACACCCACCTGCTTTCCCCACATCCACACCTGTACAAAGCAATATAGCCCCAACCTCTTCCTTACCCATTCATACCACCAGGCCCACACCCAACCCTCTGCATCCCTATGTTAACCCCTTCACCCCTTCATCCTTCCCAGCGTTTCCCCCACCTCTAAGACCCCCATTCCCCTTCCTAACCCCACTAACCTTCTCACCAGTCTCACCTCCCCAACCTACCATAACGCCTATTTCCCCGTTTCACCAAGCCGCTCCAACCATCCCCCCTGTAAACTACTCTACGTTTGTAAATCCCGTATTCACACCTACGCAACCACCCACAATCACACCACTTTTCACAGTCACAACATTAAACACGTCCAATGGCATGGACATATCACCACCCACCTCACCACCACCCACTCCACTCACAGCACCCTCATATTTAGGCACTTCACAATTTTCCACAATCACCACTGCATCCACAGTCCCAACCCCGCTCCCCATTCCCACTGCATCTACTACCACTGCATCCTCATTTAGCACTTCACTACTACTATCGCCCACCATAGACACCGTATTTCAACACATTTTCGCATGCATGACGCAAGTCCGCGATGAGTTTGCATCACTCGGCACCAACTATCAACAGCTGCAGAAAACGACGAACGACTTACAAACGCAGCTTAATTTGTTATCAATTGAGAACGCCTCACTGAACAGCCGATACCAAGAGTTACGAGAGGCTTATCACAAGTTAGAAATAGAAAGTGAGGAAAAAAGCAAAGAGGCCACCGCGGATTTAGATAACCTACTTAGAGCCCAGACTGTCCGCAATGCAACGCTCACTAGAAATATGGGCTTACTAAGAAGACACTTAGCCGCAGCAAAAGAGGAGAACCAGAGACTCCAAGAGCAGAACAGAGAGAACTTGGAAGCGGCTTTAGATCATCCAGAACAGCCACTAAGTCCGAGCAGATTCAAGGCAATCCCATCCGAGTCGATGCGGATGCTGCTAGACGACCATGTCAGATTGCTCGAGGACTATGATCGTATGAACGAGGAACATCAAAAGTTAAAGGAAGATCACAAACTGCTACAGCTCAGAGAACCAGCAACACAACACGAACAAGTAGCAACAGAATTACCAGCACCTGTGGACCCTGCCCCTGAAATTTTGGAGGAACTCAACGCACTCCGGGCCCAGGTAACAAATCTTGAATCTAGGATTGCCATCTATGAAGCACCACCAAGGCCAGACTCCCCACCTGAGCTACCAGCTGAGGAAGAAACCGTCACTATCCCGGTGGAGGAGACATTCGAAGAGGCATATGAACCGATACCCATCCCAGGCGATACATATCCGGGCATGAGCTTCAGTATAAACCATACTTCATGTTAATGGCAGAATATCAGTTAACCATAGAGAAAGAAACCGGCATGAAACCAACGCATGCCACTCAATTCGAGCCAGAGGACTTGCCACCAAGGGCGCAGAGAGGTGAAATCCTTCAACCAGACTGGCGCAAAGATTTACTGCAAAATTATCCAGAGATGATGAGCACGTGGGTAAAAGCGCCGCTTCACTTAAAATTTAATCCGTGCTGGGGACCAGTACCACGACGCCGCTCTTGGACTGCCTTCGCTATAAAGCTACAGAACAATAAGCAGTGCCAAGACTGGTTGAACTATCCCTACCTCAAGCCACCAGTCGCGTTACCCACAGTAGGCTACATGATGGCGACGATCCGCCACTGGCTCCCTCGATTAAAACCTATGGATGATATTGCCGCGCACATGACTGTCAAAATCTTTGACATGATGCAGATGGTCTTTAAAGTCTTCCGGCGCATCAAGGCTCCCCATGTCAACACCCCGGGCTTTGAGCATGGCAACTTGGATTTAGTCTATGATATGAGCACAACGCCATCGCTACGGGTGTGTTACGCCTGGCACTGCAGGATCAAATATCTACCGGCATGTTACAAGCAAACATTCGAAGAAATGTTCACCACCGGTTTTTGGGAGTACCATTCAGAAGTATTCATAAGCAGGCCCACACACTTATTGCAATTATTCGCCTGTGAACGAATGGTGTACTCCACACACTATCAGCTCCCACCACCAGACGAGCCGCAACCTATCGACTGGGAGAAACTCGAGGCTGATCTAGCCCGAGGTATTCGTGTATCAGAGCACACCCTCGCTCAAGACCTCCTACAGAATTACATCCGGCAGACCTCACAACAAGGTTCTGTCAGGGACGACAGAAGCGAGAGGGAGGGGGGTGTTGGAAGCAGTCAGAGGCACAGACGCCACGGAAGCATGTGAAGACGAAGCAGGGAGCCAGGCGGATCAATCTTTTAAACAAATACATGTCTTATTAATTTTCCAAAACATTCAACAGTGATTATTATCACTAATTGTAACATATGTATCATAGAAAACCCCATTTTGTAATCCATAGCTCCATTTTGTGCAAGCCGAGGAGTCCTCGAGCTTGAGGAGCTTAGGTAGAATGCTCGTACCAAATTTCGTTATTTTTTGACATCGTTTACCCTTCCAAATAGCCTCTAGGACCTATTTTTTAACTAGGCCGGTCACTAGATGTGAAACCGGTCAAAACTAGTCTAGAAACTATAAAAAGAGCTAGAGAGCTCATTTTTGAGGTTGGTTCATTTTGGTTAGTGTGAGCATAGAGCTAGTTTGAGCTTGTAAGAGTATTCTTGAGTAATAGAGCTAATTTCCCACCTTCCATTGTGTCTTGCTTGTCTCTTCATTGTGTGTGTGTATGTGTGTGTGCATCTTTGTGCTTCTCACCTTCACTCTCACATCATCTCACGTTCACGATCTTCATATCACTCCTACCTCTCCCTCGGATTGACATTAAGGAGGTGAAGCTTCTTAACGTGGTTCTCACCATTGTGTTAGAGCAACATTTTGCAACCAATACATGACACATCATATAAGCCCATAATGGATCATTGATAGCTTTCCACTAGACTCTCTGGCTCCACAACACTTCAAGGTTTTCTCTTGATCTATCTATTGGTTTTGTTGTAACTTTTGGGCTCTAGTTATTGCTTGAATGGGCACAAAGTTTGGTGTTGACCCATTTGATGTATGCACAATGCCTATTACATTAATATGAGCTATCTTGGAGGCATGAGCTAGGTTTTTGGGACTCTCTCATATGACATGATCTTTACCACATTCAGGGCAATAACCTTGAAGGGTGAAATAATGTATTTGTCCACTATGTGGGAGATGTGGGCATTTTCTTATGAAGTGATCTCCTTGACACCTAAAACACGGTCCTCTAGGGGCCAAACATCTTATTTGTCTCAACTAGGGTCTAATATTGGGATTGGCATACGTAACATTAGCATATTTAGGTTCCGAGTTAGTTTCTATTGTGGGTGCCTCATATTGGGAAACTTCCATGTGTTCGGGGGATTATGTATAGTATTCGGGTGGACTCTCTCCATTTGTAGAATTGAAGCTTTGAGCATTGGGATCATTTTCTATGATCAGTTGGGATGTCCCATTTTCAAATTTGACCATAGGATGCTCACTTTCGAAGGGTTGTTGGAGATTCCTAAGTTGAACAACGAACCTACACAGACCATCCTTGTAGATGTTTGCACCTAGTGAGTCGATCATGATATAATCCATTTGGGTTTTATAAAGATCCTCTGGCATTTGCAAATGAGGAATTCCCATTTTATCTCTCGGTTTCTCCATGCTAAACGACATCTTTGTCTCGCTATTGTTTGAGCTCACCTCGTAGGGATAGTCACTCAACTGTTGTGTCCACAATCTTGCAGTGTGATTCACACTGACTTCTGAGGATCTAACACTTCACCAATTTGTTTTTCCTACATGTTTTCCTAACCCAAGGTTCTTGAATTTTACTTCCCTTGCTATCCCAATGTACACACACATAGCAATATTTCTTTAGGTACCAATTACTTGTTTGTCCGACAACGTTTTGATTTTTGTGTTGTCTCACTTATACCCGTCAGGAACAACTTTTTGCTTCTTTAATAAGTTTTCGTGGCATTAATCTTATGTTCTTTTCCCTTATGGTTATCATATGAATGAGATTATTCTTGGACTTGAATCCCTTATAGTTCTTGGGCTTACATTCCTATCACCACCTAAGTCTGAGTACTAGGGCCATGCCTTAGTAGAAAATTGAATTGACAAAGAAGGGGAATACAGTAGCTTCCAACCTTGCTTTGGGCATCTTCTCAACAATGTTCCTTGCTTGTATCCTTCATGATATCTCCAACCGCTAGCATTGCTCTATAGTAGGTGTAGTGGAAACCATAACATGAATAGGAATTTGTAGATCATCGTCGTCAACACCATTTGCATCACCTTCAATAAATGGATTTACAAGTGTAGTAGGTCATTTTTCAACACCTTACACAATATTCCATAGTCCTTTTTCCACCAATACATGAACCATCATATATGCCCATAATGGGTAATTGCTACCATCCAACTTGTCATCAATAGCCAACATACAAAATACATAATTGATTTCCACCATGGCCATTAACTAAATACCCTGATGTAGACTTTGAGATGCTTAAATTGGAGAACTAAAATGTGCATATATGTTTGGCACAAAAGGAAGAAATTGCCCACACAAGCATTGTGATAGTGTGTTTGGAGGTAAAAACAAGATCAGATCAAAATTTTGACACCACAACAAAGCTATTTTGAACTCCCATTCACCTTGAGTATATTCAACAATTTTGGTGTGATGCTTAGAGAATGGCTGGAGGAGTATCAACAATGCTCCAGATGAAGTTGCAACATGCTCTGATACCGATTGTTGGCGGAAGCACGTGAACAACACAAGGAAGAAGAAGAAGCTTGGGGCATAATACACAATACTTAATGTATTACCAAGAAAATATACAAAAGAAAAGTGACCCATTAGGGTTATATGCATATATACAAGCGAAGGGAAAAAACCTCCTAAAGTGGGAAAAAAGTGCCTTGGCAATCCTAAGTGTGTTATATCACCACCAGAATATATCAACAGAACTAGGTCTCTTCTCTTTTAAGATTAGTTTGTTGAGCTCGTTTGGGATGATAGTGACAACCCTTGAATAGAGATCTATCACAAAACTAGGATAGTGAAGGGGTTCTTGAAGGAGGACTTTTGGCACAATTGGGTTCTTGTTGAGAACTACGTGTAGTGATAGTTGGGTTCTTATTGATATACTTTATTCATAGCAAGAGTCATGCAACTAGATGTGCTTTGGGTATCATTTTGGCTAATGAAACCTATGCATACCTCTAAATATTGCTGTTAATGTGAAGCTTTCTATATTTTTCTTTGGAAATCCTTTAGTGTGCTCAGATGTCCTATATTACCTTTGAGGAAGTGCTCTTAGTTAATTGTAATCTTGGTGAAGGATGGGAGTAGTTGGACCATGTGGATTTGGATGATAAAGCTCTAGGGCTTGTTGCAAAACTCGACTTCCTTAGGCTCTAGTGTAGGTAGGGTAATAAATCCAAGAGGATTGTTGGTGCATAGATCAAGCCTAAGATCTTGAATTAATGATTAATTAGAACTCTTAATTTGTGAAGAGAAAATGTACATTCATTTGGAGCATATGCTTGAAGTTCTCAAAGGTTAAATGTGTTGATTCAAACCATCTCCTAGGAATGAGGATCACTTTTAGGTGAAGTTCGTAACATTCATCAAGTTCAAAAAGGTGTATATATACATCATGATTTGAGTCACGACAGATATACAAAGCTAAGAGCTGATCATCACACTCTCATTGAGCGGTCTATGTACTATCTCGAAGTTAGAGTTCCTCCACATTTCCTTTGTATCATATGTCCATTAGCAATATATTTTATACTTCATTTTTATTGATTTCTAAATCTCTCTCTACTATTGCAATGCTTTGAGAAACTCTATCAACTTCTTAGAGTCAAATCTCTATGTGTGAGTACTCATTGTCCAATCCATCAATTGTATTATGTAGCTAGGACCACAATAAGCACAATTAAAAAGATTCAATATCATTTGATGTTTATATCTTGAGATATGATTGATTATATATGACAGAGTATGTGTATCACCTTCTTCCTGAAAAGTTGAGTTTAGCCCCTAGAATTCTTAGATATATTGCTCTATGTATGCTAATCCTAGATTCATGAAATATCTTGCTATACTTTGCTTAACACTTCAATTGAAGGTGTGAAAGATGTCTCTAGACAATTGCTACCATGCTATGAACACTAAGGAAAATATGGAGAGCTTTCTTCCATAAATAGAAAGTTTCTCAAGGAATTTTAATTAACAACTTATGTGTTTTGACATAGAAATTTTTGAATGATGCTCAAAAGTAACTTAGTGATTTAAGCACATTTATTGAAATCTTAGGGATTGTGTTGTGTGTCGGAAGTTACAAAGGCTGCTCTTGAGTAGGAGCTTTCCAAGATGATCTCATCTTTGGACTATGCCCATCAACTCTTCACATTGGTATGAGAGCTAAGCCAAAGATTAGGAATTATGGGTGATAAATTTGCTCATTTACTGAAGGGTTGGATCAAAGAAACTACTCAGCATGGTCTTTAAGAATGGATGCTTATCTACAAGGAAGAAATGTATATGGATACATCTCAGGAGATGAGAGGATGCCAGTACTCAGAAGTAAGGGCCGACCAACTCAAGAGGAGCAGGAAAGGTTGAATGCATGGTGTTCAAAGTATGCTTTGGAAAGTTCATATATTCTCAACTCTATCTTTGATTTTTTACTCCCTCATATTAGGAATTGTAAGACCTCTCAAGAGACATGGAATGCTTTGGAAGCATTGTTCTCCTCAAGCACCAAATCTAGGAAGAATCAGATATGGATGGAATTCACAATACTCAAGAAGATGCCCAAGCAAAGTTTGATTGCTTTTGTCACCAAGATGGACATTGTAGATTAACTTGGGATCATTGGAGAGATCATTGATGAAGAGAAAATTTTGAGGAAATTCATCAATGGGATCAAAGATGATGACAAATGGGAAGCCTTCACCACAACCATGGGTCTCTACATGGATATGCAAGTGCATGATTTCAACACACTCATGGGAAACTTCTCACAGATGAAGCAAAGCTTATGAAGAATGGTGAGAACCAAAACGTTAACCAATCCTCTATCCTCTCTTTCCCTTGTCTAGAACAACAGCAAATTTTGCACCGTTGTTGTGGATCGAGCTTTGAGGACGAGCGTGTGACGGTAAGATGTAGAGACATTGGAATCGTAGGTAAGTAGGTAATTTTCCTATTTTCTTTACTTTTTCCACCATCATCATCACATCTACTCTCCATCTCATTGCATCATCATCTTCACCATTTTGGTCATACCTCCACCTTCCATATCCATTTCCTCATTTCACTTGTGAGATCCAGAGAGGCTGATTTGGTGTGCTTGAGAGTTTTCTGGCAGAACAACATTCAACATTTTGCATAGGTAGCAAAACAAGTAAATTTTTTGTGTTTTCATCATTACCCTATCAAAAGCTTAGACCATCACGATGGTCTGCTAAGAAACCATAGGTGTACAACAACATATACAAGGCCTTCGTGCATCCAAGAAATCATAGGTAATATTGAAGTTCCGAATTTTCAGAGTATGTGTACAACAACATATAGAAGGTCTTAACAAATCCAAGAAACCATAGGTGATATTGCAAAATTCACATTTTTGCATGCCATCGCAATGGTGCCATGCCTCCATGACAGTGCTCATGTCATCACGATAGTGCGCACACCATCACTGATGGTCCCATGCCATCACGACACTGCTTATGCCATCACGATTGTGATCAAACCATTTCGATGGTCCCACACCATTATGATAGTGCTTAGGCCATCGTGATCCTTTTAGACCATCGCGATAGTGCTCATGCCATCATGATAGTCTGAGCCCATCATGACACTACCACGACATCACGATCCCCTCATGTCATCCCAATGGTGGCATGCCATCACGACGGTGCCGCACCATCACGATTGTGCCATGCCGTCACGATGGTGCTAACCCATTGTCAATGCTCACACCCTCATGATCCCCTCATGCCATCACGATGCCCTCATGCCATCTCAACAGTCTCATGTCATCGTGATCCTTTCATGTCATTGCGATAGTCCCCTTGAATCGGCTAAAAAGTAGGGTTTTTGTTTTTGCAATTTTGGAGCTATTTTTTGGTAATTATTCAGGCAATCAGTGCATCTTGGGGCTTCCAAGCAAATATTCTAAGAGGTCTTGTTTGTCTATTTGACCCCCAAGAGCATGAACTAACATAACTTTCTCATCCAAGATCTATTTTTTAAGCTCTAGAATCTGTTGGAAAGCTCCAGGGTAATTTGAAGTTGACCTTCAAGTGGGATTAGGAAGCCAAGGGAGCTCCAAAGGATTTTTCAGTAATACAAGGGGAAAATGGTTCTTTAAAAAACACCTAAACTAATAGTGTCTATCAAATAAATTAAATTTTAAAGCTTGATCTAAGCTTGGGACTTTTATAGGTCCATTAAGAGACAATTCGAGGGTGTCTAGTGCTAGGGAAAGTGTAGAACAAAGCAAGGTTTGGGGAGCATGCTTACTGGATATCAGAGCACTTTCTAGAGCACCAGACTTGAGGTTAGAAGAACTCTCAACCCCTCATTCCATTTCTTGTACAAGCTAAGTGTGATTAGTGGTATTGATTAATTAGGGTTATGTTACGAACAATACAAGTGCCAAAAACCCTAATTACTCAACTTCAAGCATAAGTTAGGATATTGTTGCAACAAAACCTAAAGGAAAGGAATTAAGTGGATCAATCACACTTCAAGTGTGAATAAAAACTCAATTATTCCTAGTGATGCTATCTAACAGACAAGATTGCATTGGAGAAACTTAAAAAGAATCAGTAGTTGATTCAAAAGAACATTGCAACATGGTTGTACTTGGGAACATTGGGACTAATAGAAAAATCTTATGAACCTTAGATCAGGTAGACATCTGGGCCAGGATAGAAAAAGCATAAGATCATCTGAAGCTATTGTCAATCACACAACTACGTCATGGGCACAACAACTTAGTGATTAAGGTGCTAGGTCCGGAAACAAGTGATTCAAAAATTTCTTTTAGCATGGATCCATAGGTAGCTCATGCACTACCTATTTATAGACACTAGAAGGTCCCTATAAAATGCAATTGGAATATATCAAGACCAATCGATGAGGTGCTCACATCAATGAGGATGGGTTGCGAAGATCAGTCATCCAACTTAAAAACCTAGATCAACCCTTCGCTCTTGAACATCCAGTGGTCAAGTTTGAAGAGGGTTCTTATATTGACAAACAAGAAACCATGTACGTGTTCACCAAAATTTACTAGATAGGACAAATGAATTGGATGAATCATACCAAAGTCTAATATAAGAGAACCTCATCTAGAAAAAGAAGGACAAGAACCTAGAACTCCTTGAGGAAAGTCCATCCTATCTAGAATACTCACAGCAGAATGGATTTCTCAAGATAACTAAGCCATATAACTCTTCGTTAACCAAGAAACTGATGAAGTTTTTGTAAGAGTTAGATCCAAAAAATGCAATGATTTAATGAGAGTTTGTATTTACGAATTCAAGGATCTAGAGGTCCCTCAAAAGGTAATCTATCTAGATAACACCTCAGAGAGAGTATTTGTGGTGATAGATCAAAATAGGCTTGTTTACACATGGAAGCGTAAATGAGTGTTTCCCTTATAGACATCCACAACCTATTAGAGTTCTGGCTACACCCATGAAGATAGTCCATGAGCTTATTACAAAGAGTCACCAGAGCATAGTGAGTCTTATCCGTATCAATATGAGGCACTACCAATGGAACCAAATTGGGAGCCAAAATACTCCAATGTCATGTATAGGAATCATAAACCTAGGCCCCAATTGAGACCATTGAGACCAAAAGCCCCTGAAGGACCATGTTTTAGATGTCAGGGCGACCATTCCATTCATGAATGTCCCCACCCACTAACTTCAGGACAAGGACACACCATCACAATACAAGGCTCTTGTCCTGAGTGCGGCAAAGAACATCTCGCGAGAGATTGTCTAAGGAACCCCTCTAGTGAGCCGAAGGCTACACCAATTAATGTGGTGGGCTTAGTGGCGGATTCAAGTTTAGGTAGTGTTAACATGGCTCCTATATAGGCAGACACTAGGGCAGAAGCCTTAAAACAAGCTAAACTAGCTGAACAATCAAAGTCAAGTGAATCATGAGAGCCTGGTAAGAGGAAAACAAAAACATGGAAGGATACCACCAAGAAGGCCAATTGAAAGTGGGCTAGAAAGTTATCAAAACTAAAAGAAAGTCTAAGAGATGCAAAAATAAAAATAGTAGACATTGCATATCAAAACCCTTTGCATGCCAAAAATCCATCCACTCCACTTCATCCGAACACACCACCCATTTTGAATAGACCACAACCAGGGTCTATTCTCACAAATCCAACCGTAGAAGGCTTGGACATGATGTTCAAGGCCTACCTAGCTCGGCTTCAAGAAGGGCCAATAGCGACAAACCTATAGAAGAGTTACCCTAGAGTAGATTTAGAGATTGAACAGACAAAAATTTGCATGAAAATTGTAGAACTAGCTCTATTCTCGAGGCCAATCAATTGTTTAATAAAAAAAATTCTATCAAACCGGGTTTTCATTTCCAGGGCTTATTAGAAAGCCTAGAGCAGTTAGTAAATAAGTGGCAGGTTTCTTTACCTCCATAGGCTCAACAAGTTGTTGAAAGAGAAAGCTCGGGACCAACAAAAGTTATGTTCCTAATTCCATGGATGTTGGAACACCTCTTTCAATTTAATGGTACACTCAAGAGTTTGTAGGAAATACAAGAAGAGAAATGGGCCAAGGAGAAGGGTAATCCCCCTTGGATTCTTGAAATTGATGATCTTCATGATCAATTTACCCAAGACCCCATCTATTTATAGAGACCTAGTAGAGCAACAAGAAGACAAAAGATTAGATTTTGAATCGGATTCTTTACAAGATTTTCCACAATTCACAAGCCCATGGAAATCTGAATCCCATAATATTGATAAGAAATGAAGACTCAGTGGTTCCAAGAAACATTGAAGTCATGAAGAACACTAAGGTTTAGTGTCATCTCACCTTAGAAGAGCTGCTCAAAGTAAATTTTGAGCTATGGAAACATGTGGCAAATTAGGTTCTAGAACTTAGTTCCAATATGTCAAAAGTAGGCTTTAAGCAAAAAGTCCTAGAGATAGCTCTAGACAAATAGGATACATGAGTGAAGGTGAAGAAGGTAATACTTATCTTCCAATTACCTACCAAAGTTACGCGACCAAAGCTATCTTAGATTCAAGTGATGGTTTTGTGATTGCAACCACCTCCTTGTGGAAGTAATGGGGCAAACCCACATTAAGACCAACTAGAATGAAGCTTCAAATGGCTGACGAACATTTTGAAAGGCCTCAAGGATTGCTAGAAGGGATAACTTTAACCACTTGTGGTGTAGAGTTTGAACACACCTTTGCTATATGTAACTTTGGCAAAAATAACGTCTATGAAATGATCTTAGGAAAACTCTTCCTATGGTAACTACAAATAGTACAAGATTGGGCAACCTATTCCTTGTACTTGGAGCACTTAGGGGTCACAATAAAGGTCAATCTAAAGGATTATACCTTCAGAGATGTACCACCCTTACAAAGGAATCCTATCCACAAGGTGCAAGAAGTTCCAATCTCTGTACATTCTGTAAGTTCTTCTGATCCATCTTGGATGCATGAAGATACTCACTTGTGGATGTGCAAAGCTTGCAAAGGAAAAGGAGAGACACCTAAAAGCGATAGAAGAAGGAACTTCTCAAGGATCTAGATGGGTAAGAGACCCAACCTAACATCGATGATCTTTCTAGATGAGAAGTTTGAGCCTCATGGTTGGGCATAAATCCAAGCCACCATGAACATCACTATATTTGAAGGATAGTGGACACCTCGTTGTGATGAGGAGGGTTATGATATCTCTTTGATCATGTGTGAACCCTTGCTAGAAGAGTGTGACTCTAATAAGGTCATATAAGAAGAAGAGTACAACAACAATCAAGAGTCCATTGTGATGGATAGTTGCTTTGACTCAGAGGAGCACTGTCTAGAAAATATAGGAATATTTACCCAAAAAGAAGAAGAACCTCTCACAAGCATTAAAACTATAAATTCAAGGGAGGAAAGTGAAGATAGTCAAAATAAAAAGAAAAGAAAAATAGTGAAACAAGCAGAGGAGGAATCATTGCTTGAAGTACTAGAGAATTTCAAGAATATGAAGTAGAGGACTGAAAACCTTTGGTGTGAATGCCTAAGAGAAAGGCCATCATAGGAGAAGCATATGATAATAAAGAAAAGGCCAAAAGAGTTTTAGTAACCATTGAAGAGAACAAAGAGTGATGTACGTACATAGGAGAAGACCTAAGTGCAAAAGAAGAAATAGAGCTTGTAGCTTTATTAAGGGAATATATGGATGTGTTTGCATGGACCTATAGAAACCTGAATGGGGTAGATCTGGAAATATCCTCTCATATGATCCCCATGATGGTTGGTTCCAAGCCCACTAAAGAGAAGCCTTACATATATAATGAGACTTACGTAGCCAAAATAAAAGGAGAAATCAATAGACTGATTGAAGATAGATTTATCTATGAGATTGAGCATATTGAATGGGTATCCCCCATCATAGTAGTGTCGTGTGTATTAACCTTAAAACATTCAATGCTGTTATGATCCGAGATAGCTATCTGTCTCCAATCATCAAACATTTATTGGAGTGTGTTGCAGAGAAGGAATTTTATAGATTTCTTGATGGATTTTCAGGTTATAACCAAGTAGCCATTGCCCAAGAAATTCAACACAAAATGGCCTTTGCCAGAGAGTGGGGAATCTTTGCATTTTATGTGATGCCATTTTGGCTCACCAATGCACTTGCAACATTCCAAAGGCTCATGTGTCATGTCTTCAAAGATTTCTTGTGACAGAGCTTAGAAGTATATATGGAAGATTTATGTGCTCATTCCCAAGAAAGAGGAAACCACATCCCATAGCTCAGATAGATCTTCAACAAGTGTAGAGAATATTGAGTTTGTCTCAACCCAGAATTGCAGAGAAGCTTCAACACCACTTGAGGTAAATCAATATGATGGTGCAGAGTTTAAAGATATGAGAAAGTATCAATCTTTAGTGGGAAGCTTGATTTATGCTATGCTAACAAGACCAGATCTTAGTTATGCAGTAGGAGTTCTCTCACAATTCACGCATTGTCCGAAGGATCAACATTGGGTTGCAGGACAAAGAGTTCTTAGATATATCAAAAGAACTATAAAAGAAGGATTATATTATCCTTTTACATCAGATATAAAATTGAGAGCATACAGTGACTCAGACTGGGCAGGAAGTCAAGATGACACAAGGTCAACACATGGGTATATGATATACCTAGGAGATAAGATTGTCAGCTAGTGTTCAAAGAAGCAGCATACAGTGGCTTTATCATCAACTGAAGCTGAGTATAAAGGACTTGTGGAAGCAGCTAAAGAAGTGATATGGATGCAGACCTTGTTCAAAAGCATGGGTATTGATCAAGGTAGACCTATCATACACGGAGACAATATGAGCTCGTTGAATCTTGCAGCGAATCCAGTATTTCATGCAAGAACAAAACACATAGAGATTCAATATCATTTCCTGGGGGAAAAGGTAATGGAGAAGGAGAATGAAATAGTATACACTCTGAAAAAAGATCAAATTGCAGATATTCTGACAAAGAGCTTAGATGGAGTAAAGACAAGCAGATTCAAAGAGATGGCAGGAATAAAAGAAAAGAAGAATATATGAAAGACTGAAAGATGCAAATTAGTGATTGAGGGGGAGCTGTTGAAGATTCACTCACTAATTAGACATGAAGACATGAAGACAAAGAGAAGCAGAATCAAAGCAGTCAGAAAATTAAGCCTTAGTGAAGGGACAAATTCACTACTGTAATATAGTTCATAGAAACTTCCAGAATTACGAGTTTTGAATCTCCGCTCAAAGATGTATATAAATGAGTTAGAAGATCATAATAAGTGCAACTGATAAGAGCCAAGGTGAGCGAATAGAGAAGTTAAGAAGAGGCTGAAAGAGAGCCTTAGATAGCCGGAGAGAGGCTTAGAAAATGTGTGTATGTAGAGATGAATAACAGAACCTGAAATGTAGGGTATTCATCTGAGAGAGATGGTAAGGAGAAACTACTCAGCATAGGAGAGTTTTCCATAGCTATGAGCAAAGTGAGGCCAAGCTATTTTGTACACATCTTCTCTAATAGAAAACACATGTTCATGTGGAAAGATTGAGCGCATTCTTTTGTGTAAAGAAATCCAAGTGATTTCATGTTACTGTGAAAGTTAGTTAACAGTTACAGTTTTTCTCAGTTTACGTTTTTACGATACTTCTGTAAGTTAGATCTTGCAGTACAGTGTAAATTTTTTCATGAGTGATCTAGCTAGTAGTCTCAACTACAAACTGATCAAAGAATTTTGTGAAACGGGACATGTACACATGGTACAGTGTCTGACCATAAAAGACATCTAGAACTGATGAAGTTTTTTCTCAAACTTCAGATAAAGTTCATTCACTGAAGGAAGCTCAGGTATTACTTCCTTACTTCAATTACAATAAGTTGAAGTAACTACAAACAGAATTGCAGTTGATTCCGGTAACATGCCGGTAAGATTATGGTGACAGTCCGATAACAGTCCGGTGAAGTTTCGGTGAAATTCTGGTAAGTTCAAAACACAGTTTTAGTACATTTAAGTGACGAGCAAAAGATCTAACAGTAAGCAAACAAAGAATTGAAAAGACTGAAGTAAAACACATGAGAATTGAAGCTTGAATGAAAGGCAAAGTTTCATGTAAAGTGAAATTTCAGTTTTCACTAAACACAATTATAAAGTTTTTAGTTACAGAAGGTTTGCTAAGCTACTGATGATTATAGAGGTGTTCTAATATCGCTTTAGCTTAGTTCTTGTGGCGTGGCAAATTCCACAGCTTAAGTACAAGCTCTTGCTGCGTCAACAAAGGATTCCCAAGGACTTCACACGTAGCTCATTGGAAAGTTCGTTCTAAGAGCTTTCCAACGGTATATTACATGCCTCATTCCGACCTATGGATTGAGAGATACACTCAAATCTTTGTTAAGCTTACCTTTGAAATCGACGCGAGCGCCTTCCATCCACCTTGCCCAAGTCTAGTTCCTTAGCTCTAATACCAATTGTGGGATTTGAACTCAAGACCTACTAGCTAGGAGTATGACGGGCTAACCACTTGCCCCAAAAGCCATGGTTGAGGATTACTTCCTAATCCTCCCTCTTAGGGTGTGGTTCAACCATCTCTTGCTGGTTATATCTTGAGTCTAACACTCTCTTCCCCTTCTAGAGATCATTGTCCTCAATGATCAATCCTTGATCTCCCCTTGGATTGATGTCCTCACCCTCGCACATTCTCTTGAACCATCTTTGTCCTCAACCTTAGTCTCTTGAGCCTTGCCTTTCTGCTTCTTGGTCACTTTGCCTACAGACTTGCCTTGCTCTCAACCTTGGTGTCTTGAGTCTGGCTTTTCCGCTTCTTGGCCACTTGCCTATAGACTTGCCTTGCTCTACCCTTGGTATCTTGAACCTTGTCTTTCCACTTCTTGGCAACTAGCCTATGGACTTGTCTTGCTCTCAACCTTGGTCTCTTGAACCTGATTCTCACCCATGCTAGGTATCTTGCATCCCCAATCTAGCCTCTTCATTGGAATGCTCATTCCGAGAGCTTTCCAACCGTATATTACATGTTGAATCCGACCTACGGATTGGGAGATACACTCAAATCTTTGTTAAGCTTACCTTTGAAATCGACACGCATGCCTTCCATCCGCCTTGCCCAAGTCTACTTCCTTAGCTCTGATACCAATGTAAGGAATTGAACTCACAACCTCTTGGTTAGGAATGTGATGGGCTAACCACTTGGCCCAAAAGCCATGGTTGAGGATTACTTCCTAATGCTCTCTCTTAGGGTGTGGTTCAACCATCTCCTATCTGTCAAGGTTGTGGTTCAAACATCTCCTTCCTATCACTTTATTACATAACAAGAAATGCCTCATAGTTTAATTGGAAAGTAGGGACCCTTTTGATTCTAGTACCCCACAGTTTGCAAGCACTATAGATGCCAATGTGCACAATTCCGCACCTATTGATGGTTTCTCATGCAAGTGATGGAACCCCCTTCTCTTCCAAAAGTATCAAACTCATAATTGGGACAATCAATTTCACAGAAGAGAGGAGGACAACTGCAACCAGATGGCAAGAAGGAGGCCACCTCGGTGACAAAAGCTACTACATAGCCTCGATACTCATGCACAAGGACAAAACGTGAAACAAATTTCAAGATTAAACAAATATTGGTGATGAAGGCAAGAAACCACTAGCTTTTCCCCAACAATCCCCATCCATGCAAGCCAACCATGCCAAAAGAAGAATGAAGCAACTAGGACAAGTTCAACCATAAGGCATTTGACAAATTTGGGTGCCTAAGGAACTAGCTATAACTCAACAAGGGTGACTACACATGTGGGTACCCAAGGAACTCTTACATACACAAAACCCTATGCTCTCTCTCACGTGAAAAGTCTCAACAAAGAAGCCAAGGAAAGGAAAAGGTTAGAACCAAGCATAGAGATCAAAAGAAGATCAAATTACCTCTTTAGCAATAATAAGAAGACAATCAACAAGGCTATGGGTTCAGAAGCCAAAAGCACAAGTAGCCCCCATAGAACCAAAGATCCAACCACAAGGGATACAAAATTTAAGAAACCATCAAAAGATGAAGAGGCCAAAAGTGATTTGTACGTTGCCAAGCACTATTCTAAAATGGATCCCTATAAGGGGGAATGATCAGTTATCATTCAACCATCAATTGATTGCATTTCTAGATCCAATGGATACCTCCAAACAAAGATCGCATCAACATTTGCAAGTAACATCAAAAGCCTCAACATGCAAAAACCATGTGCGCATGGCATAACCCCATCTTTTGCACCATTTAGGGCATGCACTTCCACAGTATGCATTAATATAGGGCCACATTATAGGCCATGCATAGACATAGTTGTGAATCCTAGGCACATGAGACACATTTGACATATGTAAACTATTTTATTGATACTAACTGACACTATTCCCAAAAAGTAAAAAACAAAGAGAATGAACCGGACCATGCGCTCAAAGAATCTCATTAGCGAACCATTAACAAGGGCATCCATCAACAATGAAAGATAAGCCAATCACCGTGATGGGAGTACAACATGAAGAGATGAACATCGACCGACTTTTCACCATGGGAAGAATCCCCTACTATGGAAACACTATAACAATGATAGATTAGGAAACCTCGTCTTCAGATACCCTTGGGCACTTAGCTCAAGACCCACTTTTACATTATACTTCTTACAATGCATTCCCCAAGTAAGCATGCATAGGGCCACATTACAAGGCCGTGCACAAGGCACATATTTTCTTCAAATCCATGCACAAATACACTTACCCATCATTCATTATGGGTTATGAGTACTTGGCATGATAACTATGAAACCCACGTTTGAAAGATCGAGAGGACATTAAGGTTACAACATCAGTACCGATGAAGAACTTCACAGTCGACTATCACTTAAAATCAACATTGGAAACCTCTTTTGAGCAACTAGCAATTTTTGAAAGTTCACAAATACACCATCATGTTAGAATCCAAAGAAGAAGTACATATAAAGGGACTAAACTGCAGTGAAAAAATGAAGATCAGGACAACCCACCCCTCTACATTTGGAAGACAAAGCGCTCTTGTTGATACATGATGGACACTACCTCTCAAAGTACTGCGTGGAACATCCACTCCAACAAGGGTCTGTGAGGGACAACAGGCTCAAGAGGGGGGGAGTGTTGTCACTCAAGGTCAAGAAGGAGGCGAGGGAACGCATCAAAGAAGTGGGCACACAAGAAGAGGGAGCATGTAGGGAGCTCCAAGAAGTATATGTCAAATTTTCGTAAGAAACACCTATGAAAATAGTGACTTGGACCCATTAACATCCCTCCTAAAGGCACTCATGCTGAAGACATCATCATAGTAACAAATTATCTCACCAAGTGGATAGAAGCTGAGGCTACCAAAAAGAATGATGCACACATGATAGCAAAATTCTTATTTGAGAATGTCTTTACAAGGTATGGATTGCCTATAGAACTGGTGAGCGATAGAGGGACTCACTTTCTAAACAAAGTCATTGAATATTTGTTATAGGTTTTATGGTGATTCACAAGAAGTCCACACCATATCATCCCCAGGCCAATGGATAGGCATAAAATACTAACTGCAAGATCCTTTGCAATGTATTGACTAAATTCATAAACAACAAATGTTCAGATTGGGACAAACAGTTACACTATCTTGGGCATATCGAGTTGCCTACAAGAGGGTACTCAATGAAAATCCCTTTCATATGGGTTTTTTATCAAAATGCAATGCTTCCCTTGGATTTTTTGATACCCACCCTTAAGATTTTACAAGAGCATCAATGAACTAGCCATGCGTTATCATCAAGGATCATGGACTTAGAACGATTAGGGGAGACTAGGTTAAGAGAAACTGCAGGAATATATGCAACCAAAAGGAGACAAAAAGCCTATTTTGATGCACATGTAAAGGATAAAGGCTTAAAGGTAGGAGATTTAGTCCTAGTATATACGCTAAAGCAACATGCATGGACGTTAGAGAAACATTGTTATGGACCTATGATTATAAATAGGCTTTCAATGAGTGGAGTAGTACAGTTAGCCACCTTGGAAGGGGAGATAATGCCTAATTATATTAGTGCTTGTAGAGTCAAGATTTACGGAGAACCTTTGACTCAAGATATGCTTAGATGACTCACTCTCACAAAGAAGCACAAGGACAAAGGAAATAGAATCAGAGAGGAATCTCGGGCATAATCCCTAGAGTGCATCAAATGGATGAAATTTAGAAGAAAAGGACTAGAAAGGGAACATGATAATCAATTAGAAGGCATACACATCACCCCCCTTACCAAATAAGAATCCCTCACTAGCAGGCATGGAAACCCCTTGCACGAGTGAGGTGGAACTTCCTATCCTCATAGAAGATGTAACCTTGATGGTGACACTCCTAGTTTGCCATGATGATGACCTGATAGAATCATCGATTCTTGGCCAAGATTGGACATATGATCACTTAATGGACTTAAATCTTAGAAAATTCTCCCTTCACTTTAGGGTGGTGAGCCAGTAGCAAGTGATACCGGTTGAGATCCCTAGTTCCCTATAGTTAGTGGAAGGTAACCCCTGCCCCCACAAAATGAAAGAGAAGGTGGATCGAAAGATCTTTGGATGAATCCTCCCACCAATGGCAATCCTCTCTAGATAGATGGGGGTTATCGTTCGACAAAGGAGTACTTAGGAAATCTTCCCCCCCTTCTTTGTTTAGATGGGCACTATTAATGTACAAATGGGGACCATCAACCCCTAGAGCATACCCTCCACACTTCCTGCATGCATGCCTAGATCTGTTGTGCATAATGCCTCATTTTCGAATGGGCAAGACATGCAAGTGTTGGACCTTCCTTCTTTTTGAAAGCATAGTGTCCACTGGACCTCTCATAAACCACCATGGAAAAGTCAACCATGATCCAGACACCTCAATAGAAGGCCAATTCAGTCTACTCCATGGATGTTGTGCAAGTCTCCAAACATGACCAGCAAAAAGCAAATGTGCGTACCCAAAGGCTAACTAACTTTTACGACTTCCTCGAGGTCATCACACGAACCAAGGACAATGACAAGTCAACCTTGACACTCATCATCATCAAGACATTCTCCTTGAATGAGAATCTAATAAGTCTGGGTACCTAAGAAGTCTATGATGGCCAAGCACGACACCACTCACATATGGGTGCCCAAGGCCTATTTAATACGTCAAATACTAAGCCATGTGTCACTCTAGCACAATGGCAGGTACCAACTTGAGAAGATCCACCTCATAATTGTCAATCTAGGAAGACCTGAGGAGGAGAATGAGTTTAGTTTATGGATGATACAGATGATATCCTTTACTTTCATAACTGTACCCAACAAGAATACATTTTACCTCTTTATCATCCAATTTTCTACGATGTTGTTCGGGCACTAATGCATATGCCAAACAACCAAAAACACGCAGATGAGCAACAGATGGCTTGCGTTCATGCCAAGCCTCATATGGAGTGATAGACTGTAGCGCTTTAGTGGGATAGCTGTTCAGTACATACGCTGCACACATGACAGCCTCAAGCTAGAAACTATGTGGTAAAGCCTGACTCTTGACCATACACCTCGCCATCTCTATGAGGGACCTGTTCTTTTGTTCAGCAACTCCATTCTGTTGAGGTGTATACGGCACTGTACACTGGTGTTTTATCCCATGTTCAGCCAGAAATGCATTAAAATCAGAAGACATATATTCCCCCCCTCGATCTGAATGGACAGTGCCCATTTTACATGCTGATAGATTTTGAGCCAAAACAAAAAACTGTTTGAAGCACATGAACACTTCGGACTTTGCCTTCAATGGATATACCCATGCATGCCTAGAAAAATCATCAATGAAAGTCACAAAGTAAAGATAATTTCCAAAAGAAGGTGTTTGCATAGGACCACATACATCACTATGTACAAGCTGCAATTTCTGAGTAGCCCGAACTGAACCATCTTTTGGAAATGAGGAATGCTGCATTTTGCCCAAAATATAGCCTTCACAAACATGTTTTCTATGTGCCTCAAGTTTGGGCAAAGAGGACACCATTTCAGATTTTTGTAGGCATAGCAAACTAGCAAAATCAGATGACCAAAGCGTGCATGCCAAAGCATTGCATCTGACATAGCCTGAGAATCATGTACTGCACATGCGGAATCATTCAGAGATCTTTCATAGTCTATGAGCTTATACAACCCACGACATAAAATTCCAGAAGCAATAATCACATCACCATTTGATAGATCATGAACTGTACACCTGTCATCAACAAATTTCACAACCAAGCCAATCTTGGCTAATGTAGAAACTGATAACAGGTTCTTCTTGATCCCTGACACAAATAAAGCATCTTACAAAGTGAAACAATGACCATCAGTAGTAGTCAAAATGATCTTACCAACTGCCATAATAAGATAAGAGGAGTTGTTGGCGCATGTAACTGTATTCCCTGTAGGGGCCGGCTCGAGTGAAGAGAAGAAACTGCACTGCGAGGTAATATGTTTGGTTGCCCCACTGTCAAAATACCAAACATCTGAGTCTACTGCAGACATGCACTGCTCATGAGAAGATGGTTCAAAACTACAGACAGTAGTAAATGCCCATTCTTCTTCTTGCACAAGATTAGCAGACTCTGTTTTTGGTTTAGAGGCCTCTGCAACAACCATTCCAGCCTCTTTCTTCTTTGCCTCTTTAGCAGCCACTTTTGGACAGTTCTTTATGATATGATCATTCCCTTTATAGTACTTACAAAACAATTTCTATTTTTCTGATTTCTTCTCATCTTTATCTTCCTTCTTTGAATGTGCAAAATTAGTAGATTTCTGCTTACTAATTGAAGAACTCCATTTTCCTTTGCCCTTTTGACTAGCCAGGAAAGCTTGATCTGCAACTCACATAATGGACCTGTTCTGCCTCGATCAATCTTCCTGCAACAGAACAGAGACTAACTCCTCAAATGACAAGGCACTTGGATTGCCTTTCATCATCAACCGAAGAGTAGAAGCAAAACTCTGATATGAATCAGGAAGACCATTCAGAACGGTCTACACAAGTGAGCTATCTGGTATAACCTCATCAGTAGAAATCAACTGATCCAGTTTTTGTGAGCAACCCTATCTAAGTCTAGATTGGCAAGGTTGTATTCACTTCTGATTACAGACCTGTCATGGTTTACTCCTACAATGGTTCTTCAAATTACTAGCCACATGTGCTTTGATGGTGCACACAAGAATTTGGTTCATTTCCCAAAATGTTTATGTCAAGGGTACTTACAAGCCTCTTAAAGCTTAACCTCGATTCCCAAAGCATGTGATTGACAGATATTATCGACACTCAGGCTGAAAAATTGAAGCATAATGAGTGCAGCTAGGTTGAGCGACCTGATATGTTCCATCGGCATTTTGTATACCATGAAGGTTTGCAGGAAGCTTTGAAATTTGTGGATGCCACTATCAAACTTTTGCATCATTCACCATAGTTCAACATCGACATGTCGCAACCCTTTCATGATGAGAAGCAGAGGACCTCTGTTCATGATGAGACCACCCTCATGCAGTTGAAGAGTTTTCCCAATATGGGCAAGGGTGATCACCGTTAGTTCTTGTCAAAGGGCATAGGTGACCCTATTAGCAACAAAATCTTGGGATTTCGTTAGCAAGGATCTCTTCTCTGAGTGTCCAAGAATCACCCAAAGATTGAACAGCATTTGAGCATAGATTTATATGCTCCACCATTTTGAGCAACAACAGCCACATCAACAGTCTCTGAGAAGAGTGCAATGGGGGCTTGACATGAGTTCTACCCTATGATTCAGGGCTGTGGTGTAGAGCCGACTAGAGGGCACGATTGAGGAGCCACAAGGAGCTCGCAATCCACATAGTGATTCGACACAGTATGATACCATTTACTTCCCTCTCAGAGGATTAAATCATCCATCCTTCAGTCTCACTATGCACGCCAACCGTCCTCTAAAAAAATGACGTAGCCTCTTTTCATTGTCTCCAAGTCGACAAGATCGGCATGAAATTTTGACAATATCATTGATGAAATCAAGCTTTTCCATTTTGTCTGCAATGATTTCTCCCCAGTTTTCCAAAGTGAAATTCAGCGAAGCCATCATAATAGAGCTCCCTAAAGGGGGCTTATCCTAGTTAGAGCACATTGGGCATCACCAAGAAGCGTCAGAGAATTCGATCCCATAGCAGGCCATCAAGGGGAATCAAGTGGGGTGCATATCTGCACAGTGGAGGAATGTTGAGGGATGCGCATACACCATTTTAATGTTGAAGCTTGTACGACCCTTGGTGCCCATTAATTGATAGGCATCAGAGTTCCACGCTCGGTAAGTGCACCTGGGGGAACTCCATAGGAGCTCAAACCTGCAGATGGAAGTGAAGGGGGCACTCGCATCGGACTCCAACCATAGGAAGGGGAGCATCGACCATACGAGTCCCTGGCCGAAGTGATCAATCTTCATGCTTCCAAATTTGTGTCCAAGGGCCCACACATGTGTCATGGAGTACCTCCGCCTGTAACAGACAAGGGGCCATAAAACGAAGGGAGAGCATAATCACAGCTTTAGCCCTGATGCATAGCAGGAAGAAAGGATGGGGGAGCAGAGCTCGACCCTAATAAGGGGGAGTTCTAGAGGATCTAGACTAGCGTGCATAGAGAATACATCAATAGGGGAACCAATACCCCAATAATTTTCTTCCATCCCTGAGGCGGAAGAGCAGATTGCGAATGCCCATGGTAGAGAAGCCTTCCCCAAACGCATACCATTGATTAGCAAGACAAGGGGAGTGAAAGCTCAACCCGAATTGAATAGTGGCAAAACAAGAAAAGAGCATTCCATCAAGCTCCACCCTTTGCCACTGTGATTATGACGAGACAAGGAGAAGCGTAGGGCTAAACTTCCGTGATGGTGCCAACAAGGAGAGCTCAAAACGAGCTCAACCTGAGAGATAGAGGTGGGCAGAGTCGATGCCCTTCCTCATGAGTCATGACAGTGTGTCTTTGAGACAGGCGTGGCCCACACCAACTTACCATAATTGTTCAGTAAAAGGACTTTGTCCCCATTCGTCATTCATCATAGCAAAAGCAATGCATGGGCGTGAAAGAGCCAGGTGTTACCATCAAATTGTCTAGTGAGTGTGAATATCCTCAAAAATGCCTATCAAAATCACACTCGCGATCGAGCTACATTGATATATATATATTTTTGGTATTTGTTATTTTCGAGATGAAGAGAGGGAAGGGGCCAGAGAGGGTACTTCACATCCCTCTTTTCAAGACACTCACTCAAAACAAGAATTGACAGGGGTGGAGAGTGATGTCCATGTGAGTGTGTGTGGAAGTGTGTAACTAACAGAGAGAGAAAGGGAAGGAAGCTAAGGGAGTGTTCTTATGCATCAAGCAAACATGAACTAAAACTATCCTACTAAAATGAGGAAATGGGGAGCTATTGGTCCAATGGAAGGGTGAAAAATGCCATGCCAACACACATAACCTAAGAGTATAAGCAAAAAAGTTGCAAATCAATATTTTACCACATGCTCTTGAGCACTCCAAGTGATGAAAGGCCGTTCTCCCCGGCAACGGCACCAAATTTGTTGTAGTAGTATGCCCTTGGGGAGCCTGGACCCACACCACCTTGCATGGAAGCAAGAAGGAAGGCTTAAGAATGACTCTCCTTTCATCCACCCCATCCTCCAACATGTTCAAGCCATTGGCCATCAGCCCGTAGCTATGCCACATGCTTGAAAACATGGAGAGATGGGAGTCAAGGATCCTAGTCACATATGTAAAATACAAGAAAGTTGCAACACTCTACTTACACACATAGGAAATGCTAGCATGCACACACACCTCACTCTCTCACACTCCAAGACTAAATACATATATGCACAAAGCCTTAAGAGAAAAGAGAGTTCTTCCATTCAAAGGATATATACATGAGAGCACATTGACAAAAGCTCTCCTTTTTACAAAAATAAGCCTCTATATGTAGGCTAAGCACATTTCCCCATGTGCTCTTTTTGACTAGTCAAAAAGGAGCACATGCTTTCTAACTAACATATCTCAAAAAGATATTGGGAAATATTCTTTCTAACAACCATATCTCAAGGAATACATGCGTGTGGATTTTTCTACATATCTACAAAAAATGTGAGTATTTCCAAGGTTTCCAAAGCCTTACTTTTGGAGAAATATCAGAACGTGTCTAAGAGGGAGTTCTCATGTGAAACTCTAGGTATATACAAAAAAAGGGTTCCTATGCATAAATGAAGATGTGCACATACCCAATACTCAACAAACACCCAAATAAGCCATAAGGCATCTGAGCCACACACACTCAACAGTTGTTGTGAAAGCTGCCCTATACTTAGCCTCACAACTGGAAGTGGCCATAGTAGGCTGCTTCTTGCTCAACCACGATATACATGAGCTACCAACCATGAAGCAAAAGCCACTAGTGGACACACGAGTGTCATAGCAACCAGCCCAATCTAAGTCAGAAAAAGCATGCAAATCTGGTGGTAGTGATCCCCCCTTGGGATAAAACAACCCAAGTAGCCGAGTACCACTCAAATAGCGAAAGATGTGCTTAACTGCCTGCCAATGCTTGACACTTGGGCAATGCATAAACCTGCTCATCTGTGAGACAACAAACTGAATATCTCGCCTAGTAATGCATAAGTAAATCGGGCATCCAACAGCCTGCTGATAGAGGACAGCATCAAATGCATCTCCAGCATCATGAAGACTCAATCGCAAACCTGTCTCCATAGGAGTGGCAATAGGCTTACAGTCTTCAAAGCCAAAACGCTGCAATAATGTGTCAATATATTTCGTTTGACACAAAGCCATTCCACCATCAACTTGCATAAACTGAATGCCCAAATAGTGATGCCAATGCCCCAAATCAGACATCTCAAATTGTTGGAACATCAAGCTTACACTATGCTTGAGGTGGATTTGATCTACATCAAAGGCTATCACGTCAAAAGAATATCCGTTGGAGAGCTCTTTTTCTTATGCTCATTTATTGTATTTTTTGAGAGATTTTTGATGGTTCATTTACCATTGTAAAAGCCTTGAGTTTTACACATGTAAAGGTAGAAAGATAGAGCTGAAATCCCACAAATTTGTGGTGGTTGAAGTTGCATTCAATCAAGCAATCAATCACCTAAAAGTAGATCAAACTAGATCTTCACTTTTCCTAGATTATAGGAAAGTGAATTGATTCCCTCCAACAACCATTCCCACCTTCATTTGAATTCAAATTTCACTTGTGGAAGTTTTGGAACACTCCTAGAGTCTATATAAAGACTTGAAATCACTTGTACAATACATGGAAGCAATATACATACACTTGTGACCATCATTGTCTTGCTCCTTCAATTCTCTACATCTTCTTCACCAATAGTAATCTTGCACAGGCTGCTGCTCTCTTTTCAGAGGTCGAAATTGAGTGCAAGATGGCTCATTGGAAAGGTATTAGTGTCTAGTTTATGCCTATAAATTTTCATAGCATTTAATTTTGCGGATTGGGAGAAATATGAGTTGTTTTGTCTCGGGGTCAATCTCTACGTATTCCTCAAAAATAGGAAGTACCACCGGTGAATGTCACATTCATTCCTATAGCATATTTTGCTTATTCCTTATACATTTATGCATTCTATACACTCAACCCTATGTGTATCACTCCCATAAAAGGATTTTTTCTAATTGTAATCACGCTGGTCGTTATGGGCATTTGAAGTTCATTGTCTCTTCCATAGATAGTAAGTTTTTGAGCTAGAGGACCCGCGAACCTATCTGTTTTGTATCGACTCATTCTCCTTGATGCTCCAAAGTAGATAGTGTGTTTCTTTGCACTTATCACATGCTTATAAGGTCTATTTGAGTCTCCATAAGCTCAAGGGCTGGTCTTGTGCCAGTTGGCTTGACCAAACTTTGTCGCTTCGAAACGCACTTTTCTACCTTCTACAAGCTTCTCCAAGTTCTTTCAGGGGTATCGGAGCTAGATCAAGATGGGGCCCGAGGTGAGAAGCATCATAGGCTCTTTACTTTTGAAGTAGGAGAAACCAGGAACATAGCTCTATTCAACTTTGGGTCTCAAACCCTAAGTGAGCATGAAGTGTGGCATAAGAGACTTGCTCATGTGAATGAAAGAACCTTGAAGGATATATGCAGGGATCAAAGTGTTCTAGGACTGTCGAACATATCAAAGCAACACATGATCAACAGGTGTGATGCATGTCAGATTGGGAAGGCACAAAGACAACCATTCAACCACAAAGGCTACATCCACAACAACTTATTGGACTTAGTACATACAGATGTATGGGGACCAAGTCAAGAACCTTCATTGGCAGGATCAAGGTATTATGTCTCATTTATTGACGACCATAGTAGATGGACTATTCTATACTTTATTAAGAGTAAGAATGAAGTGTTTGATTGCTTCAAGAAGTATCTTGCACATGTGGAGAATCATACAGGTAGATCACTAAAGAAGCTCAGATCTAATGGAGGAGTTTGATGAGTTCTTGCAGGAAAAAGGTATCAAAAGGGAAGTGACTACTAGGTACTCTCCTCAACTAAATGGAATTGCAGAGAGGAGAAACAAGATATTGGTTGGATCAGCCTGAACAATCCTTGAAGCGAAGAAGTTGCCACATTATCTATGGGCATAAGCTATTTCAACTATTGTGTACCTTGTCAATAGACCACCATCCAAATCACTTCAAGGTATGACTCCTTATGAAGCATGGCATGGAAGAAAACCTAGTCATGGACATTGCAAGGTTTTTGGTTGTTTAGTTTATCTTCATGTACCATCATAAATAAGAGGTAAGCTAGATGAAAGGGCAACAAAGGCAGTGTTTATTGGATATGATTCAACTCAGATGGGTTACAGGTTCTTCAATCCTTCAAACAAGCAATTCACTACAAGTAGAGATGTTGTGTTTGAAGAACGCAGGTCTTGGTATGATGAAGACAAACAAAAGGTAACACTACCATATGATCTTGATTCTGAATCTCATCAATTAGGAAGAAAGCATGATACACAGGTCCAGGATCCAAGAAGTGATACAAACGATGACCAAGATGAAAGAGAAAAGGATTACAAGCTATGGAAGTCAAGAGGCAAAGCAAAGATGCAAGAGGTTGGAGAATGCTCCAAACAAGCACCTAGAAGATCAGCAAGAGAGAAGAAACAACCAGAAAGGTATGGATATGATTCCACATTTGTTATGAAGCATTCAATATACTTGGCAAAAGACTCAATTTCAGAGGAACCGGGAAACCCTAATTGGGAAAAGGCCATGAAAGAAGAGATGGATGCATTGAAGGAAATGGACACTTGGGATTTGGTTCTAATGTCGCCGAATCAAAAGGTAATTAGTTGCATATGGGTATATAAAGTTAAAAGAAACTCAGATGGATCAGTTTGCAGGTACAAGGCAAGATTAGTTGCCAAAGGATGTGTTGCAGAGCTAAAGAGCGCACAAAGCAGAGAAAAAAGACGGGCCCCAAAATTTTTCCGATTTGGGCCATATATTTTTGTAACATATTCATTCTTGTATTATATTTCCCCTTGTAAAGGCACTAGAGGAGTCCTCTAGATGCATTCCCACAGAAGAATAGAAGCTTACCCATGTAAAATAGTAGGAAATTAGCTCTTAGTGAATAAAGTGCCGGTCACTTGTATGAAAGGACCATTTTTAGGGCACTAGTATATAAGTCAAATGTGACTCTTTGTAGAAGACTTTTTGCCATTGTGAGAATAGAGAGCACAGAAATTCGAATTTGTGTCTTCTTCCCTCTTCATCTTCTTCTTGGTGAGCTTGTATGCATGTGGATCGCTTGGAAAGAGTGCTTGTGAGTGTTGTCTATCCTTGAGAGTGTTTCTTTGCTGTAGGAAGGGTGTGTGCGAGGTGTAGGAAGCGCTGAAGCGTAGGAAAGTATTTTCACGATTCAGTATTTCTGCCATAACTTGAAGTAGGAGCGTCGGAATTGAGTGAAACCACTTCCATTGGATGCGTCTTCTCGAGAGCTTCGAAACGCATATGCTATTCGCTATGTTTGGAGCTCGGAGCTAGGAGAAAAGTCCAAAATACTGATGACTGCTGCACCAAGTATCGTTTCGTCTTGACCTACAGTTGAAGCTTGTTAGGATAAGTATTTACCTCATTTTCATTCTTGAGTAGTTCATTTGCAATGACCATTACGTGAGTGCATGTCTTCATACACTCGGCTAGGTTAGAATACTCTTCGGATTGATAAATTAAAAGCGTGTATCCCCACTATATGCACTTGTGAGGGGATTGAGGTATAGTCTCTTTCTCCGCAAGTCCCTAAGTTGAAGCTTAGGTCAACACACTTTTTGGCGCCGTTGCCGGGGAGTGACGAATCAAACCGAGGCATTCGTGTGATGGTAAGAAGCTTTTTGCTTTGAAGAACTTGGAGGAGCGGAAATCTTCTCTTCTTTGGTAAGTCAATTTCAGCCGCACTTGCTACTTCTCATTCTTGGAGTGTGTGTAGTGAGTTGATAGATTAGGGAAGTGAGTAGAAGAAGTAGAATAGGAGTGAGTGGAGAGTAGAGTAGGCTTTAGGGTTGTTCAAGAATTTTCCTTTTTCTGTAAGCTAGGAATTCCCAAGTATAAAAGCCAAAAAAATTTCATTTTTCAATTTACTTGTTGAACAAGTATCGTGGAGAGCAGTGTCGAGTGTCGTGTGAGTCCAGCGATCGTTTCGAGGAAAGCAAGCAATAGGGGAGAGTTCAGCGCAAAGAGTTGGACCAAGAGATCATGGGTGCTTCCAAGGTAAACTAAACCACCTGTTTGCTCAAAAATTTCCAGCATTTCAACCTAGAAAAGGTGAAAACGACCTGCGCTGAGTGTCGTTTGGGCCTTCAGGGGGTTAAGAGTAATTGGTTGATTGATACAGTGGGTGAGGGTAAGAGAGAAGAGCTAGGTGAGAAAGGGGGAAACATCAAATCTCAAAAAACATTACAAAAATTTGAAAAAGGGTCAAGTATCGCTTTGCTCCTGCGGTCGAGTATCGTTTTACTCCTGCGGTTGAGTATCGCGATATTTCCCAGCGGTCGTAGATCGTTTCGTTAGAGATCGTTTTGATCAGAGGTCGTCGATCGCGTATCGTTTGCCAAGTATCGTTATCCAGAGATCGCGATACTTGTCAAAGGTCGTGTATCGTTTGTCACGAGTGTCGTCGGTCGTCGATCGTTTGGCGGAGATCGCGACACTTGTTACAGATCGGTATCGTTTCAGCCTAAGTATCGCCGATCGTTTCTGGTGAAGGTCGTAGGTCGTTTATATTCGAGTATCGTGTATCGACTAGTGAGAGATCGTGTGTCGATTCAGTGGGATATCGCCGATCGTTTCTACTAGAGATCGTCGGTCGTGTATCGTTTTCAGCCAGAGATCGTTTTGAGAAAGATCGTTTTACCCAGAGATCGTGTAGTCAAAGATCGTTTTCCAGCGATCGTTTCGTTCAAGTATCGTTTAGACCCAAGTGTCGTTTTCCAGCGATCGTTCCGGTTAGAGGTCGTAGATCGTTTCATTGAGAGGTCGTGTATCGTTCCCAGTCAGAGATCGTTTAGGGAAAGATCGTTTTCCAGCGATCGTTTCATCCAAGTATCGTCTGTCAGCGATCGTTTCATCCAAGTATCGTCTGTCAGCGATCGTTTTGGTCAAAGGTCATAGATCGTTTCCCTGAGAGATCGTGTATCGTTCCAAGTCAAAGATCGTTTAGGGAAAGATCGTTTTCCAGCGATCGTTTCATCCAAGTGTCGTCTGTCAGCGATCGTTTCCCCAGAGATCGTGAGAGTCAAGTATCGTGACTTGAAGTTTTCCTTCAGTCATCTTCCAGCCAATTTTTCCTATACTTCTAAGCCATAACTTAGAATTCTAGAGGCTAGGGGTGAACAAGAATTGATCAGAGCTCTTAAGTGAATGAACCTAAGATCAGGAAGAACCCTAGGAAGCCGAAGAAGTGTAATCTCATCCGTAGGGAGTGCTGCCGAACCAAGTAGCCGTTCACACTATTCTGAGACCTCCAGTGAGTCAGAAGGAGAAATCCCCATGGCTTCCGAGGATATGCAAAACTCTGTGCCCATGATTGGCCAGATGTCCATCATTGAGGGCGAATACAGAACTTCTTTAGAGTATGTGAACACCAACCACAATGACATCCCTATCTATTTGGATGGTCTAAACAGATCAGTGGCCAGACTGAGGAAGGCTTCAGAGGCCTACATAGTGCCAAGACCAGCAGTTAAGTACTTAGGAGGACTGTACATGGATAAACAAGACATTCAATACGTAGTCACAGAACACCCCGAAATCATCAATGAGCGTGGTGAGGAAAATAATGATTCGAGCTTAAAGGGATATGGAACTGAAGAACAAGTAACCACTCCTAGAGGGAGATCAACAATTACTAAACTTTGGAGAGGAGACTTAGTTCCCCAGGACGATACTCTAATAGATGTGTATTTGATCAACGGAATGGAGCACTTGCTCAGAGCCCATTCCTCTATTTGGGAAGCTGCTCCTAATCCAGTTACCATCTATGAGTTACAAGATCCTGAATTCCCCACCATCATCACATATTTGGACAAAAATCACAGAAGGTATTGGCCAGTCACTGAATTAGAGAGAGCTGAGCTGAAATATCAGAACATTCCAGTGTTCCCCCCAAGGGACCAAGCCACTACTTCACGGACTCCACATGGAACTTCTCAAAATGATTCAAGTCAACATTCGGGACAAACACAACAAACTCAACGAACCTAGATCCCCATCAGACCACATGTACAATTCGCAATGCCTGTCACTAATCCTAACTACCGGCCACAACCAGCCATTGACCCAAGACATGGAGTTCATGCTCCAGTCAGACCACAGGTAGTACGAGGACCAGGCATACCAATAGGAAGACCCAACTACCCTGTAATGCCGAGACAACCTGAAGCAGGAAGGAGACTAAGGCCGATTCAAGTGGCCAAGTGCATGAGAAATCATTATGATGGCTCGAGTGAACCCTATAATCACATAGCAGAATTTAAACAAGTAGTCAGAGCCGAGCAGGTAGATGACTTCATGATTCAATATGAGTCTTTTGGCCTTACCTTGTCAGACACAGCTTTGGCCTGGTTTCAGCCATTAGATCCAAATACCTTTCAGAACATGGATCAGGTTTATCAAGAAATGATTGAAGAATTTACCAAATCTGGAATTAAAAACAATTCTTCGTCATTAATCCACAGCTTCAAACAAATTCCAACTGAGTCAGTCAGATTGGCTGCCAGGAGATTCAAGCAGTATGTGGATAGATGTCCCATAGAAGAGAGACCAACACAAAACAAGATGGTATCATTGTTCTTAGAAGGACTATTGAACGGAACTTTGAGGTCATTAGTGTACGTGAAGAGAGTTCAAACTTTGCAAGAGTGCATGAAGGAATGTATAGACCTAGAAGATAATCTTGCAGAAGACTTGAAAATACCCCAAGGGAGTGTGAAAAGTGAAGAGTCAACAAGCAGCACATCAAACCCTAAAAACAACGTAGAGGAAATTGCCGACTTGCTGGCAAAAAAACTGAATATGCAAGGACAGAGGAATTATCCCACCAATCCTATGAGAATGCCTATGCTTAGAAGATGTATGCAGTGCGGAGGAGATCATCCTTCTCATTTGTGTACTAGGGGAATAGTCCCACCACCTGCCTATGCTCCTCATAGACCCTCTGTCCCCGGACCACTACAGTATTGCAGCATAGAGCAGAGATACACAAACCATGGCACTGAGAACTGCCCTTACAATAGGCAAACCAGACCCACACAGCCTTATGTGAGACCATATGGATATCCTCAGAACTAGCAAGGAGGAGATGCCTTTAGATATCCCTCACATCAGCCGCAGGCACCAATACCGCGACCATACGCATACCAGGGATATACACAGCCTCAACCAGTGCTAGGACAACAACCGCCCCACCCTCAGCACGTTGTCCCAGTTAAGATAGCGCAACCAGAGGAAAACTTAGAAAGGGCCATAGTGCCAGCCACACCTCTGACTAGCAGTGAACCATATGACTCATTTTACGAATCTAGTCAAGGAACATACCCTGGTTATGAGAGCTCAATAATGGAATATGGGCAACAATATGCCCCATATGCTTATGGCATGGAGACGTCAGAGAGTTCATATAACTACGAGCAAGATTACGTACCATTAATGTACACAGCTCCTAGAGCAACCATGCCACCTCGACCAATGAATAGACCGCCTGTACCTAGAGGACCATGCTACAGGTGTGGAGGTGACCACTATATTAGAGAATGTACATTGCCAAACCCACCACCACCACAACGAATTTGGGAAGGTTACTGTAGCGATTGTGGAAAGGAACATCTTTTCAGAGATTGTCCTAAGAACCCAAACAAAGTCACATCTAACGTACAGATTAACGTGATAGAAGTAATTGAATCGTCAGGGAGTGACAAAGAGTACACTATACCATTAAAAGCCATAACAAGAGCAAAGGCTAAAGAAAACCCTGATAAAAACGAAGAAAATAATCAAAGTGACAAAGAGGGAAATACACCCATCCCTCACAGAGTAGAAGACTCCAAAGAACCAGAAAAAAGTATCACCAGTAAAAGATCCCAAAGATGGAAGCAGAGGAGAGACAGGATAAAAGAAAAAAAGTTATTGCAAAAGAAGGAAAATGAAAAGAGTAAACAGAAATCAACAGAAGAAGCACAAGTGGAAGAAGAAAATAAAAAGGAGAATAAAAGGGAGGAGGTAGGATCGGTATTAGCAGACCCAATGCCTGAAGACTTAGCCATGTGGGTTCAGGCATACAAAGCGAGAATAAAAGCAGGACCTACCATAGAACAACATGAGAGAGAGTATCCGAGAGGCGACTTAGAGAAAGAAAGATTGGAAATCTGCAAAAAATTGATAGAAGTTGCCCAACAAACATTAGAAAAACCCGCGTCACCCTTACCAAACAACCGAAATTGCGAAGAAAAATTCCAAGAGTGTCTAAACAACCAGGAAAAGCCTAACATAAATAGACCTCTGGATGATGAAATTGGTATTGAGAGAAAGGAAGGATCCATAGTCCCTGAAACAGAAGGAGATTGGACTAAAGATTTATGGGCGCGAGTTCAAGAGGACAAGTGGAAAAAGGTAGAGGGAATGGAACCACCCTTTGAAGAATTGAAAGCAGAAAACGAAATAGAGGATTCAATACCTGAACTTAATTCGGAAGGAAGTTTCCCAATGGATGCAAGTGACAAAGAAGTGGAAGACGATGTAAAGGAACTACCCAATTACACCGGGGAATACGAGCACAACTCAGAATTGTATCGCATTCCATCAATACAGAGACGAGAAACGAATCCATCAGTTCAAACAGCGGAGATCATACAACGCCTTAGAGAGGTGAAAATCCCATGTACCTTAACGTTCGAGGAACTGTTAAAGGTAAAACCACATCTAAAAGAAAAATTGATCAATGAGTGGGAAGTCAAGGGAGAAAAGAAGGAGGTAGATGACGAAGTGAAAACGGTGAGAATTCCAGTGGATAAAGTAGGAGACTTCAGTGAAGGAGATGAAGGAAATACCTGTCTTCCAATTACCTATAGGGGCTACACTACAAAAGCCATATTAGATTCAGGAGCTGGCGTTGGCATTGCTACCAAAGAAATTTGGGAGAAATGGGGAAAACCAGCATTGAGACCAACACGTATGAAAATTCAAATGGCAGATGGACATACGGAAAGACCCTTAGGATTGTTGGAACGAGTAGTTTTCACCACGTGCGGAGTGGAATTCGAACATACTTTAGCAATATGTCATTTTGAAAGGCCAAGCAATTATGAAATGATCTTGGGAAGGCCATTCATGAGACAGCTAAAGGTCGTACAAGATTGGGGAAAGGATGCAGTGTACCTACAACACGCAGGAGTCACCACTAGGATCGACCTACATACGTACACATATCAAGATGTACCACCTCTGCAATGGAATCAAGTCCATAAAGAGGAAGACGATCAATCGATTCATAGTATAGGTTCTAGTGACCAATCCTGGATGAACGAGGACACTCATCTATGGATATGCCAAGCAGCAAAAAAGGAAGAAGAGAGAAGAAAAAGTTGGCAGCAGAAACAAGGTGTAGTGAGATCGGTACAAGATCCAGCTTATATGCCACAAGTATTTCCAGACGAAGAATTTGAACCTCATGGTTGGATGGAAATCTTAGCCACCCTCGATGTTTGTCTAAACGAAGAAGTGGTAACTATGAACGAATGTGTTGACGAGGAGGGTTACGACGTTAGTTTGTATATGGTAGTCCTTCAGGAGGCGGAAGAAGGAGAAGTAATTGAGAAAGACTGGAAGGAGGACTACGAGAGCATTGAAATGGAACCAGAACCCATGGATTTAGGAATTAGTACCACCAATATGGATATCACTGCCAATGAACGACATGAGGATCTCACACAAAAAAAGGAATTAGAAGTTGAAAGGGAGTCAGAAGATGACGATAATAAGCTTCAAGACCAATTTGAGGTACCAGCTCATTTTAAAAAATATGAAGTAGAAGAGAGGAAGATTGCTATTCAAATGCCTAAAAGAGAGGCACAACCGGGAAAAGCATATGATAATAAAGAGCAAACCAAGAAAATAGTTGTAACCATGGAAGGAGGAGAGGAACGATGTACTTTCATAGGACGGGATGTCTCAGAGGAAGAAGAGCAAGAGTTAATTCGACTCATAAGAGAATACCGGGATGTCTTTGCTTGGACTTATAAGGATTTAAAAGGAGTAGATCCATCTATATGTGCGCATAGAATCCCCATGACATCCGAAGCCAAACCTTCTAAACAGAGACCTTATACTTATAATGATGTGTATTCAGCCAAGATAAAAGAAGAAATAGATAAGCTGTTGGATGCTGGATTCATATACGAGATAGAACACACAGAATGGGTATCGCCATTAGTAGTAGTGCCTAAGAAAAATGGAAAATTGAGAGTGTGCATAAATCTGAAGAAGGTGAATGCAGCCACAATACGTGATAGCTACCCATTACCGATTACGGATCATCTATTGGAGAGGGTAGCAGGTAAAGAGGTCTATAGCTTCCTAGATGGTTTCTCCGGATACAATCAGGTGGCTATTGATACTGAAGACCAACACAAGACAGCATTTGCCACTGAATGGGGTGTGTATGCATTCAGAGTGATGCCCTTTGGACTCACTAATGCACCGGCTACCTTCCAACGATTAATGTGTCACGTTTTCAAGGAATTTTTGAAAAAAAGCATGGAAGTGTATGTAGATGACCTTTGCACGTACTCCAATCAAAGACCCGATCACATACCTGAATTAAGGAAGATATTCAACAAATGTAGGCAGTATAGAGTCTGCTTAAACCCAGAAAAATGTGTCTTCATGGTAAGACAAGGAAAAATACTAGGACACATAGTTTCAAGAAATGGGATATCTACGGATGAGGATAAGATTAAAGTCATATTGGACTTACCTAGACCCAAAAATGTAAAGGAAGTACAAGCCTTTATGGGACATTGTGGATATTACCGTAGGTTTATTCACATGTATGCCATAATAGCTAAGCCCTTATACGGTCTATTGACTCAGTTCACTTGGACAGACGAGTGTGAGAAGGCCTTCAACGAGCTTAAAAAGAGGCTGAGTACAGCCCCAATTCTAAAATCACCCAACTGGAGCAAACCTTTTCACATTCATGTTGATGCTTCGAACTACGCAATTGGATGTATCCTAGCTCAACCGGCTGATGAAGGAAAGCTTGACCATCCAATCGCTTATGCGAGTAGACAATTAAACCAAGCCGAAAGAAATTACACGACTACAGAAAGAGAGGGCTTAGGAATGGTTTATGCAGTAAAGAAGTTTAGACATTACCTCTTAGCCAACAAATTCAAATTCTTCATAGACCATCAAGCTTTATTGTATTTAGTCAATAAACCTTGTAGCACGGGAAGGTTGGTGCGATGGTTCTTGTTACTGATGGAGTTTGACTTTGAGGTAATAGTCAAAAAGGGAAACACGCATGTGAGAGCAGACCACCTTTCTAGGTTAAAACACGGAGAGCCACCTAGCGGAGTTCCTGATGATCTGCCGGACACCTATCTTTTTAACCTGGAAGTATGTCCTCACTGGGCCGAAAAATGGATCCCTATACTTACACATGGACCTAAAGATGGGATCACACCAAACCGAAAGCAAGATCTGTGGAAGACTAAGAACCTTCACATTATTGCTGGAAGTTTATACCACCAGGATTCAAGCGGATTACTGATGAGATGCGTGGAGGAAGATGAACAAAAAATGTGGCTTCAGAAAGCACACATAAATCAATGGAACACTCACTTGAACGCAATTGGAACATGGCAAACACTCAAGAGATTTGGCATATATTGGCCAACCATGCAACGAGATGCACACCATTATGTGTCAACCTGCCCAACCTGTCAAGAACAAATCCCGGATGAGAACTCTACGTTATGCTATTCTACAATAGCACCAAGGTGGAGCATGCCTTTAGTAAAGTTCTTAAAGACTCGAGAGTACCCTGAGAAAGCTACCCTAGCAAGGAAACGTGCTCTTGAAGAACAGAGCAAGGATTACGTCATCCTAGGACAACAACTCTTTAAACGCGGGAAGGATAACCAGCTAAGAATGTGCATTCATGAAAATGAGTATCTCTCTGTATTAGAAATGGCACATGCAGGAGCTGCGGGAGGACATTTCTCAGCGGACAGAACGGTCAAGATGATTCTCTTTGCAAGCCTGTGGTGGCCAACTCTACATATGGACGCAGAGACATATGTGAGAAGCTGCGAAACATGCCAGAGAGCAAAATATCCCATTAGAAGAGATGACATGCCTTTAAGACCCATGGTTTGTGCAAGAGCATTTACCAAGTGGGGAATTGACTTCATAGGACCTATCAACCCACCGGCCAAAGGATCTCATGCTGAATACATCATAGTCGCCACCGACTACTTGACTAAGTGGGTAGAAGCAAAAGCCACTAGAAAGAACGATGCTCAAACCACAGCAAAATTTCTTTTTGAGCACATTTTCACACGCTTTGGACTACCAATCGAGATAGTGAGTGATCGAGGAACGCATTTCTTAAACGAAGTCCTTGAGTCACTGATGAATGACTTTCTGGTGATTCATAAAAAATCAGCCCCATACCATCCTCAAGCTAACGGACAGGCTGAAAGTTCCAACAAGGTACTATGTACTGTATTGACAAAGATTGTCAATAATGGAAGGTCAGATTGGGACAAACAATTGCATCACGCAATTTGGGCCTTTCGAGTGGCATATAAAACGGCCATTGGAACTACGCCTTTCAACCTAGTGTATGGGCAGGATGCAATTTTGCCAATTGACTTCTTAGTACCTACCTTGAAAGTGGCCCAGCAATATGAGTGGAACGGTCATGAATTATCTCAACAATTAGATCAAATTGAAAAGTTGCACGAGACTAGATTGCAAGCGGTAGCAGGCATTTATGCAGCCAAACGGAGACAAAAGGCTTATTATGATGCACATATAAAAGACAAGGGACTGAAAGAAGGTGACTTAGTCTTAGTATACACCCTCAAACAACATACAAAGAAGCTCCAAAAACGCGGATATGGACCCTTAATTATAAATCGAATCTCTACTAGTGGTGCAGTCAATCTCGCCACACTAGACGGAGATATTCTTCCCAACTACATTAGTGGATGCAGAGTGAAAAGATTCATGGAGCCTCTAACGGATCAGATGCTAGCATGACTATTAGGAGCTCAGAGTAGGAAAAAGGAAGAAGAACGCATACGAGAAGAAGCGAGACAGGAAGCCCTAGAACGCATCAGAAAACGGAAAGAGTGGATGAGAGAAAGGGATGAGAGATATCGAGTAGGAGAGGAACTCATCCCTATGGCTAACTTCAGAGCCACTGAGAACTCCGGACAACAAAGAAGACAGCCCTACTTAAATCTGGGAGCAGGACGAAAAGAGTACCACTTAGTGGATGCTCTCATAGACACAGGAGCAGCAATAAGCTGCATTAGATTTTCTTTGTCTCAGAGACTTAAAGAAGAGTTACGGCCATCTAAGGCACAACTGATTGGAATAGGAGGAAAAGTTACTCAATGCATAGGTGAGATAACTTTACCTTTACATATGGGGAACAACACAATGGAGCAGAGACTCTTAGTGTGTCAGGACCAAGATTTGCTTGAAGATGTGGTGTTAGGTCAAGATTGGATCTACGAATATGAGGTAACCATTCAATTGGCTTTGGGATACATCTCGGCCAGAATAGGACCTCGTGAAGTATTTAGTTTGCTAGACGAACGACCACCCAAAGCTACTATTATAGAGCCAGAAGTTCTTCCCAAGGAACAAAGTCAGGATTGTATGTTAACTAGTACTATAGAAACCTCATCATCAAGTACTTCCTGTGAACACACCGTGAGTCCTGTGTGCACTCCATCTTTGAGTACAGAGAATCACATGAGTGCACAAGAACATGAAATCAAGCCCAGTGAACCACAAGGCACAAGAGAGAATATTCCTCTGCAAGAATTGAAGTCTATGCCTATGAAGGTATACCCTATTCCACATTCTACACTAGCTTGGATAAGGAAGGACCAAAAGAAGGCCTATCTTCAACAACAGACAAGTCTTCAACATCAGCATGTCCAACCAAAGAAGAAAACAAAGAATTTCAAACACTTCAGTCAACCACGACTAAAGAGCATATGGGTTCCAAAGAAACTGATAGCTGCACAACCTGATCGAACAAAAATATGGATCCCAAAGTCATGTACCCAAAAGACGACCATCCCAAACAAAGAACATCCTCAAAAGGGCAATCACCATCAACAGGGTCAACAGACACATCAGACGAGAAAGAGGACATATTGGAGGAAGAAGGAATCTCCAAATGCAATACAAACCGACTTGAGATTCACAAAACAGAATCAGCAGACATACGATCAAAGAAGAACCGCATTCATCAAAAAGGTGGAAAATACAGTACATCCCGCACAAGTGAAGCAAGTTTGGATGCCGAAAGACAAGACAAGTTGCATACATCAAGCAACTACTTCCAATTGCACACATGAAGAGTTGCCAAGATCCAAAGTATGCATGATAGGGCCACATTACAAGGCCAAGCATTCGGCACGTCTTTCTTCTATTTTCGGATAGTCATGCACATTTTCCCTTTGGAAATAGGAGAGCACTTGTACATACTTAAAATATTACTCTAAAAAAATTCACTAACCGCTTCGGCTATGTACTAACTTTTATGTTTTCTTTTCAGCAAAAAATATAAAAATGCAGGAAAAATTCAGGTATTACCTTTCTCACACCCACGGGAAAGGGACGGCACCATGCACTCGGAGCTTCATCGAATTATTAATCAACATATGGAGGAGGATTTCTGAAAAACATATGGATACTAATTCATCCTCTATTTGAGTGCAGATGACATCTTCTGACTCAGAAGCTACACAGCAGGAAGAGGAACTACTTCTTCCATTGGGGTCAATAACCAAGGTCAGAGGACATTGGTTTCGTGATGACCAACCTATCGCGGAACTTCTCTTTATGGCAACCATCAAGATTATGGACAGGGATCACTATTTCCCTATTATGTCACAAGATTTCAAGACCATAATACAAGGGTTGCCACACATCGAGGAAGTATGGACTCAAGCTGGAATTGAAGCATTTTTGAAAATACCTATATGCGTGCCAGACTTCCAAAGATGTACGCAAGTGATGAATACCATGCAGCCGGCCGCTACAAAGATCTCGGTTCCAGAAGCAAAGGTGTTGGACAAGGTGGGCACATGGAAGACAATTCAATTCACTCATGAATTGATAAATAAAGCCTTTGGTTGGAATCAAGAAGGAATTACTAATGTCAAAGAGGAATGCCATGACCCCAAGAAAAGATCATTCCTGGAGATTAACAGAATCGATATTGAAGATGCGGTACGTTTGGTACATCAACACTTTTGTTTTCCTGGCATGAACAGATACACTGCACCACAAAAGATTGTAGTACAACTTCTATCGAATGCCATGAGACAGATAGGAAACAAAGTGAATCTCACAGGTTACGTGCAAGAACGATTGTTTGAAGCTCAGAAGAAATGGGGGCAAAAGAAGTTCCTGAACGGTGGTTCAGCCTTGACTTTATTGATATATGAAGCTTTAGACATGAAACACTGCTTACGGGAAATGCCGACATCAGAAGGGCTAGCAAGGTATGCTAAATCCGCTTCGGTCCCTAAGAAGAAGAAAGCAGTAGTTATGGTAGAAGAGGTTGGCACCAGCACACAGAAACCCATGAGGGGGACGAAACGCTTGCGAGAAGAGGAAGCCCAAGCAACACCTCAGTCTAAGAGAACGCATCTTTTGCCTAAGATCACGACGGCTCAAATGCCGATTTCAAAAAGAGATTTGTCTGCTGCCCTCGAGCAAACACACTAGTATATGCAAGGGCAGGTGAATCTAAATGTCCAAGGACATCATTATAGACAAGCAAGTCAAGTTCAGCAAAAACAGAGTGCAGAAAAAACTCCAAAACAACCTGGGAGATACCAAGAATTGGGCATTGATGACTCAAGTACGAATACGGAATCCAGTCCTGAGAAAGACACGTTAGATACTGATATCAGGACAGAAACCTATGAAGAAGAAGGACCAGAAATCAATCAAATGGAAGTGACACCAGACACCCAAAAGGAAAAAGAAAAGAAGGCGGATGATGTTAAGGAACAGGAGCACGTCATTCAATTGAATGACAATACAAAAATCAGCATCAAGGAAGATACGACTGCTGGGGTTACACATGTCAACGCACCTATTAAAGAGGAAGAACAAACCCCAGTGCATAAGGAAACGGGAGAGCTCCAACAAGAAAAACAAACCATAATCGAGGTGCCTGATGACACACCTCAAGGACATGATGAAAACATGGGGGCTGAGCCAAGGATCCAACTTCAGATCAGGCAGCCCCATGATACAACATTACACATTGCTCAAGGCAAAGATGTGACTACCGGAGCAGAACCCTCAATACCGAAAACATGGCTCAATGTGGATGTGACTCAACTGAAGCCTGTAGTAAAGCAAATGATCCAGACCGCCATGGATACGCAACAACACATGATGGACATAGATGCAGACTACGACAAAGCCATGAAGGAAAAGAATCAGTTTCAAGGTATGAGTGAACAGTTGTCTGCACAATTAACTCAGGTACAAAAAGAGATAGCCACCAAAAGCACTGAGCTGTTAGAAACGCAAACGCAATATGAATCATTAAGCACTCAGCATCACCAACTGCGAAACCAGCTCGAGGGCCTACAGAAATTATATGACGCTACTGCAGCAGAAAAAGAAAGAATGAAGACCAGAAGTACCCTACTAGAGACACAACTGAAATTATATCTGGATGAGAATGATACTTTACGCAACAGAAATAAAGAGTTGATGACATCATTGTTATATGACCAACCAATAAAGCAACAGGAAGCAACTGAAAGAAAAGAAGATGAATTAAGAGATCAACTCGCACAATATGAAGCTTTGCTAAAACAAGAGCGCGCAGTCAGAGAAGAAGCAGAACATAAGCACAATCAGGAAATAGGTGAGCTCAAAAGGCAGCTGAATTCAGCACAGGCAAAATTGGTACAGAGCTACAGTGAAAACATGGATCACGTAGCTGACATAGGTAAGGAGCTCCTAGCCACCAAAGAAAAACTCGGTGAGGCCCTACAAAAGATAAAAGAAAAAGAAGAATGCATTGAAGAGCTAAAGACTCAGCAGAAAGGCAAAGAACCGATCGAGACATCAGTAGTGCCAGAAAAAGAACATCCTACTGACGAGGTAGAGGTAAGCCCTCTATCTCAACCGATCTATCATTCTCCAATGCATGCGCAGATGGCGGATATGCATGATGATCATCCAATGCCATACACTGCAGAAATAAGTCAGAAGGAACGGGCACTAGTGGTGTCCCGATTAACGGAAAATTTTGAGAATGAAGTCATCAAGGTCATGAAGGAAGCAAAAATCAAAGGTAAAGACTTGGAAAAGATCATAAAGCCTTTCAACATTCCGTATGGATTGTTGAAAGAGAAAGCAAGGCAATATATAAAGAAGGTTACACACAAAAGTCCAGATGAGCAGCTAAATTTCAAGAACGACACATTCACGTACACTCAAGCAGAGTTCGAAGCTGCACAACCGGTGTGGAGGAGGAAATTTTTGGAGAAACATCCCACACTACGGGTGCACTGGCAAGCCGCACCTTATTCATTACAGGTAAACCCTTCGTTTTGTCCAATACCACGCAGAAGGGATACACAAAAATTTTTGGATTTACAACGCAGCGGCAATATTAATAAACAGTGGCTGAACTATCCGATGTTACCTAGCCCGCCACATAACTATTTGCCAACCGAGGATTATATGATCAAAACAATAGAATTTTGGCTACAAAACTATGCGACCGTACCAGACTTAGCGGTAAAGATGACAAATAAAATCCTGAGTATGCTACTTACAGTTTTGAAAGTCTTCAAACATGCGGCATATACATTTCTGAACTTCATCGGCATTAATCAAGGCACAGATATACTTATTTTCGATCTATCAATAATGCCGAGCCGCCCCACAATAATGGCATACTATTCTAGACTCATGTTTTTGCCAAGTCCGTATATGCAAATATTTGAAGAAGCATTTTTTACAGGATTTTTTGAAATCGATTCAGAGATTTTTTTGAAAATGTCATCCAATCTGAATGCCAGACTTGTGGCATACGAATTAAGCTTCTTCGCAGATCATAGACAACCGCCAAACGATGGAGTCAAAGCTGAACAATGGAAACAGATCATGATACGTGAAGCTAATCTGCTAAATGATACAGAGCAAGAAGTATACAGAACATACGCCCGGCGCTTATCAAGGCCTGTCGGGGACGACAGAGTTCAGGAGGGGGGCAGTGTCGAGGGTGAGACAAGTAAAAAGAAGAAAAAAAGAAAACAACGAAAGAAACAGCTTCACTAAACGACAAATCTGAAGATGCATCTCTGCAGGAAGCCCCGCAGGGGCACATTACCCATCTCTGCACAGAGCCCCGCAGGGGCGCACACACCAAGGAAAAGCACGCAGCTGAAAGAAGGAATCAGGGCCAACATGTATCACTTATGTGGATGCTTCAACCTCTTTAGTTGCAGAGGTTTCAGATCAAGGCTTACGAGCTACATCCGCATATGTGCATTAATGGCGTGCGTGGCAAACCAAATCAACCAGGTCCAATGTGTGCAACCAGGACAAACCAGAGCGCCTCTAAAACGTAATGCAAGATCAAGATTCAGTCAACACTGACCACTGGGCGCGTGCGCGAAGCAAAGTCTGTCAAAGGCGCGTGCGTGAAGCAAAGTCTGTCAAGGGACGACAGAGGCGAAGAGGGGGAGAGTGTTGCAGAGCTAAAGAGCGCACAAAGCAGAGAAAAAAGACGGGCCCCAAAATTTTTCGAATTTGGGCCATATATTTTTGTAACATATTCATTCTTGTAATATATTTCCCCTTGTAAAGGCACTAGAGGAGTCCTCTAGATGCATTCCCACAGAAGAATAGAAGCTTACCCATGTAAAATAGTAGGAAATTAGCTCTTAGTGAATAAAGTGCCGGTCACTTGTATGAAAGGACCATTTTTAGGGCACTAGTATATAAGTCAAATGTGACTCTTTGTAGAAGACTTTTTGCCATTGTGAGAATAGAGAGCACAGAAATTCGAATTTGTGTCTTCTTCCCTCTTCATCTTCTTCTTGGTGAGCTTGTATGCATGTGGATCGCTTGGAAAGAGTGCTTGTGAGTGTTGTCTATCCTTGAGAGTGTTTCTTTGCTGTAGGAAGGGTGTGTGCGAGGTGTAGGAAGCGCTGAAGCGTAGGAAAGTATTTTCGCGATTCAGTATTTCTGCCATAACTTGAAGTAGGAGCATCGGAATTGAGTGAAACCACTGCCATTGGATGCGTCTTCTCGAGAGCTTCGAAACGCATATGCTATTCGCTATGTTTGGAGCTCGGAGCTAGGAGAAAAGTCCAAAATACTGACGGCTGCTGCACCAAGTATCGTTTCGTCTTGACCTACAGTTGAAGCTTGTTAGGATAAGTATTTACCTCATTTTCATTCTTGAGTAGTTCATTTGCAATGACCATTACGTGAGTGCATGTCTTCATACACTCGGCTAGGTTAGAATACTCTTCGGATTGATAAATTAAAAGCGTGTATCCCCACTATATGCACTTGTGAGGGGATTGAGGTATAGTCTCTTTCTCCGCAAGTCCCTAAGTTGAAGCTTAGGTCAACAGGATGCTCACAAAATCATGGTATAGACTATGAGGAAACATTCTCACCAATTGCAAAGATGACTACAAGCAGGACATTGATAAGTGTAGCTGCTGCAAGGAATTGGAGACTCCTCCAACTTGATGTGAAAAATGCATTCTTAAATGGTTGGATAAGTGAAGAGGTATACACGTCACAACCACGAGGTTTTGAAAACACTAATCATCCATCTTATGTTTGTAGACTTAAGAAAGCATTGTATGGATTGAAACAGGCTCCTAGAGCTTGGAATTACAGGTTGGTTACATATCTTCAAGATCAAGGGTTCAAAGCTAGCAGCTCATATCCTTCTCTATTCATCAAAAGGGATCACAATGAGGTTATCTATCTATGTGTATATGTAGATGATATTATTGTGACATGTGATGATCTAAATGGCATTCAAAGGATCAAGAGACACATGCAAGAGGAGTTCAAAATCAGTGACCTAGGTGAGCTCACATACTTCCTAGGTATGCAGGTGATATACACAGATGAAGGAATGTATTTGACTCAAAGAAGGTACATTCAGGATGCACATGCCAAATCATTTTCAGATCTTTCATAGTCTATGAGCTTATACAGCCCACGACATAAAATGCGAGAAGCAATAATAACATCGCCATTTGACAGATCATGAACTGTACATTTGTCATCAACAAATTTCACAACCAAGCCAATCTTGGTTAATGCAGAAATTGATAACAGATTCTTCTTGATTCCTGGCACAAATAAAGCATCTGACAAAGTGGAAGAACTACCATCAGCAGTAGTCAAAATGATCTTACCAACTCCCATAACAGGATAAGAGGAGTTGTTGGCGCATGTAACAGTATTCCCTGTAGGGGCCGGCTCGAGTGAAGAGAAGAAACTACGCTGCAAGGTAATATGTTTGGTCGCCCCACTGTCAAAGTACCAAACATTTGAGTCTATTGCAGACATGCACTACTCATGAGAAGATGGGTCAAAACTGTGAACAGTAGTGAACGCCCATTCTTCTTCCTGCACAAGATTAGCAGACTCCGTTTTTGGTGTAGAGGCTTTTGCAACAACCATTCCAGCCTCTTTCTTCTTTGCCTCTTTAGCAGCCAGTTTTGGACAGTTCTTTATGATATGATCATTCCCTTTATGGTACTTACAAAACAATTTTTGCTTTTCTGATTTCTTCTCATCTTTATCTTCCTTCTTTGAATATGCAGAATTAGCAGATTTCTGCTTACTAGTTGAAGAGCTCCATTTTCCTTTGCCCTTCTGACTAGCCAGGAAAGCTTGATCTGCAACAGAACAGAGACTAACTCCTCAAATGATAAGGCATTTGGATTTCCTTTCATCATCAACCGAAGAGTAGAAGGGAAACTCTGATATGAATCAGGAAGACCATTCAGAACAGACTGCACAAGTGAGCTATCTGGTATAACCTCATCAGCAGAAATCAACTGTTCCTTCAAGTCTTTGATCTTCGTTAGGAAACTTTCCATAGAATCACCTTCATTCATGTGCTCACTCTCCAACTGTTTTAGGAGGTAAGCAACACGAGCCTCATTCCTAGCTTGGTACAATGTGGTACGTGTATCCCAAGCATCCTTAGCTGTTCTGCAAGAGCGAATATGAGGAATAATGGCACGTTTGACAGACAAAGCTATCAATGCATGTGCCTGGGCATCTCTGCCATCCCAAGGAATCTGCTCTGTAGTAGGTGCAGCAGAAACAGCAACACGAACAGGAATCTGCACAATATCATCTTCGACACCATCTTCTTGAGCTCCAGCACCTATATTCGCAGTACCTGTTGTTACAGGTGTAATAGGACGTCTTTCAACACCTTACACAATGTTCCACAATCCTTTTGCAACCAATACATGTCGCATCATATAAGCCCATAATGGGTAGTTGGTACCATCCAACTTATCCTCAACAACCAACATACGGAATACATCACTACTTTCAGCCATGGCCAGTGAATAAAATACCTTGATGCAGAAAATTGACTGTATCTCAAAAAGTTGAACGGAACTACCCAGACGAGTTCTACTAAACCTGTAGCAGACTTTGAGACGCTTATACTCGCGAACAGAAACAGGTATATACATTTGGCACAAAAAGATGAAATAGCCTACACAAGCGCTACGATAGTGCGTTCGGAGGCCGAAACAAGCTCAGTTCATGATTTCGGAAACACCCTGAGTATGCTCACCAAAATTTGTACGATTCTGAGACTACAAACGAAGGAGTGTCGACAGCGCCCTAGATGAAGCGACGACCTACTCTGATACCAATTGTTGGAGTTAGACGTTTGCAAAAGCACGCGAACAGCACACGGAAGAAGAAGAAGCTTGGAGCACAACACACAATACTGAATGAAGTACTAGAGAATGTACAAAGATAAGTAGCCCATTAGGGCAATAGGCATATATACAAGCCGGGGGAAAAAAAAACCTCCTAAAGAGGGAAAAAAGTGCCCCGATGGTCCTAGTGTGTTCACACACATCACTACCTAAATATATCAACACACAGATGCTCCGAACAATAGTCATACGGCATGTAGGTGCAAAGGTGTCATCAAAATCAATGCCTCCTTCTTGTGCATAACCCTTTGCAACAAGCCTAGCCTTATACCTGTCAACTGTACCATCCGGTTTACGCTTCAGCTTGTATACCCACTTAGTGCCAATGGCCTTCTTGCCAGGAGGCAAGTCACATAAAGACCAAGTACCATTCTTCATTATAGCATCATATTCAGATTGCATAGCCTCCATCCAATTTTCTGAATTTTGTGCTTCATAAAACGAAACAGGTTCATTCTCATCACAGAGACTAGATGTAGCCATAGCATAGTAATCTGATTCAAAAGAGGCACTATGAGAGCTTGATTGAGTACGATATGACAGAGGTGCATCTAATTTGCTATCGCGCAAGGTTTGCACCAACCATTTTGGCATAGTTCTTGCCTGCTCAATATCAGCTCTCTCATCAATAAGTGCATCATGTACATCTGCATCAGAAATGTAATTATTTGCATCATCACATGAAACCTACAAAGGCTGAGAAGTTGCCTCATTAGGACCAACACTAGGCTGTCCACCTCTAAAAAGAGGCAGCAAAGTATCATACATGTCTTTGGAGCTAACAGATGTCTCCTTAGTACATGAAAGCAATGGCTGAATAGCATCTTCCACAAAAACAACATCACGGCTAACTAGAATGTGTTTAGTCTGTGGATGATACAGACGATAGCCTTTACTTTCAAAAATGTACCCAACAAAAATACATCTTACTGCTTTATCATCCAATTTTCTGCGACGTTGTTCAGGCACTAATGCATATGCCAAACAACCAAAAACACGCAGATGAGCAACAGATGGCTTGGGGTCATGCCAAGCCTCATATGGAGTGATAGACTGCAGGGATTTAGTGGGACACCTATTCAGTACATATGATGCACACATGATAGCCTCAAGCCAGAAACTATATGGTAAAGCCTGACTCTTGACCATACACCTCGCCATCTCCATGAGTGACCTGTTCTTTTGTTTAGCAACTCCATTCTGTTGAGGTGTATATGACTATACACTCGTGTTTTATCCCACGTTCAGCCAGAAATGTATTAAAATTAGAAGACATATATTCCCCCCCTCGACCAGAACAGACAGTGCCCATTTTACGTGCTGACAGATTTTCAGCCAAAACCAAAAAATATTTGAAGCACATGAACACTTCGGACTTTGCCTTCAATGGATATACCCATGCATGCCTGGAAAAATCATTGATGAAAGTCACGAAGTAAAGATAATTCCCAAAAGAGCGTGTCTGCATAGGACCAGAGACATCACTATGTACAAGCTGCAATTTCTGAGTAGCTTGAACTGAACCACCTTTTGGAAAGAACGAACGGTGCATTTTGCCCAAAATACAGCCTTCACAAACATGTTTTCCAGGTGCCTCAAGTTTGGGCAAAGAGGACACCATTTCATATTTCTGCAGGCATAGCAAACTAGCAAAATTCAGATGACCAAAGTGTGCATGCCAAAGCTTTGCATCTGACATAGCCTGAGAATCATTTACTGCACATGCCAAATCATTTACATATCTTTCATAGTCTATGAGCTTATACAATCCATGACATAAAATGCCAGAAGTAATAATTACATCGCCATTTGACAGATCATGAACTGTACACCTATCATCAACAAATTTCACAACCAAGCCAATTTTGGCTAATTCAGAAACTGATAACAGGTTCTTCTTGATCCCTAGCACAAATAAAGCATCTGACAAAGTGAAAGAACTACCATCAGTAGTAGTCAAAATGATCTTACCAACTCCCATAACAGGATAAGAGGAGTTGTAGGCACATGTAACAATATTCCCTGTAGGGGCAGGCTCGAGTGAAGCGACATGCACTGCCCATTCTTCTTCCTGCACAAGATTAGCAGACTTTGTTTTTGGTGTCGAGGCCTCTACAACAACCATTCCAGCCTCTTTCTTCTTTGCCTCTTTAGCAGCTAGTTTTGGACAGTTCTTTATGATATGATCATTCCCTTTACAGTACTTACAAAAGAATTTTTGCTTTTCTGATTTCTTCTCATCTTTGTCTTCCTTCTTCGAATATGTAGAATTAGCATATTTCTGGTTACTAGTTGAAGAGCTCCATTTTCCTTTGCCCTTCTGACTAGCCAAGAAAGCTTGATCTGCAACTCGCATAATGGACCTGTTCTGCCTGGACTGATCTTCCTGCAACAGAACAGGGACTAACTCCTCAAATGATAAGGCATTTGGATTGCTTTTCATCATCAACCAAAGAGTAGAAGCAAAACTCTCATATGAATCAGGAAGACCATTCAAAACGGTCTACACAAGTGAGCTATCTGGTATAACCTCATCAGAAGAAATCAACTGTTCCTTCAAGTCTTTGATCTTCGTTAGGAAACTCTCCATAGAATCACCTTCATTCATGTGCTCACTCTCCAACTATTTTCGGAGGTAAGCAACACGAGCCTCATTCCTAGCTTGGTACAATGTGGTAAGTGTATCCCAAGCATCCTTAGCTGTTCTGTAAGAGCGAATGTGAAATAATGGCACGTTTGATAGACAAAGCTATCAATGCATGTGCCTGGGCATCTCTACCATCCCAGCGAATTTGCTCTGCAGTAGGTGCAATAGAAACCGCAGCACGAACATGAATATGCAGAATATCATCATCCTCGACACCTTCTGCATCAACTTCAATACCTGCGGTTCTAATAGTTGCAAGTGTGATAGGATGTTTTTCGACACCCTGCACAATGTTCCACAGTCCTTTTGCTACCAACACATGTCGCATCATATAAGCAATAATGGGTAGTTGGTACCATCCAACTTATCCTCAATAGCCAACATACGGAATACATCACTGCTTTCAGCCATGGTCGGTGTCTAAAATACCTTGATGCAAAAAATTGACTGTGTCTCAAAAAGTTGAACAGAACTTCCCAAACAAATTCCACTAGACCTATAGCAGACTTCGAGACGCTTATATTGGCGAATAGAAAGTGATATATACCTTTGGCACAAAAAGACAAAATAGCCCGCACAAGCACTACGGTAGTGCGTTCGGAGGCTGAAACGAACTCATATCACAATTTTGGCACGCTGAGTATGCTCAACAGAATTCGTGCGATTCTAAGACTACATTTGGAGGAGTGTCGACGGTGCCCTAGATGAAGCGACGACCTACTCTGATACCAATTGTTGGAGTTAGACGTCTACGGAAGCACGCGAACATCACAAGGAAGAAGAAGAAGCTTGGAGCACAACACACAATACTGAATGTATTACTAGAGAATGTACAAAGATATGTAGCCCATTAGGGCAATACACGTATATACAAGCCGGGGGAAAAACACCTCCTAAAGAGGGAAAAAAGTGCCCCGGCAGTCCTAGTGTGTTCACACATATCACTACCTAAATATATCAACAAATACTAAGATGTTTTTACATGGATATACATAGAACTTGAGGCTATGCATCCAACAATTTGTTCTCATAAAAATCCCATGGTCACATATGCAAAGCCAAGCAAACAAAGACCATAGACCTATAATAATAATTACTCATCCAAGATCAAGGAAGAGATCAATAAATTATTATCTATAGAGTTCACCTATGAAGTAGAGCCCTGAGAATGGGTATCACTCATTGTGTTAGTCCAAAAATACGAATGGAAAATCAAGGATGTGAATTAATATCAAGAAAGTAAATGCGACTACAATAAGAGATAGCTACCCAATTCTGATCATGAACCACATTTTGGAATCAATTGCTAGCAGGAAGTTCTAGTCCTTTGTGGATGGATTCTTAGGATATAACCAATGACTATTGTGCTAAACGACTAGCATAAAACAACTTTTGTCACAAAATGGGGGATATACGCATTTAGAGTCATGCCTTTTGGGTTGAACAATGCTATTGCCACATTTTAGAGACTGACATGTCATGTATCCAAAATATTTCTCCAAAAATGTATAGAAGTGTATGTGTACGTTCTCTACTGATATTGAGAACAACAAAAACAACATATTCCCACTCTAAAAAAGATATATATTCAAGAAGTGCAAAACTAGAGGGTTTATTTAAATCTTGGAAAGCATATTTTCATGCGAGACGATGAAAACTTGAAAGTCACATAGTGTCCAAGAATGGGATTTCCATGGATGAAGATAAAGGTGACATTGGATTTGCCTCCTCCTACAATTGCCAAGAAAGTTCAAGCGTTCTTTAGGCACTATGGATACTATAAACGTTTTATTCACATGTTTGATGTGATTGCAAAAGCATTTTATGGTTTTATTTCAAACTTTGATCGGAATGGAAAATGTGAAAAATCATTCCTAGATCTCAAGAAATGGTTGAGCACTGCTCCCATCCCAAAAGCACCAGATTGGAATAGATCATTCCATGTTCATATGGATGCATCAAATTATGCTATAGGATATATTCATACACAACCCACACTCAAGGGAAACATTGACTTTCCAATTGCCTATGCCAACAGATAGTTGGATGTTGTAGAAAGAAATTATACCACCACGGAATGAGAGGGATTAGGAATGGTGTATGTAGTGAAGAAATTTCATCACGACCTCTTGCCTAAAAAATTCGATTTCTTTATAGACCATCAAGCTTTGATTTATCTAGTAAAGAAGCTTTGTACTACATGAAACTTAGTACGTTGGTTCTTACTGCTAATGGAATTCGACTTCAAACTAATAGTGAGAAAAGCAAATGCCCTTGTAACAACTTATCATTTTTCATGCTTAACAAGTGGAGAACCACCTATGGGCATTGTAGATGACTTACCCAATGTCTATCTTCAACGTGGAAGTAATTCACAAGTGGGTAAAGAAGATAGTGCCAATACTCACTTATGGACCTCAAAGTGAATAATAAATATGCCAATGCACTACAGAAAACAAAAATATTTCACATCATAGGTGGAATTTTGTACTATCAAGATAGTCAAGGTGCCTTATTGTGTCACATGAATGAAGTAGAAAAGTCAAATCCTATAAAGATGGCTCAAATTAGTGCGTTGAGTCGATGTCACTCTCCCAAAACCTAAAACAAGTTGTAGTTTATTGGCCTAACATAAAAAAGGACATACATGACCATATCAAAGATTGTGCACATTGCAAGCTTGTTCAACTTGAGGAATACACCACATTGTATCAGGTTACCACCATAGATTAATGGAATAATCCTAATTTCCATTACTTAAAATAGGGAAAATATTTTCAAGGAATTACACCTGCTAGGAAGAAGGCACTAGAAGAAGTATGCCAAGACTACAAAATCATTGGCGGATAACTACACAAGAGAGGGAAATAGAATTTTCTACGATTGTGTACTCAAGCATCAGAGTGCATACACATTGGAAGCTACACATGCAAGAGTGTTTGTAGGACATTTTGCCCTTGTAAGGATGGCCAAGATGATACTATTTGTAGAATTATGGAGGTCAACGATCCACGTGGGCTTTTACAAAATGGGGCATTGACTTCATAGGACCTATTAACCCACCAGCCAAAAGTTCTCATGCTAAATACATCATAGTGGCATAGAATACTTGGCTAAATGAGTAGATTCTAAAGCCACTCAAAGAAATAATGCATAGAACATGCACAATATCTTGTTTGAAAACATCTTCACACAATGCACTATATCTTGTTTGAAAACATCTTTACACATAGAACATGCACTATTGGTGATCAAGGTATTCACTTCCTCAATGAAGTGATAGAAGCATTGTTAAACGAATTCCTCATCACATAAAGTTCTCTACACCTTGCTCATGAAATTACTTAATAATGGTGGGTCTAATTGGTCTAAAAAACTTCACCATGTTGTTTGGGCATATTTGCAGTCTATAAGGCTTTTCTAGGATCAAATCCATTTAATATAGTTTACAGACAAAATGCTATCCTACCAATATATTGTCTCATTCAAACTTTGAGAATAGCTAAAAATTATGAATGGATAGGTCTTGAGCTCTTAGAGAAAGTGGACTAGATAGAGAGAGTGCAAGAGACTAGACTAGAAGTGGCTGCAGGTATCTATACTAAAAAAAGAAGGCAAAATGCATACTATGACAACCATATCAAGGACAAAGGACTTAAGGAAAGAGATCTAGTCCTCGTCTGTACGCTAAAGTAGCATGCAAAAAAGGCTACCAAAACATGGATATGGACCACTCATTATCAATCACATTTCAACCACTATAATCCATCTTGAGACTTTAGATGGAGATATTCTGCCAAAACTACATCGATGGTTGTAGGATAAAGCTCTTTGACAAACTGATTACATACGATATGTTGGATTGAATGCCACTTTGAAAACATTGTTCTATTCATGATTTTAAGCATGGAAAAAAATATGAGAAGCCCACATAACCACCAAAAATGTCTTATTAGACACTAGAGCTGATAGAACCCAAGCTAACTATCCAAAACCCTGACCTATGCAAACCTCTTTGACTTACTAAACCAAAAAATTGGTGGAAATTGTCCTTGATGGAAGAAGAAATCCTTGATCCCCTGAGGCTCAATTTGACCAACCAATAAGGACTGAATAGGTGGAGGACCTCCACTCAATAGCAAAAATTTGGGCTCACCTTAAAAAGAGCTACCATCATGTGGTTTTTAATGCTTAATGTGAGGAATTTAGGAACATGACGAGCTCTTTTGAGCCTTCATTAGTGATTTTGTGCCTAGTGATATTAGACATGACACCCTCAAATATCTTCTACAGTTCAAGTGAACCCCTAACAATTCAATAAGGGAAGTAGTGAGAAGGTTCTAATCTTGCATAAAATATCGTTGTTAACTCCCTCCTAATGAGAAGATGATTGCACTCTTTGTGGAAGGCCTATGCAATGCCAAATTAAGGGCAAGCATCTTCTATATGAAACCCAATGTGTTGGCATATTGCATGAATGAATGCATCTAAATGGATGACAAATTAAGCCTCACCATCACTATGCCAAAACCTAGGGACAAAGAAATGCCATAGCCATGATCCACATTAGGGCATCGCACCAAAGAAGAATTGGGCAACATGATTATTAACACTTACAATTGGGGAAATATGTCTTAAGTATTTGATGAATTCACAGATTGGATGTATTATAAGTTTCAACAAGCACCTTCTCCATCACTACCTCAAGTGGTGGAGGAAGTACCTAGGGAGGTATTTTGAATCATCATAGACCAATTTAGGTAATCCTTGTGAAGAGATGATGGGTATGATGCAGAGATGCGATTATCTTGGAAACAAAGACACTTTAAAACTCCTTAATCTTTCAATATATGCGCTTAAACCTTTGGAGCCATTCCCAAACTTCTATGTCAAAAGAGATATGTTATGAGTTCAAAGTTTGTTGAGAAATTTTCTATTTATGGAAAAAATGTCTCAATATTTTTCTCACTGCTCATAGACTCGTAGCAATTATCCATACACCTTTGGCACACCTTCAATTGAAGTTTTAAGAAAAATATATCAAGTTATTTCATGAATTTAGGATCACCATATACAGAGCAATATACCTAACAAACATGGGGGTTAAACCCGACTTTTTAGGCAAAAGGTGATACACAAACCTGATCACATATAGTCACTCATATCTCAAGATACAAGCCTCAAATGATAATGAAAATTTGTAGGAATGCTTAGTACATCCTTAGCTAAGGGATACAGTTGATGGATTGGACAGTGAATACCCACATTTGGAGAAATGACTTTGAGAAGTTGATAGAGTTTCTCAAAGTGTTGCAACAATAGACAGAGATTCACACATCAATAGAAATAAAGTGTAACATATATTTCTAATAGACATATGATACAAAGGAGATGTGGAGGACTTTTCTAACTTCAAGATAGTACACAAGACACTCAATGAGAGTGTGATGATCAGCTCTTAGCTTTGTATATCTCTCATGACTCAAGTCATGATGTATATACACTTTTTGAACTTGATGACAATTAGGAATTTCACGTAAAAGCGATCTATATTTCTAGGAGATGGTTTGAATTTTTAATTCAAAATAGATTCCTCGATTTTGATCCTAATAAACTTATGAGAATGTCTCCAATCATCTTTTTTACTTGTCACTTAGATAAACCAATACATTTAACCTTTGAGAACTTCAAGCATATGCTCCAAATGAATGTAAAATTGTTCTTCACATGTTACTAGAAGTCCAATTAAGAATTAATCCAAGCTCTAAGGCTTGACCTATGCACCAATACCTCCCATTCAAGCCTAAGATGCTTGAGTCTTCAGTCCTTCAATACTTCTTGTAATCCAGTCATTGCTTTGAACATGTTTAACTTTACTCCATCTAATGCCTTGGTCATCATATCTGCACATTGTTGTTTAGTGGAAACATATGAAAGTTCAATATCCTTACTTTTAATCTTTTTCTTGACATGCTAATAGTGGGACTCTATATGTTTGGTCTTGGCATGGTATATTGGATTAGTTGTAAGGTGTAGTCTAATGCTATTTCCAAAGATGTAAGGAGTAGAAGACTTGACTCCCAATTCTATGTACAGGTTTTAATCCACATAGCTTCTTGAATTGCAATGGGTAATCCTCTCTATTGAGCGTTAGTTGATGAGAGTGCAATAGTAGATTGCTTCTTGGATGACGATGAGATAAGTTTTATACCTACAAAAGTGAGATAGCCTGAAGTACTCCTATCATCTTTAGAACCTCTCCAATCTACATCAAAGAATAGTTTTATGTCTATATCATGTGTATATGGGTAATATAGACCTTCATTAATGGTACCCTAAAGTATTTGAGTATCCTTTTAGCTTCTTCCATATGAGGTTTCCTAGGAGTGTGCATAAATTGAAATAGGAAACTTAAAATATAGCAAATGTCTACTCTACTCAATGTGGTATAAATCAAACTACCCACTAGAATATGATAACTTGTTATGTCTTCAATTGTCTCTCCTTCATGAGCATTTAACTTCATATTCATCCACATGGGTGTACCGGCAACCTTGGGATTCTCACTCTTGAGCTTGGCAAGATCCTTGATGTATTTTTTTTGAGTGAGATACATACCATTTTTTGTGTATACAAATTCCAACCCTAGGAGGTATATCAGTTGCCCTATGTCACTAATCTTGAATTCCTCTGTCATTTGTAGCTTGATCCTTCTAATGCCTTCATCATCATTACGAGTAAGTTTATATCATCAACATATACACAAAGATAGATGAAATTGATTCCTCATAATGAAGAGTGAAGGGTTTGCTTTGCTAACCATGAGTTCTTTCCTGCAAATAGGTGACAAACCTATGATTCTAAGCCCTTGGGGCTTGCTTTAGACCATATAGGGCCTTCCTTAACATGCATACATGTTTAGAAAATAATGAATCTTCAAACCTAGGAGGTTAAGCCATATATACCTCTTCAGATGTCCATTCATTTAAAAATGCATTCCTTATATCCATTTGGTAGATCTTCCAATTCTTGGATCTTGTAATGATCATAAGCACTCTGATTGTTGGCATCTTTACTACAGGTGAAAAATTCTCTTCATAGTCAATTCCTTGTGTTTGTGCATACCCTTTAGCCACAAGTCTTGCTTTATACCTATTGGTGGTTCCATCAAATTCTTCTTCACTTTGTATATCCACCTAGATCCAATGATCTTCATAGATAAGGTATTGGGCACTAACTCCCAAGTATGGTTTTCCTTTAAGGATTCAATCTCTTCCTCCATGCCATTCATCCACTCTAGTTTCTTCTTTGCCTCCTCATAAGATGAAGGCTCCTCAAAGTTTAAATCTTGTGTTAAATAGATAGAGTGTTTAGTAACCAATGATGTATCATGGCTATAACTCTTTGGCTTCTTATTCTTCTCTCTCTCTTGATGGTTTGTTGAAAGGATTCTACCACATCCCTCGACTCCTACACCTTATCTTTTCTTTTGGAGTTCTGCAAATCAATTTTTTTCCTTAGAGTCTTCTGATCATCTTCAAAGTCACTTGATGCCTCAAGTGTGTGATCATTCTTGCTTGAGAGAGTTGGAAAGTATTCCTCTAGATCATACGGTAGCTTGATCCTCCTGCAATCATTTTCAAACTATGATTTGTTCTCATCAAATACTATCTCGACTTACTATAAAGCCTTTATTACTGGGATTATATAGTCTATAACCTTTTTTACTAAGTTCATAACTTATAAACACACACTTCTCTACCTTATGGTCCAATTTACCTCTTATTTTTGAAGGTATATGTGCATATGCAATGCACCCAAAGATCATGAAAGGATTCAAGCTAGGTTTTCTTCCATTCCATGACTCATATGGATTCATACCATCCAAAGTCTTTGATGGTAATCTATTTTTCAAATAGGGGTAGTAGATACTACCTATTCCCAGAAGTAGTTAGGTAGCTTCTTCTCATTCAATATGGACCTTGCAACCTCCACAATGATCCTTTTCCTCTCCTCGCCACTCTATTCTTCTTAATAGTGTATTTGGTATATTCTCCCTGTCCATCTGAACTTAGTCTTTTTAAGGTTTTACCTATTTCATTCTCCACATCCACAGATGTCCTTGAATACTACATCAAACAATCCTTACAACAAGGGTCTATTAGGGATGATAGACGAGAGAGAGGGGGGTGTTGGTAGTAGCGAGGGCAGTCGAGGAGGTGTTACAAGACAAGGAAGCCATCGGAGAGAGTCAGAACAAAGGGAGAGTCAAGCAAGACCAAGCAGGTGGAGCAATCAATGAAGATCCAGCAATTAGGCTAACAAAATTTTCAAAGAATAAATCTTTCTTACAACAGTGATTTTAATCACTAGAAACCATTGTAAATATCTTTTTTATTATTCCTACTCCATTTTGTGCAAGCGGAGGAGTCCTCGAGCTTGAGGAGTATTAGATCTTTCATACCAATCTTCATATTTTTTTAGAGCTCATTTGAGCCTCCAAATTAGCCTAGGAACCTAATTTTTAACTAGGCCAAAAACTAGGTCTGGACAGGACCATTATAAAAGGACTAGAGAGCTCATTTTTGGGGTTAGCAAATTGGGAATTGAAGTGAGAAAGAGATTTAAACCTTGTTTTTGATTAATTAAAGATTCCATTTCTCCATATCTTTGTCTTTCCATGTGTGCACATGTGTGTGTATGTGTGTGCATCCTTGTGTGCTTCTCACTAATGCACTTGTGCCTTCACTTGCTCACGGCGCATTCAGTTTATGCACGTTGATGGTGGAATGGCTTTGTGTCAAACGAAATATGTTGACACATTATTGCAGCATTTTGGCCTTGAAGACTATAAGCCTATTGCCACTCCTATGGAGACAGGTTTACGATTGAGTCTTCATGATGCTAGGGATGCATTTGATGTTGTTCTCTATCAGCATTATGCATTACTCGGCTAGATATTCAGTTTGCTATCTCACAGATGAGCAGGTTTATGCATTGCGTAGGAGTCAAGCATTGGCAGGCGGTTAAGAGCATCTTTCACTACTTGAGTGGTACTCGGCTACTTGGGTTGTTTTATCCCAAGGGGGGATCACTATGGCCATATTTGCATGCTTTTTCTGACTCTGATTGGGCTCCTTGCTATGACACTCGTGTGTCCACTCGTGGCTTTTGCTTCATGCTTGGTAGCTCATGTATATCTTGGTTGAGCAAGAAGCAGCCTACTGTGGCCACTTCTAGTTGTGAGGCTGAATATAGGGCAGCTTTCAGAGCGACAATTGAGTGTGTGTGGCTCAGACGCCTTATGGGTGATTTGGGTGTTGGTCAGTCTTCTGCCACCACCATCTTCATTGATAGCCAGAGCGCATTGGCAGTTGCGAGAAAGCCTGTGTTCCATGCTCACACTAAGCACATTGAGGTGCATTATCATTATGTCAAGGAGAGGTTCTCTGCTGGGGAGATCAGCTTGGCATATGTGCCCATGCAGGAGAACATTGCAGACCTTTTCACGAAGGCTTTGCCTAGGGAGAAGTTTGAAGCTTTCCGCAAAGCTTTGGGCTTACTTCCTTTTGTGGAGTGATTTCCATATATCTTGGCACTCCCTTATACATGAGTGCCAGCTACTTGTTCACTGCATCACTCCTAGGGGGGATTTGTTGATATTTTTAGGTAGTGATGTGTGTGAACACTCTAGGACCGCCAGGGCACTTTTTTCCCTCTTTAGGAGGTTTTTTTCCTCGGCTTGTATACATCTATTGCCCTAATGGGCTACTTATCTTTGTACATTCTCTAGTAATACAATCAGTATTGTGTGTTGTGCTCCAAGCTTCTTCTTCTTCCTTATGTTGTTCGCGTGCTTCCGCAGACGTCTATCTCCAACACAAGATGGATCTACAAATTGAAGAAGAACTCATATGGATCCATCAACGGGTATAAGGCAAGGCTTGTGGCAAAAGGCTTTGCACAAACTCAGGGAATTGATCATGAGGAGACTTTCACTCCTATCGCAAAGATGCCTACAATTAGATTCCTACTTAGTATTGCTTCTTCCAAAAATTGGAGGATACTTCAATTGGATGTAAAAAATGCATTTCTTAATGGATGGATAACAGAAGAGGTGTATATGGCACAACCACCTAGTTTTGAGAATCAAATACATCCTGATTATGTGTGTAAACTTAATTAAGTTCTATATGGACTCAAATAAGCCCTGAGGGCTTGGAATCACAGACTTGTCTCATTCTGACAGGATAAAGGATTTCAACCTAGCAAGGCAGATCCATCACTCTTCATGAAGAAGAGTAATTCTGAAGCATCTATTTGTGTGGGTATGTGGATGATATTATACTTACAAGAAATGATGTAGATGGGATAAAGAAGATCAAGGAGCAGATGCAAGAAGAGTTCAAGATAAGTGACTTAGGCTCACTTACATACTTCCTAGGATTGGAAGTTGTATACAGACTTCATGGTTTATTCCATACTCAAAGGAAATACATTAAAGACTTGTTGACAAAGTTCAAGATGCAAGATTGCTAGATTGCAGGTACTCCAATGGAGGTTAATCATAAACTGAGCTCACATGAAGGTGAACTCATAGAAGATATCCCAGGTTATCAAAGTCTTGTAGGTATTTTCAACTATGCCACATTAACAAGAGTAGATATATGTTATAGTGTGAGTGTGCTAAGTCAATTTATGCACACACCCAAGAAACCTCACATGGATGCTACCAAGAGGATACTTAGATATCTCAAAGGGACCATGAATGAAGGGTCATACTACCCTTATGTATGTGATTTAAGTCTAAAGTTGTTCTGTGATGTAGATTGGGCTGGTTTCAAGGAAGCCAGGAGAAGCACCTCAGGATATCTTACCTTTGTAGGATCAAAACTTGTCTCATGGTGTTAGAAGAAGCAATTGTTGAAGAAAAAGTATTTGGAAAATGTTAAAAATTTGTAGAAATATTTATACAGATGATGTAAAATTGAGGAAGAGTCTTCTTCATGTATGATAGGATCATATGTATTTTTCCTAGAATTTTTGGAAGCTCTTTGATAGCATATTTTTAGAATAAAAGGTGAAAAGGACCAAAATTCAAGTGTGAAAAGGGACACTTGAAAAAGTATAAAAGATAATTTCTTCTATTTCGAAGAGGTTGTTTGTATTCCATGGAATTTGTGAACTTTTCTTGTGTATTTCTGAGTAAGATGTATGAAGAGAGGTGATTCTCAGTGTATTGAGTAAGAAAGTGCAAGAGAACAAAGCTGCAATTGGAAATTCTCAGTTTTTACAGAATCACGATTGTCTCGTCTGTGTGATACAGGTACTGTTTTGGAAATTTGACTTCATAAATTTTGTATTCTACTGTGAAAATGGCACACTTTAGGCACAAAGATAATTGAAAATGTTGTTGTAGAACTCAAGATAATCAAAACCCTAGATATTTCCTTCCTTCTTCATAAATCTCTCACAAAAACAGTCATCTCAACTCTTATTCTTGGGTTCCATTAACTAGAAGGGGCTGCGGTCTTTGCATACTTCCTGGATTGACAATTTAAAGATGTGTAGTTGATCTTTCGTGCTATAATGATTGGAGAGGAAAATTCCAAAGGTTAACAACAAACATTTTTCGGTGCCGTTGCCGGGGAACAAAGCAAAAGCTTCATTGAAGTCTTGGACCTTGTTGGATCTTCCATTGTTGATGGCATTTGAACACATTGAAAAGGTACTGCTCTATAATAAAGAAAGAAAAAGTGGAAAGGTAGGTTTCTTTGCTTGTCTTTTGGGAAAAGAAAGCATGAATTAACCTTTAGAGATAAAGAAGTTTGTGAATTCATGCGAATTGATAGTTGCTCATACCTTTTAAGAGTAAAGTGTAGGTGTGTGAAAAGAAAATGAATTAAATTTGCTAAAGGAAAAGTAAAATGTGATTATCTTTGCATGAGTAGATTGCTTTTTGACAAAGTACCAAGCAAAATTTGTCAAATCTTTGAAAAGATGACATGGTTGCAATCAGGAAAGTCAAGTAAAGTAGCTATGAGCAAATTGATTGATCCATTTGTTTATCCAAGGTAAAATAATAGTCTTGAGAAAAGATTCATTTGTCACTTGAAAAAAAAAGGTGTTGAGTTTATCTTTGCATGAATTGATACTTGTACTTCTTAACACATATTTTCTTGAAAAGCTTTACTTCTAAACTGTTAGATTGCAAGCATAAAAAGTATAACCAATCATGAGATAAAAGATCAATGGATCTTGAAACAAGAAAACACTAAGTGAAGTGTTCTCCTTGATTTAGGGATTAAAATACTAAAAAAAATCATAAAATCTATTAAAAATCCAAACAAATTTCTTTTTACTAAGGAAAATTTGCAGGAGGTTTGGTGTAAATGGTGGAAGAAGGTAAGAGGAAGAAAAATCCAGAAATTGAAAGAAAAATAAAAAATATTTAGAGTAAAAGTTGCTGTTTAATTTTTTCAAATTTTAATCTCTTTGAATGAGTTGGGTGGTGTATAATTGCAGGTGACAATTGAGCTGGAGTTTGTGAAGAACAGTGGGGAAGAACAAGAGGGAAGAAAAGTCAAAAAGTACAAAAGCAAGAAGTTCAGAAAAAAACACGATTCTCATCACAGAATCGCGATTTTCAGTAAGATAATGAAAATGATCCAGGGGTATTGAGGTAATCCATTTTAGGGTTCAATAGTTGCATAATCAGAGGTAAGTAGAATTTTAGTGAGAATGAGCATCAGGTGATCATGTTGGGAAATTGAACACAAAATCCCGATTTTCATTAGTAATGGAGAAATATGAAAATTTTGCTTTAAGGGACAAGATTTCAAGAATAGAACCATAAACTTGCACAAGAATAAGGCTCAAGAAAGTAAGAATTTAGAATTATCAAAAATCATTCACAATTGCGATCGTTTGAAGCCTACAAAAGCTTACATTCACAAAAAATCAGGCATTTGAGTAAGAGAGAGTGAGTGAGGAAACCTATCACAAGCGCGATTTCCTGCAACCACAAAGCAATTAGGAATTTCTTGATCAAGCAACAAGGTAATTCTTCTCACATCAAGTTTTTGCATAAGTTCAAGCTCAAATTTTGGGAAAGGATAAAAAAACAAAGAAAACTGTTGAACACAAAGAATCACGTTTTTCTGTTTTTTGAACTTTTTGAAGGAAAAATTGTCTTTTAGTTGAATGTTCTTTATTGCATGTTAATGTTTTGAATAGGCGCTTCTGATAGTATATTAAGAACTCAAAAAATCAAAAACCAAAAAATTACAAGAAGCTGCATAGAATCGTGATTCTGTGACTAAACTCAAAATCGCGATTCCCAGAATACGACTTTCATAAGAAAATTGTGTTTTTTATGATTGTGAGCAATCACAATTGTCTGGGAACAAAGAATCGTGAAAAACACAATTCTCTTCAAAGAATCGTGACAAACACGATTCCCTTGAAAGAATCGTGACAAACACGATTCTCTCCAAAGAATCGTGGAATCGTGACAAACACGATTCCCTTCAAAGAATCATGACAAACACGATTCCCTTCACAGAATTGTGACAAACATGATTTCCTTCAAAGAATCGTGACAAACACGATTCTCTTCAAAGAATCGTGACAAACACGATTGCCTTCACAGAATCGTGACAAACATGATTCCCTTCAAAGAATCATGACAAATGCGATTCTCTTCAAAGAATCGTGACAAACACGATTCCCTTCACAGAATCGTGACAAACATGATTCTCTTCGCAGATCATGACAAACACGATTCTCTTCAACGAATCGTGACAAACACGATTCCCTTCACAAAATCGTGACAAACACGATTCTCTTGAAAGAATCGTGACAAACATGATTCTCTTCACAGAATCGTGACAAACACGATTCTCTTCACAGAATCGTGACAAACAGGATTCTCTTCAAATAATCGTGATAAACACGATTCCCTTCACAGAATCGTGACAAACATGATTTCCTTCAGAGAATCATGACAAACACAATTCTCTTCAAAGAATCGTGACAAACATGATTCCCTTCAAAGAATCATGACAAACACGATTCTCTTCACAAAATCGTGTTAAACACGATTCTCTTCACAGAATCGTGTTAAACACGATTCTCTTCACAGAATCGTGACAAACACGATTCTCTTCACAGAATCATGATAAACACGATTCTCTTCACAGAATCGTGAAAGACACAATTCCCTTCATAGAATCGTGAAATAATTGAATGATTTTGAGATCTGGTAATAAATTGTTTATATCTGATAAACAAGAGTTAAAAAGGAAAGAGATAGAGATAGTGATAGGAGAATTACAAGAAAGGGATTTAGGACAGACAAATAATATGGAAACTTTAAATGAAACAAATGAAGCATCTCAAACTAGTGATTATAGAAATATCCTCAAGTATATGTACACAAATAGGTTTGGAGTCTTATGTGTATCAAGATGGTATGCATAAGTTTCTCATTAGGATAAGAAATTTAGAAATTCCCTTAAATATACTGCTAGTGTCACAATTTAAGGATGGTAGATATGAGGATAGACAGGGATGTGTGTACATATTTTCACAAGATACAGAAAACTCTAATGACTTAGGGCAGTGTGCAGACAAGAGACCTTGGAAACAAAACCTAGGGCAACCAGACCTTCCAAGACAAAATGAAAATCACACTAATATTGAACAACAACAAGGGAGGAGAGTACACACTTCCCCAAATCCTTTTGAAAGAGAAGCAGAAGGAATGAATGATTTTCCTATTAGAAGGAGACATCAGTGGAAAAACCATGGAAGAATGCTTAGGCCCTATCAAGTAGCAAAATGCACGAAGAATCAATATGAAGGGTATTCTAATCCTCATGCTCATGCTGCAGAATTCAAAAAATTGATTAGGGTAGAAGAAGTAGAGGATTACAAAGTGCAATTTGAAGCATTTGGTTTAACCCTAACTGGACCTGCATTATCTTGGTTCATTCCATTGAGAAAGGAAATGTATCCAGATATTGAATCCTTCCTTGAAGCCTTTATAGGGGAATTCTCCAAAATTGGAATTAAACATAGTACAACTACCTTGATACATAGTTTTAAACAACAAAAAGATGAAAATGTGAGAGAGGCTGCCAGGAGATTCAAGCAATACATTGATAGATGTCCAAGAGAAGAGGTACCTTCTATGGCAAGACAAGTGTCTTTGTTCATAGAAGGACTGAGAAGTGCACAATTAAGAACCTTGGTGTATTATAGGAGATGTCCTGATCTAGGAGCCTGTGTGAAAGAGGCAATAGACTTAGAGGATAACAGAGGACAAGATTTATTTGCATTTGATCGACCAAGAACAAACGAAGATAAAATTCCACCACTAGAGGAATTAGCACAAGCCATTGCTAAAGCCCTAGAAGTTAACACCAAGACAAATTTAATGAACACCAAAATATCAACCAATAAGAAGTGCTGTAATTGTGGGGAGAGTCATTTGGTTCAACAATGTCCTTATCATAAACCACAACATTTGCAAGATAGGATATCAGGAAGATTGGGAAGGATATGAACAGAGAGAACCAGAACTCAAGCCTTGGACTTGGGAAATGGGAGAATTGAAATGGACACAACCACATTCATGTACATAAATAATAATTACATGGCCAATTAGAAACCCCAATTCAAATGAGGCCAGAAGATAACTTGTTATAGATGTGGGGGGGAACATTTCATTAGAGACTGTCCACAACCTCCAACACTAAGAATAGAAGGAGCCTATTGTAAGGATTGTGGCAGGGAACATTTAATAAGAGATTGCCCAAGAAACCCTCAAAAACAACAGAACACATCTAGTAAACAATTAACATAATGGAGCAAGAAGAATTGAGTGATCATGATCAAGCAACTATAAATGCTATAACAAGAGCTCAAGCTAAACAACAAGAAATAAAAAATGAGACACACAGACAGGACCATAAGAAAAATCCTTTTCCAAAAGAAAAGAAAAATAGACAAAAAGGAAGATGGGAAAGAAAGAAGAGAATGGGTAAAAATCTGGATGAAGAAACTGTGGGACAACCAAACAATAGCCAACTTCAACACAGACAAAATACACAGACTCAGGAAGAGGTAAAACATTCACAAAGTCTGGAGACTCTGATAAGAGCATACGAAGGAAGAATTCAGGATGGACCAAACCCTACAGATCATGGGATGGCATATCCTATGCCAGATATAGAGGATGAAAGAATGCAAAGATGTAAAAAAATCATTCGGGAGGCACAACTTAAGATTGTGGAAATAGACAGTCATAAAAAAAAAAGTGAAGAGTCAGATGCAACAAGAACCAAGAAACATATTGATCAGGAAGATAATTCACCAATCACATTCCAAATCAATCTAGACAAACACTGTACAATTTTATATCAATTTACCATGGAAGAGTTGGTAAAACAAAATCCTCATTTGCAACATAATAGGAAAAATTAGGAAATAAAGTCAAAAAGTATAGATCCACAGCAACAGGAACTGGAAGAATTGTGGTACATACCTATTGATAAAATAGGAGGATACTGTGAAGGAGAAGAAGGGAACTCAACTTCGAAAATACAATTTGGTGATAATCAGGCCAAGGCCATATTAGATAGTGGATCTGGAGTGGCAATCATGACTAAACAAACCTGGGAGAAATGGGGAAATAATGAGTTAATACCTATTAAAATGAGATTACAACTGACAGACGGACATATAGAAAAACCCCTAGGAATTTGGGAAAAAGTGATTATGGAAATATGTGGGATAGAGATTGAGCACACTTTTGCCATAGTCGAATTTCCACAATCTACCTCATGTGAAATCATCCTAGGAAGACCATTTATGAGACAAATGCAAATTGTGCAAGATTGGGGAAAAGATTGCCTATACCTTGAAAGCAAAGGAAGGGTAACTAGAGTAAATTTAAGAAATGGGCAATATTGTGACATGTCCCCTCAGGAATGGTTTAAAGTACATCAAAATGAGGAACTGAGTAAAGAATCTGGGAGTGAAGATTAGAATGACATAGAATCACCAATTTGGAAATGTAATGTGATGAGGAACCACATATATAAAAAAAGGATGTTAAAGAAAGAAGATTGTCTAGATGAAAGGAAGTCACAAGATGAAAGTTACATACCACATAAATTTAAAGATGAAGAGTTTGAGCCTTATGGTTGGAATCAGATTTTGACCACAATGGATTTGGCCAATGATGAATATGTGGGAGTAAAATTCCAAAATGAAGAAGGATATGATATTTTTCATATAGGAATACAAATGATAAAGGTGCCAAAAACAGAGGAAGATATGAAGGAAGGAATAATTTTAAGAACTGGAAAAACACAATTTCTGGAAGAAGTGGAAGCTGCAGATGCTATAAAAGACAAAATCTCAGGAACATATAGAAAAAGTAAACACAAAGAAATAGAAAAAGAACAAGAAATTGATAAAAATAAAAAAATAAAGAAATAAGATCCACAATTTGATGTACCTTCAAACTTCAAGACCTATGAAGTAGAAGACAAATTAAAAATGAAACCAAAGAGAGAAAAGAAAAAGGATGAGGCATATGACAATGAGGAAAAAACTAAGAAGGTGGCGATCGCTCAAGAAGAGGAGGAAGATAGACACATTGTCATAGCTGATGACATGACAATCAAGAGGAGGAAGCATTGAGAAAATTGGCTAAAACTTATAGGGATGTGTTTGCTTACAATTATAAAGATTTGAAAGGAATTGATCCTAAAATTTGCGAACATAAGATTCCTATTACTCCTGATGCAAAACCTATCAAACAAAGACACTATACATTTAATGACAAATACTCTGCTAAAATAAAAGAAGAAATTGACAAACTGTTGGCTACCAATTTCATCTATGAGATTGAGTATATTGAGTGGATATCTCCTATAGTTGTGGTACCTAAGAAGAATGGAAAACTCAGGGTATGTATTAATTTGAAAAAACTTAATGCTGCAACTATAAGAGATAGCTATCCATTACCAATAACAGACCATATCTTAGAAAGGGTTGCAGGAAAGGAGGTCTATAGTTTTTTGGATGGTTTTTCAGGATATAACCAGGTGCCAATAGCTTTGGAAGACCAACATAAAACTGCTTTTTCCACAGAATGGGGAATTTTTGCATTTAGGATTATGCCTTTTGGTTTAACCAATGCTCCAGCAACCTTTCAAAGGTTAATGTGCCATATATTCAAAGAATTTCTTCGAAATATAATGGAAATCTATGTTGATGATCTTTGCACTTTTTCAATAAAAAGACAAGATGATTTGAAAGATCTGGAAAATATATTCAAGAAATGTAGAACATACAGAGTATGTTTAAATCCTGAGAAATGTGTGTTCTTTCTGAGGCAAGGGAGAATGCTTGGTCACATGTTTTCCAGAAATGGAATTTCAATTGATGAAAGAAAAATTAAAGCCATAGTAGAACTACCAAGACCAACAAATGTAAAAGAACTTCAAACTTTCATGGGACACTGTGGATACAAGCTTTTGAAGTTTTGAAAACTTGTCTGGTGATAGCACCTATTTTAAAAACCCCACAGTGGGATCAAATTTTTCATGTTCATGTTGATGCTTCAAATTTTGCTTTGGAATGTGTTCTGGCACAACCAATAGAAGGAAGCAAATTAGACTTTCCAATTGCTTATGCTAGTAGGCAATTGAATTCAGCAGAAAAAAATTATACAACCACTGAAAGGGAAGGATTGGGAATGATATTTTTTGTAAAAAAATAAAGACATTATCTTTTAGCCAACAAGTTTAAATTCTTTGTGGATCACCAAGCCTTACTCTACTTGGTAAACAAACCATGCCACACAGGTAGGATAGTCAGATGGTTCCTCCTACTAATGGAATTTGAATTTGAGGTAGTGGTCATGTTGGAGACCTCTTAATCTCCAAAGGTTTGATCTATACTGACTTAAGAACACTTCTATGTCAGTTATAAACCAAAATTTACACAAACAATGTTCTTCTTTACCAAAACTTCAAGCAACACTTCTCTGAGTGAAGAAGTGTCAACTTCAGAAAGTCTGCTTCAGATATCAACTTCTTTACCTGCACAAGTCTTCAAATTTCTTCAAGTAAATGATGCACAAGTATTAGCAATACCTTTGCGCAATCATACTAGTCATTAGTTCTCAAAACTAATCACCAAAAGTTTAATTTGATCATTAAGATCAAATACATGTCAGAAAATGACTCTCAGAAGTTGCGCCTTCGACATAGCCAACTTCTTAACTTAATTTCTCCCAATCTGAAACCCGTTTTGCTAAATGCTTTTAGCCATAGCTTCCTTATCTTCTAACTTAAATTTTAAGTGCTCACTCATCAAAAACTTTACAGTATACACTCAGATCTGATCAAAATACTGAGACGGAAAAGTGCGCTACTTTCAGGCTTCAGTTCTCACATTCTACATATGAATGTTCCTAATGATCATTCTCACAGTAGGAGAGGAATTAGATTCTGAAACTCTAGACATAGCTTCATTAGCTTCTCAATTAGATGTGTACAAAAGGATTTCTGATCCACATGATCAGACAGAGAGCACTCAGAGAAAAACCCGTCGCTATTTTCTAGGAAAAAACTCTCTACACATCTTCCTGGAAATTGTCATCTACAAAATGACTCTATTACTTTCTCTCATACATTTCTTGTCATAATTATCTTATATATACACGACTTTAGACTCATCTCGCGTCTATGACTCTACTCCTTATCATCCTAAGAGTTTAACTATACTTAGCTTACAAGATTCTTCACTTATATGTACAAATGTGTACAAGACATCATCCTGAATTCTTCTTCACTTTACAAGTGTCTTTCTTTGCTTCATTCTGACCATAAGCATTCTCCAAGATCTGTATAATCACCAATTTGTGATTGGTTTGCTCCAACAGCTCCCCCTCAATCACTAATTGTGATTATTCTATTCTTCTTCACTCCTGCCATCTCCTTGAATCTCTGTAGCTTAGGTCCATCCAAACTTTTTGTCATCATATCTGCCACCTGTTCTTTTGTTGGAGTGTACATCACTTCAATCTCTTTATCAAGTACCTTTTCCCTCAAGAAATGATACTGAATCTCTATATGCTTAGTCCTGGCATGAAAAACAGGGTTAGCTGCCAAATACAAAGAACTCATATTATCTCCAAAAATTATTGGAGTACTATGATCAGTCTCAAAACTTTTCATCAAGGTCTTCAACCATATGACTTCTTTTGCAGCTTCTACCATTCCCTTATACTCAGCTTCTGTGGATGATAAAGCAACTGTATGTTGCTTCCTTGAACACCAAGACACTAGCTTATCTCCAACATAACAGAGATATCGATGAGTAGACCTTCTATCATCTGAGTCACCTGCCCAATCTGCATCACTAAACACTTTGATTCTTGTGTCAGAAGTGAAACCATAATACAAACCTTCACTTAGGGTTCCTTTGATATATCGGAGTACCCTTTGGGCTGCAATCCAATGAGTCTTCTTTGGACAATGCATGAATTGTGACAACACACCTACTGCATATGATAGATCTGGCCTTGTCAAGGTAGCATAGATTAAACTACCTACCAAACTCTGATATTTCTTCATGTCATTGAATTCTTCACCTCCATACCTGCTTAATTTATGATTTACCTCCAATGGTGTGGTTGAGGTCTTGCAATCTTCCATGTTAAACTTGACTAGGAGATTCTTCAAATATCTCTCTTGTGAAACATATACTCCATGTTGAGTATACACAATCTGCCTTCCTAGAAAATAAGATAAGTTTCCCAAGTCACTTATCTTAAACTCCTTCTCTATTTGCTTCTTGAGTTCATTGATTCCTTGAGCATCTGTTCCTGTAACAATAATATCATCAACATAAATGCACATGTAAATGTATCCATTTTCACTTGCCTTCACTAGCAAGCTACTATCTGCCTTTGATGCTTGAAATCCACATTCATTCAAGAACTTGACCAATCTGTAATTCCAAGCTCTTGGGGCTTGCTTCAACCCATATAAAGCTCTCTTGAGCTTACACACATAATCTGATCCAATTGATTCCATGAAGCCTTCTGGTTGCTCCATATATACTTCATCTGCAATGTATCCATTTAAAAATGCATTTTTCACATCCAATTGTGATAATTTCCATCCCTTGCAAGCAGCAATAGCAATCAATGTCCTAATTGTAGACATCTTAGCAACAGGACTAAAGGTTTCATCATAATCTACCCCATAAGTTTGGGCATAACCTTTGACCACAAGTCTAGCCTTATATCTAGACACCTTACCATCTGCAAACCTCTTTGTTTTATATACCCACTTGCATCCAATGACCTTCTGATTCTTTGGTCTTGGTACTAATTCCCAAGTTTCATTTTCAAGTAGAGCATCATACTCTTCTTGCATTGCCTTCTCCCAATTCTGTTTACCTTTGGCTTCTTCATAAGTGGTTGGATCTTCTTCTGTCTTCACAATGTAGGCATAATCTTTTGTTGTTAGGAAAGATGTATCATAACTATACCTTATAGGTTCTTTCCTTTCCCTTGTAGATCTTCTGATTTCTGCACTTCTTGAAGTTTCAGCCTCATTTGACTCTGGATCAAATCTTGGCCCTTCTTCTACATGATCCTGCAATCTACTTCTTGATTCAATTTCATCAACAATTTCTTCACACACTTTTACCTTTGCCTTTCCTTTTCTTTGTATTTCTTCAACACCTGCAAAATCATTTGTTGATCCTGTATACCATGTGTTTTGCTCATCAAATGTCACATCTTTGGTAACAAGAAATTGCTTTGTGGATGGATTCCACAACCTGTAACCCATCTGTCTATCATCATATCCAATAAACACATACTTTTCTGCTTTTGGTTCTAGCTTATGTCTTAATTGTGAAGGAACATAGGCATATGCAATACATCCAAAAACCTTACAATGATCAAGGGTAGGTTTCTTACCCCACCATGCTTCATAAGGAGTTCCTCCTTCCAAAGCTTTGCAAGGCAACCTATTCACAAGGTATGTTGCAGTGTTAATGGCTTCTGCCCATAAGTAATTTGGACAATTCTTTTCCTTCATCATGGCTCTTGCAAACTCTACAAGAGTCCTATTCCTCCTTTCTGCTACTCCATTCTGTTGAGGAGAGTACCTGCAAGTTACTTCTCTTTTGATACCTGCATTCCACAAATAATCATCAAACTCTTTAGAGAAATACTCTCCCCCTCCATCTGATCTCAACCTCTTGAGCTTTTGCCCTGTGATCCTTTCTGCATAAGCATGAAAATGTTTGAATGTCTTGAAAACTTCTGATTTATCCTTGATTACATACAAAGTAATCCACCTGGTTGCATCATCAACAAACAACACATAATATCTGGATCCATTTATGCTATAGTCCCTTGAGGGACCCCATACATCTGTATGAACCAATTCAAGCATATTTGAATGCTTGTACCCTGATTTGTTATAAGAACTCTTATGTGCTTTACCTAATTGACAAGCTTCACACTTGTACACCATATGTTGCCCTTCAATATTTGGCAATCCAAGCACCACCTGATTCTTTGACATTTCCTTTATAGCTCTCTCATTGAAATGACCTAGCCTTTTATGCCATAGGTCTAATTCAGATACCTTTTGACTTCCATAGGTAAATAATGCATGTCCCACATTACCTTGGACTTTGAGAGTGAACAATCTTCCTTCCTTTTTCCCTGCAATTATGTTTCTATATCCCTGATTTGGATCTTGTACATAGACACCATCATTTGTGAATCTTACCTCATATCCTTTCTCCACAATTTGCCCTACACTTATCAAATTTTTAGGAATAGTAGGAACATAAAGTACCTTGCTCAGAAGTGTACTTCCACTCTTTGTCTTCACTGATCCAATGCTCTCCACTTTATGTTTGGTATTGTCACCTGTTTGGACTGTATGTCCATTCACCCTTGCTTCCATATCAGTCATCAAGGATAGATTCCCACTCAGATGATTGCTACACCCTGAGTCAATATAAAACACTCTTTGATCTTCTCCCATTGATTCATGAGTTGCATTCAAGATAAGAGTCATGTCATCCTTCTGATCTAATGCATAATTGTAATAATTGTTGTTGTAGGACTGAGATTGGAAGTTTCTTCCACCTCCTCTACCATATGATGTCCTACCACCTCTTCCTCTGAAATTGCCTCTTTGGTTTCTACCTCCTCTACCTCTTTGATTATAATTCTGATTATTGCTTCCACCATTTTGATTGTTATACCAACAATCATTTGCCAAATGATTTGTTCTGCCACAAATCCAACAAGCTTTAGCATTATCTTTGTTCTTACCTCCTCTTCCTTTACCTCTGAAGTTCATCTTCCCTTTTGTAAAGTTAGTTTGATTTGAATTCCCTTCATCATCATTTGATTGCTTTCCCTTGCCATTCTTTTTCTTGTCCTTGGAGTACATAGCTTGACTTGTACTTCTATCATTGTCTCCTTTAAGATCCTGCTCAAAGGTTAGCATGTGTCCTAGCAATTGATTAAGATCAGGAGTAAAATGATCAAGTGACAACTCTATGGACAATATGAAAGGCTTCCACTTCTCATCTCCTCTCAGACCTGTAAGTATTTGTCTTACCAACTTTTCCTCTTCAATGTCTTCATCCACTGCTCCCAAGCTATCTGCAATATCCTTCATCCTTGCCACATAATCTGAAATTGATTGTGAGCTCTTCTTCTTGAAGGTTGTGAACTCAGCCCATAGTGAGGACTTCCTAGACTTAGTTGTATTTTGGAAATGCTCTTCCAAGGCATTCCAAACATCTGTAGCACTTTCCAAACCTCTGATGTGAGGTAGAAGATAATCATTTACAGCCATGTAGATGATACTCCTTGCTTGAGCATCCTTTCTCATCCAAGTCTTCAACATTGCAAGCTCTTCCCTAGTAGGAATACTAGGATCTGCAAATTCAGGTTTTTCTTCATCTCCTGTAATAAATGCTATAAGGTCTTTGCTCATGAGGTGTGCTTCCATCCTCATGGACCATGCTGGATAGTTCTCCCTATCTAGCTTATCAATCTGCAAGCTTTCTCCCATCCTTGACTTTCTGTATCTGCAATTACTATGGTTTATGAGGAGAAAGTGTACCTTTGATATAAGCTTTTATCCTTCTTGATTCTTTTGAACTTGTACTATGAACTTCTGCAAGTTATCTTCAATAATTTGTCCTTGTCCTCCTTTGATTTGGAAGATCTTCAATATCTGCACCAGTCGGAACTTCAATTATCTTTTCTTCTCTTGTACTTCACCTTTAGCTCTGATACCACTGTTGGAGACCTCTTAATCTCCAAAGGTTTGATCTATACTGACTTAAGAACACTTCTATGTCAGTTATAAACCAAAATTTACACAAACAATGTTCTTCTTTACCAAAACTTCAAGCAACACTTCTCTGAGTGAAGAAGTGTCAACTTCAGAAAGTCTGCTTCAGATATCAACTTCTTTACCTGCACAAGTCTTCAAATTTCTTCAAGTAAATGATGCACAAGTATTAGCAATACCTTTGCGCAATCATACTAGTCATTAGTTCTCAAAACTAATCACCAAAAGTTTAATTTGATCATTAAGATCAAATACATGTCAGAAAATGACTCTCAGAAGTTGCGCCTTCGACATAGCCAACTTCTTAACTTAATTTCTCCCAATCTGAAACCCGTTTTGCTAAATGCTTTTAGCCATAGCTTCCTTATCTTCTAACTTAAATTTTAAGTGCTCACTCATCAAAAACTTTACAGTATACACTCAGATCTGATCAAAATACTGAGACGGAAAAGTGCGCTACTTTCAGGCTTCAGTTCTCACATTCTACATATGAATGTTCCTAATGATCATTCTCACAGTAGGAGAGGAATTAGATTCTGAAACTCTAGACATAGCTTCATTAGCTTCTCAATTAGATGTGTACAAAAGGATTTCTGATCCACATGATCAGACAGAGAGCACTCAGAGAAAAACCCGTCGCTATTTTCTAGGAAAAAACTCTCTACACATCTTCCTGGAAATTGTCATCTACAAAATGACTCTATTACTTTCTCTCATACATTTCTTGTCATAATTATCTTATATATACACGACTTTAGACTCATCTCGCGTCTATGACTCTACTCCTTATCATCCTAAGAGTTTAACTATACTTAGCTTACAAGATTCTTCACTTATATGTACATATGTGTACAAGACATCATCCTGAATTCTTCTTCACTTTACAAGTGTCTTTCTTTGCTTCATTCTGACCATAAGCATTCTCCAAGATCTGTATAATCACCAATTTGTGATTGGTTTGCTCCAACAGGTCAGACAAAGGAAAACTCATTTAAGAGCAGATCATTTGTCCAGGATACAAACCAGAGAGCCAAACTCACCTTTAGATGATGAATTACCAAATGCATATCTATTCAAAATAGAAAGTATTCCTGATTGGGCAATAAATTTGGCGCCTGTGCTAACCATGGGACCTTGTAGAACACATAGAAACAACACACATCTGGTATTACAAAGTACTTTGTATTACTAGCAGGGCACCTATATCATATAAATCATATTGGAATAATGGAATATTGTACTCCAAAAGATGAGCAGCATGAATATCTAAGAAGAGCTCATTGTTGGAATCCTTGTACTCATGCTTCCATGATAGTCACCTTAAACAATCTCAATAGAATGGGTGTACATTGGCCTACAAAGATTCAAGATGTGAGAAAATATGTTTCCAATTGCTTTAAATGTCAATCTTTGCAAAATTCAGAAGTTGCAACTTTGTATTGGTTCTAGAAAAATCGAGATTCGAGTGCAAACATAGTTGAGGAGTGTTGAAGATACAACATATATTTCTTGGATCCACTTTTCATCATCATTTGTACCTTTTTCTACCTTTCATTCAGTTAATAAAGCACTCTTGTATAGGTGTGTGTCAGTGCCACACTAGAGAATAAGTGGGATTCATTCTCCTTTCAGTTTAGAAATCCCACATAGCATGCTTTTTTGCCATTTCGTATATAAAGAGGTCTGTATCTCTCATTTTGTGGGAGAGCTTTTCTAGAAGTAATGAGATAATGCTAGTTTGTAGTTAGACTCTAGCTCTCTTGTCAGCATGATGTGCATGCGTACTTGTTCTCTTCTTGTCTAACGCTTTTGACACATTGATGTGCGATTACTTCATGATTATGCTTGTGATTACGATTATGTGCATCATTAGTGATGCTTATGTCGTGTCTTCTTGTTAATTATGTTGTTAATCGTACGTTGATGAAGCACCATTATGTCTGCTGAGTGCTTCTACGCAAACATTTGGGTCTCATGAGATGCTTCTCGGATTGACAAGTATGAGTTGTGATGCTACAATGTCAACAACTTTTGGCGCCATTGTCGGGGAGCATTCTCTCTTGTGAGCATTTGCAGCTTGCAAGATTTACAATAACTTGTTGAGATGAGCCATTTTTGGTGTGATGAAGATCCCCTTTTTGGGTGATTAATCCACCATGTGTGGTGATTCTTCAAGTGACGAGTAGAATAGGAGTATGTTTAGCCATTTTTGTTGATTTATTTTCAATAATTTTATTGGTTTATCTCTAATCATGTGTAAATAAGCTTCTTTTTGGGGTTCATCTTCAAGTTCGAAGGGAGTTCTTGTACAAAAACCTCCATCAATAAACTCGGTGAGCAGAGAACAGCACAAACAAGCTTAAGCGTATGACTCTATAGTGTAGTGTGTCCTTAATGGGTCCTCGGGTGTACTGATTTTTTACAATGCCTATTGAAACAAATATCTGGGGGAAGGTGAAAAGCTTTCTGCAAAAGGTAGGCACTCCGTTTGGCGGGTCTTCTCTGGGTGTTACACAGGCAACGCGTGAGGCTTAAGCAAAGATCATTGCTTCTCTTCGCATTGTGAAGATGATTACCATGAGACAATCTCCCAAGCCCTTGGGCTCTATGGGTTCTTTCTCACTGTACATCCAACGCGGCGGCCTTTTACCTCATCATCATTCTCAAATTAGTTGCCACTAAGATCGATAAGTTTCTTCCAGAGCTACTTGTAGAGTGGAAAAAAAAAATGCACATTCTCCTGAACGGTAGCACACCTCCTAACCAAGAGGTTTATGGGAATGATTAATTTAATAGAGATTATCTTGTATCCCTTAGAAGCATCACGGTCCGCTATCATCTATTTCTATTGGGCATGGTATGGATTTAAAGGGCTAGTCTGGTTTCTAGTCTACGAGACTAGTTCAACAAGCATCTGTAATGGCCTGGCAGGGCGTGCCAAGAACGGATGGTATCTCTGTGAGTTCTCCAAGTCATCTCAGGATGCTTTAGAATGCAGAGAGCAAGGATAAGCAGATAGCTGTGGTGGGCATGTAGCTATATGATCCTATCAGTAGTGTTGAGATGCTATAATAAGTAAAGAGTGTCATGCTACTATTCATGGATTTTGGAGCTCGGATGGCCGAAGCGATTCAGAAACCTTCTAGAGCAGTGTTTCAAAAATTTTAAAATGTATGATAATTTTTTAGAAGATCAAATCTTTTGAGATGGATTTTTTACGAGGAAAAATGGAAAACTTGGGGGTGGGAATTTTGAATCTAATAAACTTTAATTATTTTCATTTTTTGGTACCCCAAGGGGTAGGATGAAATATCATTGTTTGAAAATATGCGTGATCTTTCAACATGATGTGGTTAATGTAATTATCATCAAAACACCTTAGATACATGCCTATGTATGAAGTGGTGTTATTCGAATCTTATGGACTATGATAGATTCTTTTCCTCTCCTCTCATATTTGATGTTTCTTAAATTGAGAACTTGATTGAAGAAGTGATGGTCTTATAAGATCTATTTGGACTTTTGCTTGAATTTGAATGCAAACATTTGTAGGTTTGTTTATGGACAGATATAAAAGAATTTGGGTGTTACCGTGAAATGTGCTAAGAGAATGATTGATGCAAATACTTAGAACCTATACACTACAATTCATGTGATCTTGTGTACATGGACTTTACTTTGAGAGCTCGACGGGTTCTATGATATTCATAAGCTGCAAATTTCGTTTTCTCAAATTTCTGTATTATAATGTAAAAAATCTTCTTTTTTCTTGTAGAAGAACCCCATTAGAACTTATTCACACATATAGAAAAACATTCAAAAAACACACACAAAACCTCAAACAAATTCTAAAAACTCCTTATAAAATACCAAACAAATATTAAAAACACTCAAAAAACCAAAAATTGCTCAACAAAAAGTGGGAAAAAAGAAAGCTAGAAAGAGAATGGAAGGGGAAAAGAAGAACACGAAAATAGAGGAAAAAGAACACTTGGAAAATCATAGGGAAAACAAAGAATCAAAATCAATAACTTCATCAGAAATCAAATCACTTGGACTTGAAGTTGATAGAACACAACTTATATTTATGGATGCCCAATTAGGAAATTGTTCTAGAACGTTTTATGCTACAATTAACCTAGCATGTGAGAAATTTTGTAAGTATTGATGTGGTGCCCTTCATTAGTGAACAAATTTTGAAATCCCCCCTACTCATGATCTATTTAATGATCCTAATATGCATCCTCATTGTAACCAATGTGGTCACGAGCATTTGTTTGTGGATTGTCCATATCATCCACATAAATACTTCCACAAAAGCAACATCCATCATGATTCTCATGTTGAAATAAATGGAAGTTGCTCATCTTACTTTGATTTACTTGAGTCACAGGAACTTTTGAAGAAGGGAGCAAAGGAGGAGTTCAAGTGCTTGGAGGATGTGGAAGGGTCCTCCCTTCCTCTAAGTTTGGAATCTTCTCATGAATTTTGTATGAGTTCTATGGAAGATAAAGTGATATCTATGGCCAATCATGAAGATTCTTCACCCATTTGTATATATAGAGATTCTATGTGTAATAAGAATAAATGCATCGTTGAACATCTAGATCAATCTCAAACCACACAACTCTATGATCCATTGGATGAGAATGATGTATGAATAAAAACTCAACCTTTGTTGAATTCCCCTTGTAAAGATGAGTTATCCCTAAAGACTCACATAGAAGGCCCAAAAGACCCTTATGCCAAGAAGAAGAAATCACATTCCCCTTGTAATGTCAAGCAAATTTGGGTGGCCAAGAAATTACTTAGAGCCCAACCAAATCACACTATGATATGGGTACCAAAGAAAGCTCTTATACAAACTCAACCCTCTCACACTAGACTTCATAATCTATGGTCTAGATTCACCATGCCTTATCATCAAGAGCGACCACTTTTGACCAATGGATCCAAAGCAATAAAGCCAACACTTAAGAAAGATCCAAGGAGAAACCTCAAGGCTAAGACCAACAAAGCGAAGACATATTGGCGGCCTAAAACCTCTTCGTGCAGCATCCATGGGTGTCGGACCCAACCTTGCCCAATGCACAGCATATGTTTAAGATGCACACCAAGTATGCACACGAATAGGGCCTCATCCAAAGGCCAAGCATTAGGCACACTTGATTTAACCCAGGCACAAAGAGGGCACATGTGCATAGATTTCAAAAATTTGCTTTTCATTTTTCTTTTTTCAGGTTGGTGGACAAAGGTGTCATCCATTTCAAATGGTTGATGGAAAAGAAGCAGCTCTTGGAGTTGGACATTTGGAGAAAGCCTCATCATCGCCTCACCCTTGAGCACTTTGCTCAAGACCCATCCATTTTTGCACCATTTTTTGTTGTATGCATTTTTTAGAGTATGCATAAGATAGGGTCACATTACAAGACCATGCATAGACACTTTTTTGTTTTCTACCCATGCACCCTTATTCCCCACTCATGCATACGGACTAAGAAGAGATGAATTAATTCATCTATTTGTATCTATCATCTACATTTTGTCATATCATTCTCATACATCATCCATCCATTATCCCAAAAAAAAGAGAGAGATAGAAAGAAAGAAAAGAAAAGAAATACAAAGCATTCTAGCATATTCTTCCTATCTACATGAGGCAAAAGACACAAATTAAAAGACAATCAACTCCAAACAAACATGCAAAAAGCAAGATGAAGAAAAGCGACAAAGTAGAGCACTCCAACGATGCAAGGATCATGCAAATCAAAAGGAACTTCTACACGTTCTTCCACAAAAAGCTCCATACTTGCAAAAGCTTTGTCGAGGACGACAAAGTCAAGGAGGGGGGGAGTGTTGAAGATACAACATATATTTCTTGGATCCACTTTTCATCATCATTTGTACCTTTTTCTACCTTTCATTCAGTTAATAAAGCACTCTTATATAGGTATGTGTCAGCCACACTAGAGAATAAGTAGGATTCATTCTCCTTTCAGTTTAGAAATCCCACATAGCATGCTTTTTTGCCATTTTGTATATAAAGAGGTCTGCACCTCTCATTTTGTGGGAGAGCTTTTCTAGAAGTAATGAGATAATGCTAGTTTGTAGTTAGACTCTAGCTCTCTTATCGTCCTGATGTGCATGCGTACTTGTTCTCTTCTTGTCTAACGCTTGTGACATGTTGATGTGTGATTACGTCGTGATTATGCTTGTGATTACGATTATGTGCATCATTAGCGATGCTTATGTCGTGTCTTCTTGTTAATTACGTTGTTAATCGTGCATTGACGAAGCGCCATTACGTCTGCTGAGTGCTTCTATGCAAACATTTGGGTCTCATGAGATGCTTCCCGGATTGACAAGTATGAGTTGTTGACATTGTAGCATCACAACTCATACTTGTCAATCCGGGAAGCATCTCATGAGACCCAAATATTTGCGTAGAAGCACTCAGCAGATGTAATGGTGCTTCGTCAACGCACGATTAACAATGTAATTAACAAGAAGAGACGACATAAACATCATTAATGATGCACATAATCGTAATCACAAGCATAATCGTGATGTAATCGCACATCAATGTGTCACAAGCATTAGACAAGAAGAGAACAAGTACGCATGCACATCATGACGACAAGCGAGCAAGAGTCTAACTACAAACTGGCATTATCTCATTGCTTCTACAAAAAAGCTCACCCACAAAATGAGAGGTGCAGACCTCTTTATATACAAAATGGCAAAAAAGCATGCTATGTGGGATTTCTAAACTGAAAGGAGAATGAATTCCACTTATTCTCTAGCGTGGCACTCACACAGACCTATACAAGAGTGCTTTATTAACTGAATGAAAGGTAGAAAAAGGTACAAATGATGATGAAAAGTGGATCCAAGAAATATATGTTGTATCTTCAACAAGGAGTTAAGAGGTAATAAATCATCAGAACCAGTAAAAGTTAGTACAGATTTTAGAAATTTACAGGTAATTTCTGTAGAATATCAATTGATAGGAGACCAATTATACAAGAAAGGAATGGATGGATATCTAAGAATATGTGTTCCTGAAGATAAGTATATGGAAATGTTAGAGATGGCACATACTGGAGTGGCAGGAGGATATTTTTCAAGTGAAAGGACGGCTAAACTCATTTTATATTTTGGATTTCGGTGGCCAACTCTCTTTCTTGATGCAAGAACATATGTAAAAAGATGTGACATTTTTCAAAGAGTAAATTAACCAAGTAAAAGAGATGATATGCCCTTAGTACCACTCATTTCAGCAAGAGCATTTAGCAAATGGGGGTTGGATTTCATTGGACCTATCCATCCTCTTGCAAAACAGTCTCATGCTGAATATATACTTCTAGCCACAGATTACCTAATCAAATGGGTAGAGGCCAGGGCTACAAAAAGGAATGATGCTCAAACCACTGCACGATTTCTTTATGAAAATATTATCATCACATTTGGATTACCAATTGAATTGGTAAGTGATAGGGGGACTCATTTTTTAAACCAAGTAATTGAAAACATAACTGAGTATTTCATGATTAATCATAGAAAATCGGCTCCTTATCATCCACAAGCCAATGGATTAGCAGAAAGTACTAATAAGGTACTTTGTACTGTTTTGTCAAAATTGGTAAATACAAATAGGAATGATTGGGATTTGCAACTTAATCATGTCCTATGGGCTTATAGAGTGGCATGCAAAACTGCAATTGGAACAACACCATTTAATTTGGTATATGGACAAAATGCAGTTTTGCCTTTGGAATTTCTCATTCCAACATTAAAGGTGGGAAATCAATACAAGTGGACTGGACATGAGTTATCTGAAAGAGTGGTGGAATTGGAAAAACTTGGAGCTTCTAGACTTCAAGCAATTATGAGCATATATGCAGACAAAAGAAGGCAAAAAGCATATCATGATGTTCATATTAAAGAAAAAGACTTGCAAGTAGGGGATCTAGTTTTTGCATATACAGTGAAGGAACATCAGAAAAAATTTCAAAAGAAGGGGCATGGACCTTATATTATCAACCAAATCAGTAACAGTGGAGCTATCCAATTAGCTAATATAGATGGAGAAATCATGCCAAATTTCATAAGTGGATATAGGGTAAAAAGGTATGATCTTCCATTAACTGTTCCTAAATGGAGAAGAATACATCAAGCTCAAAACAAGAAAAAAGAAGAGGAAAAAATTAGGAATGAAGCCCAACAATAAGCAAAGGAAAGAATACGAAAGGCTAAGGAGCTTAGAGAAGTTTTCTTATGTGAAACACCTTCAAGAGTAAGAGAGCATCTGCCTGTTATAACAATGAATCTTCATAATGAGCAAATCAAGGTTTTGATAGATTCAGGTGCACAAGTTAATTTGATCAGTTCAGTTTTGTTGGATAAGTTCAACTTTAAAAGGACTAAGAGTAAAACATTTATCAAAACACTGGAGGGCCAGATAATAAAGCTTGTCTTCACCAACTATTGAAGTTAAGTTCAATGAAGAGAATATGAAAATAGATTGTGAAGAATGTTGATCATATGATGATTGAGAAATTGATTCTAGGACAACCATGGTTAAGGCAAGGTAAAGTAATTTTAGATTTTGAAAATATGAAGCTTAAATTGACAATAAATGACAAAAGGTTTTTAATGTTTTTATTGAGTTATGAAGAACAAGGAAATCAACAGGACATCTATGACTCAGATTTGGAAGGATTTACTTTTCCACTAGAAGCTACAAAGGAATCACAAACAAAAGCTCTCCATGACCAAATCTACTTCAGAAAAAAACAGGAGAAAATTAAAGGAATCAAATATGTTGAAAAGACAGTAGAAAGGTGGAAAGTATGGAATAATCCGAAAAATCTAGGCATCAATACAGAAAGGATGAGGAAACCAAAGACATCCAAGTGTTGTTCATCAAAGAGACTCATCAACACCAAATGGAGGGGAAAACTGAAGACATCCTAGCATAGTTTATCAAAAGAAGATTGTATTTTTGGGTGAAAAAATCAGACTTGCTTCAATGGAGAAAAAATAAGGATGAAGATACGAAAATAGTGCAAAAACATGAAGAGCTACCAATGAAGGGAAGGACAACATTGTTATCAAATATACACTTTGGATTCTTACTCAAGGACTCAAAATTTCATAAAGATGGATTTATGACACTCTTGAAATTATTTCCATGTACTTTACATCATTCTTTTTTCTAGGAAAAAGAATAGGAGGGGAAGTGATGAAAGAGGAAATTATTAAAAATTTGAGAAAATCATTAAAAATTTTTCTTTCATAAGTTATAAAGCACCAACAAGATATAGGTTATAATTCAGCAGGATTAAGCAGTCATTGTGTAATTATTTCTTCTTTTGGATTTTTTTTTCTTATATCTATCTAAATTCTTTTAAATTTCATTCATTATTTTCTTATTTAAAAAGGGAGAGCACTAGATATCTTGCTAACACATGTGATGATCACTTCAATTGTGTTGTACCTGTGATGCAAATAAGAAAGTCATTGTTTATCTTTTATTTTTTTCTTGAATATCATTTTATCTCAAGACAAAGGTGTTCTCTTTTATATCTCCTGTGACTTATGTGGTGGGAGTTTGTGGTGTGATGTGTTATATGTCTTTCAGAATGGTGAATGCAAAAGAATTACCTATTCATGACTTCAAAGCACAAGCTGTGACATTGTCAAGAGGACACTGGTTTTTGGACAGTGAAGCAATAACGGAAGATGTAGAGCTAGAATCTGATGAAGAACAGGATATCCCAGAAGCTGAGAAGATAGCCAAAGAGCTGAGGGAAACTATCAATATCATTGGTTAGCATATCTTTATAGTGGTAATTGGAGGTCATAAATATACCATGCTATGTCAAGAATTCTACAAATTTCAAAAAGTGGCAGCTAATTATAAAAGATGGAAGGCAGTGGGGTTACATAGACTATTGGATGAACCTCTCTTCTTTATAGATTTTGAGAGAGTGTCACAAGTCATGTCTAGTCTGTTGGAAGTGGGCAAAGGCAATGATGAATACTTCAGATGTTTAGTTAAGGACAAAGAGAACAAAGAGGTACAGATCACCATAAAAGTAGAACACATCAGGGCAGCTGTGAGGCTTTCCTCAAGAGACTTGCGAATGATGTGTGTGCCACTCTCCTCCCATCCATTTATATCCTCTTGTATCTAAAATAGCAGTGATCTGGAATGTTCTAGCGTCGATATGTGGCTAGCATGCAACACTCATCCCCACTAACCATCAAATACCTTAGGATATACCCCCGAGCTTAGGACCTTGGCTAACTAGCCCTCATCCCACACACACATGGAATGGTCTCTGTAGACCAATGTCTGACAGCAACTCTTCGATTCTATCCCCTGGGAACCAAATTGGATGGCAGTTTGGTCAAGAAGAATGCATCCTCATATGCTAGATATTCAAAGTTTGTGGACTTCAAAGGAAAAGAAAATGAAGAATTTGCCACTAGAATGTTTCTTCAGTATCTGTGTTTTCCAAAGTTGCCAAGATATACAATGCCGCATAAGCCAGTGACATTGGTTATGTTCAATAATAAGGACAAGACTAAACCATTTGGAGTAATGGATGTAACTCCCTACATTCATGACCAATTGAAGGAAGCAGCAATGCATTGGGAGCAGAGAAATTTTATGAATGGAGCACAATTCTTAACAAGAATTATATACCATGTTTTAGGTATGGAGGATCATTTGAAGTTGGCTCCAAAAGCTCAATATTTCAGGATTTTGATGGCAGGAGTTAAAAGTCCTTCAAAGATGATGTCTATAAGAGAAGCAGAAGTCCAGACAAGCATGAGGGGATCAGGAAGGAAAAGGAAAGGGGTATCAGACAAAGTAATTCCAGTCAAGAATAGAAGACTACATCCAAGGAATGTGGTCTTGGAACAGGAAGAAGTGACAAAAGAGGAATGTGAAGCAGCTCAGAAAGAAGTTCAAGCCTCAAAGGAACCCCATCCACCTCAAACAAGCAAGGAACAAATTTATTCTTATTTAACTCAAGGTAATAATAAGAGGGAAATCTATGAAGCTCAGTATCAGAAAATGTTGGAAGATTATTCATGTAAAGCAACTAATTGGCTACAAGAAGAGGTGGAACATTATGAAGAATTACATGATCAAATGATGGCTGCAGAAACTGAAGAAGTGTTTGTCAAAAAGGAAGTGGAATTAATGTCTTTTTTTAAAGAATTACAAGGTCCTCCAGAGACTGGAACTACAGTAGTAGTAAAAAAGAAGGTCCAGAAAAAACCTATTCAGAAAAAGAAGTTAACCAAAAAGAATAAGGGAAAAGTAGTTGAATATGTACAAATGGAAGAATCAGTAAAATTATTAGCAGAATTATCACCAGAAGAAAAGAATCAAAATAAATCTGTTGGAATAGAAGAGCACGGAATGGAGAAACAAGGGTTGGCTGGTCCTTCACAATTTTCTTCAGATATTGAGAATTTCCTTTTGAAGAGTTTAAACCTCTCAGTACCCAGCACACCAGTAACAATAGTACATGCCTCTGTAAAAAACAAAACACCAGAGGAATTGAGCAAAAAGTCAAAAGGGATACAAGTCTATGAAGAATCAACAAAACAACTTAGTCCTGGGGAGGAAAAAAGGAAATTAAAAGGTAAAGAAGTAATGATGGAAGAAGGGGTTGAAGCAAGGAAAGAACTCAGCAGTGGACTGATGGACACAGGATTTCTAGCTATATGGACAAAACCCTCACAACAACCTCATTATCAACAATATGAGGAAAAACAAGGATTGGAAAGCAAAACACAATTATAAAGTCAGCAGCAGAGTCAAGAGGATGGAAGCAAAAAGAAAGAAAAGGTTGCAATATTAGAAAGATAAAAAAGAACAGATTCTAAGGAATATACAGAAGGGAAAACAGAAACACAAATAAATCAGAGTATAGAGGAGGTACTTTTTTATCTAAATCATAATGAAGAGTCCACACATACAGGTAATCACGAAAAGGAAGAAGAATTAGACTTTATGGAGATAGATAAGCAGGAGTAGAACAAAAGGAGCAGCAATTGAGTGATCAAATAAAGAATTCAGTGGAGAGTGACTCAACCTCAATTCAGGGAAACAAAGTCCAGGAAGAGGAAAGACAAGTTATTCAAGAAAAACAACAGGAAATTGAAGAAAAGAAGGCAGAAGAGATGGAAGAAGAAAAAGACTATGAAGAGGAAGAGAATCAGGTTACAAAATATGAGGAAGAGGATGGAAAATATAAAGAGGAAAAGCAGATAGAAGTGAAGCAAATTGAGTTGGAAACTGGCCTTGAAAGGATACTAAAGGATATCAGATCTGCATGTAAAATCATCATGAGTAACATAGAACAATTCAGACCTTCCAGCAAAAATATGATTATATCAGGGATGGTGGCTGAGTCAGAATTTGTAAAAGGTAGTATGATCATCAAAGAGCAAAAGAAATAAAAGGAGCATCTGGAAGATCAGATTAGGGTCATCAAGGAAAAGAATGAAATTTGTCTCAAAGAATAATTTCATTAGAAGAACAAGAGGTTCAAACAAAATTCAATTTCTTGAAAACAAATGTACCAAGCAGTTGGAGCATATTAATAAAATGGAAATGGAATTAAAGAAAATGGAAGGAAGATTTAGAGCTCTTCAGAGTTCATTTTAGATAATGGTCAAAGCTAATGAAGACATAAATAGATTGTTGATAGAGGAAAGTCAGATGAAAGAAGAAAGTCAGACTGTACAAAGAACCCAAAATGAGAAGGAAGAGTTGAATAAGGAAATTCTAAGGTTACAAGCAAAATTGAAGGAAGCCAAGGAAATGGAGAAACAAGCTAGTGTGCATACTACCAGTGCAATGAGAGGATATAACAATTTACATTTGGAAATAACAAAAGAAAGGGGTAAATGGAAATCAGAGAGAGAGAGAGCAATTGATATCTCAGAATCAAGGATTAATGTTGATGGTGGAAAAGTTACAAAAAAACTTAGAATGCTCACAAAAACAAGTTGGAGAACAGGTAGTGACCACACAAGCAGAGGAATATGAGGGAGGAGAGGATAACAGGTTTCAAAATCAAAATTCTGGAGAACATGGTGAACAAGAAGGTAAAGTTATTGAAGAATATTTAGATGAATTTGTTCAGAAGCTTTTAACAGACAGCGAATCAAGAATGGAGTTCATAAGGAAAATGCATAATAAGTATGAGGAACAGATTGTAAATTTTGCTCTAAATAAAGGAGTAAATACAGATCAACATCATTGGGCAGCTGATGGGTTAGGAATACCATTCTGTATGATTATGGAAAATGTAAGGAATTATCAGATTGCAAGAGTAGGACTACCACCAAACAAATATTTGGAATATGAAGAAGATATTAATGTCACCAAGGAGTTGTTTGAAAAAGCTAACCCTAAATGGAGGAACAGATGGTTGGATGCCAACAAGGAATGCAGGAAGATCTGGAAAGAGGCACCTTTGCAGTTAAATATAAATCCGGCCTATTGTCCAATAGCTAGAAGAAGAGAATGGTCAGTATTGTGGGAAAGAAGAAATGCGGGACAACTTCCAGCAAAATGGCTGAATTTTCCAAAAATAGCAGGACCAAAAGCAAGAACTTGGCCAACTAAGAAGTACATGATTGACACAACAGAATCTGTTATATCCACATACAAAGATGTAAATGATTCAGCTTGTATTTTGTTAGTAAGAGTGATGCGACTTGTGGTGGCCTGCATAGAAACATTCACAGACACAGAAGTAAGGACTCTCAATTACATTGGATTCAACTCACCTACAGATGCTTTACTCTTTGATTTAAATGAAACACCATATAGAATTTGTTTAATGGCATATTACAGCAGAATAGTATTTTTGGGAAGCCATTATCTTCAAATTTTTGAAGATGCTTTTGACTATGGGTTTTTTGAAAGGGAGTCAAAAATTTTTGGGAATCTATCAGTAGTCACTAAATCAAGATTCACTACATATGAAGCTGCTTATATAGAATACTTGAAGAAAGATGTGATAGACAGACCAGTGGCAGCAGTACAATGGAGAAAAGCTTTGTTTGAAATGGTGAACAATTTGAATATTACAGAAAGAATAAGTCATGATTTGTTATCTCAAGTTTATCAAAGAAAGAAGAAATGGAGGAAGCTCTCATTACTTTTTTGTCAGAATATTTTTTGTCAGGAGCCAAAAAGTCTAGGAGGGGAAGGATGTTAGAAGAAGCAATTCTTGAAGAAAAAGTATTTGGAAAATGTTAAAAATTTGTAGAAATATTTATACAAATGATGTAAAATTGAGGAAGAGTCTTCCTCATGCATGATAGGATCATATGTATTTTTCCTAGAATTTTTGGAAGCTCTTTGATAGCATATTTTTAGAATAAAAGGTGAAAAGGACCAAAATTCAAGTGTGAAAAGGGACACTTGAAAAAGTATAAAAGATAATTTCTTCTATTTTGAAGAGGTTGGTTGTATTATTTTGATGCTATCCAAGTAATGTGAGAGCTTTCCTGCAGAAAATCGTGTTTTCTCCTTCCATGAACTTTCTCTTGATTTGTTGAGTCTTTTCATTGTATAATCCATGGAATTTGAGAACTTTTCTTGTGTATTTCTGAGTAAGATGTATGAAGAGAGGTGATTCTCAGTGTATTGACTAAGAAAGTGCAGAAGAACAAAGCTACAATTGGAAATTCTTAGTTTTTACAGAATCACGATTGTCTCGTCTGTGTGATACATGTACTGTTTTGGAAAGTTGACTTCATATTTGTATTCTATTGTGAAAATGGCACACTTTAGGCACAAAGATCATTGAAAATGCTGTTGTAGAACTCAAGATAATCAAAACCCTAGATATTTCCTTGCTTCTTCATAAATCTCTCAGAAAAACAGTCATCTCAACTCTTATTCTTGGGTTCTATTAACTAGAAGGGGCTGTGGTCTTTGCATACTTCCCATATTGACAATTCAAAGACGTGTAGTTGATCTTTTGTGCTATAATGATTGGAGAGGACAACTCCAAAGGTTAACAACAAACACATGGTCATCTAAGAAGCAACAAATAGTTGCACTCTTTTCCATAGAAGCTGAATACAGAGGTCTTGCTATAGCTTCTCAAGAAGCAATGTGGATGAAGACACTATTTACAGATCTTGGATTGGAGATTGGAACTCCAAGTATTTTTGGTGACAACATGAGTTCCATTCACTTAGCTACCAATCCAATTTTTCATGCAAGGACTAAACATATTGAAATGCACTATCAATATGTAAGGGAAAATTGTTGAGCAAAGATATTCAACTATCCTATGTATCAACTCATTTACAATGTGCAAATATACTCACAAAGGCATTGGATGGAACAAAGATGAACAAGTTCAAATTGATGATTGGTCTACAGGAAATCAAGGAGCAATGAAGACTAAGCATGTTAAGCTTGAGAGGGATTTGTTGGTGCAATTATACCCAAGCTCACATGCTTGATCATTTCACTTATGCTTAACGTATTGGCATAACCCATGAAAGGCTTCATATGATCAAGCTCTTGTGAAAGTACTTCACATTTATCCTTGTAAAAGTGGATTATACCCACAAGGAGTTAGGAAGCTCTAAATCACATATCACTTGGTTTTTGAGCAATGAGAGAATCTATCCTATATGTTAGCATTCACCTTACATGTAGACGTTTAAATTTGAATTCAAACTTTAGCTCCAAGTTCAACTATAAGAAGAAGATCAAGAAGGCTCGTGTGTATGTCGAGGTTGAGAGACCATTTTGTAGTAAATCTATTGTGAAGTGAGAGCTCACCTCATAGCTCTTTCAACTCTCACAGATTGAGCAATGCATGATTGCCAATGACATTCTATTTGTACATGTTTAATACATATATGATCATTACATTCTCATCTTACTTCTCTGTCATAACTCCATCAGAACTGTGATCTTCTCAAAGCTTGTTCTTAGTGTGTGGTTTCTTATTTGCAATGATTTAAAGCATGAAAGAATCAGAATACTCTCTATTATAATCCTACAAAGTTTCGTTATAATTGCTTCTTGGGATCATCAGAGATTAGCATATCTTTGCTCACTAGTCTGATAATTGTTGCAGCCTGTGAATGTCAGGATGGAGATGTGATTTGCTAAACATCTTTCTCTGCATGTAGTCCACCATTTTTTATGAAATTACTCATGATTGTTAGCTTATTAAGTCAATTAGAGTTCCCCAAAAGGAATTAAACAAATTGTTGTTGTGTTATGTGAATTGTTGAAAACACTGAACATGTGTATGAACTAAAATAACAAGTTTTTTACTCTTGGATCAACTCCTACCTATGTGTTTTGATTCATCTTTTTGAGAGTGATCTTACAAGGTACACAGGGTGTCTAATACATCCTTTGGAAAGCTAAAAGGGCCACCACATATCTCTGGAGTTCATTTGGCTGATGTAGTGCAAAGTTTTTGCAGCATCACTTCATCTCCTTCAAGTACAAATCCATCCTCATAATGGTATCACAGCAAGGTTGGACAACATGGCAGGTGGATTTCCTTCATCAATTGACAAATTCAATAGAGGTAACTACTCAACCTGGTCTTTAAGGATGGAAGCTTATCTTCAAGGTAGGAATCTATATGCTTATATAGCTGGAGATGAAGTTATGCCAAGTTTCAGGAATAAAGGTCAACCTAGACAAGAAGAGCAAGAAAGATTGAGCGCATGGTGCTCTACAACACACTTATGGGACAACTACTTACTCAAGAGGGCAAGCTCATGAAGAATGGAGAAGGTTCCAAAGGTAATAAATCTTTTGCTTTGCATACTGATAAAAATATAGCCAAAGAGAACAAAGGGAAAGGAAAGAAAGTGGATGATGAATTAGGTACAGACCAAGCTAACTATGTAGGTAGAGGAAGACATGGTAGAGGTAGAGGCAGAGGAGGAAGACAAGGTAGGGGGAGAACCCGAGACTCTAATCCTTGTTCTATTTGTGGATTATCACACAACAAAGAACTGCTTTTGGAATTCCAAGAATCAAAGAGGAAGAGGCTACACTAGAGGAGGTTATGGCTACTCAAGAGGAAGGTTCAACAAGTTCCATGGCAACCACAACAACTACAACAATTCAGCCTACCAAGGAGGATACAAAGGGAGAAGAGATTACAAAAATACACAGAAGACTCTCTACTTCTCATTAATATGAAAAATGACAATGCCACAAGGTTAATCGGATGAGCATGTTTTCTACATAGATTTAGGCTGCTCAAATCATGTGGTAGGAAACGTGGCCCTCCTATCAGATTTAGAAGATCTAAGCATGAAGTGCAAACGGGTGATGATACAAAGCATGTGGTGGAGAAAATAGGAAATGTAAAAGCACCTTACGAAAATATCAACCTACTTATCAAGGTACTCTGTGTCCCTACCATCACAAAGAACTTGATAAGTAGGACAGATTATGGATAAAGGCCTACAAGTAAGGTTCAAAAAAGGAGGAGCATTTGTTGAAGATCCAAGTCAAGGATTTAGGAGGATTGCAAAGGGTGAAAAGAGAGGTAGATTATTCACATTTGAATTGCAAGACACTAGGAACATTGATCTCTTTAATTATGGTAGTCAAACACTCACGGCATTGGAAATATGGCATAAAAGTATGGTAGTCAAACACTCACGACATTGGAAATATGGCATAAAAGGTTAGCACATATTGGTGAAAGATCATTCAAGAAAATCTGCAAGGACCAAAGTGTACTTGGACCCCCTAATCTATCAAGCAACGCATGATTTATAAGTGTAGTGCATGTCAATTTGGAAAGTCTCACAAGTTACCATTGATAAAGAAAGGATATATGCATGGAGATCTCTTGGATTTGGTTCATACACATGTATGCGGACCTAGCAAGGATGCTTCAATATCTGGATCAAGTTATTATGTCTCCTTCATTGATTATTGCAATAGATGGACTATACTATACTTTATGAAATGCAAGGATGAAGTCTTTTCATGCTTCAAAAGATATTTAGCTCTTGTGGAGAACCAAACAGATAAAACACTAAAAAGACTAAGGTCAGATGGAGGGGGAGAGTACTTCTCCCATGAATTTGACTCCTTTCTTCAAGAGAGGGGAATCAAAAGAGAAATTACTACAAGGTACACTCTTGAGCAAAATGGATTGGCAGAGAGAAGGAATAGGACATTGTTGACGCTGCAAGGTCTATGTTAAATGAAAAACATTTACTAATTATTTATGGGTTGAGACTGTATCCATAGCCAGTTATTTGATTAACAGGTTACCTTCAAAATCACTTGATGGCATGACACCATATGAGGGTTGGAATGGAAGAATATCAAACTTGGATCATTGTAAGATTTTTGGATGTATTGTTTATGCTCATGTTCCTTCACAAGTTAAAGGAAAGATGGATCCAAAAGCTGAAAGATGTGTGTTCATTGGATATGACAACAACCAAAAAGGCTACAGGCTATACAACCCAACAACCAAAGGATTCTTGGTTAGTAGAGATGTAGTATTTGATGAGAATAGTTCTTGGTATGAAGACTCATGCAGTAAGATCAAATTAACTTATGATCTTGAAGAAAATTTTCCAAAGCTTGTCAAGGATAACCCTTCTAAAATTGAAGAATAGGATACCTCAGAAGATGATGAAGCAACTCAGATTGAAAAACTCAAAATGTGGAAGTCTAAAGGTAAAGCTAAAATGAAGGAACTTGGGCAAGAGGCAAAACCATCACATCATGGTCTAAGAAGGGCCATGAGGGAGAAAAGAAAACCAGAGAGGTATGGGTTTGATACTTCTCTAGTTACTAAACACTCAATCTATCTAGCACAGGACATAAATCAAGAGGAACCCTCAACATTTGAGGAAGCAAAGAAGAAATCAGAGTGGAGGCATGCAATGGAAGAAGAAATTGAAGCTCTTGAGGAAAATAACACTTGGGAATTAGTTCCCAAGTCTTCATCAATGAAAGCGATAGGCTCAAGATGGATCTACAAATTGAAGAAGAACTCAGATGGCTCCATTAATAGGTATAAGGCAAGGCTTGTGGCAAAAGGATTTGCACAAACTCAGGGAATTGATTATGAGGAGAATTTCTCTCCTATGGCAAAGATGCCTACAATTAGAGTCCTGCTTAGTATTGCTTCTTCCAAGAATTGGAAGATACTTCAATTGGATGTAAAAAATGCATTTCTTAATGGATGGATAACAGAAGAGGTGTATATGGCACAACCACCTAGTTTTGAGAATCAAATACATCTTGATTATGTGTGTAAACTTAATAAAGCTCTATATGGACTCAAACATGCCCCAGGGGCTTGGAATGAGAGACTTGTCTCATCCTTGGAGGACAAAGGATTTCACCTAGCAAGGCAGATCCATTACTCTTCATCAAGAAGAGTAATTCTCAAGTCATCTATTTGCATGTGTATGTGCATCATATTATACTTATAGGAAATGATGTAGATGGGATAAAGAAGATCAAGGAGCACATGCAAGAAGAGTTCAAGATAAGTGACTTAGGCTCACTTACATACTTCCTAGGATTGGAAGTAGTATACAGAGATCATGGTCTATTCCTTACTCAAAGGAAATACATTAAAGACTTGTTGACAAATTTCAAGATGCAAGATTGCAGGATTACAAGTACTCCAATGGAGGTTAATCATAAATTGAGCTCACATGAAGGTGAACTCATAGAAGATATCATAGGTTATCAAAGTCTTGTAGGTATTTTCAACTATGCCACATTGACAAGAGTAGACATATGTTATAATGTGAGTGTGCTAAGTCAATTTATGCACACACCCAAGAAGCCTCACATGGATGTTGCCAAGAGGATACTCAGATATCTCAAAGGGACCGTGAATAAAGGGTTATACTACCCTTATGTATCTGATTTAAGTCTAAAGTTGCTCTCTGATGTAGATTGGGATGGTTCCAAGAAAGATAAGAGAAGCACCTTAGGATATCTTAGCTTTGCACGATCAAAACTTGCCTCATGGTCATCTAAGAAGCAACCCATAGTTGCACTTTCTTCCAAAGAAGCTGAATATAGAGGTCTTGCTATAGCTACTCAAGAAGCAATGTGAATGAAGACACTATTTAAAGATCTTGGATTGGAGATTGGAACTCCAAGTATTCTTGGTGACAACATGAGTTCCATTCACTTGGCTGCCAATCCAATTTTTCATGCAAGGACTTAACATATTGAATTACACTATCATCATGTAAGGGAGAAATTGCTCAGCAAGGATATTCAACTATCCTATGTATCAACTCATTTACAATGTGCAAATATACTCACAAAGGCATTGGATGGAACAAAGATGAAGAAGTTCAAATTGATGATTGGTCTGCAAGAAATCAAGGAGTAATGAAGACGAAGCATGTTAGGCTTGAAGGGGAGCTGTTGGTGCAATTATACCCAAGCCCACATGCTTGATGAGTTCACTTATGCTTAACCTATTGGCATAACCCATTAAAGGCTTCATATGATCAAACTCTTGTGAAAGTACATCACATTTATACTTGTAAAAGTGGATTACACCCACAAGGATCTTGTTCTTGTTGCGAACATTTGTTTTATGTAGGGTACAAGTTTCAAATTATGTAAATACCTTTGGGAAGTCTTCAAATACTTCAAGAAGGCTCATATTATTCATAAAATATAGCCAAAATACCACGTGATTTCTAGAACATGGTGAGTCAAATTAGTGAGTCACAAGGGAGCTGTAGTGGTGTCCTAGTGGAAGGTCGATGTGGCTAGTTCTCAAAGTCCATCAATACTTTGCTTATTTGAGCACTTGAGTCATGTAATACCTCCATCCAAGTGTCTACCACGAATTTAGGATGTATTAGGAAGGTTTTAGATTAGTTTCCCATGCTATAAAAAGAGGAGAAAAGTCGTGATCTTGTGGGATGTCCAAGAGAGTCATATGTGTATCTCTATGCTGCTGTAGTTTTGTATGCAGAGATTGTAGAGCTTGTATCTCCCTCATTATATATCCAAATTATATGTATGATAGCGCATTTGAAAGCTCTTACTGTCTACTTTCTTTCTCTAAATTTTCATAATCATTGGATTTGTGAGCTGAGAGGAGTACCCTCTGCAAGTAGTGTGTGTTCTCTGGTTTACCCCCTGCTGAAGGTCTCCATTAAACCTCAAACTTGCAGAGGTCATATCTCCTTGTGTATGTATCCAAATCATGTGTTCTTTGGCTTGTTAGAAAGCTCTCAAAGTCTACATGTATTTTGGAAAGTTTACGATTCATTGGACGTGTGAGTTAAGAGCAGTAGTCTCTGCAAGTGATGTGTGTCCTCGGGTTCATCTCTGTTTCAAGGTCTCCATTAAAGCTGCATATTGCAGAGGTCATAGCTCATTGTGTATTTATCCATTTGAGGTGTTCTATAGCTTGTTAGAAAGCTCTTAGAGTCTAGTTTATGTGTGTGGAATAGTTTTGGAAGATTCTAAGTGAGTAAAGAGAAGTTTGCTCTACAAGAAAACTGGTATGTGCATATAAGTTTGTGAAAAAGTCAACTAGGTCTTGTTGGGTTTCACCTACTTCTAGCTGTACTTTGGAGATCAATAAACTCCAACATTGGTATCAGAGCAAGTACTTGGAGGCTTGGAGAAGGTTATCAAACCTTGATGAATAATTTGAAGCTATCAAAGAAGCAGTTCATCATCAACACTACACAAAGGTAGAAGAAGATCGCAAGGAGGCATCTCAAGCAACATCCAAGCAAAGAAAGGTGCACATACCTCATTTACAAGGTAAATATTAAATTTCTTCTCATCACACAAATTGGAAAGAAGGCTTAAAGGAGGAAGCTTAGAATTTGTATTATGGGAGACCAACATGCATAAATAGAGAAGCTTGATAAGACCAATTATCAAGCATGGAAGTTTAGAATCACAGCATACTTGCAAGGTAGAGGCTTGTATGGTTTGATTGACGGCACATATATCAAAACCACATTACCAGAGGACCCAAATCAGCAACAATGGAGGGAGTTTAGACTTTGGAATGAGAGAGACAAAAGGGTTATATTCATTTTATCACAAAATATTCAAGATTCAATGGTAGGACACATACAAGATCTAGACACAAGTAGAGATGTTTGGCTTGCATTGGAAAGGTTGTATGCTACAGGTACAAGAGCAAGGAAGATTCAACTCAAAAATGAGTTGAATAACATAAAGAAAGATACAAGGACATCGGTCAATGATTACATATTGAAAGTTAAAGAGATTGCAGATCAACTAGGATCAATTCAAGCTCATGTGGAGGACGACGACTTGGTTGCACATACTCTCAACGGACTCAAAGATGATGAGAGATGGAAACCCTTCATTACTTCAGTTTATGCCAGAGGAGAATTACCAGATTTTGATCAACTTATTGCCCTCATGGTCACGGAGGAGATGAATCTAAATGGTTCTACTTCAAATCAAAAAGGATCTCAAGGACAAGCTCTTTATGTAGGATCATCAAGAGGTGGAAACAGAGGTAGAAGAGGTTCAAATAGAGGTCGAGGAAGAAGGAGCGATGATCAAGGGACTTCAAGTGGCTTCTTCAACACAAGAGGAAGAGGAAGATCAAGTGCTAGAGGTACGAGAGGCTACTACAACTACAATCAAAGACAAAGGAGTGAAGATAAGAACAATTGCTATATATGTGGAAGGTATGGAGACTATGCCAAAGATTGTTATCAAAATGAAAATAATCAAGGTGGTAATCGAAGAGGAGGCTATTCAAGAAGAGGTAAACAACAAGGAAATTATGCAGTTGAAGGTAAAAGTGATGATTATGATTCTCTTCTTATGATGAATGTAGAAACTAAGATGAATTGCAATAGCGATGTATGCAAATAAGATTTAATCATGCAAATAAGATTTAATCATGCAAATAAGAAAAAGGTTTGCAAATAAGATTTAATCATGCAGGTTGCTTCATTGAGGATCCAAAGCAAAGGAGGTTAATTGCTAGAGGCCAAAAACAAGGTAGATTGTTTACATTCAAGGTAAACCCAAATCATACAAACTATTTCTCTTATGGTATGCATGGAATAGCAGAGCTTGATCTATGGCACAAAAGGATTGGACACATGAATGTACACAGGTTAAAGGAGCTATCAAAGAAGAGGATTGTTGAAGGATTACCTGATCTTACTAAGCAACATATGGTGCATCTTTGTGAAGCATGTCAAATGGGTAAGCAGAATAGACAACCTTTCAAGCATTCAAGCTATGTAAGTGATGGTTTGCTAGATCTCATACACACAGATGTGTGGGGACCTACTAAAGAGGCATCCTTGGTTGGTAATAAGTACTATGTATCATTCATTGATGATCATAGTAGAATGACATTTGTGTATTTCATTAAACATAAGAGTGAGGTCTTTGATTGTTTCAAGAAGTTCAAATCATATGTTGAAAAGCAAACAGGAAGGTATATTAAGAAGCTAAGATCTTGACATGTGTTTGCCTAATTATTTTTGGGCTGAAGTTGTTAGCACAAGTGTTTACATTATGAATAGAGTTCCGACTGCTGGAGTTCATCATTTGACACCATATGAGGTATGGCATGGAAGGAAACCAAGTGTAAGTCATTTGAAAGTATCTGGTTGTGTATGTTATGTACATGTACCTAGTGAAGTGAGATCAAAACTTGATGTGAAATCAAAAAAGTGTATCTTTATTGGTTATGCAGATACTCAAAGAGGATATAGATGTTATAATCCTCATACCAATAAGGTGGTTGTTTCAAGAGATGTAAATTTTGATGAATCACTTTCATGGTATGCAGATAAGAATTGTTTGCAGGTCATGGATGAAAATGAAGAAGGTGTGGTTGAAGGAGATGAATGCATAGTTCAGCCATCAGGAAGTTTAAATGATGAAAGGAGTGGTTTCGATGAAGAAAGAGGATCACCTTTCAATGGAAGATTAAGGCAAGAGTCACCTCCAAGTGTTAAAAATAAAGGTAAACTCAAACTTGTTGAAGTTAATGATGAAGGAGAGGAAATTAGTGATGTATGTGAGTATGGAGAATCATCAAAGGTTCCTAATAAGAAAGGAAGAGCATCTACATTGGAGGTAAGAAGAACTTCAAGAGTGAGTAAGCAACCTCAAAGGTATACTTATGAATCCGCTTTTATGACAAAAGTTGAGCAGGAAAATGAACCCACATGTTATGATGAGGCAAAAGGAGATGAAAAGTGGGAGAAAGAAATGAGAGAAGAAATGGAAGCACTACAGGATAACAAGACTTGGAATTTAGTTCCAAAGACACCAAAACAAAAGATAATTGGTTGCAAGTGGGTTTTTAAGATTAAAAGAAGTAGTGATGGTAGTGTGTCAAGATATAAGGCTAGACTTGTAGCAAAAGGATATAATCAAACTCAAGGAGTGGACTATGAGGAAACATTTAGTCCAGTAGCAAACATGGCAATGGTAAGAACTTTGTTGGCTTTAGCTGCAAGTAAAAGGTGGAATATATATCAACTTGATATAAAGAATGCCTTTCTTAATGGTGAGTTAAATGAAGAAGTTTATATGTCACAACCAGATGGTTATGTGGATGCAAAATGTCCTAATCATGTATGCAAGTTAAAGAAGGCATTGTATGGTCTTAAGCAGGCACCAAGGGCATGGAATGCAAGGTTGGTAAAGTATCTTATGCTGCAAGGATACACAGTGAGTCATGCTAATCCTTCACTTTATGTAAAACATGTAGATGACATGTGTGTCTATGTATGCATTTATGTGGATGACTTGTTGATTACAGGGAATGATGCAAAAGCTATTTGAAGAGATAAAAGGTAATTTGGGAAAGGAATTAAAATTTCAGATCTTGGTTTGCTTAGATACTTTCTTGGGATTGAAATTGTGTATAGCGATGAAGGTATGTGGTTGATACAGAGAAAGTATATATGTGATATGCTGAAAAGGTTTGGTATGCAGGAATGTAAATTTGTTTCTACTCCAATGGAATGTAATGTAAAGTTGAGTGCAAAGGAAGGTGATGAGTTGCATGATATGAATGCATGCAGTGGGAGTATTGTCACAGTTTATGCATGAACCTAGAGTACCTCATATGCATGCAGCGAAAAGAGTGCTTAGGTATTTGAAAGGTACCATGAACGAAGGATTATTTTACAGTCATGATGTTGATCTAACTCTTAAAGTCTTCAGTGATGCAGATTGGGCTGGAAGCAAAGATGACAGAAGATCCACAAGTGGATATGTGGTAATAGCAGGAAACAAGACATTAACATGGAGTTCAAAGAAACAGCCTACTGTTGCTTTATCTTCTACAGAGGCTGAGTATAGAGGTTTAGCATTGGCTACTACTGAGGTTATGTGGTTTAAAAAGTTGTTTCATGGCTTGAATGTGCAGGTTGATGTACCACAGATATATGGGGATAACTTGAGTAGCATTCATATAACCTCAAATCCTATCTTTCATGCTAGAACAAAGCATATAGAGGTTCACTATCATTATGTTCGAGAGAAGGCCATAAACAATGAAGTACAAGTTTCTTTTGTGGGAACAAAGGATCAAATTGCAGATATCCTCACAAATCCTTAGATGGACCAAAGCTTCAAAGATTCAACTATATTCTTGGCATGAAGGAAATACCGTTTGAAACTTGAGGGGGAGAATGTTGCGAACATTTGTTTTATGTAGGGTACAAGTTTCAAATTATGTAAATACCTTTGGGAAGTCTTCAAATACTTCAAGAAGGCTCATATTATTCATAAAATATAGCCAAAATACCACGTGATTTCTAGAACATGGTGAGTCAAATTAGTGAGTCACAAGGGAGCTGTAGTGGTGTCCTAGTGGAAGGTCGATGTGGCTAGTTCTCAAAGTCTATCAATACTTTGCTTATTTGAGCACTTGAGTCGTGTAATACCTCCATCCAAGTGTCTAACACGAATTTAGATGTATTATAAAGGTTTTAGATTAGTTTCCCATGCTATAAAAAGAGGAGAAAAGTCGTGATCTTGTGGGATGTCCAAGAGAGTCATATGTGTATCTCTATGCTACTGTAGTTTTGTATGCAGAGATTGCAGAGCTTGTATCTCCCTCATTATATATCAAAATTACATGTATGATGTCTCATTTAAAAGCTCTTACTATCTACTTTCTTCCTGTAAATTTTCATAATCAGTGGATTTGTGAACTGAGAGCAGTACCTCTGCAAGTAGTGTGTGTTCTCTGGTTTTACCCCCTGCTGAAGGTCTCCATTAAACCTCAAACTTGCAGAGGTCATATCTCCTTGTGTATGTACCCAAATCATGTGTTCTTTGGCTTTTTAGAAAGCTCTCAAAGTCTACATGTATTCTGCAAAGTTTAAGATTCATTGAAATTGTGAGTTAAGAGCAGTAGTCTCTGCAAGTGATGTGTGTCCTCGGGTTCATCTCTGTTTCAAGGTCTCCATTAAAGCTGCATATTGCAGAGGTCATAGCTCATTGTGTATTTACCCATTTGAGGTGTTATATAGCTTGTTGGAAAGCTCTTAGAGTTTGGTTTATGTGTGTGAAACGGTTTTGGAAAATTCTAACTGAGTAAAGAGCAGTTTGCTCTGTAAGAAAATTGGTCTGTGCATACAAGTTTGTGAAAAAGTCAACTAGGTCCTGTTGGGTTTCACCTACCTTTAGCTGTACTTTGGAGATCAATAAACTCCAACAGTTCTTACTGTGTAGTTGATCATTTTCAATAATTTAAAGAATGATAGAATCAACATACTGTCCATTATAACCCTAGAAAGTTTCATTAGCATTGTTTATCATTATCGTTAGATATTATTTTAAGAAGAAAAGGGAAATCTACTTGGACAAATAGTGAATTCTTGAAACAATCCTTGCAGTGTAGGCACTTACAAGCATTGATCCTTCATTCTTCAACTCCAAAACCTCTCTAACAAGGAATTAAGTGAAGAATCCCCAACAATGACACCAAAAAAGGTGTTGCCATCATAGTTCTAATGGGTAATTGAAACTCCTTTAAATTATCCATCCTAGTAAGGAGAGAGAAATGAGAGAAAAAAAGAGAATTTGGAGTTTAAAAAGTTTTGAAAATTCTAGAAACTTATATATAATTTGTATGTCAAAGATATTCTCCCCTTGTGGCATATCAAAATGTGCACAATTGAGCATTCTACATGTTTTTATGCTCAAACATGCAAAACATACAATAGAGATAGGGTGTGTGTGTGAGAGAGAGAGAGAGAGAGATAAGAGTCTTGGAAAGTTCAATGCACTTGAACTTACCTCACACCAAAGCTCGCCCTGCACATAAGGCACCACCAATGGATGGAAAACCCTCTCAAGGCTTGGGACACTCCTTTGTCACCAAATATACCCCCATGAAGGAAGGAAAAGAGACAAAGGGAATGATAAGAGAGAGCTACGAGATTTCCAAGAGTTCTCTATTCATCAAATGGAGGAAATCAACAAAATTGAGCTCTAATTGAGATTTATGAAGAAATGAGTGGTCTTGTCCACATACAAAAGTGGCCACTCTCATTAAAAATAGTCCTACACTACATGTAGATGTATTCCAACCAGTTTACTAACATTAATGAGCTTTCCCACACTCTTTGGAATTACAATTTTTATTTACATACATAAGAATTAGGGATTCTAAGCTAAGTGGGAATATTAGCAAAAAGTATCGGGTTCCAAAAACTTATTATGTGAGTCCTTTGCACTCCTTTGCTTCTTCTTGCACACATTGCTTGTGAGCGAGTCAATCTTTAATTGCTCGTTACACTACAATAGCCATCATGTGTCTGCACATGCTTCTATGCACTTAGCGGGATCGACTCTTGGTTTGACATTTTTGCATGTAGATTCAAGCCACTAAGGGCATATTTGTAGGCTTCCAGTGTTGTTATCTATGACAATTTTTCCATGGGTATTACTCATATACATGATGCATGGATTTGATATCTAGTGGATGGACCTAATGTATGGCTAGTGCATATCTCAAGTTTCCACTTTGATTAGGTTAACTTTTGATCCAATATTTTCTTTTTGGGGTGTCAATTATCCAAATGAAGTGATGTTCATTTCCCTAGCTTTGAGTGCTCTATATGAGTATATTTGTGTATTTTATTGAAGTCCTTTGTAAGTGTCTAGTGCATTTAGATTCCTCTAAAGATCCTCTATTCAACAATTTGTACTCATTTATCTACAAAATAGGAAATCTAAAGGATCTAAAATACAAAAAAATTCCAATAACCATAGTTTTTTAGTAGAAATCATAATTTCTTAAGAGCAATCGTGATTACTCCACCTTGATGTTTGTAGAGAAATTATAATTTTCCTAGGTGCATGAAGTGGAAATCACACTGATATTATTTCCAATGGTTCAAGTCTCTTAGTGTATCACAAGGCACATACATATAAGACCTTGGTTGATATGCAAGAGTTTGTCTCACATATTGCCAATTGTATTGACAATCAGTACTGGTATGATGCATGAGCTTCTAACAAAATTTACAATATTGTGATTTCATTATATCCACATGTGGTTGAGCTTTTACAAAAGTAATACTTTGTCGTATATGGTCTCCTCTACACTCATAATGGTTGTTGAGTTCCCATCTTTTTAGCTAATATGTCAGCAAGTTCATCAGTAAGAGGTAGGTGCAATCCAATAGTAGAAGAAAAGTTCGACTTATTTTATACTTGTGAAATGTTTAGATCCTTTTCCACATTTTTTTTCAAATCTCTTTCAAGCATGCATCTACGGCTTGTAAGTGATTTACATAGAAACATTCCCATAGCTCACAACTAAGCAATCCATCCAAGAAGAGGAAAATCTTCTTTCCTTGGGGAGCATGCCCCATAGTTGGACATCTATACATGTGTTGTTTAAAATCTACAAGTCGAAAGCCTTATATTTTCATGAATATGTTGTTTGAAGCTATGAATCAAATAGGAGGTATCATTTTTTACTCCTCTCTTCAAAAAATTGACCAATAAACTCATCTAGAAGATGTTTGACATCTCTAAATGTTTGTCTTTCAATGTTTGGAAGCAATTCCATGTAGTTCCTACCGACAGACCCCAAACTTTTGTATTGCATGGAAAAATTGTTCACTTATTTTGCTCAGAGTGCATGCTTGCATTTTTTCATGAAATCATAAGGATCAGTAGTGTCATCATAATGATTCTTCATGTACTTGAAATTCTAAGAAGGCCAAAGGATTCTACTTAAGCTTTGTGGCCTTATGAGTGGAAATGGAAAGACATTTTGAAACAATGCTTGTGGATTGGGAGGTCCCTTCCCATTGCAAAGTCTAAAGTGAGGATTAGTGTTTCCTCCTCTTGAACCAACTTCTTTTGTAGCTTGTGGTATCACTAGGAAAGTGGGATTGCTCCTCATCCAATTTCTTTTCTCTTGATAGTCTCCACGTGTATATGGTCTCTGTTAGGTGTTTCGTTCCTACTTCTTTGGAGAGAAGATAGGCTATCCTAGGTATATATGTTTAGCTTTCTCCTTATTAGAAACTTTCCAATACCCCTATCTATTTCGTTCATCAAGAGCTCATTATGAGGATATTTCATTACAACTATGATCGAACTAGGCCTTGACTCACTTGGATATCCATAAGTCCAAAGGTCAAGGTCTATTCCTATGACAAGGTAGAATTTCTCAAGTTTTGAGTCAATTGGAACTCTATATGCACATAGTATCCTATTTAAGATGGATCATGATGAGTAATGAATAACTCCTCATCATTGGCCCAATCCTCTATCTCTCACCGTCACTCTAGCACAATGGCAAGTACCAACATGAGGAGATTCACCTCATAATTGTCAATCTGGGAAGACATGAGGAGGGTATGATGACCGTGGTGAGAAGCACACAAGCATGCACACACATACACACATGTGCACACATGGCAAGCCAAAGAGATGGAGCAACGGAATCCTCAATTAGCCAAAAACAAGTTTACAAGCTCTTTCGTTCACTTCAATTTCCAATTTGCTAACCCCAAAAATGAACTCCCTAGCTCATTTTACAGGTGTATACAGGGGAGTAGCTTTGAGTTCAAGACTTTCTTATTGCTCTGTATGGTGTCCTTCCTCATGTTCATCATTTCCCTCTTTTGATTCTTCATCTTCATCTTCATGTTCCTTGTCTTCTTCTTCTTCATCCTCTTCTTCATCAACTATGGTAACTTGTGCTTGTGATGTAGTTGCTTGTGGATGTGATCGCTCCACAACTTGTTCATCACCCAACTCAATGTTCACCTCTTGTAGGATCTACTCAAAATATTTATTGGTGAGTTCTTCTAGGTGGACTCCTCCAGGGAATTTGAGATATGTTGGGGCTGGAGAAATTATTAAACTTGGACCTTCATAGTTACGTCTTGGAAGGTGGATTGTGAATAGATGTACACATCATTGTGGTGGAGGAGTGATTTTGGGGGTTAAAGTGGCTCCTTGAGGTTATGCACATGGTACTACTCCTCATCTGCTTTGATGGGGGTCATGTTGAAGTTCTACCTTTGAATTGTTGTACCCTATTCCACATCAAAGCTCTCTGGATTGGAATGTCATATGCAAGAAATTGATAGATAATCCTTGTGAGGGCACAACATCCATACAGTACTTCCTTATATGGCCATCGTTTGTGTGCGAAGTGAATTTGATTAATGATCCAATGTGGTAGGTTAATAGTCAAGTTCTAAGTATCGGCAAGATACAAACTAAACCATACTTTCTTATGGGGCATGGTGAACCTGGCCTATGCTGGAAAAGCAAAATGTTGCATGCACATTCTTAGGTGGACCGCGATGTTGGGCATCATGGCCACCATATCTTTGAGCTTTGTGAGGTTCCTATTCTTCATACTTTCTAGCACTAGGATTTCCTTCTCAGTGGGGATGTGCATCTCTTTCATTTCCAGAGCATCGTGCACTAAGTTGTTGGTTAACCTAAACCACTTCAATTCATTTCCCCGGGTTAGAGATGGAATCACAAATGTGCTTGAAGCTTTGGGATTCTTGATGGGTGTTGATGAGATAGTAACATCGCATGAAATCAGGTTTGGGAAGCTTAGCACTGAAAGACGTGTCCAATCCTACTTTCTGCTACACAGGGCATAGCTCTTCAACATACAGTAATTTCTCAAAATCATGAGTGAAAAAATGGTACTTACCCATTTTCCATTGAACTCTATTTCTACCTCCCAAAGGTAAGAACCTTCTCCTAATGGTCTCGCTACCTCACTAAATCAATGGGAGGTTTTTCCAACTAGCACGGTGTGGCCCCTCAGGGAGATGATTTGTATGGTCTGTAAGTCCTCTAGTCATTCATTTGGCTTGGGCATGATGGGTAAGCCTTCCATATCGATAATCTGCTAACTTATTCCTGCCTGTGAACTGGTTCTTGCTACGTCAGCCATGATACTACTAGTAGTGGTTGATGATCGCTTATCTACTGGAAGAATAAGATCATATTAGTATTGTGTAGGAAACATGATAATGACTTGTTCCCTTTACAATACCACATGGTGTTCTTTGAGGTTAGAGGTTAGTCAAAGAGGTGTGATGTGTGTGTGTGTGAGTGAGAGTTAGAAAGTCACTAATTTTCCTATATGCATACTCTGGTTCTACATTGTACTCAAATGCATCGATTCCTATGCATAGTAGTCTACATGGTGGGGTCAAGGGATTTATTACAAGGTTTGAATCTCCAAACTTCCTTTGTGGGGTTGTCCAATTTGACATGGTATTTGAATATGTCTCAAGTAATTCTACCTAGATTTGGGACTTTTTAGGTATCCATCTTCAAGGAGTCCTAGGTGTGACTTGATATGTTTGTGAGGTGATAATAGATGTTTGTCGTGAATTCTATAAAGCAATCTTGACCTAAAATAAGAGGCTGAGTAAGATCCTCATCTTGACATACGAGCACTTTCATCATCATTGGCACATCTTGAAGGCAGATGGGAAGTTCCACCTCGCCCACGCAAGGGGTTTTCACACCTCCCAATTCTATGAGATATGCCTCTATAGGACTGATATTCACTTGCAAAACTTGATAGCACGAAAGTCTAACTGCACTACTAGAAGCACTCGAATCAATTAAGGCTCTGATAGTCCTTGTATCCTTTCCTTGTCCAAGCTCTAGCATCATGAAAGGATGCATATCAAAAATTCGATGAGGGTTCACACTCGTAGCTTGGCACATAGCCATGTAATATATTGGTTCCTCTTGATCTTTTTGTCTAGGTTGATCTCTACCCTAGCTCCTTATGTTTATCCATCAAATGTGTTCTATGGCTTTTGCCTGAGCTGCTTCTCAAATTTTCCTCTCCTCTTCCTTATGTTTCTTTGCGGTGTTGAGTCGATTAAGCATTTCTTCTGTGAGAGGCTCTTGATATAATTTCACCGTACAACCAATAATATAACTAGTTAAGGTTTCACCTTCTAATGTAGCTAACTGGACCACTCCACTTGTTGAGATTCTATAAATTATCATTGGTCCATAGCCACACTTCTCTAGTTTCCTCGCATGTTGCTTCAAGGTGTATGCTAAGATTAAGTCTCCTACCTTTAGGCCCTTATCCTTCACATGCACATCAAAGTATGCCTTTTGTCTTTTCTTGTCTGTGTATATTCTTGCAGCTGCTCTTAATCTCGTTTCACCTTAATTATTCAAGATCTAAGATTCTAGAAGAGAGTTCATGGCCGGTCCATTGATGCTCGTGTCCTACTCTTAACATAGGGATCAAGAAATATAGTGGAAATACTGCGTTCTGGCCATATACCATCTGAAAGGGTGTGGCATTGAGTACCATTTTATAGGCCACTCTGTAGGCCAAAACAGCATGATGTAGTTGTTTGTCCCAATTAGAAAGCTTATTATTCAGCAATTTAGTCTGAATAGTACAAAGCATCTTGTTCATGCTTTCGGCCTGGTCATTGGCTTGTGGGTGATATCGAGCCGACTTCTTGTGAACCAACATGAATTCCTGTAACACATATTCAATGAACTCATTCAAGAAGTGGGTGCCATGATCACTCACCAATTCTATTGGCAAACCATATCTTGTAAATACATTCTCAAATAGGAACTTGGATGTGATCCACACATTGTGATTTCTTGTGCCTTTACTTCCATCCATTTAGTGAGATAATCAGTGGCAACAATGATGTATTCAGCATGTGAACTCTTAGTTGGGGGATTAATAGGATTGACGAGTCTATTCCGCACTTAGAGAATGCACATCCATCCATCATGGGTTTTAGTGGCATCTCATCTTTACGTATAGGGTACTAAGTTTGCTGACAAATATCACACCTCTTCATGTAGGTATGTGCATTCATGTGAAGATTAGACCACCAAAGACCTACAAAAAGTATTGCCTTGATCACCCTATGTGGTACAAAGTGCCCTCCTCCTACACCTTGGTGAGTAGTCTCTAAGATCTTGAGGTATTCACTCTCATGAACACACAATTTGAGATAGCCTTCTCTTCCTCGTTTGTATAGATTATCACCTATGACTGTGTAATCTAGGGCTTCACTTGATATAGTGTAGCATGTTTCGTAGGTGGTCTAATACGATAGATTGGGCATTTATTGCATAACTTATGGACATCTACTTCCATAGTTGGCCAATACACTCTTAGTCTTTGTAGCATTTGTAGGGTTCAATGTTTGGACTAATGCTATTATAGTGCATCTACATGTGCTATTTGCAACCATTTTTCGTGCTCATCTTCTTCTATGCAGCACTTGACTGGTGTGCCTATACACATTGCCTGGCTAGTATGTGGCATTTTTGAGACCCCACTACTTCTTTATCTTTGGCTTTCAATATAGGATGTTTAGGTCCAAAGGTGAGAATAGGCACTATAGTTTTGGCCCATTCAAGATCTACTTCTAGATTGAACAAGTAAGCATCACAAAGGTCATCTGATACTCCTTGAGGAAACTCTCTTGAAGTTATTCTAGAAAGGTGATCCGCCCTAAGGTGAGTTCTTCATTTCCTAACCACAACTTCAACATCATATTCCATTAGTAAGAGGAACCATCTTACTATCTACCAGTATTGCAAGGTTTATACACAAGATAGAGTAATGCTTGATGGTCTATAAAAAATTTAAACTTATTTGCAAGAAAATAATTCCTAAACTTTTTAACTACTACGTATACCATGCCTAATCCTTCTCTTCCGATGGTGGTATAATTTTGTTTATCTGCATTCAATTGTCTATTAGTGTAAGATATTAGAAGATCCATATTACCTTCACCAGTAGGTTGTGCGAGTACACACCCAAAAGCATAATTGGATGCATCCACATGAACATGGCTTGGCTTGTTCCAATCTTGTGTAGTCAAGATTGGTGCTAAACACAATCATCGCTTAAGCTCATTAAAGGAGTTTCCACATTCGCCTGTCCACTCAAAGTTAGCCAAAAGGTTGTACAGAGGCTTTGCAATGATTGGATACATATGAATGAAAAGTCGATAATATCCTCAATGCCCCATGTAAGCTTGTACCCCCATGTAAGCTTGTACTTCCTTGACATTCTTAGCCAAGATAACTTTGCAATAGCTCTAACTTTATCCTCACGCATGGAGATTCCATTCTTTGACACTATGTGTCCTAGAATCTTGCTTTGCTTGACCATAAAAACACACTTTTCTAGGTTCAGGGAGACCTGATATTCTACATTTGTCAAAGATATATCTTAGATCAAGTATATGTGTTTGTCTAATGTTGGAATGAGCACATATATCATCAACATAGACTTCCAAGTTTATGCACAATAATTCTTTAAACACATGACACATCAGCCTTTGGAAGGTAGTTGGCATGTTGGTGAGCCCAAATGCCATTACCCAAAATGTGAATACACTCTATGGCAAAAGCCATCTTATGCTGACCTTCTGGGGTACTAGCCACTTGATTGCAGTCAGACAACCCATCAAGGAAGTTGCAAAATTCCTTACCTACTACACGTTCCAATAGGTGCTCACTGATAGGAAGCAAATAACTATCTCTAATAGTGGTTGTGTTAACCTTCTTCAAGTTAATGAACAAGAGGATACCCAATCTAATGAACAATTAGACTTCGATTCTAATTCCTTATAAGAATTGCCTCATTTTACAAGTCCATGGGAAGAAAAGTCTACTTGTATGAGAGCACCCACAATCATGGTAAGAAATGAAGACTCATTCATACATAGGAATACGGAGATAGTAAAGAACACTAAAGTGTAGTGCAATCTTACTTTAGAGGAGCTACTTAAGGTTAAGTGAGAATTGTGGAAACACATAGCAAATCAATTTCGAAAAGTAGAAAAAACTCATTCCCAAGTAGGATCACATCGAACAGTGTTGGAAATACCCTTGGATAAGATATGAGACATGAACAAAGGAGAAGAAGAAAACACCTATCTCTGTATCAATCATTAGGGTTACACAACCAAGGCTATTTTGGACTCAGGTGTAGGAGTTGCCATTGCTACCACTTCACTATGGAAGCATTGGGGTAAGCTAGCACTTGGGTCAATAAGAACGAAATTACAAATGGTCGATGATCGCATAGAGAGACCTTTAGGACTTCTAGAAGGGATAACTCTCACTACTTGTGGTGTAGATTTTGAGCGCACTTTTTCCATATGTGACTTTAGCAAAAACTAGGCCTATGAGATGATTTTGGGAAGACCATTCATGAGACAGTTGCAGGTAGTGCAGGATTGGGGAACCAATTCCTTGTATCTGCAACACTTAGGTGTTACAATTTAAGTCAATCTCAAGGATTACTCTCAAAGAGACATGCCCCCTATACAGTGGAATCCCATCCATAGAGCCACATATGACACGAAGTTAGTGTATTCCATAGGATCAAGGAACTCTTGGATGCATGAAGACACTCACTTATGGATGTGTAAAGTTATAGTAGAAGAAGAGAAAAGAGAAAATGCTAGAGAAGTAGGTGTGAAGGAAACTAATAGATGAATTTGAAACCCAGCCTATGCACCCATAGTATTTCCAGATGAAGAGTTTGAACCTCATGGTTGGGCAAAAATCCTAGCAACAATGGATGCAACTATCAGTGAAGAACAATGGACACCACATTATGATGAAGATGGCTATGACATTTCGATTTTCACTATAGAACCAATCATGTGTGATTCAGTTATCAAAGAGTGTGAGCCTAGCATGGATGAACTTGAACAAGCAAGTGACTCAGGTCTAAAATCACTTATTTTTGTGCATTAGAAGAGGAATAATTGTACATAGTAGAAGCTTGCCCTCAAGGACAAGAAGAGCTTACGAATGATGTGAGATTAACCACACAGGTAAACACCAAGAGTGAAGGTAGGAAAAGAAAGAAAAGAGAACTCCCACCAGAAGAGGAAGAATCTTTATTTGAGGTCCCTAAAAACTTTAAGAAGTGTGAAGTAGAGGATAGGAAAGTTATGATCAGACTTTCCAAATGAGAAGGACTCATAGGAGTGGCCTAAGATAACAAAGAAACAACCAAAAATATTATTGTGATCATAGAACAAGGTGAAGAACGATGCACATACATAGGACATGACCTGATTGAAGAAGAGGAAAAGGAGTTGCTTTATTTATTAAGAGAGTATAGAGATGTGTTCGCATGGAATTATGACCTGAAAGGAGTAGACTATGACATATGCTTGCATGCAATTCCCATGACCTTAGAAGCCAAACCTTCCAAGCAGAATCCATAGACATATAATGACAACTATGCTACCAAGATCAAGGAAGAGATAGATCAATTGGCAGAAGTTGGAATATCTTATGGGAATTGATCATGTAGGTCATCCACAATTTCAATAGGAGGAGGATTTTCACTTTCTTTTACCCATTTCTCTTGTTGACTTTCTCTTAGAAACTCTTATGAGTATTGATTTACAGAAGTAGAGGTTCTTGACTCGGTGGATTTGGGAATGTAAGCATCCTTGGGAGGAAGGCTTATCCTTTCACTTTGATGTTATTCACTTGTGACCTAGCTATAGCTAGCTTTCTTGACTCGGCTATCATCTTTTCCAATCTTTCTAATAATCCATCAAAGTATAATTGTGTTTTAACTGAGGTTATGCAATTGAACCTTCAAGTGGCCTTTAACTTGAGGAGTGGATAAATGAATCTTTGGAGCAAGTAAGAGGGATTTTGAAAGAAAAAGGAGGTGTTCTAGTGCTTCAAACTTCAAAAACAAATGTAAATTCACTTTTTTAATGTTCATTTGTCTAAAAAACTGGATCTAACTTACAAGAAAGATTGAACGAAATATCTACAATAGAGAAAGGAGAGAGAAGAAAAATTTTGTTGCTTGTTGGCATCACAATTGCTCTTAAAAGTTATGATTTTGGAACATCAGGATTTCCCTTATTCAATGCTTTTGAGACATCTTTCTCTTACACCATTGCCATTGTTTTTAGGAGACATCAGCATTGGTTTGAGGAGACCAATCAAAAATCATGTTTTGGGCCATTGGGAATTGCTCTAAGACATTGCAATTTTCCAAGGAAATCATGTATGTTAGTAAATCGTGTTTATTTTGATATTTTTCTTAATTTTTTTGGATATTTCTAACCATTTCCTCTTATCTATAGGATTGTGAAGACAAATTTAGTGTGCAACCCTTGAAATCAGAATAACACAAAGATTAAGGTTTCTAAAGGAGGCATTATGCTATCTACCACCTCTTGGAAACTTCAAACTACAAATGGACAATCGAGGTATTACTTTTGGTCAATCTTGCTTCTAAAAAATGGAAAACACATAATTTGGACAATTAAAAACCAAAAATGCACAATTGAGCACCAAAAACCCTACCAAGTTCATAAGCCACAAACGAACGCACCAAACAACTTGAAAATTGATGTATGCACTTAAGATTAGATAGTACACTAGGACATAAAGTCAAATCTATGAGTGGACTCTCCTCAGAGGAAAGAATAATGCAAGTGCCTGCTAGGATTCTTACTTTCAATGATTCTGATTCTGCCACAAATGCAAAAAAGAGCATCTCTTCATGGAATGCCCTAAAAAATCTAACAAGAGAAAAACTACTTAGCTAAGCATAATAGAATTAGTATATCAAGCCCTTAACAGGGCAAGATACCTCAATAAAAGTGGAAGTAGTAACCAAAGCTCAAGCCCAACATCAAGAAGTCCAAATAAAATTTAAAATTTTTAATCCATTTCACAAGAACAAGGAATAAAGAAACCCTAGAATTATGGAGAATAGCACAGATAAGTGTAAGAATCTACTTAGAAAGAAATCATGGACTTGGAAGGCTAGAAAAGAGAAGATTAAACAGAATTGGAAACAAGGAATGAATGATGTAAAGGAAAACCAAAACAAAGAACGATAAAAGAATCAAATTCTCAATGAATCTCTGTGAAACCATGCATAGTCATCATCTCAAGTGAAACTAGCTCTAGATGAACTTCTAGAATCACATGAAGCACCACGTAGGAGTAATTCTAGTAGATCCTATTCTTGAGGACTTACATATGTTTTTAAAGGCATATGAAGCAAGAATAGGCACAAGGCCCAACTTAGAGCACCATGAACATTGCTACCCTAGAGAAGACTTGCAATGGGAAAGGTTAAGCATGTGCAAGAAAATAGTAGAGGTTTCTCAACCCATGCTAGAAAAATTTCCCATAGTCATACCAAACACCAGGATTCAAGAACCTCAATTCCATGAATTCACACAACAAGTGGCACACAAGGATTGTCGGGAAAGATGGATGGACACCTCAAGAAATGAGTTGGTATTGCTAATCCCTGCTTTGTACATGCCCTCTTTCACTTTAGATTCGTGTTGTAGGCCCCTTTATCTTCCCAATGACACTAAATAAGTGCCTATGAACTTTGCAGATGATGCTTTGAACAATTAGATCAAAGCAGATAACTTTGCAACTAGCTTGTGACCAAAAACTTGTTATTTTGGTCTTGATACCTGTTGGATGTTTTGCACAGTACTCACAGTACAGTAGCAATTAGAAAAATTCCTTTTGAGTGAATCAAATTAGCTTAGCAAGCTAATGATTCCGATTGAAATCACTTAAAATGATTGACATACATAGAGCAATCAATTAAGCAACTGAAGCCTTACCCTCGACTTTTTAGGAGATGTGCAGAGAATGATTAGTGACTACTTCGAGGTGCATTTCTCCCAATCGGTTGAATCAAATTGCTTCAAACTATGAACCCTTGTAGTAGACTTAGAGCTGGTTCCAATAAGATATAGAACTTTGAAAAGGATGGAGTAATGACTGAGATATGAGCATTCAAAGTACATTTTTTAGAGTGAACATAGCAGAGAAGGAGATGAACATGATCAATGATATAATGTATTATGTAACAATTCTATACATGATCATTAGCATGAATATGATGTCCAATGATGCTAATAAGGGTAGGCTATAGTGTAAGTCGCTCAGCTTCAACAAATGATCTACAATATGCTCAATAATGGGGGCTCAACTAGCTGCGAGATTACAAGTCTCTTTTATAGAGAAATTCTTCAAATTTGAATTTGAAATTCAAATGTTCTTCCTCCTAAAAGTTCTTCCTCTAAATGAGGAGATATTCTCTCATCAGAATTCGTAGCATATTGCTCTCCTAACTCCACGAGTTTAATGGCATTACAAGATTCCTCTAAGTCAAATGACTTTTACAAAAGGTTAATGGTAAAAAGGTATAAGCAAGGGGTCATGTGATCCTTCAATTGTTTGCACAAAAACTCCTTCAATGCCTAGCCAAGTGTGAAGGATTGGCATTTGAAAAATGCACCAACAGCTCGCCCTCAAGCCAAACATCTTGGCTTGATCTTCTTCGTCAATCCTCTTGAATGTCCTGAAATCCAATCATAGCCTTAAACCTACAAAGTTTAGTGCCATTTGTTATTCATCTATCACTTCTCTCATGCTTCCTAGCTAATCAGCAATATCTTTGATCTTTGTGACAAAATCAGTCACATTTTGCTTGGAAGATTTCTTAAGTGTTGTGAAGTCCAACCATAGTTGGTTCTTTCTTGCCTTTGTGCTTGAAGAGAAGAAAGCCTCAAGTGCATTCCACACTTCTTGTGATCTTTTACAACTTCTAATGTGAGGTAACAAAAAATCTAAGATAGATTTGAGGAGATAAGACCTTGCAAGTGCATCCTTGAAGCACCATGTGCTCAATCTTTCTTGCTCTTCTTGTGTGGGTTGACCTTTATTCCTGAAACTTGGCATAACTTCATCTCTAGCTATATAACCATATAGATTCCTGCCTTGAAGATAAGATTCCATCCTTAAAGGCTAGGTTGAGTAGTTACCTCTATCCAATTTTTCAATTGATGAAGGAAATCCACTTGCCATGTTGTCAAACCTTGCTCTCATACCGCTATGAGGATGGATTTGTACTTGAAGAAATGAAGTGATCCTGCAAAAACTTTGCACTACATCAGCCAAATGAACTTTGGAGATATGTGGTGGGCCCTTTTAGCTTGCCAAAAGATGTACTAGACACACTATGTACCTTGGAAGATCACTCTCAAAAAGATGAATTCAAAACAGATAGGTAGGAGTTGATCCAAGAGTAAAAAACTTGGTATTTTAGTTCATACACTTGTTGAGGGTTTTGAACAATTCTCATAACACAGTAGAAATTTGCTTAATTCCTTTTGGGAAACTCTAGATGACTTATTAAGCTAACAATCATGAGTGATTTCATCAAGAACGATGGACTACATGTAGAGAAAGATGTTTAGCAAATCATATCTCCATCCCAACATTCACGGGTTGCAACAATTATCAGACTAGTTAGCAAAGATATGCTAATCTCTGACAATCCCGAGAAGCAATGATAATGAAACTTTGTAGGAATATAATAGAGATTGTTCTGATTCTATCATGCTTTAAAGCATTGTAAATGATCAACTATACACTGAGAACAAGCTTCAAGAAGATCACTATTTTGATGGAGTTATGATAGAGAAGTAACATGAGAATGCAATGATCATATATGTATTAAACATGTACAAATACAATGTCATTGGAAATCATGCATTGCTCAATGTGTGAGAGGTGAAAGAGCTATGTGATGAGCTCTCACTTCACAATGGATGTACTACAAAATGGTCTCTCAACCTCGACATACACGTAGGTCTTCTTGATCTTCTTCTTATAGTCAAACTTGGAGCTAAAGTTTGAATTCAAATTCAAACTTCTACCTAAAAGGTGAATGCTAACATATAGGTTAGATTCTGTCATTGCTCATCACCAAGTGAAACTTGAATTAGAGCTTCCTAAATCCTCGTGGGTGTAATCCACTTTGACAAGGATAAATGTGAAGTACTTTCACAAGAGGTTGATCATATGAAGCCTTTCATGGGTAATTCCAATAAGTTAAGCATAAGTGAATTGATCAAGCATGTGGGCTTGGATATAATTGCACGAACAGTCTTGTATCTCCCCTGTTGTGGATATGGATGTGGATAATTTTGATTAGCTACTTATTATATGGGAGATCTTGTGTTGAGTGTTTAGTATACCTCCTTTCTATGGTGTAGTGTTGGCTGTTAGGGATCACTTGGGGTTGAGCCATGATTGGGCACACATTAGTCATATGGTCTCCTCCACAAGCATAGCATCATTTCATTGAGATAAATCTAGGTGTTTGCTTGCTAGAAACACCTAACTTATGAGCTACCTTTTCTGCCAATTCATCAATAGAAGTAGGGGGTTTGGATGTGAGGCTAGTAGAACTATCTCAATCTCTATAAATGTTAGAGAGCTCTAGTTTCTCACCTAGGTTGTCCTCAATATCTATGCACATGCATACACATTGCTCTATGGTTCTCGGTTCCTTTAGATACATGTAGGATCTCAATTTCGCACTCAACAATCCATCTAGGAACAATGCCACCTATTTGGCTGGTGTGGGTCGCTCTCGAATTGAGCATCTCTCCAAGTATTGTCTAAATCTTCTTCCTGCAAGTCTCACTATCTCTTGAGGTGTTTATTTAAAGCTAAGAATCCATGATGAAGTCTTCTAGTAATTGGTCTATGTTTGTGAATTGCCTCTAGTATAGTGGTTCTAAACCACATAAGAACCATGTTCTTGAGTGTTAGACCAAGAGCATTGTATTGCATGAACAATTCATCAACTTGTTTAGCTCTCAAAACTTGCCTAAATTCTGCCACATGATTGTATGGGTCCCCTGTGCCATCAAAATAGTTCTTCATGGACTTAGCTAGTTATGTAGGCCTAGAGGAAATTCATGTGCATTTCTTTGATTCCTTGGGCTTCTATGCCTCTCATTTTCCATTCTATCCATCTATGTTCCCATTCTTTCTCTTCCCATTGGGTTAGAAAAGCTTATCATGGGTCTATCTCTACCTTTGTCCCTCTTAGTTACATGAGCTTGGGATGTTCCAGCTCCTAAGTGACCATAAGAGACATTAGATCTTGGTTGGTGAACCCTTCCAAGTGTAGGCATGCCTACCAAGTTCCATTACCACGAACACTCTCTCTGATGTGTTGTCTAAGTAGAACACTTTGCCAGGGTTATCAGGATCTTGAAATTCATATATCATCATGTTTCCTAATTCGCTAGGTTGGTCAGTCTTAAACCTACAAAAAGCTTCATCTCTCTCCCTATTCTAGAATAATTCTACACTTTTGTTATCTGGGGGAATCCATTCTGGTGTGATTATTCTAGTTAAGACCATTTGCCTCTAGGGGTTCTTAGCTCTCCTCCCAAATTCCCTTGCTCTATGTCACCTATCTTAGTCTCTAGGATTACATTACCAAAGTCATATGTCCTATTTGGCTAATTGGTGACTACATACATGGTTCCTTCTTTATCAATGTATGAACCATCTTCAAATTTAACTACTAGGTGTTCTAGTCCAATAGGTTGATTTGGTTTTTTAATTTGGACAACGGATCTTCTCAGACCGTCCTCATAGATGCAAGCACCTAATGAACTGGTCGATATATTCTAGTTGAGACATGTATCACCCTTTTGGTTTTTCTAGGTATGCCACTCCTACCTATTGGTCTCTCCATTTTATATGACATTTTTGAGTTACTCGTTTTTTAACTTAAAACGTATTGATAATCACTCAATTGTTGGGCCCACGACCTAGGTGTGTGATTAAAACTAGATTCAAAAGATTTGATGCTTTGCTTATCCCATCCTAGATGTCTTCCTGACCAAAGGTTCATAAGCCTTGGCTATTATCCCAATTCTCCCAAGTAAAACCTCGTTGCAAAGTTCTTTTGTATTAGTCACTTGTTCTTTTTACTTCCCTCTTTTGTTGACGGTCTTGTCCAATATAACATTGTTAGGATTACCTAAGTTTTATCACACGTAAAGTTTGATGACTCAATTTATGTCCTTTTACTTTAGAGTTTGTCACCAAACTATACTACTTATGCTTGCACTTGAGTAACTAGGGTTGTTGTATTTGTATCATGCCTAACCTAGCCCTCATTAATAAATATCACTAATTGTACTTAGCCTAAGCTAGGAATTGAGTTAGGGGGTTGAGAAAGCTCCAACGTCAAGTTGCTTATCCCTTGATTGCACTTGAAAGCCCGAGACACATGTTCCCAAGCTTCCACCCACTCATACCTTGATTAGGCCTCTCCAAGAGCTCTTAAGGGACCTATAAAAGTTTTAATTTTAGCTCAATCTTTAATTTTAATAGACAGTCAATTTTGATTCATGCATTTTTCAATGACCCTTTTTCCCCCTCGTATTGCACAAAATTCTCTAAATCTCCCTTGATTTCTTAATCCCACTTGAGGTTCAACTTCAAATTACCCTATCTAAAAATCTATGCATTTTTGTGTAGGATTTGAAAGGAGCTTTCCAAACCTCTCTGTTGTGATGGACACTTTTCACTCATGCTAGATGTGTCTATCGTGATGGACATCTCTCTATTGTGATGGATGTGTCTATCACAATGGACACCTACCTGTCATGATGGGTATCGGTTTGTCGCGATGGATGTGTCTATTACGATGCACTTTTTTTTTTTGCTTTTTAACGTCTATTTGTGTCAATTGTGGGCCTATGTGTCATGATGGATAGTATTTCTACTGAGTTTAAGTGTCAATCGTGCTATTTCTATCCATCGTGATGGAAAAGGGTGTCCATCATGATGGACAAGGGTGTTCATCACAATGGACAAGGGTGTCCATCATGATGGACTTATCTATCACTATCGACAGGCAGTCCGACGTGGTCTATCCATCAGGATGGATAATGTTTGTCATAATGGATGCTATTTGTCATAATGGACATAAGAAATGCAATTTATTTTTGAGATTTTTATGGATATGTGATGTGCAAGGTGTCTACTCTATGATGGTGCACTCAGTTTTACCAAAAGAACACTGTTTTTGTCTATCGTGATGGATAGAGATCAACACGTCGGGACCTGTGCAAAGGTTTTCTATACCTACTAGAGTTGTTGTAGCTACTGTGGATGTTCGTACCTATAAGAATGCTTGAGAAACATGCAAAAACAATGCACACAAATTTGCTCTCTCTTGCTCTCATGCTTACTAGTGAAATGAGGAAATGGAGATGGAATGTGGGGATATGACCAAAATGGTGAAGATGATGATGGAAGGAGATGGAGAGTAGAGATGGTGGTGGTGATGATGAAGGAGGTAGAAAAGTAAAAAGTAAGAGATTACCTATGATTCCACTATCACATCTCTATGTCTTACCATTATATGCTTGTCCTCAAAGCTCGATCCTCAACAACAGTGCCAAATTTGGTGGCACTCTATCAATGGCAAGTACCAATGTGAGGAGATCCACCTCATAATTATCAATTCAAGAAAATGCAAGGAGGGTATTACAACTGTGAGCAAGTGAAGTGCATGCACAAGTGAGTGAGTGAGAAGCACACAAGCATGCACACACATACACACACACATGACAAGACAAAGTAATGGAGCAATGGAATCCTCGATTAGCCAAAAACAAGATTATAAGCTTTTGTTCACTTCGATTCCAAATTCACTAACCCCAAAAATGAGCTCTCTAGCTCCTTTTATAATTTTTGACTAGCTTTGGCCCTATCTAGAAAAAAAATAGGCTCCTAGGCTAATGTGGAGGTTCAAACGAGCTCTAAAAATATGAAAATTGGTATGTACTCAGATCTAATACTCCTCAAGCTCGAGGACTCCTTAGCTAGCACAAAATGGAGTAAGAATCATCAAAAATGGTATTTACAATGGTGTGCAGTGATTAAAATCACTGTTGTAAAAGAGTTATCATTTGAAAAATTGTGTAGGCCTAGTTGCCAGGCATTGCTCTACCTGCTTGTTCCTACTTGACTCTGCCTCTATTCTGATTCTATCTTATGGCTTCCTTGTCTTGTAAAGCCACCTTGTCTACCTTGGCTAGTGCCAATACTCACTCTCTGATGCTCTCGAGAATTACAAAATTGATACATACATAAATTAATAGTGAACTAAAGGTCTACCCACAAGAGGCATTTTACAAATATGCATGTAAGTTTTGAAATTTCCTTTTGCATCTCCTATTTGTATTTTTTGTACTTGACCTTCCTTCACTCCAATCTTTAGTCTTTGAATTGATCCTCTATGCATAATAGCACTTGAGATGGATTTTTATATATTGACCATTTGGACTCAAGATCCAATCATAGAGATATTTTCATTGTTTGAAAACCATCAACTCCACCAATGTTTTAGCAAAGATATGGTGATTAGGCACCTATAGCGATGCACAATACATTTAACGAGATGCTAGAAGGTGAAGGTCCCTTCTAAAATTCCAAGATACAATAGCATGAGAAAAAATTAGTTCTTTTATTGACTTATCCAAGATATTTTCTTGTTCCAATTTTGGTTTGAATATTTTTACTATAAAATTTAGAATCAAAACTAGAAGTATGGATTAAGTACGTTATCTCTAAAGAACTACACTCACAGCTTAGTAAGGAGCTTTTTTTCTCATGGAAGGTCAAGATACTATGCAAGTTGGTACAAGTTGGTACACTTGAGATGAAATTCTATGCATTAACTACTATGCCTCGAAATCTTAACTTGAAGTTGGTACACTTGAGATGAAATTCTATGCGTTAACTACTATGCCTCAAAATCTTAACTTGATGATTATTTACATAAAATCTAATCCAAGTTGGTACACTTGAGATGAAATTCTATGCATTAACTACTATGCCTCAAAATCTTAACTTGAAGATTATTTACATATTCTAAAAACTACCAGTGCAAGTTCATACTTTGCAATCCATATTCTGAGCTCTTTCCAAAATTTTATTTTGAGTATCTTTGAATTGGATGAAGTACTCTCTCTTAGGATTATGTACGTGGTCTTCTCCTTCTTCATGATGAATGAGTGTTGGTTTTGGTGGGTGGGAGTGCACATAAACAACATCACAAAGAAAAAACTTAGGATCAGTTCATACAATGTATAATCAAGCATGGAATATACAAAGATAAGTATCCCTTTAATGTTTTGGGCATATCAGCTACCAAGTATGAAGGAAAAACCAATTATGCATGCATGAGTGTAACAACCTGCCAATCACATTTTAAAACAGACAAACAAATCAACCTTGAATTTAAAAATATGAATCTCATTAGGGTGAGTGAGTACATGCCATTTACATGACCAACAATGATGAGAGGTACATCATTAACACACTTTTCATACAAGATGCTCTAGTTGGACTATTCTTAAGCCCATGTGTTGATAAGTAGGGATGTATTTTATCATAGGAAGATATGGTGCATGATTTAATCCATATAATTCCTTCTTCAATCTACAAATTTCTTTTAGTACCCGTTTTGCACAAAATGATAGAGCTTAAGAACATACAATTCTTCATGAAAGTCCCCAACAAGACAAGAGATGATTGTTGAGCTTGAGAGAAATTCTATAAAAGAAAGAAGACAAACACCTATGGTCAGATCACTACCATGCAACATATAGTCATTTGTGATATCATATAATAACCACCTTCTCCTATTGGAGCTTCAAAGTCATGTATCATAATTGTTTTTGATGCTCTACCAAATGCTACTTTCCTTCCAATAGGTAATCAAAATACTTCTAATATTAACTTCTCCATCAATGAGAATGATCCATATAACTTGCCTTCCCCCCATCTGAATGTTATGAGCTATTGCTTCTAGCCCTCTTCCATCCTTTCAATGCTCCCATGATAATCTTCCTAAATCTAGTAGCTATATTCACTACAACCACTATACCTACACTGCATTATCTAATATGATATCATGCTAAAATGTTAAATACACAAATGTATTAGAGAATTCACTAGATAGGGTAAAAAAAGACTCTTGCTAATGCATAGGTGGCTACAAAAAACAAATGTTTGTCTTTTACAGACCCAGAAAGGAAAAGTATCCGGAGAAATACACATGTATATATATACATGTATACAAATGTGAATACATTTGAACTTTTTTTAAATCTATGCAATGCATAGATGTGTTCTTTTAAATATGAGATTTATTTTCTTATCTTTCGCTCAAAATAGAATTAAAAAAAAAAAGAATACAAAACACACCTTGATTATATGCCAAACTAAAATTGGAGAAAACATGAAATTTTTTTTGCCTTGCTTCTACCCTACCATGAGCCTTCTAATTAAGCCTTGGACCATGAGAACTTAAGCACTCCAAATTAAGCACACTTTTTGGAGTAAAATAATCCAAAATCTGGCAAAAAAATACAACAAAAACGTAACAATATCAATAGATTAGAAAATGAATCTCCCTATATTACAATCAAAGCAGATGGATGGTGAAGAAAAGAATGGATATCGGTTAAAATATTAGAGAAACATTCTCTATGGAAGATCTATAAGGTCCTTTATAAAAGGAATTCATTAGAGAAGAAGATAGATGACATTCCTTTCCATTACATAGGCATTCTAGAAAATACTCTCCATAATATCATAAGAGAAGAAATGAAAGTTGTGTTTTTGTTGATGGAGATGATTGTCTATATAGCCTTCAAAAGATATTCCTTCTCAACTTTCTCCTTGACTCCATTAAAGATGGGGTACCCAAATTTTCTCTCTTTAAGAAGCCTTCTAAACTAAAAAGATAAGATCAACCTCCCTCATCCCCATAGGACTCAAATCCCCTTCTTATTTCAATTTGTGCTTATCTATTATAGCTTAGACATATAGAAAAGAGGGGGAAAAGGGTGGACCCACCTTGCCTTCATTAACTTGCAATCCCAAAGTAAGACCTATTCCCTTGGACGCATCGAATTTTATTTTTCATATATATAAAAATACACAAATTATACAGAAGAAGAAAAAAGAGAGAAAAAGAAATCATACATAAATAAAATTAATCATAAATATTTCACTTAATTTTACTCCAATGAATGTGTTGTTTTGTTGACAGATTCTCAAGAAGCCATAACTAGTTTTGCACACAATCCATGACTTCCTTCATGGTCTTCCCTTTAGAGTTTCACCTATCTTCTATTGGTGATAATACTAGAATCTTCAAGTTAGACTATTGCCTTCCCTCTTTAGATGTTACCTTATAGAACAAATTAATTTTGTATCTAATATTTTATCCTGTCAATGTTTTTTTAATCTAGGTTAGATTGTGAAACAAACAAAAATTACCCTTATAGAAAACATCAAAGTAAAAAATATATACATATATATACAAATGCAATTAGACCATTGTTTACTAGTTTGTAGGAAGGTTAATCATCAACTCAGTTTGTTCAATGTTCTTGGTATTTCTTCTGATCTCTCTAGATTTTTTAGCAACTTCATAAGATTTTGTTTTCTTATCTCTTGGAATGTGAACTATTTGAAATTCATCAAGAATCTCTTTTTTACTATGGAAGGTTCTTTCATATATACGGAATCATAGCCAAACAATTAACAAATTTGAATGAAGTGATGGATGTGATAAAGATTTTCATGAGGTAAAATGCTACCTCAATTCAGCACCAATAATAGCTGAGGCTCTAGATTGTTCTAAATCATTCAATGTGCATGTAGACACATCGATTTATGCCATTGATTGTGTCCTAGCGCAAAGTTTTGATGAGGGAAAGATGGACTTTCCAATTTCAAATGCCAATAGACAAGTGACCACTAAGAACAAGGGACTCGGAATGGTGTATACAGTAAAGAAGTTTCGGCATTATCTTTTGGCAAATAGATTCAACTCTTTTACCAATCACCAAGAATTATTGTATTTGGTCAATAAGTCATATGGTACATGCAGACAAGTGAGTGAGATGGTTTTCGCTTCTCATGTATGATCAAGAGAGAATGGACCTTACAATTCAAGCTCATGAAGGTGTTTTAAGACGACATTTTCCCAAAACCAAGACCCTAAAAAATCTTCAATGATCAAGATCATATTGGCCTAGTATGAAAAGGGACACACATGCTTATGTGTCATAGTGAAAGAAGTGCCAAGTCTTGCCTCTACTTTCTACCAAATGATAGTAGTACCCACTTGGAGCAAGAATATAGTTGAATATCTATATGACCATAAGCTGCTAGAAGGAGCCAATCGAGTCAAACAAAAGAGTGTTAGGATTGTACATTTTTGTAATAATCCTAACTTTATGAAAAAACCTTGTAAATTAGTGATGGTAGACATTCGGTTAGGAAAACTCTATGGAAACCTAATGGTTTTACTTCCCTCTCTACTATTAATCACTCTTGCTTCTTGTGTTGATAGATAGAGTGAAGCCAACTTTTATGAAGGGTGTATTCCATCGATGATGTAGATCACACACACTACTATAGCTTCATATTATTAATGAATTTGTTCTCTTTTTTGTGCACACACTTTTGCTTGCCTCTAGTGTATGGTTATAAATGCTTATTTAGAGTTAGTTCTATGTTTGTATAAGCGTATAGTAGCAAAATTGGGAGTAAAAAAGATAAATCCTATCTCTCCATAGTCAAAATTTCATCATTACCAAAACCTACATATTTTCATTGAGGGTACATATTATCATGAAAATTGGCAATAGGGATGGGATGGGTGTTGATGTTGAGTGCAGACTATAAGGAACCTTTTTGGTTAGGTCCAATGGAGGCATGCCATGCTAATGCATTCGGGTACTTTGCTTTCATGGTTTAAAGAAGAGTAGAAGGAGTTAGCTACCATATGACCTCCTACTTCAAAAGTCGATGAAGGATCAGGCCGGAGAATTCTGAGTAGTGTGCATATTCCAAAGTGCTTATTTTTATTGGTAGGGAAGGGAGTAGTTCTCTACCCTCTGATTATGCAGCTCTTACAAGTGCAAGTGGCATTTGAGGTAGCAAAGTTGTAGGTAGAAGGGGCAGGGGACATGCGGCCATGTGGAGAATCAAGAGGGTGAAGAATAAGAAACCATGGATTTCGATATGGCATTTGGTCTTCTTGATTTTGCCAGGATGGAATAGTTGAATAATGAGTCGATAGTATCTAGAGGGGAGCATATGTTAGTTTTCGGAAGGTGTTCAAGAAGTGATGGAAGATGACTTTCTTCCCAAGGTGCCTATGGAGGAGGGGTGGAAGCATCAACAAACTCTTGTAGGTATGGTAGTTCTGGGCCACATAATCACCAGAATAGATTTTAATCACTTGAATAGAAAAACGGATGATGACCCGTATGTTCACATCCATCTATTTGATACACAGTATGATTTGCTAGAAGGTGGGAAAGGTAATGTCCAAAAATGTCAATTTTTCCAAGCTACATTAGGTTGTGAAGAAGTCATATGGGGTTAACATAAAATAACATTCATGCTATGAAACATAGCAATAATATAGGAATTAGTATCTCTTTGCATTCACCTCCCTGTGGACAATGTGGACAAAATTACCGAGGTTATGAAGGAGGTCGAAGACCTTTTAGCTACACTCATCGAGAAGGTGGCAATCATCAAAATGATGTTAAAGGACTCCATTTTCTATTTTGTATGGAATTCAAACATAGGTGGTCAAATTGTCCTCAATCACAAGAATATGACCGAAGGAAACAAAAATCCAAGTTCAAAGCACCAATGACAAACATGGTTATGATTTCCTATGAAGAGTGAGTGGCATCAACTATAACTCAGTCTAGTAAGCAACTTCTACTTGAGGATTTGGTTATACACCCTAGTGACCACGAACACCATAATATAAACAACTAAGCATCGAGTTGGGTTGTATAGGCACCACCATCTTTTTCTAGGTTAGAGCAATCCATGTTGTAGGGCTTATATAAATCAAATCCGATGCGAGATATAGTCCAAACTACCAGATATCTAGAACAAGTAATATCGGATAGTGATTTTCAAGAGAAGGAGCCTATAAAAAGCAGTAAAATACAAGAGCTTAACAATTTTCTTCTCAAAAAATGCTAGTGGACTCTACAACTCCAACCATGGTTTTGGATTCAAGGAAGGTGATATGTAAACCTACTATTCGTATACCATTGGTAGAACTTTTAGTTTTAATGGGAGTTTTTAAACAAGCCATTTTAGTGAAAGTTCGGTTGAAAGTCTCAAACCCTATTTTAAAATTGGCATAGTTGAATCTATCATATTGGTAAATCAAGTAGAAATAGCTAAGGATAAACTAGTAGATTATCTTGTGCCATTGGTTATGGTTTTGTAAAAATTGAGATCCATTTCTAGGGTTTTGATTGATGGAGGTTTTGGGGTTATTATTGCTACATTGCCAATTTGTTAGCACATGGGTTCGACAAATATCCAACCTTCTCTATTCTACATATAAATGGCTGATTAATCTTGGGTCTAGCCCCTTGGTCTTATCAAGGATATTCCTATTCTGATTCAGAATGTAACATTCCATATTAATTTTTTAGCCATTGAATTGCTTGGGAAATAGGACGATTATAATTTCATTTGGGGTCTTCCTTAAATTGAATATGTGGTGTCACTCTATCACTTACAAGCTATATAGGAAGCCCTATCTTGTGAAGACATTCTCAAACAGGAATTTTGTAGCCATGTGTCCATCATTCTTCTTCGTGGCATTGGCCTCTACCCATTTAGTGAGGTAGTCTATGGCAACTATGATATACTCGGCACGGGAGTCCTTTGCAAGGGGGTTAATAGTTCCAACAAAATCTATTCCCCATTTTGAGAATGCACATCCTCCCATCATGGGTTATAGGGGCATCTCGTCTCTGCGTATAGGATACTAAGCCCTTTGACATACATCTCATCGTTTTACATATGTGTGGGCATCCATATGGAGAGTGGGCCACCATAATCCTGAAAATAATATGGCCTTAATAACACAATCAGGTCCAAAATGGCCACCTATTGTGCCTTGATGGGCAGCTTCCAAGAGGTTGAGATATTCACTCTTGTTCACACATATCCTCAGATAACCATCTCTCCCTCGTTTATACATATTATCACCAATGAGCTTATGATCTTGAGCCTCTTGCTCAAGACTTCCTTTATGTGCTAGAGTCATGTTTTCTAGGAAATTCTCCACCCTCAGATAGTTAACCAAAGGCTCACTCCACTCTGGCGTTAGGGCCACATGGTATAGAGTGGCATGTTCTATCGGTGGTCTATTGCAACACTTTGGACATTCAACGCAAAGTCGTCGAACATCTTTTCCATTGAGGGCCAATACACTTTCAATTTCAGTAATGTCCCTTGTCTCGAATGATGTTGCTCTAGTTCACCTACATGTGCTAGTTGCAAGCAATTGTCATGCTCCTATTCTTCTATGCAACAAGCAAGGATATTTTGATGATCCTGCCTATAGAAACTACCAGCGAGGATTTAGTATCTTTGCGCTTTGGCTACCTCCTTCTCTTGGGTTCTCACTTGAGGATTCTTAGGTGCATATGTCAACACTAGAACTAATGGCTTTGCCCATTCAGGAACAATCTCGACATTAAACAGATAAGCAGCTGGTAGCTTATCTAATACACCAATAGCTGCTTCTCCTGAAGTTATCCTCGAGAGATGGTCTGCTCGCAAGTGTGTTCTACCCTTCTTGACTACAACTTCAAAGTCATACTCCATAAGTAGTAAAAACCAATGTATTAGCCTATCGGTGTTGCAGGGTTTGTTCACTAAATACAAGAGAGCCTAATGGTCTGTAAGGAACTTAAACTTATTTTCCAATAAATAGTGATGAAATTTCTTGACGGCATAGACCATTCCTAGCCCTCTCTCTCTGTCATGGTGTAATTTCTCTTTGCGAAATTCAAGTGTCTACTAGCGTATGCAATTGGTAATTCAATATTCCCTTCATCCGTGTTTTGTGCTAACATGCAGCCTATGGCATGATTAGAAGCATCTACGTGTACGTGAAAAGGTTTGTTCCAATCATGCATAGCTAGAATAGGTGCAAAACACAATCGTTGTTTCCATTCACTAAAGGAGCTCTCGCATTCTTTTGTCCACTCAAAGTTAGTTGGCAGGTTGTATAGCAGTTTAGCATTGATTGCATACATATGTTTGAATCATCGGTAATATCCACAATGGCCCATAAATGCTTGTGCTTCCTTTACGTTCTTTGGCCTTGGTAATTCATTGATCACTTGTACCTTATCCTCATCTGTGGAAATTCCATTTTTCGAGACTATGTGAACAAGTATCTTACCTTGTCTTACCATAAAGACACACTTCTCAAGGTTTAAATAGACTTGTTCCCTACACTTGTCGAAGATTCGTTTAAGCTCGGGGATATGATCTGGTCTAAGCATTGAGTGAGCACATAGATCATCTACATACACTTCTAAATTCTTCCTCAAAAACTCTTTGAACACGTTGCACATCAACCTTAAGAAAGTTGCAAGTGCATTCGTCAACCCAAAAGGCATCACACGAAATGTAAAGATACCCCATTGAGTGGCAAAATCCGTTTTATGTTGATCCTCGGTAGAAATGGTGACTTGGTTATAGCCTAAAAATCCATCAAGAAAGATGTACACTTCCTTGCATGTGACTCTTTCCAACATGTGTTCTATAATAGGAAGGGGCTAACATTCCCTAATGGTGGCAGCATTGACGTTCTTCAAATTAATACACACCCTCAACTTACCGTTCTTCTTAGGCACGACTACAATGGGCGATACCCATTCTATATGTTCTATCTCATAGATGAATCCAGCTTCAATGAGTTTATTTGTCTCTTCCTTGATCTTCAATGCATAGTTATCATTATACGTATAAGGTTTTTGCTTGGTGGGTTTAGCCTCAGCTATCATGGGTATCCTATGAGAACATATATCTGGATCTACCCCTTTCAGGTCCTTGTAACTCTAGGCAAACGCATCTCTATACCTTTTCAGTAAGGTGACAACTTTCTTCCTCTTCGTCTACCAGATCGTGCCCTATGTACATACATCTTTCTTCTCCTCCCTCGATTGCCACTACTACTTTCTTTGTAGTCTCCTTGTTATCATAGGCTTCTCCAGAGTTTTTGTCTCTCTTAGGCATTCTTATCATGATCTTTTGTTCTTTAACTTTGTACTTTTTAAAATTTTCAAGAACTTCCATTAACAGTTCTTCTTCTTCTTCTTCTTCTTGTTTCATAGTTTTATCCATTCTCACTTTTTGATTTTGTTGATCAGGATTTGAATTATCCTTTCTCTTCCTAGGGGTTGTGTGGTTTGGGGAAGTGGCTTCTACCCAACCTAAAAATTCCTCTTCAGATGAACATTCAGGTATATAAGAGTCTACTTCCCATTCTTCCTCTTTCACTTGCTTGTTCCTCTCTGAGATCTCATATTCGAGTTTATCCCTTTGAGTTTCCTTCCCTATAAGGTTTATAGTAAAGATGGATATATCATAGCCGTCTTCATCACAATGGGGGGTCCATTGTTCTTTGTTAATTGCTATGTCCATCATCACAAGAATCTCTTCCCAGCCATAGGGTTCGAATTCCTCATCTAGAAACACTACTGGCGTGTACGCTGGGTCTTCAAATGTTCTTTCTTTGGTTCGCTCCTCCTCTTTCGCTACAACTTTATGCATCCAGGATATGCATCCATGATGGATCTGATGCTAAGGAATGTACCAACTCCACCTCATCTTCGTTCCTATGTACAATATTCCACTGCATCGGTGGTACATCCTTGTGTGAGTAGTCTCTGAGGTTCACTTTCATGGTCACTCCTAGGTGTTGCAAATACAAAGAGTTGGTTCCCCAATCTTGTACCACTTGCAATTGTCACATGAAAGATCTACCTAGAAGCATTTCATATACTTGATTCTTCCCAAAATTACATATTGCAAAAGTGTGATCAAATTCTACCCCGCAGGTGGACAATGTAACTCCTTCCGGTAGTTGTAAGGGTCTTTCTATGTGCCCATCAGCCATCTGCAACTTCATCCTAGTAGGTTTAAGGGTTGGTTTACCCTAGTGCTTCCACAATGAAGTGGTAGCAATAGCTACTCCTGTGCATGTGTCTAAGATGGCTTTAGTAGTGTAACCTTTGTAAGTGATTGGCAAATAAGCATTACCTTCCTCTCCTTCACTCACATCTCCCACTTTGACTATTGGTATTTCAGGTACCTTTCCTTGTGCTCATGGTCTAGAAGAATTTGTATCTATCTCTGGAGACTGGTTCGCTCCATGTTTCCATAGTTCTGGTTTGATTTTCAATAGCTCCTCCAAAGTTAAATGGCATTGAACTCTAGTGTTATTACTAGCTTTTTTGTTTCTAGGAAGGATTGAGTCTTCTCCCCTCACTAGAATAGTGGGTGCTCTCAATTGGATTGATCTGTCTTCCCAAGGTCCCATGAAGTGAGGTAACTCTTGTAAGGAGTTATATTCAAAACTCATGTGCTCACTGGACCTATCCTGCACTTGATCTCCATAGATAGATGGGATGTCGGCAAGGAACTGTTCTCCTGAGTCATCAACCTCTGTTATAGGTGGTCGTGTTTCCTGTTCCTACCTCCATCTTTCCTCTTGAATCTCTCTTAAGATGGCATGTGAATCCATGTAGCCCATTTGATGATTGTCTGAGTCCGACCTAGCCCTTTCAGATAGAGTTGTTTCTAAGGGTTCCTCAGGCCTATTTTGGGTGCTAGAGCTAAGTTTTGTTGGGTTTGATACTCGTTTCTCTAACCTTTCTAGTAATCCTTGGAAATGTAGCTTGGGTTTAACCATAACTCCCCAATTGAGGTAGTGGGATGCCTCAAACATTGCCTGGGCTAATTCTACCATTTTCATGCATAGTTTGGTTCTCTCTATTTCCAAGTCATCTCTAGGGTAGTTCTTGTTGGATTCTCCTACTTGTGGTGTTGGTGCAAACAAGCCTTCACACTTGGCTTTGATTTGTGCCTTGAAGACTCAACATAAAGCTTGGACAATTAGAACCTTGGAAAGATAAAGTTTGAACCCATGAAGGATACATTTGAACCATAGAAACAGATGCTTAATTGATTGTTACTCTTTACCCAATGTAAAAGTCAATATGACTTAATCAATTATGTAATCACACCTACTAGACTAGAGTCGTGGAAAAAGTAGATGATCTAGTTGAGGGAATATCTCCCTAAGTCTAGTGGAGAGAATCAAGGGAACTTTAATTTGAATACAAATTCAAATTTGTTCAAAATTCCTATAAAAGAGCTATGTAAAAGTCGCGGGTTAGTGGCTCACTCCCCGAGGCAATTCCAAGCAAAATCACTGAGTGTGTGAGAGCTACTCATTAGCCTACACCTCTGAGTACCATTGGGCATTACATATCTTGCCAATGGGAATGTACATTTGATAGTTTCAATACATATACTCATAGTTCTTAACTCTGTGTTCTCTGAGTCATTCACCTCAAAGTCTGTCAACTTCAACAGGGCATATCTCAAGATCTACTGAGCCAAATGTGATGATCCAAGTCTCATTGGAACCAGCTCAAAGCATTCTACACCACTACAAAATTTCAAGTCATTCTATTCAGCCAATTGGGAGAAATCACAATCGAAGCAGTCACTGGTATATTTCTGTGTTGTTCCTAAAAAGTCGGGGGTGTCCCTGAGTTTGCTAAAGATCATGCTCAGTGTATAGTTTGTTAATTGGAGTGATTTAACTTGCTAATGGTAGCTTGTTAAGTTAATTTAATACTCTCAGAAGGAATTAATCCAATTGCAAGTGTGCTGGACACACTGAGCTTAGGATTGAACAGGTGTCAATACAGGAATAGAAAGTTTTTTTGGAGTTGTGAAGGTTCAAAATCATCTGTTTTGATTTGGTCATTACTCAATCATTTTGTAAAGCACATATATAGTTTCTTGGTGTCAGTTGGAAGCTCAAAGAGTCTCCTAACCATATCTGAAGAGAAAAGAGGGCAGGTGTGAAGCAGGTCTAGCAGCACCAACCTGATCTTCTGATTGTACCCAACCATCACATCCAACAGTGGTATCAGAGCAAAACAAGGTAATTATGGGTGATGGTTTCCCTTCCTTCATTGACAAATTGGATAGAAATAACTACCAGGCATGGTCATTGAGAATGAAGACCTATCTACAAGGGAGAAGTTTGTATGGATACATATCAGGAGATGAGGAGTTGCCCTCATTCAAAACCAGAGGCCTACCTACAAAGGATGAGCATGAGAGACTTAATCAATGGTGTGCTAAAGATGCTTTGGCAAGGTCATATCTTCTAAACTCTATCTCTGATTTCCTTCTACCTCATGTTAGGAACTGTAAGACTTCCCAAGAGACTTGGGAGACCTTGTCAACATACTTCTCATCAAGCACAAGGGCCAGAAAGAATCAGCTATGGATTGAGTTTACAACTCTTAGGAAACAATCAAAACAATGTGTCTCAGATTTTGTCACCAAGGTCAAAGACATTGCAGACCAACTTGCAAGTGTTGGAGAAGAGATTGAAGAAGAGCAAATAGTCAGACAAGTGATCAATGGACTCAAAGCACATGACAAGTGGGAGAGCTTTACCACTGCAATGGACTTGTACATGGACATCCAAGCACCTGATCTAACAACTCTGATTGGACAACTCTTTACACATGAAGCAAAGATCACAAAGAATGGAGAGCAATCAAAAGGTAACAATCCCTCTGCCCTATATACAGATAAGAAGTATAAAGATAAGGGTAAAAGTAAGAAGGTTGATGAAGAAGGCTCTACCTCCCAAGCAAACTATGCAGGGAGAGGTAGATCATCTAGAGGTAGGGGCAGAGGAGGTAAGTCAGGTAGGGGGAGACCCTATAATCAATCTCCATGCAATATTTGTGGCTTGTCTAATCATACTACAGATGAATGCTACAAAAACTACAAGAACCAAAGAGGAAGAGGTCACCAAAGAGGAGGATACTCTCAAGGCAGAGGCAGATTCAATCAATCTCAAGGCTACCATGGCTACAACAATAATTACAACAATAACTACAACAATAACTACAACAATAGCTACAATCACAATGGCAATTATCAAGGAGGATACAGGAACAGAAAGGATTACAACAATTATGCAGAGGATCAAGATGATTCCTTGTTGATTATGAACATGACATCTAAATCAGGTATCAATGATGATCATTTGTTCTATATTGATTCAGGTTGCTCTAACCATGTAGCTGGGAATGTTGCCTTACTCTCTGATTTGGAAGAACCTAAAGGCAAGCACCAAGTGCAGACAGGTGATGACACTAAACATTCAGTGGTTAAAGTAGGTAATGTCAAAACAAGTGATGGTAATCAGAATTTGCTAAGCAGAGTATTGTATGTCCCAACAATCACCAAGAATCTGATGAGTGTAGGTCAGATTGTTGAAAAAGGTCTACAGGTCAGGTTCACTCAACATGGTGCATATGTGGAGGATCCAAGACATGGATTCAGAAGGATAGCCAAGGGAGAAAAATCAGGTAGATTGTTCACCTTTGAACTTGAAGACACTAAGAATATTGCTTTGTACAACTATAAGGACCAAACCCTATCAGAATTGGAGATTTGGCACAAAAGATTAGGTCACATTGGAGAGAGAACCATAAAGCAAATGAGCAGAGATCAATGTGTGCTTGGGATACCTAATGTATCCAAGCAACACATGATATACAAGTGTGGGGCTTGTCAATTTGGTAAGTCACACAGGTTGCCATACACCAAGAAAGGATTTATGCATGAAGATTACTTGGAATTGGTGCATACAGATGTTTGGGGACCAAGCAAGGAGCCATCCATATCTGGATCAAGGTACTATGTATCTTTTATTGATGACTATAGCAGATGGACTGTTTTGTACTTCATGAAACATAAAGATGAAGTATTTAATTGTTTCAAAAGGTATCTTGCATTAGTAGAGAATCAAACAGGTAGACAGTTGAAGAGGTTAAGGTCTGATGGTGGTGGAGAATACTTCTCCAATGACTTTGAAGACTTCTTGCAGGAAAGAGGCATCAAGAGGTAGATTACCACAAGGTACTCACCTGAACAAAATGGGGTAGCTGAAAGGAGGAATAGACTCATTGTGGAGACAGCTAGATCTATGCTTAATGAAAAAAAACTACCAAATTATCTTTGGGCAGAAAGTGTATCTACTGCCACATACTTAATCAACAGGTTGCCATCAAAGACACTTGATGGAATGACACCCTATGAGGCTTGGCATGGTAAGAGGCCATCTCTGGATCATTGCAAGATCTTTGGGTGTGTTGCATATGTGCATATTCCCTCACAGGTAAGGGGAAAGCTAGACCCTAAGGCTGAAAAGTGTATCTTTATTGGTTATGATTTGAATCAGAAAGGATACAGGTTCTATAACCCCTCAAACAAAGGCTTCAAGGTAAGCAGAGATGTAATCTTTGATGAAAATGATTCATGGTATGATAATGAGTGCAGGAAAGTTAGCCTACCTTATGATATGGAAGAAGACTTTCCAAAGCTTGTCAGGCAAGAACCAATTCAGAATGAGGACACAAGCTCAGATGATGAAGACACCATCAACATTGAAGAATTCAAAGCTTGGAAATCCAAAGGGAAGATGAAGATGAAGCAACTTGAAGACAATCCAGAATCATCAACTCAAGCTATGAGGAGATCTTCAAGGGAAAAGAAGAAACCTATTAGGTATGGGTATGATACTTCACTTGTAACCAAGCACTCTGTATATCTTGCAAAGGATATCTTAAGTGAAGAACCAGGTACATTTGAGGAAGCTATTACTAAACCAGAATGGAAGGAAGCAATGGATGAAGAAATGGAGGCTCTCAAGGAGAGTGATACTTGGGACTTGGTACCCAAGAAGGACTCCATGAAAGTGATAGGATCCAGATGGATCTACAAACTCAAGAGGAACTCAGATGGTACAATAAGCAGGTACAAAGCTAGGTTGGTAGCCAAGGGTTTTGCACAAACCCAAGGCATTGATTATGAGGAGACATTTTCTCCTGTGGCCAAGATGCCAACTATCAGAATTATGGTGAGTGTAGCTGCATCCAAGAATTGGAACATGTACCAATTGGATGTAAAGAATGCATTCTTGAATGGATGGATATCTGAAGAGGTCTACATGTCACAACCACCTGGCTATGAGGATCCCAATAAGGTAAATCATGTTTGCAAATTGAAGAAAGCTCTGTATGGATTGAAGCAGGCACCTAGAGCATGGAATTACAGGTTGACAACCTATCTCTTGGATCAAGGATTTGTGATGAGTAAAGCAGATACTTCATTGTTTATAAAAAAGAACAATTCAGAGGTAATATACTTGTGTGTCTATGTTGATGACATCATTATTACAGGAAATGATGTTCAAGGAATTAGACACATCAAAGGTCAAATGATGAAGGAATTCAAGATCAATGATCTTGGATTATTGAAGTACTTCCTAGGGCTTGAATTGGTCTACACAAATTCAGGTATATTCATTACTCAGAAGAAGTACATTCAGGACATGGTCAAGAAGTTTAATTTGCAGGAAGCTAAAGTCTCAAACATTCCTATGGAGATCAACCACAAACTCAGTGTACATGAAGGAGAAGAACTCAAGGATATTACAGGTTACCAAAGTTTGGTAGGTAGTCTTAATTATGCTACCTTAACTAGGATTGATATCTCATATGGTGTTAGTGTACTTAGCCAATTTATGCATAAGCCAAGAGTACCACATTTGGAGGCAGCCAAGAAGATAGTTAAGTACCTAAAGGGAACACAAAATCATGGTTTATATTATCCATATTCATCAGATATTGACATCAAGGTATACTCAGATGCAGATTGGGCAGGTTGCAAGGATGACAGGAGGAGTACATCTGGTTACATATGCTTTGCAGGTGATAAACCAATTTCTTGGTCATCCAAGAAACAACCCACAGTGGCCCTATCATCTACTGAGGCAGAGTACAGAGGGCTAGCCAATGCTACTCAAGAAGCAATATGGTTGAAGTTACTCTATTCAGAATTGGGCCTATACACAAGGCCACCAATCATATTTGGTGATAACACAAGTTCACTTCACCTAGCAGCTAATACTGTGTATCATGCTAGAACAAAACACATAGAGGTGCATTACCACTATGTGAGGGAGAAATTACTGAGCAAGGAAATCCAATTATCATATGTGTCTACTAATATTCAATGTGCAGATTTGTTTACAAAAGCTTTGGATGGGAGCAAACTATGCAGGTTTAAATCCATGATTGGATTACAGGATATCATTGAAGACTAAAGATGAAAACTCAAGCAAGTGTTTGGCTTGAGGGGGAGCTATTGGTGCAAACAAGCCTTCACACTTGGCTTTGATTTGTGCCTTGAAGACTCAACATAAAGCTTGGACAATTAGAACCTTGGAAAGATAAAGTTTGAACCCATGAAGGATACATTTGAACCATAGAAACAGATGCTTAATTGATTGTTACTCTTTACCCAATGTAAAAGTCAATATGACTTAATCAATTATGTAATCACACCTACTAGACTAGAGTCGTGGAAAAAGTAGATGATCTAGTTGAGGGAATATCTCCCTAAGTCTAGTGGAGAGAATCAAGGGAACTTTAATTTGAATTCAAATTCAAATTTGTTCAAAATTCCTATAAAAAGAGCTATGTAAAAGTCGCGGGTTAGTGGCTCACTCCCCGAGGCAATTCCAAGCAAAATCACTGAGTGTGTGAGAGCTACTCATTAGCCTACACCTCTGAGTACCATTGGGCATTACATATCTTGCCAATCGGAATGTACATTTGATAGTTTCAATACATATACTCATAGTTCTTAACTCTGTGTTCTCTGAGTCATTCACCTCAAAGTCTGTCAACTTCAACAGGGCATATCTCAAGATATACTGAGCCAAATTTGATGATCCAAGGCTCATTGGAACCAGCTCAAAGCATTCTACAACACTACAAAATTTCAGGTCATTCTATTCAGCCAATTGGGAGAAATCACAATCGAAGCAGTCACTGGTATATTTCTGTGTTGTTCCTAAAAAGTCGGGGGTGTCCCTGAGTTTGCTAAAGATCATGCTCAGTGTATAGTTTGTTAATTGGAGTGATTTAACTTGCTAATGGTAGCTTGTTAAGTTAATTTAATACTCTCAGAAGGAATTAATCCAATTGCAAGTGTGCTGGACACACTGAGCTTAGGACTGAACAGGTGTCAATACAGGAATAGAAAGTTTTTTTGGAGTTGTGAAGATTCAAAATCATCTGTTTTGATTTGGTCATTACTCAATCATTTTGTAAAGCACATATATAGTTTCTTGGTGTCATTTGGAAGCTCAAAGAGTCTCCTAACCATATCTGAAGAGAAAAGAGGGCAGGTGTGAAGCAGGTCTAGCAGCACCAACCTGATCTTCTGATTGTACCCAACCATCACATCCAACATGTGGTCCTTCTTGTATCTTGGCTTGATAAGCTTTGGGCATCATGTCGAGGTTTTTTGGGGTGGGGTCTGCTAGTAGTGATCCTGGCTTTGGGGTTACCACATTTGGTTCAGCCTCTTGTGATGCCATTTCTAAAATCTTGGTTCTGGTTTCCCTTAGACTTTCCTCTAACTCGCTAATATTTTTGCTCCATTTTCTCTTATATCACTCTCTTGAATCTTTCCATGTTCTCGTCTTCTTTCCTATTGATTCTCCTACATCACTAGCTTGAGCCATTCTCCCAGGGGTCTCTAGTTGCATCTGCCTTTGTGCTTGGGCTCTAGTTACCACTTGGATGGGTATGTACTGGGGTATGGAACCTTCGGTGTGTTGCACTATTCCTATCACATTGATGGGGGTCACTTTTGTGGGTGTATTAGCAGGGTTTTTAGGGCAATCTCTTATAAAGTGATCCTTCCCACATTCAAGACAAAATCCTTGATATTGAAATATTGTGATTGTACAGCGGGTGCTGTGTGTGGACAGTCACATATGAAATGGTCTCCCTGACACTTGAAACATGGTCCTTTAGGTCCTTGGGGTCTTGGTTGTATGGCCTGTGGTCACGGATTGGGGTTGGTGTACATGACCTGAGCATAATCAAGTTCCCAATTTGGCTCGTACACAGGACTCTCATAATATGGATCTAGGTTTTCGGATGACTCCCTATAGTATGTGGGTGGGCTGTCTACATGGGTGGAGTCAAAACTATTTGCATTAGGGTCATTTTCTGTGATCAAAGGGGTTGTAGGTACTAATGCCCTGTTTGAATTCTCTTCCGGAGTGGAATACTTCACAGAAACTACATTGGCAGGGGGTGGAGGTTGTTGTCCTAGGACACGTTGGGGTCTAGGCTGTGCTGGATATGGAACTTGATACTGAGGGGAGGCACGATAGTATTGTTGTGGCTAGTATTGCCCTTGGTATCTACCTAGCTGATATGGTTGAGGATAACTCTGTCTAAACACTTGTTTATTATATGGACAATCTTGAGTCGTGTGGTTAGTGTATCTGCGTTCTATGGTACACTAAAGGCCATTTGGGTTTCCTATGGGTTGCATTGCATTTGGACACATATTTTCCATGTGATCACCTCCACAAGTGTAACACCTTCGAGGGGGGCTAATTTGATGCCAAGCTTACTAGAGACTCCCAATCGTTTGGCCACTTGTTCCGCTAAGTCCTCTATAGAATTTGAATGTCTGGATGAGGTCTCTATTGTGCTATCCGAAGATTTATGCACCTTAGAGAGTTCTAGCTCTTCCCCTAGGTTATCCTCTATGTCTAAACAGATACGCAAGCATTGATCCAAGGTCCTTGGTTCCTTCAGAAATACATATGACCTAAGCTTAGCACTCAATAGGTTGTCAATGAACAAAGCTATCAGCTTAGCTTGAGTGGGTAGCTCCAATGGGGGGCATCGCTCTATGTAGTGTCTGAATCTATGTCTAGCCATCCTCACTATCTCTTGAGGTGTTTGTTTGAATGCGTGTATCAATGATGACGTGTTGTGTCTGATTCCACTCTTGGGAAAATCCATGATGAAGGCCTCCATCATGTGGTGGATATCTCAAAATTGGTCTTGGTGTAATGAACGAAACCAATACAATGCATCACCCTTCAGAGTGAGTCCAAAGGCATTAAATTGTGTGAACATTTCTTCGACTTGTTCAACCTATAACACCTGTTTGAATTCAGGTACATGCCCATAGGGATCTCCAAATCCTTCAAAGCAATTCTTCATAGCCTTCACTAATTGAGTGGGCCTCAAAGTCCTAGGGTGGTCTCTAGGCCTTGGTAGGGGAAAGTCATCCCTACCCCTTTGAGCTCTATGGTCCCTAGTTTGATCTCTTTTTGCTCTCCCACCTTTTGTAGTGGTTCTTTCTCTCCCTGTGCAGTTGATGAAACTATTCTCTTGTCCTTCCTTGTTCTTCTCTTTGTGTCCTTGAGATGTGTCGATACTCGAATTCTCCTTAGACACATGTGATCTCATCAGTGGAAAAACTAATTCTCCTCCCCATGTATATGCATGACAACCATGTTCTGTGACTTCATACACCCTTTCCAAAGCATCATCTAAGTATGCGATTTTCCCTAGGACTTTTGGGTCCTTTAGCTCATAAATCATTGTTGCTCCCACAGTCATAGGGTGTTGTGACTTGTATCTCCAAAAAGCTTCATTGGTTTCTTTATTCCAAAACAGCTCTATGCTTCTATTATCCAGGGGCATCCAATTAGGAGTCAGCACTCTTGTTAGCACAGATTTGCCTCTAGACATGCTAGGTTCTTCGACCAGTTTTCCCTTGTCCTTCCACTCCTAAGTCTGCAATTTCTACCACCTCACCAAATTCGTTCGTTGAGTCAGGCTTACTAGTGACTATGTACATGGTTCCTTCTTTGTCTATGTAAGCCTCGTTTTCAAACTTCACCGCTGGATGTTCCAATCCAGTGGGTTGGTTAGGGTTATGCAATAGGATCACTAACCTACAAAGGCCATCTTCATATACTCAGGCACCCAATCTATTCGTGCGGATGTACTCTAGCTGGGTCTTGTAGGGTCCCTCTACCTTATCTAGGTGGGCTAAACTAAACAAAACCCCTAGTCTCCCTATGTTGAAAGACATGTCTGAGTTGCTTGTGTCTAAACTAACCTCGTAGGAATAATTGCCTAGTTGTTGAGCCCATGATTGTGTTGTAGTTCTCACACTAGCCTCAGAAGATCGAACACTCCGCTTATCAATTTTCCCTAAGTATTTCCTAGACCTAAGGTTCATTAATCCTTATTTCACCTCTTCACACTCGCCCTTTTGATTAGGTCAATCACTTAGTTCTTTTGATTTTTCTTTTGATTTTATTGTCTTTTCCAAATTTGTCGATAGGAATTGATTTGTTATGTTCAACTTTGATTTGTTTAGCCATGCATAATCATGTTACAATGTTCTTTTAGGGCTAGATTGTGATACCCACTCTCTCTCTCTCTCCTATAATAGGGTCTCCATGTGGTATATGAAGGATCATATGACATTTGTAAGTTATTTAGCAGACACAGCTAGAATGTTTACACAATACTCTTTGCAGATGGAAAAGAATGAAGGAAACTCCAAACAATGGTAGCAAGAAACTCACACATTGCAGGTATATGATCCAAGAATTAGAAGACATCCTATTAGGGAGAGTGGATATTTTCGAAGAACAAGTGGAGGCTATGGAAAGAGCAATATCATCTTTGGAAATACAATTGGAGGAAAGTGAAGATGAGCAAATAGTTTGTAGGGTCAACTATAGGAATCTCTTGAGCACACGAAACATATGTTGATGAAGAAATCCATTCTATAGAAGGATGAGAATAAACTATAGGAAGAACAAAATTCTTTGAAAACTCAAGTGCCGACCTTAACAAATAAGCTGTACATGGAAACTACAAAATTGAATAGCCTAAGAAAAGGTTTTACCTTTTCAAGGAAAATCAAATTTTAGCTTACTAAAGAAATTAAGACAATAGTTGAGTTGCAAAGCAATGAGAAGACAATAGAGTGGGATTTGTGCAAAAAGAAGAGCAAAGCTAGTTGTTACAAACCAAATTGGTGGAAGCTACAAAGGCCAATAAAAACTTTTGTCGATTTATTGTCGATTGATTATGCGGCATCCACAGTAGTTGAAGCAAGGGATAGGGTTATCCATCATCCCTTGAAAGTAGAATTCTATAGTGGGTTCAATCCATCATGCCTGCCATCATTAGGAGGCTATGAGTGTGAATCATACAATTTTGTAATATTCCCCAATTTATGAAAATCCTTATAAATTAGTGATGATTGACATTTGTTTATGAAAATATGAGGGAGTCTAACGGTGTTGGCAGTAGTCAAAGCACCCAAGGACTCACAAGACAAGGAAGCCAAAGAAAGGAGCCAGAGCGGAGAGAAGGCACAAGCAGACAAAGTATTCAACGAAGATCTGGCAAGTAGGCCATTCAAATTTTTCCAAATCAACACCCTCATAACAGTGATTCTCATCACTAAAAATCATTGTAAATACCATTTTACCTTTTTGTAACTCCATTTTGTGCAAGCTGAGGAGTCCTTGAGCTTGAGGAGTATTAGAAGTATCATCGTACCAGTTTTCATGATTTTTAGACTTCGTTTGAGCCCTCAAATAGGCCCTAGAACCTAATTTTTAACTAGGTCGGACACTAGGTCTAGACAGGGCCAAAAGCTAGTCACAAACTATAAATAGAGCTAGAGAGCTCATTTTTGAGGTTAGATTGTTGTAGAATTGAACTTGTAAGAGCACTTTTGAGTAATCTAAGAACTCCATTGCTTCTCTCTTTGTCTTACCTTGTGTGTGTGTGTGTGCATGTTAGTGTGCTTCTCACTCACACATTTGTGCCATCACTTGTTCGAGGTCTTCATACCATCCTCACGTCTTCCCGGATTGACATTAAAGGAGGTTCTACTCATCACTGAGCTACACCAAATTTTGGAGCCGTTGCTGGGGATCGAGCTTTGAGGACGAGCGTGTGATGGTAAGACGTAGAGTTGAGGTGTTGGAGTCATAGGTATTTTCTTCACCTTTATCTACTATCTTTTTTTTTCTTCATCACCATTATCATCATCACCATCTTCCGCCTCCATCTCCATCATCGCGACATTTTCCGCTTTTTGGTCATATCACCATTCCCACACCATTCCCCTCATTTCACTTGTGAGAGAGAGTGAGAGAGCGTTTGTGTGCTTGTGCTTTTCTATGTTTTTTGAGATTTTCTCCAGGAATCAGCATCCCCAGCAGCTGCACCAGCTCCAACAGGTCCTTGGAGAGCATTGAAGGGCGTTCTAAGAAAGAGTAAGTGCAAGCTTGGGAACACGCTTCCTGGGCACACAAGGGCAACCAAGGAGAGAGACTAAAGGTTGGAAATTCTCAACACCCTCTATCAATCCCTAGCTTAGGCTAAGTACGGATAGAGGTTTTGATCAATTAGGGATACGTTAAGCACAATCAAGTCCAAGAACTCTAATCACTCAAGTGCAAGAACACAAAAATTCCATTTGCGAGCCAACCTAAGGGAAAAGAATTTAAATCAAGCGACCCAACTCAAGTACGATAAAACTTAAGTGTTCCTTGCGATGAAGATTGATTGGACAAGAAGTGAAATCCTAAGAAAAATTAAAAAGAACAAGTGACTAATACAAAAGAACCCAGCAACGAAATTGTACTTGGGAAATTTGGGATTATTCACTTGGGCTTATGAACCTTAGATCAGGACGACACCTAGGAAGAGATAGACAGAGTCTTCGGTCTTTAGACGCTAGTGTCAATCATACTGCTAGGTCATGGGCCCAGCAGTTGAGCCACTATTTGCAGTACCCTAGCTCTGAAACTAGCGAGTCTAAAATGTCCCAGGGTATGGAGAGACCCACAAGAAGTTCAGGCGTGCCATACCTATAGAGGGTTGAAGGCCCCTACAAGACGCAACTAGAATACCACAGGATCAACCAATTAGGTGCTTGCATCTATGAGGACTGTCTAGGAAGGCCCATGGTCCAAATAAAAAACCCCGACCAACCCATTGGAATTGAACATCCAGTTGTCAAGTTTGAAAATGGAGCATACCTAGACAAAGAAGGAACCATATACGTAGTCACCAGCCACCCAGATAGGATAGATGAATTTGGTAACATGATCCCAGAAACGGACATAGGTGACCTAGAGCAAGGGAACATAGGTGGAGAGCCTAAAACCCCTCGAGGCAAATCTGTTCTTACTAGAATCCTCACACCCGAGTGGATTCCCCAGGACAACAAGAGCATAGATCTACTCTTGAACCGAGAGACTGATGAAGCCTTTTGGAGGTATAAGCATGGTCAGCCTAATGAGGTTGGAGTGCTCACTATCTACGAGTTTAAAGATCCGGATAGTCCAAGCAAAGTTACCTATTTAGACAATACTTCAAAGAGGATCTTTGTAGTCACGGAGCATGGTAGGCATGCCTACACTTGGAAGGGTGAATTCATTTTTCCCCAACCAAGATCTAATGTCTCTTTTGGCCATCAAGGAGCTGGAACATCCCAAGCTCATGGAGCTCAAAGGGATAGAAGTAGAGATAGGCGAGAAGTGAGCTTTGCTAACCCATTGGAAAGAGAAAGGATGAGAATGGAGACGGATAGAGAAGAAACCGAGAGACCAAGTTCCCCGAGGAACCTAAGAAATGTTGATGATTTTCCTTTGCCAAGGCCTAGGGAACACACTAGGACTTTGAGACCTACACAGCTAGTTAAGTCCATGAAGAATTACTTCGATGGCACTGGAGATCCATACGATCATGTGGCTGAGTTTAGGCAAGTCTTGAGAGCTGAGCAAATGGAGGACCTATTCACGCAGTACAATGCCTTTGGTCTAACCCTTAGGAACACCGCTCTCACGTGGTTTCAACCATTAAATGAGAGACACTTCAGGAACGTAGACCAACTTCTAAAGGCTTTCATTATTGAATTCTCTAAGAGTGGCATAAGGCATAACACTTCCTCACTGATTCATAGCTTCAAGAAAACCCCTCAAGAGACAGTTAGACTTGCAGGAAGCAGGTTTAGGCAATATCTAGAGAGATGTCCTGTTTCTGAGTTACCCACACCAGCCAAACAAGTGGCTTTATTCCTAGCTGGACCGTTGAGTACAAAGTTGAGATCATATGTGTACTTGAAAGACCCAAGGACCATAGAAGAGTGTGTGCGCATGTGCATTGACATCAAGGATAACCTAGGGGAGGAACTAGAGCTTTCAAAAATCTACAAAGATACAGATAGTTCTACTAGCCTCTCTTCCATGCAGTCTACATCTATTGAGGAACTCGCTGAGAAAGTAGCTCAAAAACTAGGTGTCTCTAGCAAACAAATCCCAAGATTTGCCCCAGTTAAATAGTGCTATACTTGTGGAGGTGACCATATGGCGAATGTTTGTCCCATCATGGCTCAACCCCAAGTGAATCCCAATAGCCAATATTGCACCATAGAATGGAGCTACACAAATCACACATCACAGGATTCCCCATACAATAAGCAAGCGGTGAGGCAAACCTACCCTCAGCCCTATCCACAACAAGGAAGATACCAGAATCAATACCCACCACAACAGTATGCTAGGCCTCAACAAACCTACCAACCACAATATCAGGCCCAACAAAGACCTCAACCAGTGCTTGCCCAACAACCTCCTGCTCGAGCCAATGTGATCCCAGTGAAGTATGCAGCTACAGAAGAGAACCTGAATAGAGCCATAGTGCCAGTAACACCATTGTTCCACACATATTGATAGCCCCAGGCTTACTACATGCAGTCCCCTGAACATGGTGAGTCCTACTATAGTGAAGAACCGAGTGAACCTAGTTGGGATCCAGAGTATGCAAATATCATGTACACAAATCCCAACCCTAGACCTCAACCTAGGCAAGTAAGACCCCCATTCCCTAGAGGACCATGCTACAGATGTCAGGGAGATCACCTCATTCGTGATTGCCCCATGCCTACACCTACACAACCCTAGTCAGTAACAATCCAGGGCTTTTGTCAAGATTGCGAAAAGGAGCATCTCTTATGAGATTTCCCAAAGAATCCCAATAATATGCCAAAAATCACTCCTATTAATGTTATTGGGTTAGTAGTAGACTCTACAGGGAGTGTGACTTCCACTGCACCAGTACAGGTAGTCACTAGAGCTCAGGCATTGCAGCAGAACCAGGATTCAAGCCAAGAAAGGAGCACTCGGATTAGTGAAACTGAGAGTGTAGCCAAGAAACGAACGAGAGCATGGAAAGATAGCCAGGAGAGAATGAAAAGACAATGGTCTAAAAAGATGAGCGACTTAGAAGAAAGCATAAGAGAAACAAAAGCCAAAATTGTTGAACTCACCTCTCAAACAAACTCTCACATACCACCCCCACCTTCATCCCTATTAGCATCTTTCAACCCACCTCAGACAATCCCACCACCCCCTAGAGTAGGATCAGTCTTAGCTGACCCCACTCCTGAAGACATAGACATGATGCTTAAGGCGTATCAGGCCAGAATCCAAGAAGGGCCAAATGTGACAGATCATGACAAGTGCTACCCTAGAGCTGACCTAGAGATAGAAAGAACCAAGCTTTGCACGAAAATGGTAGCATTGGCTCAGACCATGTTTGAAGCCAGTCATCTCTTCAACTACTCTTGCTCAGCTAAGGCACAATTGCACTTGGATGGACTATTAGAGAAGTTAGAGAGCATAATTGCAAGATCTGCCAAGGAAGAAAACTCTCAAGGGAGAGATGAGGCAAGTAAAAGAATAAGCATTCCTCCCCAGGAAGCGTATGTGCCTAATTCCACTGAACCAAACACATCTTCTTTTATGAATCGATACTCACCAAAATTTCTACGAGAGATTCAAGAAGAGAAATGGGCTAAAGAAAGTGAGGTCCCTCCTCCCATTGAACTTGTGGATGACGTGCATGATCAATTCCCACAAGACATCCCATCCATTTATGAGGAGCAAGAGAGCACCCAATCTTAAGAGAGATTAGACTTTGAGTCTAATTCTTTACATGAATTACCCCACTTCACAGGCCCATGGGAAGCTAAGTCTACCTGTATGAGAGCACCCACAGTCATGGTAAGAAACGAAGACTCAGTCATACCTAGGAACACAAAGGTTGTAAAGAACACTAAAGTGCAGTGCAATCTTACTTTAGAAGAGCTACTCAAGGTTAGGCCAGAATTGTGGAAACATGTAGCCAAACAAGTACCCGAGGTAGCTAAACCGCGTTCCTAGGTAGGATCCCATAGAACAGTGCCTGAAATACCCTTGGACAAGATAGGAGACATGAGCGAAGGAGAAGAAGGAAACACCTATCTTCCCATTACCCATCAGGGGTACACTACCAAGGCAATTCTAGACTCAGGTGCAGGAGTTGCCATTGCTACCACTTCTCTATGGAAGCATTGGGGCAAGCTAGCACTCAGGCCAACGAGAATGAAATTACAGATGGCCCACGGTCACATTGAAAGACCCTTAGGGTTGCTAGAAGGAATAACTCTCACTACATGTGGTGTAGAGTTTGAGCATACATTTGCTATCTATGACTTTAGCAAGAACCAGGCCTATGAGATGATTTTGGGAAGACCATTTATGCGACAGTTGCAAGTGGTACAGGATTGGGGAACCAATTCCTTGTACTTGCAACACTTAGGTGTCACGACCAAGGTTAATCTCAAAGATTACTCTCATAGAGATGTCCCTCCCATCCAATGGAATCCCATCCATAGAGCCAAGGATGATACTGAGACGGTGCATTCCATAGGATCAGAACCCTCATGGATGCATGAAGACACCCACTTATGGATGTGCAAAGTGGCAGTAGAAGAAGAGAAGAGAGAAAAAGCCAGAGAGGTAGGTGCGAAAGAAACACATAGATCAATTCAAGACCCAGCCTATGCACCTGTAGTATTTCCTGATGAAGAATTCGAACCTCATGGTTCGGCAGAAATTTTAGCAACAATGGATGTAGCCATCAATGAAGAACAATGGACACCCCACTGTGATGAGGATGGCTATGACATTTCAGTCTTCTCCATAGAGCCAATCATGGGAGACTCAATTCTAGAAGAATGCGAACCTAGCCCTGATGCATTTGAGGATGCAAGTGACTCCAATTTAGAGTCAATCATTATGGACCCACCTTTTGCATCAGATGAAGAATACTTCTATGAAGTAGAAGCTTACCCTCAGAGACATGGAGAAATCACGAATGATGTGAGGTTAACCACCCAAGTGAACCCCAAGAGCGAAGTTAAGAAAAGGAAGAAGAGAGAAGTCATACCAGAAGAAGAAGAATCTTTGTTTGAGGTCCCTGACAATTTTAAGAAGTATGAGATAGATGACAGGAGGGTCATGATAAGAATGCCTAAACGCGAGGCACAGTCAGGAGAGGCCTATGATAACAAAGAAACCACCAAGAAAATAGTGGTAGCCATAGAAGAAGGAGAAGAGAGATGCACTTACATAGGACATGACCTGATGGAAGAAGAAGAGCAGGAGTTGATAGCCTTGCTAAGGGTATATAGAGATGTATTCCCTTGGAGTTACAAGGACTTAAAAGGTGTGGACCCTGACATATGCTCACACACTATCCCCATGACCTCAGATGCCAAACCCTCTAAGCAAAAGCCATACACATATAATGATAATTACGCTGCCAAGATCAAAGAAGAGATAGATCGCTTGGTTGAAGTTGGATTCATCTACAAAATTGAGCACACTGAGTGGGTATCCCCCATTGTAGTGGTGCCCAAAAAGACTAAAAAGTTACGTGTATGTATTAACTTGAAGAAGGTTAATGCAGCCACTACTCGAGATAACTATCCGCTTCCAATCACTGAGCATCTATTAGAAAGAGTAGCACGCAAGGAAGTGTACAACTTCCTCGATGGATTCTCGGGCTACAATCAAGTGGCCATAGCTCCAAAAGATCAGCATAAGATAGCGTTTGCCACGGAATGGGGCATATTCGCCTTTAGGGTAATGCCATTTGGACTCACCAACGCACCTGCCACCTTTCAAAGATTGATGTGCCATGTATGCAAAGAGTTCCTGAGGAAGAACTTGGAAGTCTATGTTGACGACCTTTGTGCTCATTCCAACATGAGACAAACACCTAAACTCAGGCAAATCTTTGACAAATGTAGAGAATATCAAGTCTCTCTGAACCCAGAAAAGTGTGTTTTCATGGTCAGGCAGGGTAAGATTCTAGGACACATAGTGTCAAAGAATGGCATATCCACTGACGAAGAGAAAGTTAGAGCTATTGCAGAGCTACCTAGGCCAAGGAATGCCAAGGAAGTACAAGCTTTCATGGGGCATTGTGGTTATTACTGACGGTTTATACACATGTATGCCATCATTGCAAAGCCTCTGTATGGACCTTCCAATTGCCTATGCTAGTAGACAGTTGAATGCAGCTGAACGAAATTATACCACCACTGAACGAGAAGGATTAGGCATGGTATATGTGGTTAAGAAGTTTAGACACTATTTGCTTGCAAATAAGTTTAAATTTTTTACTGACCATCAAGCATTGTTATATCTCGTGAACAAGCCATGCAATATAGGTAGATTAGTAAGATGGTTCCTCTTACTAATGGAGTATGACTTTGAAGTCGTGATGAGGAAAGGTAAGACTCACTTGAGAGCGGACCACCTCTCAAGACTCACATCAGGAGAGGCCCCACAAGGAGTATCAGATGACCTTCCTGATGCTTACTTATTTAATTTGGAAGTTGTACCTCAGTGGGCTAAGCCACTAGTGCCAGTATTGACATACGGACCTAACCACCCAGTAATAAACACTCAAGATAGAGAGGTAGTAAAGGCCCAAAAGTACCACATCATGGCAGGAAGTATGTACAAGCATACTGATCATGGGATATTAGCCTGTTGTGTGGAAGAGGATGAGTACGCTAAGTGGTTGCAATTAGCACATGTAGGTGCATTAGAGCAACACTACTCAAAGCAACGAACCCTATAGACACTAAGGAGACTCGGAGTGCATTGGCCGACTATGGAGGTTGATGTCCATAAGTTGGGCAAGAAATGCCCGATCTGCTGCACTAAACCACCTGTGGAACATGCCACTCTTTATCAACTGTCCATAGTGCCAGATTGGAGTGAACCACTAGTAGCCTTCTTAAGGACAAAAACATTCCCACAAGACATGAATTTGGCCAAGAAAAGAAGTTTAGAACAAGAAGCCCTAGATTACTCACTCATTGGTGACAATCTATACAAGCATGGTAAAGATGGTTACCTAAGATTGTGTGTCCATGAGAGTGAATACCTTAAGATCTTGGAAGCTACTCACCAAGGTGTAGCAGGAGGACACTTTGGACCAGATCGAGTGATAAAGGCAATACTATTTGCGGGCTTCTGGTGGCCGACCCTTCACATGGATGCACATACCTATGTGAAGAGGTGTGATGTTTGTCAGCGAACTCAGTATCCTATACGTAAGGATGAGATGCCATTGAAACCTATGATGGGTGGGCATGCATTCTCTAAGTGGGGAATAGACTTTGTTGGTCCTATTAATCCCCTAGCTAAGGGTTCACATGCTGAATATATCATCGTGGCCACTGACTATCTAACCCAAGTGGGTAGAGGTAAAAGCCACCACGAAGAACGATGCTCAAACAACTGCTAAGTTCTTATTTGAGAATGTGTTCACTAGATATGGGCTGCCTATAGAGCTAGTAAGTGATAGAGGGACTCACTTCTTGAATGAAGTTATTGAAAATCTTCTTCAAGAATTCTTGGTAGTACATAAGAAGTTTGCCCCCTATCATCCACAAGCGAATGGACAAGTCGAAAGTACAAATAAGATTCTATGCAATGTATTGACGAAACTAGTGAATAATAAATGCTCTGATTGGGACAAATAGCTACACCATGATGTTTGGGCATACCAAGTTGCCTATAAGACGGTACTCCAAGCCACCCCCTTTCAGATGGTATTTGGCCAAAATGCAGTGCTATCACTAGACTTCTTGATACCTACATTGAGAGTAGCACAAGAGCATGATTGGACAGGCCATGAGCTTTCATCTAGAATCTTTGACCTGGAACGATTAGGTGAAACAAGACTGAGGGCTACCGTAGGGATATATGCAGCTAAGAAACGATAGAAGGCATACTTTGATGCCCATGTGAAGGATAAGGGTTTGAAAGCAAGAGACCTAGTTTTAGTCTACACAGAAAATTAGAGAAGCTTGGTTATGGACCTATGATCATAAATAGGATTTCAACTAGTGGAGCAATACAACTAGCCACTTTAGAAGGCAATATTCTCCCTAGTTACATAAGTGCATGCAGAGTCAAGTTATACCAAGAACCCCTGACCGAAGAGATGCTAAATCGACTCAACACTACCAAGAAACGCAAGGGAGAAGACAAACGAATTCGAGAAGAAGCACAAGCAGAAGCATTGGAACGCATCCGAAGAATGAAACTGAGAAGGCAGGGTAGAGAACAGCCTAGGACAGATGCCTACGCAGATCACGGATATCATATGGCAATGTGTGAAATCTCAAGTGCAAGTTCTCACAAACTAATTGACCGACGTCCGTTTGTAATCTTGTACCCAAGAAGTCAATGAAGGTTGACCCACAATCAAGAAAAATTTGGGTGCCTAAGGCTTGCTTGCGGGCTCAAATAGCTACACACAAGTCACACCATGTACGACATGGTTCACTCACTCGAACAACCGATGCCCACTCTTATTCGATACACACAAACACATGTTTGCCCACGAGCACGAGCAGACTCACTTGTGAATGGGTCCCTAAAAAGCCTCATTTCCAAGCAGAAACTCTCATAAAGCCCTCCACAGTCTCCACAAAACCAAAACCAAAAGCCATCCACTATAGTTGGCAGCCCAAAGCTTGTAATAAACCCCCTGACCCCATTTGTAAATTCATCTCCACCTACTAACTGCATCATTCTCACACTGCATCTTTTCACTTAGCTCATAGGACTACTTGTTCACTAACAACACACACAACATCGAGCACTCACTGACCCACTAACCCATCACTCACCTCATGTTAATGTTGTAACGGGGACAAAAACTGCTCTATCTTGTCCATGACAATGTTAACACATGCTTCTATATTCTCATAGAACCAGCAAACAAGAAGTAACATGGCAGAAGCAGGAGGTACCAGTTCCCAGGCCGGGTCCAGCGTCCAGATAGTGGACATTGAAACCCTCCTCCTCAAACCACCACTCACTGAGAGGCCTCAAGAACTTAGAGTTGTGCATGTACTACCCATTCAGGATCCTCCGTAGGGACACACTTCTCAAGTGGGCATGACACCATGGAAACATCACCAGCCACAACACCACTCCCTCCCCCCTCCCTACCACCATCCCCCATACCCCCTCCACCCACATCACCTCTCGTGTCCACTTCATTCACTATCCCTTTCCCCCTCCCCATTCCCCCTGCATCCTCCACCTTCCCTGCATTCATAAATGTAAATAACATGTTTTATACATTACATCAGTGTGTACATCAGTTGCAGACAGAATACCAAACCTTGGAAGATCGACATCGCCAAATAACCACGGATCATGAGCAACTATAGAAGAGGCTTACAGCTTTGGAAGCAGAAAAGACTGACCTAAATCAATGCTACACTATGCTCGAGCATGCTCACCAGACCCTCTTGGAAGCTCCCCAGTCATCTGAATCCGGTGAAGTTCAAAAACTAACGGCTCTATTGGAACTTTATGAGTCAGAACATGTTAAAAGCTGTCACAACCTGACCCTACTTAGAAAGCACATGGCCACTGCCCTCAAAGAGAACAAGTGCTTGCAAAGGCAGAATGAAGAAAATTTAGAGGCAGCCATGGAGGGTTCCCCCCAGGAGATCGGCCTTGAAAGATTCAAAGCAGTGCCATCCAAAACTATGAAGACAATTATAGAAAGCTATGCGGATCTACTAGATGCGCATGATAAGCTGGGCAAAGAATGGGATGCTCTCCGCCAACAGCTAACGATGCAGGAAGCCCAACCCAAGGTCACTGATTCTACAACCACTACAGAAGAGGTAAAGGCACTGAGAGAACAGGTCGCGGAATTGCAAAGCAAGTTACTCCAATATGAAAGACAACCCTCCCCAGTCATCGAGCCAGAACCAGACGAATTGGTACCCATTGATGTGGATGAGTCCTATGAAGAGCCATGTGTTCCTATGCCAATGTCGGGTGGTCAACAAACCGCTGAGGGATTGGACACACTAGAGGTAGAAGCCCCAGAATGGATGCAGAAACTCGAAAAAACAACCAATACACATGATGATCGAGTGGCCATCTAGACTGAGTCCCTGAGTAAGATTGAGGACACCATTATCAAATCAGAATATTTTTGAAGTATGTCTCATCACAAATGGATAGGCACCAACGATGATCAGTATGTGCTATATTGTGTACTCTTGGTAGATTACAACGCAGAGATTCAATGACGATGTGGCAAGGCTCCAACCTTTGCCACACAACTCGGCCCTGATGATATCCTCGAGAGTGCTAAAAAAGGATCCATTCATCAACCTACGTGGTGGCTACGACTCTTAGAAACTCACCCTGAGATGGTTCGAACTTGGAATAACATGCCACTCTTCATTAAGTATAATCCCTGTTATGCTCCCCATACTCAGAAGACGCACATGGCCTGAGTTTGCCATCGCTGTGAAGGAGGTCAAAGGTTGTGCAAAGTGGCTCAATTACGTATATCTGGCACCGCCACGGGGACAGGCTACAGTGGGCTACATGATCTCCACCATCCGCCACTAGGGAGTCAGAATGCGCAACATCCCAGATGTAATGGCTCAGATGTGCATAAAGATATTCGAGTTAATGCTGGTTACCTTCAGAACCTTCAAAAATATTCAAGATCCACATTTCTCAAGTGTTGTATTCACAGCAGGTAACCTTGACTTGGTCTACGATATGAGTACAACTCCCTCCATCTAGGTGATATATGCATGGCAAGCATGAGTTAAATACCTCCCCGCTTGCTACAAGCAAACATTTGAAGAGATGTTCATTACGGGATTCTCGGAATACCACTCTGAAGTCTTTGTTCCCAGACCCTCCCATCTACTCCACCTCTTTACAATGGAGCGAGCATTGCATTCTGAACAACTATTGAAATATTGAAATATCAAAGGCCTTGACCCATGATTGTATCAACATAAGATCTACTTAAAAACTAGTGCATCTCTAGTTATTCAACAATGTTATTGGATGACTTCTATTTTTATCAAACAATTTAAGGAGGAATTGGATCATTTACTTTGGGTTGGTCTTATTGTTCAGATGGAGTATTCAAAGTGCATATCATCTATAGTAATTCTTCCAAAGAAGAGTAACCAATTGCGAATTTGTGTTGATAAGTAGAAACTTAATGTCGCCACAACAGTAGACACTCTCCCCTTGCCACTTTTGGAACCTTTCCCCTTGCCACTTTTGGATACTATGTTAGGTCAAGTTTTAGGTTGAGAGATATATTCATCTCTAGATGGATTTCATGGATATAGTAGGGTCTCCATGTGGTATATGAAGGATCATATGACATTTGTAAGTTATTTAGCAGACACAGCTAGAATGTTCACACTATACTCTTTGCAGATGGAAAAGAATGAAGGAAACTCCAAACAATGGTAGCAAGAAACTCACACATTGTAGGTATATGATCCAAGAATTAGAAGACATCCTATTAGGGAGAGTGGATATTTTCGAAGAACAAGTGGAGGCTATGGAAAGAGCAATATCATCTTTGGAAATACAATTGGAGGAAAGTGAAGATGAGCAAATAGTTTGTAGGGTCAACTATAGGAATCTCTTGAGCACACGAAACATATGTTGATGAAGAAATCCATTCTATAGAAGGATGATAATAAACTATAGGAAGAACAAAATTCTTTGAAAACTCTGTACATGGAAACTACAAAATTGAATAGCCTAAGAAAAGGTTTTACCTTTTCAAGGAAAATCAAATTTTGGCTTACTAAAGAAATTAAGACAATAGTTGAGTTGCAAAGCAAAGAGAAGTCAATAGTGTGGGATTTGTGCAAAAAGAAGAGCAAAGCTAGTTGTTACAGACCAAATTGGTGGAATCTACCAAGGCCAATAAAAACTTTTGTCGATTTATTATTGATTGATTATGCGGCATCCATGGTAGTTGAAGCAAGGGATAGGGTTCCATCATCCCTTGAAAGTAGAATTCTATAGTGGGTTCAATCCATCATGCCTGCCATCATTAGGAGGCTATGAGTGTGAATCATACAATTTTGTAATATTCCCCAATTTATGAAAAGCCTTGTAAATTAGTGATGATTGACATTAGTTTATGAAAATTATGAGGGAGTCTAATGGTGTTGGCAGTAGTCAAAGCACCCAAGGACTCACAAGACAAGGAAGCCAAAGAAGGGAGCCAGAGCGGAGTGAAGGCACAAGCAGACAAAGTAGTCAAGAAGATCTGGCAAGTAGGCCATTCAAATTTTTCCAAATCAACACCCTCATAGCAGTGATTCTCATCACTAAAAATCATTGTAAATACCATTTCACCTTTTTGTAACTCCATTTTGTGCAAGCCGAGGAGTCCTCGGCTTGAGGAGTATTAGAAGTATCATCGTACCAATTTCATGTTTTTTAGACTTTGTTTGAGCCCTCAAATAGGCCCTAGAACCTAATTTTTAACTAGGCCGAACACTAGGTCTGGATAGGGCCAAAAGCTAGTCACAAACTATAAATAGAGCTAGAGAGCTCATTTTTGAGGTTAGATTGTTGTAGAATTGAACTTGTAAGAGCACTTTTGAGTAATCTAAGAACTCCATTGCTTCTCTTTGTCTTACCTTGTGTGCACGTGTGTGTGTATGTGTGTGCATGTTAGTGTGCTTCTCACTCACACATTTGTGCCATCACTTGTTCGAGGTCTTCATACCATCCTCACGTCTTCCCGGATTGACATTAAAGGAGGTGCTACTCATCACTGAGCTACAAACGGTCCTTCAGATTATTGATCAGTCTCGATTCTTGTATCAACAAATAGAGGGAAACCGACTTGTATGAAGGGTGTATTCTATTGGTGATGTTGATTGAGTAAAGTATTGTAACTTTGGATTCTTAATGAAGTTATTCTATTAGCGAGCTATCCAAATCAAAGAGATGAGGTGCCATTGAGACACATGATTAATAGTAGAGCCTTTCCTACATGGGACATTGGCATCATTGGTCCAACTAGTCCATCGACATGTATCTTTCATCTGAATAGATAATCATTGACACCAAAGTAGAAAATTCCAACATTATCTTATGCACAATGCTTACGAAGATAATTTACGATGGAAGGGCCAACTAGGATAAGTAGCTTCATAATGCTATTTGGCCATACCAAATGGCATAATGGGCAATGTTTCATCCTCCCTAGTGAATTCGTAGTACAAAATTTAAGAGTCACACCATATTAACAGTGGACTAGGCATGAAATGTTATTCTTCCTGGATGGGTGAGAATAATTTGAAGATATGGATCTGAAGACAATCATACACTGTTATGCTGCCAAGAAGCAATAGAAATCCTACTATGATTCACACACATGTGATAAAGATCTGCAAATAGGATATTTTTTCATGGTATATACACTGAAGTAGCATCCCAAAAAGATTCAAAGGAGGAGCTATGGGCACTAATAGCCAACCATGTATTTTCAAGTGGAGCAGTTAGTTTGGCCACAATTGATGGTGATGTCTTGCCAAACTACATTAGCAATTTTCGAGTGAAGATCTATCAAGAGCATCTTACCCAAGACATGCTAGCCAAAATCTAGAAAGCAAAGAATAGGAAAGTTGAGGCTAAACACATTATAGAGGAAGCACAACAAGGGGCACTCGAATGCACAACCAAGTGGAAAGTGTGGATATTCCAAAATGATGAATGACCAAGAATGCGTATATTTGATGAGGTTTATCCAGTCGCTACATACTATCACTGTGGGCCACAAGCTAACCCATGCCCATTCATAAGAGTCAATGTTGGCTTCTGCATTGAAAATGTGTTAAAATCACTAAATGATATAGGAGCCTCATGGAATACCATCAAGAAGTCACTGGTTGGCAAATGGGTGTCCCCTTATCACAAGATGCAGGCTTCACTAATAGGTGTTGGTGGCACGCATATCTAATGATTCAAGAAAGTGAGCATTTCAATATTCATTGATAAACATGCCTACAAAATAAATTCCTAATTTTCCATGCCACGACTTACCCAAAAATATCATCTTGCACACTAACTATTCATGTGACCAACAAAACCATCACCTGCTCTCTTGAAGGCATTAATGATAGCATCACGGATGCTATTGATATATTTAGGTAGTGATGTGTGTGAACACTCTAGGACCGCCGGGGCACTTTTTTCCCTCTTTAGGAGGTTTTCTTCCCCCAACTTGTATATACGCCTATTGCCCTAATGGGCTACTTATCTTTGTACATTCTAGTGGTAATACATTCAGTATTGTGTGTTGAGCTCCAAGCTTCTTCTTCTTCCTTGTGTTGTTTGTGTGCTTCTGCAGACGTCTAACTCCAACAATTGGTATCAGAGCAGGTCGCCGATTCATCTAGGGCATCGTTGACACCTCTCCAGTTGTAGTCTCAAAATCGCATGAATTTTGGTGAGCATACTCAACGTGTTTTCGAGATCAAAACAACTTCGCTCTGTGGTGTCGAAATTTCGATCTCAGCTCATTTCGGCCTCCGAACGCACTATCGTAGTGCTTGTGCAGGCTACTTCATCTTTTTGTGCCAAAGGTATATACCTGTTTCGGTTCGCCAGTATAAGCGTCTCGAAGTCTGCTACAGGTTTGGCAGAATTCGTCTTGGTAGTTTTGTTCAACTTTTTGAGATACAATCAATTTTCTGCATCAAGGTATTTTAGTCATCTGCCATGGCTAAGAGCAGTGATGTATTGTACAGTGCCATATACACCTCAACAGAATGGAGTTGCTAAACAAAAGAACAGGTCACTCATGGAGATGGCGAGGTGTATGGTCAAGAGTCAAGCTTTATCACATAGTTTCTAGCTTGAGGCTATCATGTGTGCAGCATATGTACTTAACAGGTGTCCGACTTTCAATTTATGCAAGTTGATGGTGGATTGGCTTTGTGTCAAACAAAATATATTGACACATTATTGTAGCATTTTGGCCTTGAAGACTGTAAGCCTATTGCCACTCCTATGGAGACATGCTTATGATTGAGTCTTCATGATGCTGGAGATGCATTTGATGCTATCCTCTATCAGGAGGCTATTGGATGTCTGATTTACTTATGCATTACTCGGCTAGACATTCAGTTTGTTGTCTCACAGATGAGCAGGTTTATGCATTGCCCAGGTATCAAGCATTGGTAGGCGATTAAGCGCATCTTTCGCTAATTGAGTGGTACTCATCTACTTGGGTTGTTTTACCCCAAGGGGGGATCACTATCGCCAGATTTGCATGCTTTTTCTGACTCAAATTGGGTTGGTTGCTATGACACTCGTGTGTCCACTAGTGGCGTTTGCTTCATGCTTGGTAGCTCATGTATATCTTGGTTGAGCAAGAAGCAGCCTACTATGTCCACTTCTAGTTGTGAGGCTGAGTATAGGGTAGCTTTCACAGTGACTATTGAGTGTGTGTGGCTCGGTCAGTCTTCTGCCACCACCATCTTCACTGATAGTCAAAGCGCATTGGCAGTTGCGAGGAACCCTATCTTCCATGCTCGCACTAAGCACATTGAGGTGCGTTATCATTATGTCAGGGAGGGGTTCTCTGTTGGGGAGATCATCTTGGCATATGTGCCCATGCAGGAGAACATTGCAGACCTTTTCACGAAGGCTCTACCTAGGGAGAATTTTGAAGCTTTCTGCAAAGCTTTGGGCTTACTTCCTTTTGTGGAGTGATTTCCACATAGCTTGGCAATTCCTTATACATGAGTGCCAACTACTTGTTCACTACATCACTCCCAGGGGGGATTTGTTGATATATTTAGGTAGTGATGTGTGTCAACACTCTAGGACTTCTAGGGCACTTTTTCCCTCTTTAGGAGGTTTTTTTTCCCTGGCTTTTATATACGCCTATTGCCCTAATGGGCTACTTATCTTTGTACATTCTAGTGGTAATACATTCAGTTTTGTGTGTTGAGCTCCAAGCTTCTTCTTCTTCCTTGTGATGTTCACGTGCTTCCGTAGACATCTAACTCCAACAGATGCATCAGGCTATGGTGATAGATTTCCCTATGCTTGATTCCACTCTAGGCTAAACACAATACACAAATTAAAAAAATATAATAGAAGAATATATTGACAATGGACATTGATCTCTATGAACATCTACTTCTAGGTTAGTTAATAGGCATTGATCTCTATTGTGATATAGACGATTTGGGGCTCGAGGAAGATTTGGACTATGTGGATCACAAGTACCATTCTAATTATGATTCCAATTATGGATCACCCAATAGTAACTTAAGTGGTCATCCTAAGGAGAACAATTTATATATTCTCAATGTTTGTAGGGTCAAAGAGGTGGGAATTCAAAACTCAAGATCATCTCCAAACAAAGGAATCAACAGGAAAATAAGGTCGATACTTTGCATGTCACTCAAAGATGGGCTCATAAAGAAATAAACCATCATATAGTACCTTAGGAGTCCAAGAAGGTAGGTACATCTCAGAGATGCCAATAGAACAGTCCATCACAAAGGTCACAAAATCAAAGAAAAGCTCCACAAATCAAACAACCTAGGTAGATCCAACAAGCACCTCGACAACACGGATCCTCAATTAAGCTAATGTGGGATTTGAAGAAACTCCTCAAACATCAGAGTAGTTGAGCTCACATCTCGGTTCTTGAGACCCCCATAGCTACATATCTTAAGAAAGGACACAACCCAATCAAATATGTGAAGCATACACTAGAACCCAAGGCCAAACCACTCTTTTCCAAACAACACACTCATTCACCCCCTGACACTTAATATATATGTGTTGTTAATCCACAATCGTCCACTTCCAAGGTCAAATTTTCATAAATTTCTCTATCCTCATTAGAGAAATAGTAGTAGCATAGGACTAGCCGCTTTGTGTAGGATTCATGTCCTCATTGCACAATGTTGTCTTTGGCATACATGTTCAGATCAATTGCACTTCAAGTATGCATCCAATTAGGTCCATCTTCCATGGCCTTGTGTGAGGCACCATTGTGATATCCCATGCATGCGAGATTCATACATTGTAATGTGAGTTTACCAATCATTTGTATACTTTGTTTTTGTTATTCATGTTTCCTTCAGGTGATCTATAATCTTTGTAGATAAGCCATTTCTATGTGGTTGATAATGACATTATTCAAAGTGTAAGTGCAAAGAGCCTTATTCATACTAATGTGTTGGTGTAAATTACAAGCCTACACATTTGGCTCAAAGGATGGATTGAACTCTATACATACATGAAGAAGCATAGGAACATATGCTAGTGGTTAATCTTTACCTCATTGTAAAAGTCAAATTGACTTGGAATCTCTTGTAATCACCTACCAAAAGGATTCGTGGAAAATTAGTTGCTTGATTGAAAGAATATCTCCAAGCATTTAGGAGCTTGATCATAGGGAGCCAAAAGTTTGAATTTGAATTCAAATGTTTACCCATCTCTTATAAAAATGGACATGAAAAGTCGCGGGCAAGAGAGAGCACTCCCGAGCCTAGCATTACTGATTTCTGAGTGTGTGTGAGGTCTACACTCTAGCCCACACCTCTCTACACCATTTGGCAATGAGATTCATGCCAATGGAGTTGTATACAAATGTTCATTAATACATACATTCATATTGTCCATCTCTGAGTTCTCTGTTAGTCTACTCAAAAGTTTGTCAACTTGTCAAGGGCATATCTCGGTCTATTCTTCACCAAGTTCAGTGATTCAAAGTTTGTTGGATTCAGCTTAAAGTTTATAAAAAATCAGGTAGACTTTTCACTTTTGAGTTAGAAGATACAAAGAACATTGCACTATACAGTTATAAAGATCAAACACTTTCAAAGCTTGAGATTTGGCACAAAAGGTTAGGGCACATAGGAGAAAGAACCTTGAAACAAATGTGCAGGGACCAATGTGTGCTTGGGATACCTAATGTATCCAAGCAACATATGATTTATAAGTGTGGTGCTTGTCAATTTGGGAAGTCTCACAGGTTACCCTTCTCAAGGAAATGATACATGCATGAAGACTACCTAGAGCTTGTCCACATAGATGTATGGGGACCAAGCAAAGACCCTTTAGTCTCAGGTTCAAGGTACTATGTATCTTTCATTGATGATTATAGCAGATGGACTGTATTGTACTTCATGAAGCACAAGGATGAGGTATTTAATTGCTTTAAAAAATATCTTGCACTAGTTGAAAATCAGACAGGAAGGAATTTGAAAAGGCTAAGGTCAGATGGAGGAGAAGAGTAATTCTCCAATGAATTTGAAGACTTCTTGCAGGACAGAGGCATCAAAAGAGAGATAACCACAAGGTATTCTCCTGAACAGAATGGGGTAGCTGAGAGAAGAAATAGATTAATTGTTGAGACTGCTAGATCTATGCTTAATGAGAAAAGGTTACCTAACTATCTATGGGCAGAGAGTGTTTCTACTGCCACTTACCTCATAAACAGGTTACCATCTAAGTCTCTTGATGGCATGACACCCTATGAAGCATGGCATGGTAAGAGACCCTCACTTGACAATTGCAAAATATTTGGATGTGTAGCATATGTACACATTCCTTCTCAGATAAGAGGTAAGCTAGACCCAAAGGCTGAAAAATGCATCTTTATTGGGTATGATTTAAATCAGAAAGGTTATAGGTTTTATAATCCTATCAATAAAGGATTCATGGTAAGCAGAGATGTTGTCTTTGATGAAAATGATTCTTGGTATGAGAATGAATGCAAGAAGGTTAAATTACCCTATGATTTGGAAGAGGAATTTCGAAGTCTTACAAAGGAGGAACCTACTCAGAATGAAGACTCAAGTTCAGATGATGAAGATACTATCAACCTTGAAGAATTCAAAGCATGGAAGTCCAAAGGCAAAATGAAGATGAAGAAGCTTGAAGACATACCTGAATCCTCAAATCAACCATTTAGAAGATCACAAAGAGAAAGCAAGAAACCTATCAGATATGGGTATGATACATCTCTTGTTACTAAGCATTCTGTTTATCTTGCCAAAGATTTGTCAAATGAAGAACCAGGGTCATATGAAGAAGCAATAACCAAATCAGAATGGAAAGAAGCTATGAATGAGGAGATTGAAGCACTCAAGGAGAGTGACACATGGGAATTAGTACCAAAGAAGGACTCAATGAAGGTAATAGGATTGGATCTATAAGCTTAAAAGGAATTCTGATGGCACAATTAATAAGTACAAAGCCAGATTGGTAGCCAAGGGTTTTGCACAAACCCAAGGCATTGACTATGAGGAGACATTCTCACCTGTGGCCAAGATGCCAACCATCAGAGTGTTGGTAAGTGTGGCTGCATCAAAAAATTGGAATATGTACCAATTGGATGTCAAGAATGCTTTCTTGAATGGATGGATTTCAGAGGAGGTATATATGTCACAACCTCCTGCCTATGAGGACCCTAAGAAGGTAACATATGTTTGCAAATTGAAAAAGGCTTTATATGGATTGAAGCAGGCACCTAGGGCATGGAATTACAGGTTAACTACATACCTCCAAGACCAAGGTTTTGTCATGAGCAAGGCAGATACTTCTCTGTTCATCAAGAGAAGCAATTCAGAGGTAATATACCTTTGTGTTTATGTTGATGACATCATCATTACAGGTAATGATATCAATGGAATCAGATATATCAAAACTCAAATGATGAAGGAGTTCAAGATCAATGATCTTGGTCTATTGAAGTATTTTTTGGGACTTGAATTAGTCTACACTAATTCAGGGATATCCATCACTCAGAAAAAATATATACAGGACATGTTGAAGAAGTTTCACTTGTAGAATGCTAAAGTAGCAAGCACTCCAATGGAGGTAAACCTAAACCTAAGTGCCCATGAAGGTGATGAAGTCAATGACATTACAGGTTATCAAAGCATGGTGGGTAGCTTGAACTATGCTACCTTAACAAGGATAGATATTGCACATGGAGTTAGTGTGCTAAGTCAATTTATGCACAAGCCAAGGATACCTCATTTAGAGGCTGCCAAGAGAATCTTGAAGTATCTCAAGGGTACAAAGAACCATGGTTTGTATTTCCCTTACACTTCAGATATTGATATCAAAATTTATTCAGATGCAGATTGGGCAGGATGCAAGGATGATAGGAGGAGCACTTCTGGATATATTTCTTTTGCAGGTGACAAACCAATTTCATGGTCTTCAAAGAAGCAACCTACTGTTGCTTTGTCTTCCACAGAGGCAGAGTATAGAGGACTATCTAATGCCACACAAGAAGCAATATGGATTAAGCTTCTATATACAGAATCGGGATTATATACTAGGTCTCCAACAATCTTTCGGGATAATACAAGTTCTCTTCACCTTGCAGCTAATCCTATTTATCATGCTAGGACCAAACACATAGAGGTCCATTACCATTATGTGAGCAAGAAGTTGATAAGCAAAGACATTCAACTTACCTATGTATCAACCAACATGCAATGTGCAGATTTGTTGACTAAAGCTTTGGATGGAACCAAACTTTGTAGGTTCAAATTCATGATTGGATTACAGGATATACTTGAAGATTGAAGATGAAGACTTAAGCCAAAATGTTTGGCTTGAGGGGGAGCTGTTGGTGTAAATTACAAGCCTACACATTTGGCTCAAAGGATGCATTGAAGTCTATACATAAATGAAGAAGCATAGGAACATATGCTAGTGGTTAATTACCAGTTTACCTCATTGTAAAAGTCGAATTGACTTGGAATCTCTTGTAATCCCCTACCAAGAGGATTCGTGGAAAATTAGTTGCTTGATTGAAAGAATATCTCCAAGCATTTAGGAGCTTGATCATAGGGAGCCAAAAGTTTGAATTTGAATTCAAATGTTTACCCATCTCTTATAAAAATGGACATGAAAAGTCGCGGGCAAGAGGGAGCACTCTCGAGCCTAGCAATTACTGATTTCTGAGTGTGTGTGTGAGGTCTACACTCTAGCCCACACCTCTCTACACCATTTGGAAATGAGATTCATGCCAATGGAGTTGTATACAAATGTTCATTAATACATACATTCATATTGTCCATCTCTGAGTTCTCTGTTAGTCTACTCAAAAGTCTATCAACTTGTCAAGGGCATATCTCATTCTATTCTTCACCAAATTCAGTGATTCAAAGTTTTCTGGATTCAGCTTGAAGTAATCTACATGCTATCAAAGTTTGAAGACATTCTATTTAGCCAGTTTGGAGAAATCTGCATCGAGGTGAACTCTGGTCATTTTCTGCTACAATCCTAAAAAGTCGGGGGTATAGCTTAACTTGCTAAATTGATTTCTCTTAGCATAGTTTATCATTTTACATCATTCCACTTGGAATAAGTAGCTTACTAAGCTAGTTAGATACCCCTAAAAGGAATTTTTCCAATTCCTACTCTGCTGGTCATACTGAGCAAAATACCTAGCAGGTGTCAAGACATAAGTAGAAGGTTTTCTTGAGTTTGTGACTTCCAAAGTCATCTGTTTTGATTCAATCATTGCACATATCATTTCCAAAGGACATATAACATTTTATGGTGTCATTAGAGAGCTAACGAGGTCTAGTTATCAACTCTGAAGCAAAAGAGGGCTTGTACAAAGCAGGTTTAGCAGTACCTACTCAATCTCTTGGAGCATCCATCCATCTTTCCCAACATAATGCACAATATTCATATCACAAGATGCAACAACCACCAATGGAACCATAAGTTAAGATCCAAGCCTTGTAAGTTCCATAACCACAAGCATGATCTGCAAATCTACTAGATTAAATCTTAGAAAGTGGACTAAAGTTACTAATATTGGTGCCTTACATTTCCACTTTTCAGATCATAAAGACATCGACAAATTTATGCCTATTAACTGTAAATCTCAAGATACATCCTCAATATGGAGAGTAGGTGTGTCTCTAGAGTCTTTTAGGCCACATGGACTTCAAGCTCAACACCACATGGAGCTTCCATCATAATGTCAAAGTCAGCCACAACATCTTCAAGTAAACTTCTCCCTATCATTAGCATATGATGCATCACAAACAAGTGGCCCTAGAGTACCATACTACAAAAAAAACCCCTTTTCTTATCTCTTGCACCATTTTTTCCTTTTGCATTTCTAAAGTAGACATGCATAGGTACAGTCTACAATGTCATGCACAATCACTTTTTCTTTTTCACCCATGCAATACACTAAGTAGCACATCCATACTATTCTCAAAGAAAAAAAACGAGAAAAGACCAAGAAACAGCATTTGAAATGCCTATCAAATCTTGTTCTATAGGAACTCACCAACCATAGTACGCTTCAACACCCACGCCTCCCCAAGCCCAATTACATGTAGATTGTTTGTCTAGGATTACAGACTATAGAAGGCGGGAGTGTTGGAAACAGATATTTTATTGAAGCAATTTTTGAAGTCAAAGAGAGAGAAGGTGGACATGATTCTGAAGGAACAAAGTAAGATGCATGATGGATGCACTCAAGCATCACAACACAATATTGGGGACCCCAAAATTACCTAAATTATCCTTCAAATTGACCATTTTTATGTAAAAACCCACATTTAGAAATATGTCTCAAAGCTTCATCTTGTAATTTTCTCCATATTTGTGCAAGACAAGGAATCCCTAAGCTTGATCAATACGTAGTCCTTCGTTGGTATTCGATGCTAGGTGGAAGCTTCTTGCCATAAAAATCAACCATAAAATGATCTATACAGGGTCTCCTTTACATGGATAGTTACATGTGCATATAGGGTGGTATTTGTTGCAATTATGTCACCTCCTAAGTAGCCAACCCTTGGAGGCTACAATAGATTCCTTTGATTTCTAACTTGTTCCATGTGTAGTCACCAATTCTAAATCTAGCCTATCAAGCACTAGTGGAAGTACAAGCTTCTATTGGATCAACAAGCTTTCACTATGCTTGAAATGAATTTCTTTCTCACTTCAACCATCGTATGGATGGTGCTATACATGTACTTTGGGAGTAGAACTTATGTGCACACATTTATTTGTATTGACTGTATGCTCACTTATGATCATTTATTTTGTAAGGTTCAAGGCATTTACCTTTGTAAAAGAGAAAATTAAAAGGCCCAAAATTCAAGAGTTTGAAAGTATTTGAGATGGATTCTCAATCAATCGACCAAAAAGTTGATATAACTTCAACTTCCACTGTTCCTAGAATGTAGGAAGAGATTCCAATCATCTTCAACAAACAATCTCATGGGGATTTGAATTCAAAACCATGAAATTTGAGTCATGGAAAACCAGATGGCATAAAGGAAGGTAACTTCTATCAAGGTAAATCAACTAGTTCCCTATATGCAAACAAGAAGTTGGAAGGCAAGAGGAAGGAAGAGAATGAAGATGATACTTACCAAGCCAACTTTTCAAGAGCAAGTGGAAAGGGAAAAAGAAAGGACCAAAGCATGAAAAACCCAAAACTCAAAGTGTTCAACCATGTGCCATCTATGATAAGACCAACCACACCACTCATAACTATTGGTTCAATAGAAAGACCCAAAAAGGAAGTGTAAGAGGTGGATATGGTAGCAATAGAGGCAGAGGTAGACACAACTTCAATAATAACAATAGAGATCATAACAAAACAAACTCCAACAATTATTTTGAAGATCAACAACATGAAGACTCATTGATTGTGATGAATCTAGCCACAAGGAAGGTAAAGAAGATGATCATTTATTCTACATAGATTCAGGATGTTCAAACTATGTTGCATACAACATAGCTCTCTTATCTGACTTGAAAAGTCCAAAGCATAGGCATGAAGTAAAAATAGGGGATGAAACAAAGCATAATGTAGAGAAGATTGGTAATGTCAAAGCTTTTGATGGCAGGGTAAACATTCTAAGCAAGGTACTCTATGTTCCCACTATTACAAAAAAACCTAATAAGTGTAGGCCAAATAGTTGAGAAAGGCTTGCAATTTAAGTTAACCCAACATGAAGCTTTTGTAGAAGACCCATGTCAGGCCTTTAAGAAGATAGCGAGAGGTGGGAAGCATGGTAGGCTCTTTACTTTTGAAGTAGGAGAAACCAAGAACTTAGCTCTATTCAATTTTGGGTCTCCAACCCTAAGTGAGCTTGAAGTGTGGCATAAGAGGCTAGCACATGTGAATGAAAGAACCATGGGGGATATATGCAAGGATCAAAGTGTTATAGGACTTCCAAACAAATGAAGGCAACACATGATCAAAAGATGTGATGCATGTCAGATTGGGAAGGCACAAAGACAAATATTCAACCACAAAGGCTACATCCACAACAACTTATTGGACTTAGTATATAGAGATGTATGGGGGCCATGCCAAGAACATTATTTGGTAGGATCAAGGTATTATGTCTCATTTATTGATGAACATAGTAGATGGAATATTTTGTACTTTATCAAGAGTAAGAATGAAGTCTCTGATTGATTCAAAAAGTATCTAGCACATGTGGAGAACCATACAGGTAGATCACTCAAGGAACTGAGATCTAATGGAGGGGGAGAATATTTCTCCAAGGAATTCAATGAGTTATTGTAGGATAAAGGTATTAAGAGGGAAGTGACTACCTCAAACTCTCCTCTATTGAATGGAATTGCAGAGAGAAGAAATAAGAAATTTGTTGCATCAACCAGAACAATCCTTGAAGAAGTTATTGTTGAGAATATGAGAGTGCTTCTCCCTTTTGTATCTTGGATTCACTCTATTTCTATTCCATTTCCATTTTATATTATATCCTTTGTATTTGGGTACCTTGCCATTTGCTTCTAGCATTGTATTCATTCTCCTTTGAGGGGAATTATCCTACATGAGATGTACTTTGGAGAGCCCCTCCAAATCTATATAAGCAAGGCTTCTCCACCCATTTGTACTTGGTTAGAAGCTTGAGGAGCCTACTACATGCTCTTGGAAAGATCATTTCTAAACCATGTGAGTTTACCCATTTCTCGGTCTGCTCACTTTGAGTCTCTCACACTCTTTCTATTGTGAGTACACTCTTCTTTTCATTTTTGCTTCCACATGTGTAGTCTCTACATGGTATCAGAGCACTAGGTAGAGGTCTTGGTGGATTGTTTGGTGGTCATTTGGTGGTGGTGGTGCTTGAGTATTTGTGGTCTTGCTTTCTCCTCATTGAGACAAGCTATTGCCATCAAGTTTCTACTCTTTGGGTCTCATTTTGCCCATTTGCCCACCTGCCACCCTTCTTCTTCAGGTAATTTGTGCCGAGTTTAGTGGTCATTTTTTGTGCTCATCAGTGCTTATAAGCATTATTCAGTATTCTTTTGGAGTCTATTATAATGGTGTTGAACTTTTGATTGCTACGACCATTGGAGTGATGCATGATACATTTCTCTCATTATTTTGAACATCATTTTGTTACTTAGACGGTGACAATGTGCATAATTTGTATCACATTGGGTCTCATTGGGAAGTTCGAATCTGCTTGTGTTGGTCTGTGGTTCGTTAACGTGAGTCCTCCTCTGTGTCCATGCTATGACACCTTGCATATTACTAGGAGGTATTGAACCTATTGAACCGATGTGTTCCTTCATCCACATCTTCTATGAATCCAAGAGGGCTTCTCTCTACGGCATTTATTACACAAAACTTGACTGGGCCACAAAGCTCGAGGAGATCAATGACATGTTGTTGAAGACTTGTAGAGTGCCATCTCATCATTGCAATGTAGTGCAAGTCCCCAGCCTTGTTGTAAACAACATAAATTCCAGGAGAAGCAGGAATCTTGGAAACATCTTCAGCCAGAGGAAGCGCTTCTATGCCTAATCGCTTCTAAGTAATGGTGGAAATAATGATAAGTGGTACACTAGATGCCTAGTGCCTTTGCCCCTAAAAACAAACACAATGGCCTCCTTTGCCTTCAAGGTCTACTTCAGAACTCCATCAGCTAGTGCAAAGTTCACTATTCAATCAACAGCGTACAGCTCTCATCCTTGCACAGTACAAAGAGCACAAAAGACTGCACTCGACAGAGATACAGAGTGAAAGAGAGACACAAAGAGAGAGAGAGAGAGAGATAGAGAGAGAGAGAGAGACAACCTCTCTCTGCTACATGGACTCTCTCTCAAAGGCAGAGCAAAAGCAAGACTCACTGCCATTTTTCTCAGCAAGAGATAGAGAGAGAAAGTTGACATTCTTGCCTACCCATTTGCATTTACACCCAGAACTCTATTAGAGAGATAAGGAAAGCAAGCATTCTCTGACACAAACGTAGAGAGAGAGAGAGAAAGAAAAGTAGAGAGTGATTTTATTTCTCTATTTTCCATAGCTCGAAGATCCTGTGTGCATTGCCCCTTTCTACACTAGCAAGAAAGAAATAGAGGTAAAAAGGAGATCATCCATCTTTGCCATTCGTCAAATTTTCTCTGACTCAAAGATAGAGAGAGAGAGAGAGTAGAGAGAAAATTGCCTCTCTAAAAATAGCATCCAGTTGGTTCAGTCTTCAGATTAATTAAGTGGTGACGAAAATATATCTGGAAACTAGCAGATGTATTGTGTTTGACATCATCTCTGATGTCAAACATTTTGGAATTCTCAATCCATTTGATTTTCTATGAGTTTTTCCCAAAAACAGTCCCCATCTAAATCAACCCACATCTTGTGTCGAGAGAACTAAGCATTAGCAATTCCGAATCCACATATCCACAAGTCATAGAAGGAAATCTTGTGATTGAATGCTTGGACTTATTACATCTTGGGCAAACTATATTGAGGTTGATTAACACATGGTATAGAGAGTTACCTTAAAATTTGACACCCAATTGGCACTGACTTTGGTAAGGATCATACACCCTCAGTGTGGCAAATTCTAAGGCCATCACTTATATTTCTCCAAGAATTTAACCCACCCTTTTTTTTACTCTACTTGTGCAACTAAATACTCCTAATTGTACACCCTCATCAAGGGGCCTTATTGTATTGTCTCTAGGGTATCAACTCTCTCTTCAAAACACTCATTGGCACTAAGTGCCCTCCCTTCGTACATTCAAAAATAGAATAACAAGATAGTGTGAGTGTGTGTAAACATGTGGGTTGGAGGCTAGTCTAAGCCACCATGATCTCTCTCCAAGGTGGCTCTCTCGTCTGATGTAAGGCTATTCTAAGCCCCCCCTTTCCAAAGTGTCTACTTCATTTCTTATATCAAGTGTAGGGCTATTCTAAGGCCCCCTCTCCAAGGTGTCTACTTCACTTTGGTGTAGGGCTACTCTAAGCCCCCCCACCCCTACCCCAAATCAATTTATTGAACCAATTTTTTTCAAGTGTGGTAATTTCGTTTCAATAGCAAGACTGTGAACGATTTCAAAGGCCACATCCTCAAATCCATTGTATTTACCCTCCTTTATGCCAATCTTCATGCCAAAAGATGAAAGATTAAATGGAACAAATTACAACCTTTGGAAGGATACCATTAGCACCTACCTCTATATAAACCTATTGTACAAGGTAGTCGAAGGAATAGAACAAGAGCTCGATAAGGAAAGTGATCTAGGAGTTGGAATCTATGGAATATCAAAGATAAAAGAGCATTAGGACAACTTCTTCTCGCATGTGATGAATTGAGAAAGGGTCACATCATTGCATGTAAGACTTCAAAAGAAGCTTGGGATACTATAGCAAATTTATATCGAGATAAAACACCTTCTAAGATTCATGCTTTGGAGCTTGAATTCTACAATCTCACTATACGTGCACAAAACACCATCACAAAAGTGATAACTCAATTCAAAGATTACCAAAGAAAGTTGGCACTTTGTGTATGCAAGATCTCAAGTGAAGACATGGCCATTAGGTTACTCAACAAGCTTCATTGGTCATATGAGACCTTTGTGACCACTCTATACAACAGAGGTCAAGAACTCACTTGGGAAGAAGTTAGAAGACTTTTGCTTCTTCATGACTCTAGAAAAAAAACCCAAGCTACTTAAGAAATAGTTATGAAGGCCAAAGCTTCCTTCCACAAGACTAAAGGTCAAATAGGTGATCAAAAATCTAAGGAAAAGGGCAAGAAAATGCAATTTTTGTGGAAAGCCTGGACACATCAAAAAGTTTTGCTTTAAGAAGAAGAAAAAGGATAAGTCTAAGTCAACTCCAAAGACCGAACATCACTCTCACTCCACAAGTGAAGATCTCTTTCTCACAACTGAACACAAGGCACTTGTCCCATCCACTCCTAGTAAAGAATGGATTTTTTATAGTGGGGCTTCATCACATATGTGCAATGAAAAAGATTATTTTCATGAGTTTGAAGAGCATAAAGGTCAAATTTATCTTGGAGTCAAAAAGTACATTGAAATCCAAGGAAGAGAAAAAGTTCAAGTCACAAACTCTGAAGGTGAGACCAAGCCACTCAAAGATGTTCTTTATGTACCAAACCTTTGTAAGAACCTTATCTCAGTGAAGGTCATTACAAAGTGCAACATGATAGTGCAATTCGATCAAACAAAGTTCAAGTCATTGATCATGAATCCAATGAAGTGATAGCTCAAGGCCTTGAAGACAAAGGTCTCTACAAGCTTTCGAGTTTTTTGGCCAAAGATTCAAGTCTTAGCTTGTAGCATTGCATATTTGTACATACCTCTTTCTTAGCTAAGATCTCTTCCAATCATCTTGTCAAAGGTCTACCTAGGATCACACAAGTGGAATTGAAATTCCAAGCATGTGCAAAGCACATATCTAGCCCTTTGCCTATAGAAGCATCCATTTCTGCATCTAAACCCTTAGCATTAGTCCATGCCGGTATTTGTGGACCTATGCATACACCTTCTCTTAGTGGGTCAATTTACTTCTTTCTAATAGTCAATGACTTCACAAGGTACACTTGGGTTTATTCACTCAAGCATAAAGAGGATGTCCTTTCCAAGTTCAAGCAATGGACACAAATAGTTCAAGTAGACATTAGCTTTGTCAATCACAACTTCTCCAAGTACTTGAAGCAACATGGAATTAAGTATCAAGTGATGCAAGATACTCAACAAGGTATTTCCTTATAGAAGATTTGAAGTGTGATCTAGATGGCCAAGGTTATGCTTAGTCAAAAGCAACTTCACTAAAGTTTTGGGGTGAAGCAATACAAACAACAGTTCATATTTTGAATAGAGGGTTTACAGATGTCTTGAAGAACCAAACACCATTTGAGGCTTACTTTTAGAAGAAGTCGAGTGTGAGCTATTTCCACATCTTTGGTAGTGATGGCTATGTGGAAGGCCATGATGATGAATGGGCTAAGTAGTACATTTTCATTGGTTATAATGAACAACAGAAGGCATACAAACTCTATGACCCAAAGAGTCACTCAGTTAGAGTAACTGAACACTACACCTTTGATGAATACTCAAAGTACTCATCCTTTTTGGATTCATATCATGATCCGGATCCTTCCATTTCCACTTTAGAGGGGGATCATTCTAGTTTCAGATAGTCACATTATGTGGAGTATGCTCTCTTTGTACATGCCTCTCAAAATCATGGTATAGTTTTGGAGCATGAGGAATCAGATATACAATCTTAGGTTATAGCTTAGATGTCTACACCTCCTATCGTACTAGTGAAGGCTTACATTTCCCCTCAACTTCTGTTGGGCATTACTCTAGATTCAATGACTAGTCATTTTCCATTCCTATCTTCAAGAGTCCACTTACCTCGTCTACAACAGCATTTTGAGCGTACAGTCTTCTATTCATGGAGTACAACATATTTTCATTTTCCGCAGGATACTCCTATATCTACTTGGATACAACACTCAGTTGGATACTTTTTTGAGCCAGCTTCTAGGTTCAGAGGGGGCTTCCATGGAGGCCAACATGTATTTGTGAATGGAGTGCCTACACTATACACACTCACTCCTGGATTCCCTAATCAATAATGAGGAGCACCTCAAGCAAACACTAGATATTCTAGATTTACACATGTGCATCACAATGCTAATAAGATGCACAACCAAGGTGTAGAATAGACAAAACATGAATAGGAAAAGTCCTCTTGATCGAGAAGTGTCAAATAGAAGAATTGATCTAGGTAAGGGACATAGGACTACTGAAGTTGCAAATTGCATGTGAGACTCATATGAAATGGGGATCACCATTACCACATCATGGATTTTAAGGAACTTCTTCATGTTGAGCATGTAGATGACTTCATAATTCAATATGAGGCCTTTAAGCTAACACTCAAAGGGTCTTCTCGAGCTTGGTTTCAATTGTTATGGATTGAGAACTTTGTGAATATTGATAGATTAGTATAAGATTTTATTGGAGAATTCTACAAGCAAGGAATCAAGCATGATGCCTCCTCTTTGATCCATAGCTTCAAACAATTTGTAATGAACTAGACTATTAGGACAAGCACATGCTAGAGAGATGACTGTTCTCTTGACCTTATGCCTCTATATATAGCTACTCAAATCAACAAGGGCCACAAATGTAACATGTGCAACCTCCACCATTGATTTAGCACCTTCCACTAGAGTCCACTAGTGGTAGGTGTACTCGCCACTCAAGTTAATTCTATTTGGACTCAAATTAACTCATGTTAGCTTGAATTAGAAGGATCTAGAGCTCTTTGGGCAAAACTCTCTTCCCATGCTCCCCATGGGGGCTCAACCCAAGACCTTGTGCTTCCCAACCTTGAGAGTTAACCACTATGCTAAGTAGTTTTACATGTTTTAGATAGCACATGAACCTATGCTTAAGTCTAATCTCAAGATCTATAGCCATACACATGAGTAACCAAATGGTGTCCAATTTTATATTTGTTTGAATAGGCCATACACTTAGATAGACTTTAGTTTATAGCATTCTTCCCCCTTTGGAAAGATAATGTTATAAAATAAAGTCTATGATCTGAGTTTCTAGCCGATTTATATAGATAAAAAATTGGTCAGACATTCAAATCATGAAATTTACTTTATAACACACTCAAAAGGCTATCAACAATGGATGAATGCATCAAAGAATGTATTGAATTGAAGGATAATTTGGAACTTGTTAAGAGTCTCCCAAGGGTAGAAGTGATGCTAGTGTGGAAACTGACTCATCCTTGGTTACAAAGAAGTTCAATCTCCCAACTAGTATTGACAAGCATCAAGAAAGGCCATACCTTAGTAGACGTTGTCACAATTGTGGTGGTTATCACTCTTCTAGTTTTTCTCCTAGAAAAAACCATGGTTACAAAACTCAGTAGCATCCTCACAACTCTCAATAGTGTGACAATGAGAAAAAGATGACCAATCATGCTACCATTGACTATTATTACAATAGAGAGGCTATATATCAGTAAAAAACTAATCAAAGGTTGCAAACATATCAAAATCTGCCACAATTTCAATGAACACAACCATAGTGTCAATAATGAAATCCTCAAAATCAATAGTATAAGCATCAAATGCAAAGTCAATATTAGAATAGGGATATTTCATATGGCCATAGACTACAATAGTACGCTCAATGATTTGTACTTGATGAAGATGAAGTGGTGCTACAAAAACTTTGTACTACACTAGCCAAATGAACTCCAGAGATATGTAGTGGGCCCTCTTAGCTTGCCAAAGGATGTATTAGACACCCTATGTACCTTGTAAGATCACTCTCAAAAAGATGAATCAAAATAGATACGTAAGAGTTGATCCAAGAGTAAAAAACTTGTTATTTTTTCTTGAGTGTTTTGAACAGTTCTCTGAGCACAGTAGCAATTGGCTTAATTCCTTTTGGGGAACTCTAATTAACTTAGTAAGCTAACATTGAATTTACTGAGTTTTGTGCCATCTAATGCTTTGGTTAAAATGTTTGCACATTGTTGATGAGTTGAAACATATGATAGCTGAATTTCCTTGCTCACAATCTTCTCTCTTACATAATGGTAATTTACTTCAATATGTTTAGTTCTTGCATGAAAAATTAGATTGGCAGCCAAGTGAATGGAACTCATGTTGTCACCAAAAATACTTGGAGTTTCAATCTCCAATCCAAGATATATGAATAGTGTCTTCATCCACATTGCTTCTTAAGTAGCTACAACAAGACCTCTATATTCAGCTTCTATGGAAGAGAGAGCAATTGTGGGTTGCTTCTTAGATGACCATGAGACAAGTTTTGACCCTGCAAAAGTAAGGTATCCTAAGGTGCTCCTTCTGTCTTCCTTGGAGCCAGCCCAATCTGCATCAGAGAACAACTTTAAACTTAAATCAGATAAACAAAAGGGTAGTATAACCCTTCATTCATGGTCCCTTTGAGATATCTGAGTATCCTTGGTAGCTTCCATGTGAGGTTTCCTAGGTGTATGCAGAAATTGACTTAGCACACTCATGCTATAACATATATCTACTCTTTTCAAGGTAGACTAGTTCAAACTACCCATAAGACTTTGATAACTTGTGATATCTTCTATGAGTTCACCTTCATGTGAGCTCAATTTATGATTAACCTCCATTGGAGTACCTTGTTAGAATGTGTTTTTTGAAGACAAAAGGATTTCTATAAATTAGATAATTTTTGTATATACAATGGTTAGAATGATGTAAAAATGAGGAAGAGTCTTCCTCATGATTCATTAGATGCTATGTATTTCTTAGAGATTTTGTGTTTTTTTAAGAAAAAAGGATCTTTGTAAATTAGATAATTTTTGTATATACAATGGTTAGAATGATGTAAAAATGAGGAAGAGTCTTCCTCATGATTTATTAGATGCTATGTACTTTTTAGAGATTTTTGGAGCTCTCAATCTTAATTATTTTCAGTTTAGAAATTGAAAGGACCTAATTTCAAGTGTGAACATGGACACTTGAAAAAGTATAAAGGTCAAAATTTTGTATGAAGGAGGGGCTGATCATTTGTACTTGATTTTGAATGAGAATTTGAGAGCTCTTAGGAGAAATTCGTGTTTCCTCTCTTTTTCAAAGTTTTCATGGTTGAATGTGATGTTTTCCTTGTGTTTCTCATGGATTTTGTTGGTGTGACCTATGTATTACTGAGTGAATCTTGTGAGGAGAGAAGTTTCTTACAATATTGAAAGATAATTTGTGGAATATTACTACTGGGTATGAAGAATACCATTTCTATCATAATCATGATTGTCTCGTCATTATGATATAGGTAATGAAATTTAATTGTGAGTTCCTATTTGGATTCCACATGAAAAATAGCATGCTTTAGGCACAAGAATCATAAAAAATACTTACTTCTATCTCAAAATATATCAAACCCTAGTTTTCAGCTTTCTCTTCAAGAAGAACTCAGATAATATATTCTTTTCTTGCAATTTCTTGGATTCCATTGGTACTAGAAGGGGTTGTGGTCTTAGTATACTTCCCGGATTGACATATTAAAGGTGTTGTTTAAACTAATCTTTTATACTATGATGGTTGGAGAGGACAACTCCAAAGTATAACAAACATCTTTTGGTGCCGTTGCCGGGGAAGTAAGCAAAGCTTCCATTGGAGTTTTGGACCTTGCTAGATCCTCCAATACTGATGGTAACAAACACTTTTGGGAAAGGTACAATTCTTTTTCTTCCATGTGTGCATTGAAAAGGAGGTAAATGTGCATGTCTTTTGGGAAAAGATTGCTTCATTTGCCTCTAGGAAGGTGAATGTGCTTCTCTTTGTCCAAATTGATTGCTTCATTTGTTTATTCTAGGTAAATGTGCTTGTCTTTTAGAAAAAGATTGCTTCATTTACTAAAGAAAAGTGAATGTGCTTGTCTCTGTGCAAATTGATTGCTTCATTTGCCAAAAAACACTGATGCTCAAGTAGTGTCTTGTTGTACTTGGATCAAGATACAAAGTGAGCATCCATTTTCAATTTTCAAAATCATTGAATCATCAAAAGAAATCCTAGATAAATTGTTTTCTCTTTATTTAGGACAAAAATACCCAAAAAAAAGGAGAAAAATCTTTTTAAAAATATAAAAAAATTCGTTTTACAATAAAATTGATGGAAGATGAGAGGTATTGATTATGAGAAATTGTTTTGATAAGAAAAATTCAAGGAAAAGTTCCTTAAAAGTTGAAAAAAACATCCATAAAAAGCAACAAAACGTTTTCTTCAAATTTTCCTTAATAAAATCTGAATTTTGATGAATCCTTTGATGTTTGTAGGTATAAGGTGAGGAGGAAAAAGGTGATTGGATGCAAAGTGAAAAGAAACACAATTTTTTGAAAGAACCCAAAATCACGATTTTGAGCAAAAGATCGCGATTTTTTGGAATTGGTAACCTCTTTTAAATTTTACAAGTTTCATTACATAAGGTATATTAACCAAGGAGTGATAGTGAGTTCAAGAGGAAAGGGTGAGGTTGAGTGTGGAAATGTTTTCAAAAATTGGAGATTATATACAAAATCACGAATTTTTGTTGAGGCAAGAACATAGGCAAGGTGTTGAATTGTTTGGGAAGTAAGATTATAATCATTAAGATAAGAATAGAGAGAAATTATTTGAAAAATGAAGTGAAATTGACCAAATTGGCACACAATCACGATTTTCTGGAGGCTATAAAAGCAAGTTTGAAGAGCAAAAAAATCATTGTGAAGTGAGAGTGAGTGAGAGAGAGAGAGACATAGAGTTACAGAATAGTGCACTCTTGCATTCGACAAGCAACTTGGAGGATGGAGATCCATTACTAAGGTAAGAATCATTACAAAATTCTTTGCAAACTGAAAACGATAGAAAAAATCACAAATAATACTAAAAATCTTCATTTTTACAAAATCGTGATTTTCACTAAATTGGATTTTGTGTAGGATCTTTTATGGATTTTAGGAAAAAGGCTTTATTGCATGTCATTTTCTTAATTAGGCACTTTTGTATTGATTAAAAAACCAATAAAAAATCAAATAAAATTTTGTTGTGAAACTTGCATAGAATCGCAATTCTGTGCAAGAAAAAATACGATTTTCAATAAACGCAATTTTCTAAGAAAATCGTGTTTTCCACGATTGTGACTAAAAATCACGATTTTGAGTTCTCAAAATTTCACGATTTTGAGCTCAAAATCGTCAATACTCACAGAATTGTGAAAAATCACGATTGTGAGTAAAAACATGATTCTATGTGAAAATCACAATTTTCAGCTGAGAATCGTAATATTCCACAAAATCGTGAAAAATCACGATTGTGTGAAAAAATGCGATTCTGTGTGAAAATCGCGATTTTCAGCTGAAAATCGTGATATTACACAGAATCGTGAAAAACCATGATTGTGTGAAAAAACGACGATTTTGTGTGAAAAACTCACGATTTTCACACAAAATCGCAAAAATTCATAAATCGTGAAAAATCATGATTTTCATTAGAAAACACGATTTTGAGTTCAAAATTTCACGATTTTGACTCGGAATCGTAAAAAACATGATTTTCAAAAAATATCATGATTTTGAGTTCAAATTTCATAATTTTGACTCAAAATCGTGTAATTCCATCAAAAACCTGATTCTTTGTAAAAATCATAATCTTCAACATCACAATTTCACAAAATCGTGGTTTTTCATTATTTTAAAAAAATATATGTACGATTGTGTCTGACAATCACGATTTTCATAGAAAATCATGATTTTTGAAAATCGTATTTCCTTTCTCTGGAAACACGATTATTGTCATACACAAGTATGAAACTTGAAAAAGATAAAAATACAAAATCGTGGTTTCTGTAGGTCAAAAAACAATGATTTTGTCTGAAAATCGTGATTTCCAAACTGAAAATCGTGGTCTCTCGGAATCGTATTTTTTGTTCTGAAAAAACACGATTTGGATCAATCAAGGTTTAATCAATTAACTTTCTTTCAAAATTTAGAAAATCCTTTCATAGAAACATCACAAATAATATCAGAATCGTGTTTTTTGGAAAAATGTGATTTTGTCCAAAATTTGCCCAAAAACAATTCTGAGTGCAAAACTAAGGAAAAATCAAGGAAATTACAACTAGGAAAAATCATAGAAGAGAGAAAAAGATCTCTGAGCAAAAGAAGGAAGAGTTAACTTCTCAAGTTCAAATCCCCAAATCCATTGACATAAAAAGAGTTTTCAACGAGTCAAACTAGGGTTTCCAAAAAGAAGAAGTGAATGATATTGAGATCTAAGATCTGGAACTACTATCATACATTCTGCAACTCATAGTGAGGCTGAGAAACAACAATACCTAGCCAATCATGAGAAGGAATTCACAAATCAATTACCAAATATGGAAATTTTGAATTTAGAAGAGGAACATACAGACACAGGAGATTATAGGAATATCCTTAAATACATGTACACAAATAGGTTTGGCACTTACGTGTATCAGGATGGAATGCATAAGAATCTCATTATATTGAGAAACTTAGAAATTCCTCTAAATTTAATGCGGTGGCACAATTCAGAGATGGAAGAAATTAGGATAGACAAGGATGTGTATATGTGTTTACTCATTATCCAAAAAATTCTAATGATCTTGGTCAATGTGCAGAAAAAAGGACTTAGGACCAAGATTTGGGACAATCTGACATACCTAGACAAAGTAGAATTCACACTCCATTTGAACCACAAAAAGAAAGAAGACCATCTAATTCCCCAAATCCCTTTGAAAGAGAAGGTGAGGACATGACTCATTACAATTTGAGAAGGAGACCAAATTGGCATACTCAAGGGAGAATTTTGAGGCCATATCAAGTGGCAAAGTGTATGAAGAATCAGTATGACGGGTATTCAGACCCTCATGCACATGTTGATGAGTTTAGACAACTAATTAGGGCTAAAGAAGTGGAAGATTATAAAGTACAATTTGAAGCATTTGGACTAACTTTGATTGGACGTGCTTTGTCTTGGTTCATACCTTTGAGGAAAGAAATGTATCAAAACATAGAATCCTTCTTAGAAGCCTTCATCGGGGAATTTTCACAAACCGCGATAAAACATAGTACGGTCACTTTGATTCATAGTTTTAAACACCAAAAAGAGGAAAATGTAAGAGAAATTGTAAGGAGATTTAAGCAGCATATAGATAGATGTCCAAAGGATGAGGTTCCCTCAATGGCAAGACAAGTGTCTCTATTCATAGAAGGTCTAAAAAGTGCTCAGCTAAGAATTGTGGTTTATTATAGAAGGTATCCTTATTTAGATTCATGTGTCAAAGAAGCTATAGATTGGAAGACAACAGAGGGCAAGATCTAATGGCATTTGAACAACCAAGAAACCATGAAGATAGGATACCATCTATAGAGGAACTATCCAAAGCTATAGCAAAGGCCTTAGAGGCTACTACTAAGGCAAAATTAGTAAACAGCAAACTAACACCAATAAAGAAATGCTATAATTGTGGGGAAAACCATCTTACACATCAATGTCATTATCAGAGACCTCAGCACCTACAAGACAAGAAAACACTGAAATATTGCAACTTGGAAAGGAAATGGACCAACCATACAAGGGAAGAGTGTTTTTACAACAAACAACGTGTCAAGGAAAAAGACTACCCGAGCCAATACAACCAGCAAAGGAAATTAGGGTTTGTGGAACAACCAAGGCCAGTATTAGGGCAACAACCTCCCATAACAACAAGGAGAAATTGAGGATGGGAGAAGTACAGAAAGCTCACAACAACAAAATTATAATCAAGAAATTAATGATCCATTACAAGAAGAAGGATCTAATACAACACAACCCATCACTATACAATTCAAACTAACAAAACAATATAAAATTCAATATCAAACAACATTGAGTGAATTGGTGAAACAAAACCCTCATTTGCAACATCTTATTTTAGAACCTAAAAAAAGTTCACACTGGAACCAAGGAACAGAACACGAAGCTGAGGAAATTATGCATGTACCCATTGATAAAATAGGAGGATATTGCAAAGGGGAGGAAGGTAACACCATACTCAAAGTACAATTTGGTGACAAACAGACAAATGCAATTTTGGACAGTGGATCGGGAGTTTCAATTATGACAAAGCGAACTTGGGAAAGCTAGGGAGCACACACACTTCAACCAACCAAAATGAAATTACAATTGGCAGATGGTCACATTGAGGCACCTTTAGGGATCTGGGAGAAGTTAATAATACAAATATGTGGAATATAAATAGAACATACATTTTCTATAGTAGAATTTCCACAATTGACATCCTATGAGATTAGCCTAGGTAGGCCTTTTATAAGACAAATGAAAATAATACAAGATTGGGGAAAGGATTGCCGATATCTCCAGAATCAAGGAAAAATTACCAAAGTAAACCTAAAAAATGGACAATTTTGTGATATATCCCCCCAGGAGTGGTTCAAGATACATCAATGTTGGGACACAAGTGAGGAGTCAGAAGGAGGAAGTGAAAGTGATGATGAACCCCCATTGTGGAGGTGTAATGCAATAAACAAGAAAATCTATAAAAAATTTCTCATTAAAAAGGAGGATTGTAAAAAGGAGAGAGGAATTGAAGATGAAATATATGTACCCCAAAAGTTTGATGATGAAGAGTTTGAACCATATGGATGGAATCAAAGTTTTTCCACGCTAGACATAGCCAATGATGAACATGTGGGAATGAGGAAGGATATGAAATTTTTCATATAAAAGTCAATATGATTAATGTAGCTCAACAAAATAATTTCCAAGATGACCAAACATTTCTGATACATAACAAAAATACTTATTTAGAAGAAGTTCAGGCAGATGATGTAATTAGAGGTAGAATCTCAAGAGAATATAAAAAATGTGTACATAAGGAGAGGAGTGAAAATCAAGATTTTGAAAAAAAGCAAAACAAGAAAAAACAAGAGAAATCTAGAACAGAGGAGAAAAAATTTGATGTACCCTTAAACTTCAAGAAATATGAGGCGGAAGAGAGACTACTTTTCAAAATGAAGCCAAGAAAGGAAAAGAAGAAAGGTGAGTCCTATGAAAATGAGGAACAAACCAAAAAGGTACTCATCACTAAGGAAAAAGGAGAAGATAGACACATTATCATAGCAGATGATATGGAAGAACACGAGGAGGAAGCTTTAATAAAGTTAGCAAGAGAATACAAGGATGTGTTTGCTTATAGTTATAAAGATTTCAAGGGCATAGATCCCAAGATTTGTGAACATAAGATACCCATTGCTCCAGATGCAAAACCTAGTAAGCAAAGACATTACACCAATGATAAATATTTTGCAAAAATAAAAGAGGAAATTGACAAGTTATTGGCTACTGATTTCATTTATGAAATTGAGTATACTGAGTGGATTTATCCTATAGTTGTAGTTCCAAAGAAAAATGGAAAACTTAGAGTCTGTATTAACTTGAAGAAAGTCAATGCTACAACTACACGGGATAGCTACAATAATAGATCATTTGCTAGAAAGAGTATCTGGCAAAGAGTTCTATAGTTCCTTGGATGGATTTTCAGGATATAACCAACTTCCTATTGCAATAGAGTATCAACATAAGACAACCTTTGCAATAGAATGGGGTATTTATGCATTTAGGGTTATGCCATTTGGTTTAACCAATGCACCAGCTACATTCCAAAGATTAATGTGTCATGTGTTCAAAGATTTTTTGAGAAGCATGATGGAAATCTATGTAGATGACCTTTGTACTTTCTCAAATAAAAGAGGAAATCATCTACAAGATTTGGAGAATATATTCAAAAAATGCAAAATCTATAGAGTGTGTCCTAACCCTAAGAAATGTGTGTTCTTTGTCAAACAAGGAAGAATGTTGGGACACATAGTTTCCAAGAATGGGATCTCTACTGATGAGGGGAAAATCAAAGCAATAGTGGATTTGCCCAAGCCAACCAATGTGAAAGAACTTCAAACCTTTATGGGTCATTGTGGTTATTATAGGAAATTTGTTCATAAGTTTCCAGATATTGCTAAACCCTTATATGCTCTAATAACCAAATTCCAATGGACCCAAGAATGTGATGAAGCCTTTGAAATTTTAAAAACGTGTTCAATGGTAGCAGCAATTTTGAAAACACCTCAATGAGACCAAATCTTTCATGTTCATGTGGATGCTTCCAATTTTGCTCTAGGATGTGTTTTGGCACAACCTATTGAAGGAAGTAAATTAGATTTCCCCATTGCTTATGCTAGCAGGCAATTGACTCAAATAGAAAGGAACTATACCACTACTAAAAGAGACGGATTAGGAATGGTGTTTGCAGTAAAAAAAATATAGACATTATTTGCTAGCCAATAAATTTAAGTTCTTTGTGGATCACCAAGCATCATTATATTTGGTAAACAAACCTTGTCATATTGGAAGAATTGTAAGATGGTTCTTACTCTTAATGGAATTTGAATTTGAAGTAGTGGTTAGACTAGGGAAAACACATTTGAGAGCATATCACTTGTCTAGAATCCACACAAAAGAACAAACTCTTCCCATTAATGATGACTTGTCACATGCTTATCTATTCAAAGTAGAAAGTGCTCCTCGTTGAGCATTGCCTTTGGTGTCACTTCTTATAGTTGGACCATGTAAAAATATGGGTAATAAAATACATCTATTATTACAAAGTAGAAACTTTGTATTATTGGCTGGACATTGGTACCATGTAAATCATATTGGTGTGTTGGAATATTGTACTCCAGAGGAAGAACAAAGAAATTATTTAGAGAAAGCAAATTATTGGAATCCATGTGTTCATGCTTCTAAGATTGTAACTCTAAATAATTTATCTAGAATGGGAATACACTGGCCAACCAAAGGACAGCATGTTGAGAGATATATTATGCAATGCTAAAACCGTCAAAGCAAAAACATTATTGAATTAGCCACTTTGTATTAGTTCCAGGAAAATCCTAAGTGGAGTGAACATAATAGTTGAAAAACTTAAACAACCACAAGAGCAGAAGAATCATGAGCAGAATGCAGATTCTAGAAATATGAAGGAGTTAAGTCAAGAATATCAATTAATAGGGGAACAACTATATAAGAAAGGAATAGATGGATATTTAAGAATTTGTGTTCTTGAAGAGAAGTATTTGGAAATTTTGGAGATGGCACATTCAAGATTAGTAGGAGGACATTTTTTAGGAGAAAGAACTACCAAACTGATACTTTATTCAGGTTTTTGATGTCCAACTCTTTTTCCATATGCAAAAGTTTTTGATGTCCAACTCTTTTTCCATATGCAAAAGTCTTTGTCAAAAGATGTTATATATGTCAAAGAGCAAGGAAACCTGGAAAGAAGGATGACGTGCCTTTAATACCTTTGATCGCTACAAGAGCTTTTAGCAAATGGGGATTAGATTTTATTGGACCAATACATCCACCAGCTAGAAGTTCTCATGCACAATATATATCTCACTAAATCGGCTAAAGCTAAGGCTACAAGAAAAATTGATGCTCACACAACTGCTAAGTTTCTTTATGAAAACATAATCACCAGATTTGGATTACCTATTGAGTTGGTAAGTGATAGGGGTTCTCATTTCCTTAACCAAGTTATTAAAAATTTGACTGATTGTTTTATGATTATTCATAGAAAATCAGCACCCTATCATCCTCAAGCCAATGGCTTAGCAGAAAGCACAAACAAAGTTTTATGCAACGTACGTACAAAGTTGGTAAATCCAAAAAGATCAGATTGGGATCTTCAACTTAATCATGTCCTATGGGCCTATAGGGTAGCATATAAAACTGCAATAGGAACCACTCCATTTAGTTTGGTGTATGGTCAGAATGCAATACTACCACTAGAATTTCTTATACCAAAGTTGAAGGTAGCAAATCAATTAGAATGGATAGAGCATGAATTATCTGATAGAGTGCTGGAATTGGAAAAATTAGGAGCTTCAAGGTTACAAGCAGTTATGAGTATGTATGCAGATAAGAAAAGGCAAAAAGCATATCATGATGTTCACATCAAAGATAAGGACTTGCATGAAGGAGATTTAGTGTTAGCATATACACTTAAAGAACACAATAGAAAACTACAAAAGAGAGGACATGGTCCTTATATTATCCATCGGATTAATCATAATGGATCAGTACAGTTGGCAAATTTAGATGGCAAAATCATGCCAAATTGTATAAGTGGTTGTAGGGTCCAAAGGTATAATCAACCTTTGACTATTGAAGATTGGAGAAGACTATAGCAAGCTCAACATAGAAAACAGGAAGAGAACAAGATGAGGTCGAAAGCTCAACTAGAAGCCAAAGAAAGAATACAGAAATACAAGAATATAAGAGAAGTATTGAAATGTGAGAAGTAGCCAGGGAAAGCAAGAGAACATTTGCCAAATGTATATTTGAATTTTAAAGGAGAAAAGGTTAGGGTTTTATTAGATTCGGGATCTCAGGTGAATCTAATAAGTACTGAATTACTAACAAAACTCCATGCAAAAAGAAAACCAAGTAAAACCCTAATAAAAATAGTTCAAAATCTTTCTACATAAAGCATTATATTGCAAATTGAACAATAACAAGTGGAAGTAGAATGTGAGGAATGGCCAGATGAAATGATGTCTGAACAATTGATTCTAGGGCAAAGCTGGATGAAAGAAAACAGGGTATCAATTGATTTTGCAAAAATGGTACTTCATTTACATTTGAATAATAAAAGAATAAAAATTTTGTTTGCTAGTCATGATGTGCAGGAACTCAATAAAGAAAACTATAGAGTGGAAATGGAGAAGTTTACTTTCTCTATAGAAGAAGAGCTTTTGTTAAAAAAGGGCGTAATCAACAGAGAAGATAGCACTGATCCAATGAGGAAACAAATTCAATAGAATTTAGTAACAAAAAGAAATCTCCAACAAAAGAATTCATGTATCTTTCATCACAAGCAGAATCAGAAGAAGAGAATGACTACACAATTCAAAGAACAATTAGTATGGAGACCAAAACTTTTGCAGAACAATCAAAGTCAGAAAAGGCATTGGATATGGAGACCTAAGGAGAAACCAACTCATTTTGTTCAGAATCAACATGCAAATTGGAAAATTAGGAATTCAAGCAACAAGTGAAGAGAAAATTCAAATATGAAAACATGTGGGGTTTAAAAATTGAAGCAGGTGGTAGACATACAAGAGGACAGAATAATTTCCAAGAAACCAAAAGAATTGGAAGCACACAAGAATGGAACCAGAAAAACCTCAACAACAACTAACCACTTAAGTGCAATGCTTAGGACCCCATCTTTGCACCATAAAGAGGAATGCATCTCTAAAGTGGGCATGGGTAGGGCTACATTACAAAGCCATGCATACACTAGGCACAAAAGAGATCATCCAGGCACATATCTAGAACTCTTTTCCATGGAAAAAGAGTAGGAGGGGAAGAGGATACTCTCATATCCCATATGATCAATACTAGAATTTTTTTAAAAAAAAGAGAGAGAAAAAAGTAAAATATGAATTTGATATTGATACTCTTTTTTGAATTTTTTCTCCGAAGAGCACAAAAGCAAGATCTTCGTGTAAAATGTTTTTCTTCCTTTTGTATACATAATAGATGAACAAATGTTTTTTTTTCTTTTGTTTCTTTTTTCTTTATGATAATGTGTCTGAGTTATTTTCCATTTTTTCCAAAGGCACCTAGAAGGAAAAAAATATTGTTTCACTATAATGATCACTTATTTGAGTCTTGAAGAATTTTGAAATCCTATTTTTCTTACAGAAATCTTTTTCTTTTGATCAAGAGACTCATAGTATTGGAGTGGGTGTGTTTTTTTGTTCTATTATTTTGTACTTTTACAGGATGTTGAATAGTAAGGAGCTATCTATTGCCAATCAGGAAGGAAATTCAGTGTCCTTATCAAGAGGACATTGGTTTTTGGACAATGAAGCTACAGAGGAAATTCATGAGCTAGAATCAGATGCTGATGAAGAACTATCTAAGGGTGCCAAGATAGCAAAAGAACTCAAAGGAGCCTTGGGAGTTATGAGTCAGCATATATTCACAATTAAAAAGGGGCAGTATAAATACACCATGCTCTGCCAGGAATTCTTCAACTTTCAAAGCAATAGCTACCTACAGAAAATGGAAAGTAGTAGGATTACACAGAATTTTGGATGAGCCAATCTTCTTCATTGACTTTGAAGGAGTAGCACAAGTGATGTCAAGTCTACAGGAATTAGGAAAAGGTAAAGAAGCCTATTTCAGGTGCAAAGTAAATAATAAAGATGGAGAGGAAGTACAGATTCTTACAATACTTATGCTTTCCAAGGATGCCTAGGCATACCATACCTCACAAACCAGTCACCCTCATTATGTTATGGATGTAACTCCATATATTCATGAGCAGCTAAAAGAAGCAGCAAAGCATTGGTCAGCAAGGAAGCTTATGAATGGAACTTGATTCTTGACCAGAATCATTTATCATGTACTTGGGATGGATGAAAATCTACTATTGGCTCCAGAGGCTCAGACATTTAGAAGTATGATGGCTAGCATGGGCAGTCCTCTAAAATCCATGGGGGTTGAAGAAGTGTGCAGGAAGAGGAAGGAGGTTGAAGTAGAAGAAGCTCAACCAATTAAGAAGAGGAAAATGGACCCTAGGAGACTTGAATTAAAGCAAGAAGAAGTGTCCAAGGAAGAAATTCAAGGAGAACAAGAGAAAGTGGAGGCTGATAAAGAGCCACATCCACCTCAAATAGGGAAAGAGAATTTGTATGCTTACTTAACACAAGGAGGGAATAAAAGGGTAGTATATGAGGCACAATATCAGAAGATGCTAGAAGATTACTCTGACAAAGCTAGTGATTGGAAGCAGGAGGAACTAGAACACTATGAGGACCTCCATGAACAGATGATGGCTGCAGAAACTGAAGAAGTTTTTGTGGCAAAAGAAGTAGAGCTACTAGCTTATTTCAAAGAGCTTCAAGGACCACCACAAACTAGAACTACAATAGTAGCCAGGAAGAAGATACAGAGGAAGACATCTCAAAAGAAGAAACCTACAAGGAAAGATAAGAGAAAAGCTATGGAAACCTCAATACTGGAAGTAGATAACATTTCTGAAGGAATGGTCTTAAGGGAGAAGCCGGATGGGCAAGAGGAAAGAATGGAAAAGATAGTAGACAAGGGAAAAGGGAAAGCCTCATCTGAGTCAGACTCGGATATAGAAGGATTTTTATTAAGAAGTCTAAATCTATCATTGCCAGGAACTCCAATTAAACAGGTACAGGTGGAAGCCCAGTATCAGATGTTAGAAAAAGGAATGGGGTCTACTGAGTCTCAAAAGAAGTTAAAAATGGAGAATGTGACCTCTTTAGAAGATGCTCAAGAAAAGAAAAAGAAAGATAAAGGAAACGAAAAGGTGGAAGAAGTGGAGATAATAGAATCAAGAGGAAGTCAGGGAGGGCTAATTGAAAGAATGACTAGCATAATTAATCCTTCTGAAACGGAATATTGCCAAAACTTTAAAGATGAAGGAACAAAAAAGATTGAAGAAAAGGAAGTTGCTTCAGAATCAGCAGTTAGAAAAAATATTGAAGAGGTTTTGTTGGATCTAGGGAAAGAAGAGTAGCATTATGAGAACCAAGGTTTTATGAAAATCACAAATCAAGAGGAGGATTATGAGGAGATGGACATAGATAAAGAAGAAGGTGACTAAGAGAAACAAGAAAAAGAGGAACCTATCATCACAGATCAAGATGCAGAACAAAAAAATCAGGAGGAAGTGGAACAGGAAGAGCCAAAGGTAGATACCCAAGAAGACAAGGATTATCAAGAAGAAGAACAGATAGAAGATGATAAATCAGAGGAAAAGGAAGAAGGCAGTTACCAAAATGAGGAAAAGCAAATTGAGTTAAAGCAATTGCAAGTAAACACAAGAGTGGGAAGAATTCCTAAGGATATGATCAAGCCGTAATATGATCCTATCAAGTATGGTGGTTGAATATAAATTCATAAGAGGAAATAAAGTCATACAGGAACAGAAAAAGGAAAAATCTAGAATGGAGGAGCAAATTAAGGAAATATAGGAAAAGAATGAGCAGCTCATGGACAAAAATTTAGCATTAGAAACTCAGGACATATAAAGTAAGAACAAAATAAAAATTCTTGGAGGAAAAAATGTACAAAGCAAGAAGAAAGTATTAGTTGGCTTGAAGAAGATCTAAGGAGAATGGAATCAAAGTACAAAATTTTGCAAAGTTCATACCAAATCTTGACTAGAGCTAATGAGGAAGGGCAAGGCAGGATTCAAACCCAGACAATTGTATCAGATGGTGAAGAGATTGAAAGGTTAAGAAAGGAAGTTCAAAAACTACAAGAGGAATTAAATTATACAAAGGAACTGGAAAGGCAAGCTAATGCACATGCAGTAAGTGCCATGAAGGGTTACAACAAGGTTAGTCAGGATATAGTAAAAGAGAGAGAGGATTGGGATAAACAAAAAGAAGGATTACTCAAAGAAATCAAAGAATGGAAGAATCAAGTGGAAAAATAGATGCAAAAGGAAAAGGAACAACAACAACAACAAAAACAAGAAGAGGAGGAATTCAAGGGAAAGGAAGCAACAAAGATGTCTCCTCCACTTGAGGAACATTTTATGGCTACTGAAGAGGAAAGACCAATAGAAGAATATTCAAAAGAATTTGTTCAGCAATTGTTCACAAGTAGAGAAGCCATAATGGAATATGTTAGAAAGATGCATTATGAATATGAAAACGAAATAGTAAAATTTGCACTAGAGAATGGTGTGAACCCAGATCAACACCATTGGGCTGCTGATGGGTTAGGTATTCCATTTTTGTTGGTGCAAGTATCCAGGCCTTCACATTTGGCTTAATTGAAGGATTAGATGAGAATGCATGTGATGAGTCACATGAACCATTGCTTGTAATACTTGGACATTTACCACTTGTAAAAGTGTTTGATCTTGAGAGAATCTTTTTACTCCATACATCTCGTGATGTTATGAGAGATAAAAGCTACAAATCTCATTTGTTAGAACCACTCCTTACTTAGAGGAACACTTTTAGGTGGAGCCTCATTTGAATTTCAAATTCAAATTGGAAGAAAAGCTCTTGTATAAGATCTTGTAAATCTCGCAGGTTGCATGCCTCTTCTAGGAGATCATTTTTCTGATCATTTGTAGAGGTTGAGGAGCATACACTATTGCTCTCTCATCTCACTATCATTTGGCATCATTATAGAGCCAATGATCTTGTAAAATCATGTGCCATAATACATATACATCATTGAGTATCCATGTTGACTTCTCTGCTATGTCTACTCAGAACAGTGAACTTTGCATGACCATATCTCAGTTATTACTTTTCCATTCTTCATGTTCTATAGCTTGTTGGAATCAGCTCAAGGTCTGATTTAACCTATCAACATTTGAAGTTTTTTGGTTTAGCCAATTTGGAGAAATCTGCATCGAAGTGCTCTCTGGTCATTCTCTACTGAGTCCCTAAAAAGTTGGGGGTAAGCCTCCAATTGCTAAAGTGATTGCTCAGTGTATGGTTTATTATTTTAAGTGATTCCACTTGTAATCATTAGCTATCTAAGCTAATTAGATATCCTCAAAAGGATTTTGATCAATTGCTACTGTACTGTGAGCACTGAGCAAAAGATCTAGCTGGTTTCAAGACCAAAATACCAAGTTTTTGGTCACTAGCTACTTATGAAGTTATCTGTTTTGATCTAATTGTTTGAAGTATTAACTCCAAGGTACATAGGTACTTATCTGGTTTCATTTTCAAGATAAGAGGCCCTACTACATGACTCTGAAGTGAGATAGGGAAATTACAAATCAGGTTTTGGCAATACCACCTCTCTTCCTTGAGGTATCCATCCATCTCTCCCAACAGTGGTATCAGAGCAAGTTGAGGTAAAATGGGAGATGGTTTCCCTTCTTTTATTGATAAATTGGATAGGAATAACTATCTAGCATGGTCCTTGAGGATGAATATATTTACAATGACGGAGTCTCTATGGATACATATCAGGAGATGAGGAGATGCCCATTTTCAGAAGCAAAGGACGACCTATAAGAGAAGAACTTGAAAGACTCAACTCATGATGTGCCAAAGATGCTTTAGCAAGGTCATATCTACTTAACTCTATTTCTGACTTCCTTCTTCCACACATTAGGAATTTTGAAACTTCCCAAGAGACTTGGGTTACATTATTTTCGTACTTTTCTTCCAATACAAGAGCTAGAAAAAATCAATTATGGATTGAGTTTACTACTCAAAGGAAGCAACCCAAGCAAAATGTTTCAGAGTTTGTGACCAAATTCAAAGATTTGGTTGATCAATTGGCAAGCATAGGAGAGGAGATTGAAGAGGAGAAAATAGTGAGATAAATAATCAATGGCATCAAGGCAGATCATAAGTGGGAAGCCTTCACAAGTATTATGGACCTTTACATGGATATGCAGATTTGAGATCTTACCACACTCATGGGACAAATCTTTACCCGTGAAGCCAAGCTCAATAAAAATGGAGAACCATCAAGAGGTAACAACTCTTCTACCCCATACACAGATAAAGGAAAGACTAAATATAAAGGGAACTACTTCTCAAGCTAACTATGCAAGGAGAGGTAGGAATTCAAGAGGAAGGGGTAGAGGAGGTAAGCAAGGTAGGGGGAGACCTTTCAACTCTTCCCCATGCAACATATGTGGATTGTCTAATCACACTACAGATGAGTGCTATAGGAACTTCTAGAATCAGAGAGGAAGAGGATATCAAAGACGTGGCTACTCACAATCAAGAGGAAGATTCAACCATAGTCAAGGCTACAACCATGGCAACAATAACAATTATCAAGGAGGATACAAATCAATAAAGGACTTCAACAATTACACAGAGGATCTAGAGGATTCTCTTCTCATTATGAATATGACTTCAAAACAAGGTATGAATGATGAGCACCTCTTCTATATTGACTGAGGATGTTCAAACCATGTAGCAGGAAATGTAGCTCTTCTTTTTGATCTTGAGGAACCCAAGGGAAAGCACCAAGTACAAACAGGTGATGACACCAAGCATTCAGTGTTCAATGTAGGAAATGTCAAAACCTCTGATGGGAATAGAAATCTGTTGAGAGGACACTAAAAACATTGCACTTTACAATTTCAAGGATCAAACATTATTTGAACTTGAGATTTGGCATAAAAGATTAGGGCATATTGGTGAGAGAACCTTGAAGCAAATATGTAGACATCAATGCGTGTTTGGGATACCTAATGTATCCAAGCAACATATGATCTATAAATGTGGTGCTTGTCAGTTTGGTAAATCACATAGGTTACCCTTTACAAGGAAAGGCTACATGCATGAGGATTATTTGGAACTTGTCCACATAGATGTGTGGGGACCAAGTAAGGACCCTTCAATTTTAGGCTTAAGGTATTATGTGTCATTCATTGATGATTTCAGTAGGTGGACTATCTTGCACTTTATTAAACATAAAGATGAAGTGTTCAGTTGCTTCAAGAAGTATCTTGCACTTGTGGAAAATCAAACAGGAAGAAGTTAAAGAGGATAAGGTCAGATGGAGGAGGTGAGTACTTCTCCAATGAATTTGATGCATTTTTGCACGACAGAGGTATCAAAAGGGAGATTACAACAAGGTATACCCTTGAGCAAAATGGGGTAGGAGAGAGGAGAAACAAGTTGATTGTGGAAACAGCTAGATCAATGCTTAATGAAAAAAAGTTACCTAATTATTTATGGGCAGAGAGTGTTTCTACTGCCACTTATCTTATTAATAGGTTGCCATCCAAATCACTTGATGGGATGACCCCATATGAAGTTTGGCATGGTAGAAGGCCATCACTTGATCATTGTAGAATCTTTGGATGTGTTTCTTATGTGCATATTCCATCTCAAATCAGAGGCAAGCTAGACCGTAAGACAGAGAAGTGCATCTTCATAGGTTATGATTTAAATCAGAAAGGATACACGTTTTATAATCCATCCAACAAAGGATTTATGTTCAGTAGAGATGTTGTGTTTGATGAGAATGACTCTTGGTTTGAAAGTGAATGCAAGAAGGTCAAGTTTCCATATAACTTGGAGGAGGAATTTCCAAGCATAACCAAGGAGGAGCCTAGTACAATTGAAGACATCAAATCAGATGATGAGGACGTCATCAACTTGGAAGAGTTCAAAGCATGGAAATCAAAGGGCAAGGCCAAGATGAAGAGGTTGGAAGACTACCTGAATCATCCAACCAAGCTCTAAGGAGATCCCAAAGGGAGAGTAAGAAGCCAATCAGATATGGGTATGATACTTCATTAGTTACTAAGCATTCCATTTATCTTACTAAAGATTTTTCACTTCAAGAGCCTTCTTCATATGAAGAAGCAAAGACCAAGGCAGAATGGAAGGAAGCACTCCAAGAGAATGATACTTGGGAACTAGTACCCAAGAAGGCGATGAAGGTAATTGGTTCTAGATGGATTTACAAAATCAAGAGAAACTCATCTGGATCCATAAACAGGTATAAAGCTAGATTTGTGGCTAAGGGTTTTTTACAAACCCAAGGAGTTGATTATGAAGAGACTTTCTCACCTGTGGCTAAAATGCCAACCATCAGAGTATTGGTAAGTGTTGTTGCATCAAGGAATTGGAATATGTATCAATTGGATGTGAAAAATGCTTTTCTCAATGGCTGGATTTCAGAGGAGGTTTACATGCCTCAACCTCTTGGTTATGAAGACCCAAGCAAGGTAAATTATGTGTGCAAATTGAACAAAGCTCTTTATGGTTTGAAGCAGGCACCTAGGGCATGGAACCATAGGTTAACTACATACCTTCAAGACCAAGGATTCTTGATGAGCAAGCCAGATTCTTCTCTGTTTGTCAAAAGAAGTAATTTAGAGTATACATATTTAGGTGTAAATGTTGATGACATCATACTTACATGTAGTGATGCCAATGGCATCAAACAAATCAAGAATCAAATGATGCAGGAGTTCAAAATCTGTGACCTAGGGTTTCTGAAGTATTTTCTTGGACTTGAATTAGTCTATAAAAATTCTGGAATTTACATTACTCAAAGGAAATATGTGCAAGACATGTTGAAGAAGTTACACTTGGAGAATGCAAAGATAGATAGCACCCCTATGGAGGTAAACCATAAATTGAGTGCTCCTGAAGGTGATTGGCTTGAAGACATTGTAGGATATCAAAGCATAGTTGGAAGTCTAAACTATACAACCTTAACAAGGATTGAGATAGCTTATGGAGTAAGTGTTTTAAGTCAATTCATGCATAAACCTAGAGCATCTCACTTGGAAGCTGCCAAAAGGATTTTGAAGTATCTCAAGGGTACTCAGAATCAAGGGTTATACTTTCCATACACATCAGATTTGGACATCAAGCTTTACTCAGATGCAGATTGGGCAGGGTGCAAGGATGATAGGAGGAGTACTTTTGGTTATCTTTCTTTTACAAGTGATAAGCCCATTTCATGGTCTTCCAAGAAGCAACCTACAGTTGCTCTATCTTCAACAGATGCTGAATACAGAGGATTAGCCAATGCTACACAAGAACCTTTTAATTCTTTCTCGGGAATCCTTCCAAGATTTCATCTTTCTACTACTAGGTTCTCCAACTTCACTAGTTCCGGTTACTTTTTCAGGATTTGGCTGTTGATTTTGTAACAGCGCTTGGGCTCTTATTATAGCTTGAATAGGCATGTATGTAGGGTTGGATCCATCTGAGTTGTCTACAATACCTATCACATTAATGGGTGTCACTTTTGAGGCATTAGCAGGGTTCTTCGGACAATCTCTTATAACATGCTCTTTACCACACTCAGCACAAAAATCTGGTACGTTATAGTATTGTGATTGCTATCGAAGGATGTGGGCAATCCTTAATGAAATGATCTCCTTGGCACCTAAAACATGGTCCTCTAGGGCCTTGTGGTCTTTGTTGTCTTAACTAGGGTCGTGGGTTAGGATTGGCATACATCACATTGGCATAATCGGGCTCCCAACTGGGTTCCAATGGTGAACTATCATATTGATATGTTTCCACATGTTCTCGTGACTCGGTTCAATATGGGGGTGGGTTATCTACATGGGGAGAGTCAAAACTATCAGAATTAGGATCACTTTTTGTGATCAAGGGTGAAGAAGGCACTAAAGCCCTATTGAGGTTCTCTTCTACAGCAGGGTATTTGATTGAGATGACATTAGCTGGTGGGGGTGGATGCTGAGCTAAAAGGGGTTGAGGTCTCTATCGAGCCTGATAAGGATAGTTCTAGGGAGGCCTATAGTAATGAGGCTGAACATTGTACTGACCTTGATACCTACCTGGTTGGGGGTATGCTTGCGGGTAGTTCTATCGCACTACTTGTTTGTTGTATGGGCAATCCTGTGCCGTGTGATTTGTCTATTGTCTCTCAATTGTACAGTATTGGCCACTAGGATTGGCTTGAGGTCGTGCCATGTTGGGACACACATTTGCCATATGATCACCACCACAGGTGTAACAACATTCGTTTGTTGTTAACCTAGGCATTTGTTTGCTAGAAACTCCTAGTTTCTAGGCCACTTTTTCTTCTAGGTCCTGTGTCGAGCTAGAAAGTTTTGAGGATGATTGAGATGAGCTATCTGAGTCTTTATAGAATGTTGAAATTTCCAATTCCTCTCCTAGGTTATCCTCAATATCTATGCAAATTCTTAGGCATTGTTCTAGTGTTTTGGGTTCCTTCAGGTATACATACGAGCGTAATTTAGAGCTCAAGAGGCCATCTAAAAACAACAACACTTGCTTGGCCTGTGAGGGTAGTTCTTGCATCAGACATCACTCAACATATTGTCTAAGCCTACATCCTGTCAGTCTTACTGTTTCCTGAGGGGTCTGTTTCAAGCTATGAATTAACAAAGAGGTATCATGCCTGATTCCACTTTTAGAGAATCATGTGATGAATGACTGTAACAAGTGATGGATATCTCTAAATTTCCTTTGTGGCAATGGCTGGAACCAAGTTAAAGCCATATTCTTTAATGTTAGTTTAAATGCATTGTATTGTGTGAACATTTCTTCTACTTGCTCTACACGCAGCACCTGCTTAATTCGGCAACATTTTCATAGGGATCTCCTGTCCCATCAAAGTATTTTTTTATTGACTTTACTAATTGAGTGGGTCTTAGTATTGTGGGATGTTCACGTGGTCTAGGTAGAGGAAAGTCATCTCCACCACCTGATAGTCTTGGTTCTCTTTGTTGTTCCAGTCTATCGATGTCCATGGTTGGTCTATCTCTCCCTATAGGATGAGTAAAACTTACTTCCGCTCTTTCTTTGTTCTTCTCTCTTTAGGTACCATGGGTTGAGGATGTCCCAGCACCCTGATGGCTCGTGTTTACATTTGTTCATGATAGGGGGAATACTAACTCGCCTCTCCATGTGTAGGCATGTCTCGCATGGTCAGGTACTACGAACACTTGTTCTGAAGTGTTATCCAGATATACTACCTTTTCAGGTGTATCTGGGTCCTTGAATTCATAAATAGTAATGGAGCCTACCTCACTAGGTTGTTCCATTCTGTACCTCCGAAATGCTTCATCCGTGGCCTTATTTAGGAACAATCATATACTTCTATTATCCTGAGGGATCCAATCTGGGTTTAATACTCTTGTCAGTACAGATTTCCCTCTGGGTGTCCTAGGTTTGTCTCCTAGTGGTTCTTTTCCTTGGGATCTTGCTTCCGTATTGAGATTAACTACACCAAACGCATTGGTATGATTAGGTTGAGTACTTATGATGTACATTGTTCCTTCTTTGTCTATGTAAGCATCTCTCTTGAATTTCACTACTGGACATTCCAGTCCAATAGGTTGGTCAAGGTTATGCAACTGTGCTACTGGTCTTCGCAAACCATCCTCATAAATGCGAGCACCTAGGTGGTTGGTTCGGATGTATTCTAATTGGGTTTTGTAGGGTCCTTTGGGTCTTTCCAAATATGCTACGTTTAACCCTCCTTCTCGTCTTTCCATGCTAAAAGCCATTTCTGACTCACTAGTATTTGAGCCCAACTCGTAAGGGTAACTATTCAATTGTTGAGCCCACGAATGTGCAGTAGTTCCTACACTTGCTTTTGATGATCTAAGGCTTCATTGATCTGACTTACCTATATGCTTTCTTGCTCTAAGGTTCATGAATTTACTTCCTAAATCACACAATACACACTCTGATCGTGAATGTTTCTTTGTTCTTAATTGCTTGTTTTGTTTTTAATTCCTTTAGATTCTTGTCTTGTCTCAATGTACACGTCAGGAGTCGACTTTTTGTTGCACTTTTGAGTTCTCATTCCGTCAAACTTAAGTTATTTCCTTTAGGTTTTTCCCATATAGCACACTTTTATCTTAGTCTTGGACTTGAAAAATTAAGTATCTTGGACTTGATGTGTTCCTATCGTAGCCCTAATTCAATCCACAATGCTAGAAGTTTAGCCTAAGTTAATAAAATAACTCACTAAGTGGGTTGAGTATTCTTCCAACCTCAAGTCAGCTTCTTTGATAGCTGTGATGCCCAAGAAGTCGCACTTCCCAAGCCTTGCGTTCTTCACATGCCTTGCTTTGATTGCCCTTTGATAACTCTTGCTAGACCTCTCAAAATCCAATGTTTAGAACACTTCTTAAATTAGCTCTTTACCTTGATGGCAAAAGACTTCCAATTTCATAGACGAGGAATATGTATGTAGCATGGGTTGTATATGATATGTAGAGGAGACTGAAAAAGGAACTAAGCTTAAGGCTTTACGTTAAGATAATGGGGGTGAGTATACCTCACATGAATTCAGCCTTTTCTGTCAGTCTAGAGGGATTCATAGAGAGTTTACAACTCCTTATACCCCAGTACAAAATGGTGTAGTTGAGAGGATGAATAGAACTATTCAAGATAGAGTAGTCTCTATGTTGCATCATGCAAACCTCTCACACGGTTTTTGGGCAGAAGCAGTATTGACTGCAGTTCATGTGATTAACCTCTCACCTAGTACTGCCAAAGTTCTAAAAGTGGCACAAGAGTTATGGATAGGGAAGCCACCATATTATGATCATCTTCGAGTTTTTGGGTGTGATGCATATGTTCATATACCCAAGAATCTTAGACAAAAGTTGGACCATAAGTCAAAGAAATGCATTTTTCTTGGATATGGTCGAGAAAGACAATTTGGATATCGCTTATGGGATCCTAAAACACGATCAATGATCAGAAGTAGTGATGTTATTTTTAATGAGTCTAAGATGCATAAACAACTCATTAAGGAGGTTGAAGTGAGATGAGTGGTGTTTGAGAATAGTAGTCCTCTGGTTAGCATGCATAAAAATGTTGCACATATGGATGTTCAACAGAATGTCCATTCAGATCATTCTGCACATGTTCGTATTCGGCAACCATTGAGACGTTCTGCACGTGTCTCACATCCACCTAATAGATATTTTCGAGGTTTAGATTTTGTTATGCTAGCAGATGTCGGTGAGCCTTCTTGCTACAAAGAGGCTATGCAGATAGAAGATCATGTCAAGTGGGAGCGTGCCATGAAGAGTGAGCTGGATTCTATTCACAAGAATGGTACTTGGGATTTAGTACCTTTGTCAAAGGGCATGAAAGCTTTACCATGTAAATGCGTATATAAGCTGAAATTTGCATCAGATAGTGCTTCTCCAAAATATAAAGCACGACTAGTTGCAAAGGGTTTTAAGCAAAAACATGGTGTTGATTTTGAGGAAATCTTCTCTCCAGTGGTCAAGATGACTACTTTGCACATGTTGCTTGGATTCATTGCAGTGGAGGACTTAGAGCTAGTCCAAATGGATGTGAAAACTTCTTTCTTGCATGGAGATCTTACAGATGAGATCTATATGGAACAACCAGAGGGTTATGTAGTTCCTGGCAAGGAATGTCTAGTTTGTAAGTTCAAGAAGAGCTTGTATGGACTTAAACAGTCTCCTAGACAATGGTACCAAAAGTTTTATGCTTTTATGAAGTCCCAAGGCTATTCTCGAAGCAATGAGGATCATTGTCTCTACACTAAGAGATGCTCAGATGGCAGCTTGATATGCTTGATACTTTATGTCGATGATATGTTGATTGCTGGGAAGTCCTCCTATGACTTGTCAATTCTCAAAAGGAAGTTGAGTCAGACATTTGATATGAAGGATTTGGGGGATGCCAAACATATTCTTGGCATGCACATTACTTGTTATAGGAGTAAAAGATGCATATACTTGTCTCAAAGTGAGCACATATCCAAAGTACTTCATAGGTTCTATATGCAGGGTGGAAAAGCATTGAGTACACCTTTACCCACATATGTGAAAGTGAGCAAGGATGATTGCCCCAAATCAGATGAGGAAAAGGAATTCATGATCCAAATTCCCTATCAGTCTACTGTTGGTAGTCTCATGTATGTTATGGTAGCTATGAGACCAGACATTGCATTTGCAGTGGGAGTTGTGAGCAGATATATGTCTAATCCTAGCAACAAACATTGGGAAGCGATCAAGATGATTTTGAGATATCTGAGTGGCACTAAGGACAAGTGTCTATGCTTAGGTAGAGGGAAAGGATCCATTATTGGTTACACAGATTCTGACTATGCTAGTTGTGTAGACAATCGTAAGTCTACTTCACGGTACATTTTTCATTTTGTTGGAGGTGCTATCTCTTGGAGATCTCGTCTTCAAGAATGTACAGTTGTTTCCACCACAGAAGCAGAGTATGTTGCAGCAAGTGAGGCATGTAAGGAAGCATTGTGGCTTTCTTGTCTTGCTTGTGATATGGGTTTACCTCAGCATGTACCTCATTTGCTCAGTGAGAGTCAGAGTGCCATTGCTTTGGCTAAGAATCCGGTCTGTCATGCAAAGACCAAGCACATTGAGGTGAGGTATCACTTCATTAGAGATTGCTTAGCCACTGAGCACGTTATTCTTGAGAAGGTTCACACTCGAGATAATGTTGTAGATGCTTTGACTAAAGCTCTACCACATGATAGCTTTCAACATTGTTGTCACTTGATGGGGGTTACTTGATTCATGATCTTACACAGTCACTTGTATATTGTGTAACATGCCCATCAAGTGGGAGGTATAGTTTGTATACTTACACTCAGGTATTTTTATCATTCTTTATTTTTCTCCCATAGTTACTTTTGCCATATTGGCCTTTAGTGGGAGATTGTTACCGTTAGTGTCCATGTGAAAGGCCAAATGGCCACTGGACACTTCTTTGTATATGTTCTTTAATAAAACGTATAGTGGCCTGGTCAGTCACAGACTGTAAGTTCGACCGCATTTGTAATACCTAAGAAGTTTCTCTTCGTTATCCCCGTGTACTGTGTTTTTCCTGTGTATTCTACAGCCTCTATGCGGAGTACTGTGTGCGGCCCTTGGAGCTCAGTTTTCTACTCCGAGGATATCATCGTGAAGCTCTCGAGAAGGAGACCGCACTGTGGTGCATCACGAATTACTTCATGAACACTCTAGGACCACCGGGGTACTTTTTTCCCTCTTTAGGAGGTTTTTCCCCCCCGCTTGTATATTTGCTTATTGCCCTAATGGGCTACTTACCTTTGTACATTCTAGTGGTAATAGTAATACATTCATTATTGTGCGTTGTGCTCCAAGCTTCTTCTTCTCCATTGTGATGTTTGCGTGCTTCTATAGACGTCTAACTCCAATAGCATTCATCTACAAATAGGCCATTTAAAGATGTGGATTGATGTAAGAAACTTAGCATGGGTGGCAGAAGTCAATCATGCAAGGATTTCCTCTTGTTTTGATGTTTTTTGTTACTGCTATTAATGGCCTTTGTTTCTTGGTCAAGAACAAAGTTAGGAAAGTTTTAATTAAGGGGATTTCTCTTTCCCAAGGATTAGATAAGATGGTGGTTAGGCTCTTTGCAAATTACACAAATTCCTTTCTCCTCAATAAAGTTGACTACATCTCCCAGTTTTGGAATTGTCTTGAATTTTTTTGCATTACTTCAAGTGAGACTCAACCATGCTAAGGCAACTTAAATAAGACACTCTAGAGAACCCCTTGTAGTTTCTTAAGAATTAAGATTGCAAAGATCCTTCTTTAGATCAATATGTTTGCCTTCTTGACAAAAAGAAGGTGTGGGTGCCTTGGTCTACGAGAGACGTCTATAAAGCTACATTGTATTGATGAGGGTTCAAGTCCCGTGATCTGCCCAATGCAAAGAGATTTTTCTTATCAAAAAGCTTTTGACAGACGCAAATTCGAAAAGCAAAGCATGAAAAAAGAGGTCAGTGGATATTTTCGGATTTATTTTTTCATCGTAGATTTATACGAAATTGGCTTTTAGTTGTGCTTTTCATTGGAGTACACAAACTATATAAAGAGAGCCTTCGCTCATTATGCATCATCACTCAAAGATGTCAAGCTAGAGTTTGAAGATTCTGAAGCTTTGGAGGTGAAGATTTGGTGGAGGAGAGGCTACTCTCTTGGAGCAAGAAGTCTTCTACAAGGTGGTGGTAACTATCTTTTGTAAGTTAACCTTATATTTTGTTTTTAGGGTTTCTCTACCCTAATCTCAAAATTAGGGTTGCTTGATTTACAATTTTGTTACACTACTTTTTGAGAATAAGGTTAGCTTTGTTGCTCGTTCACTTCACACACACTTAGATTATTTCAACATAATCTAAATTTTGTATCATCATCTTCTTGGATATTCTTCCATTAATGAGTGCACCACTTTATATGGTTGAGTAGTACTCCCATGTTGTAATTTGGACATCTATTTTTTAGTGAGTAAGCATCCAACTTATGTTCTCTATCATTGTCTCAAGATCTCTTTCTTTCTATCTCTCACTTGTCATCTTAATTAATTAAGTGTCTATGCTCAAAAGTTTTTAGTATTGGAATGATCCTGGGGCCGCAAATTCCAACACTTGGTATCAGAGCATAATTGACATACACACTTAGTTAAGATGAGTGAGATTAGAATTGAGATTGAAGACAAGTTGGAGGGATCTTCTAATTATCCCATGTGGAGTTTCATGATGATGAATATTTTAGTGACAAAGGATTTATGGAGTATTGTCAATGAATCCTTAACAAGACCTAAACGAGAAGGCAAAGAAGGAGCTACAACAACTTCAAGAGGTACTGGAATAACTATTACACAACCAACTGAAGAAGAGGTAACCACTTCGACATCCAGAGTCACAAGTAGGTCTTTACCTATAGTTCCTTCTACTGACGATTAGGCAAGGTGGGATGCTAGAGATGCTTTGGCACTTTCATTCATAGTAATCAGTGTTAAAAAGCATATTCTACCACAGATCAGATCTTGCAGAAGTTCTAGACAAGCTTGGTTGAAGCTTGAGAATCTTTTTCAAAGCAGAATTCCTGCTAGAAAAGCTTACTTGAGGAGGCAACTAGCAAATACATGGATAAAGGCTGGTGAGTCAATTCAAACCCACATTACGAGACTCGTTGACTTGAGAGATCAACTTCTAAATGTACGAGTTGAGATATCACATGAAGAAATTGTAAATATGCTGATTAATTCACTTCTTATCTCATATCGATCTTTCATAACTACTCTTACTCTTACCACAAGAGATAGAGAGGTTACATTTGAAGAGTTAGAATTATTGTTACTTCAAGATGAAGATCAATTGAAGGGAATGGAAGAGAATGAAGAAGCACTTTCATCTTCATCAAAGGGGAAAAAGAAGAAGAAGGAGAAGACAGAAAAGCAATCCAAGAAGGAAAGTAGGTCCCTCTCACCTTCTACTTCAGATTCTATTTCTACTACATCTAAAGAGAATTCTTCTAAGAAGAAGGAATTAATATGTTATTACTGCAAGAAACCTGGACATTTAAAAGCAGCATGTTATAAAAGGATTGCAGCAGAAAAGAAAAAGGAATCAGGTAATGTTGCAAAAGATGATAAAAAAAGGAAATCTCAAGGTGATTCTTATGCTTGTATCACCATTGAGGAAGTAGCTTTTGATCAGGCAGCTTTACAAGTTCTTTCAGCAAGTCCTTGGATATTTGACTCAGGTGCTACAAAGCATATGACAGGTTGCAGAGATGTGTTTTCTTCTCTTTCCTATTCTTCGGGTAGAAGAGTTACTATTGCAGATGGCAATGATTTGGATGTTGTGGGAATAGGTATAGTAACCCTAAAGTCAAGAGAAGGTGGTAATTTTCAAATTTTAGATGTTTTATATGTACCTGAAATGAAGAAGAATTTGCTATCTATATCTGCATTTTTATGTGATGGTTTTAAATTGTATTTGAGAGAGATCTTTATAAGATCTTATCACACAAAGAAAACAAGTGTATTTTACAAGGTGAGCATAGAGGAGCGATCTTTGTTTTGTCAAAAATCAGTCAGGCATATGCGATCAAATCTTCATCGTCGGTGGAAGATATGAAGCTATGGCATGAAAGATTTGGACATATTAGTTTTGGAGTTCTCAAGAGTATGAAAGACAGAGGTATGGTTAAGACTTCACCCTCACTCAAGCTACCAGATGATTCAGACATATGTGAAGGATGTCTTGAAGGTAAGATGCATAAACTGTCATATTACAGCTACCAGGAAATTGCAGATTATTCATTCAGATGTGAATGGACCTATGAGAGCAGAATCTATTAAAGGCTTTAGGTATTTTGTTATATTCATTGATGATTTTATGAGATATTCATGGATCTATGGTCTTAAGTTGAAGTCAGAAGTCTTTCCTATGTTCAAGAAATTTGTAGCTATGGTTGAAAATGAAAGTCAGGAAACTATCCAAATTCTCAGAAGTGATAGAGGTGGACAATACTTGTTAGAAGAGTCCCAGACATTTCTTGATGAGAAAGGTATTACTCGACATCTTAGTATTGCTTATACTCCTCAGCAGAATGGTGTTGCAGAAAGAAAGAATAGAGTACTTGTTGAAATGATGCGAAGCATGATAGCATCCAAGAGGCTTTCATCGAAATTTTGGTTTGATGCAGTACATACAAGTAACCACATTTTAAACAGGTCATCTATAAAATCTTTATATGTACATGTTGAGAAAAAGGACCGAGGCAAACTAGATGTAAAAGCAAAGAAAGTTGTTTTTATTGAATATCCTATTGAGAGTAAAGGATACAGGTTTTATGTTCCAGTGACAGGTGAAGTTATTCTTTCATGTAATGCTTATATTGCTCAAAATAAGGTTTATGATAAAGAAGCAAAAATTCCAGATTTCATTAGTGAAAATGACTATGGATTTTTTACAAAGATTCTGGATGTACATGTTCAACCATATCAAGAGGGAGTTAAAATTCCTAGGATTCAAGAAAGAGTTGAAGAAAGAGGAATTTCACAACCTTCTACAGAGTCAATTCCACAAGAGACTTTGATTCCAGAAATGGAAGAAGTTAGAGTTCCAAAAAGTCCTAGTACCTCGACAGGACAAGTTCCAGAACCTAAGGAAGCTGAAAGTTTAGAAAGAGTTTCACCACTATTTAAGGATACACCTACTTGGTTATATCATACTTGGAAAGATAGTGGTATAAAGACCTTTACTGGAAGAACAAGGAGTCAGATTAGACAACAACAACAAGATCATATAAGAACAAGAAGTCATACTAGACAACAACAACAAAAAGATCATGTAAGTTTTGCTAAAGACTTTGAGATTCATGATATTTTGGCACTTACGACTGTTGAAGATGAACCTGCATGTATTAAAGATGCACTTAACATTCCTATTTGGAGAAAAGCTATGCAAGAAGAGATTGATTCTATTCATAAGAATCAAACTTGGTAGCTATGTGAGTTACCAAAGGGAAAGAAGGCTATAGGTGTAAAATGGATCTTCAAAATCAAAAGGCAAGCAGATGGTACTATTGATAGGTACAAAGTAAGATTGGTTGTCAAAGGATATGCACAACAAAAAGGTATTGATTATGATGAGACATTTGCTCCTACGTCTAGGATGATTGTTATTAGGTCAATACTGGCTCTAGCAGCACATTTTGGTTGGCATATATATCAGCTTGACATTAAGACTGCTTTTCTAAATGGTGATTTACACGAGGATGTGTATATTCAGCAACCACAAAGGTTTTGAAGAGACAAGTAAAGAACACTTAGTATGTAAGCTTATAAAAGCTTTGTATGGTTTAAAACAAGCACCTAGAGCATGGTATGAAAAGATACATACATATCTTTTATCCATTGTGCGGCTCCAACTCTTTATGTTAAAGCAGAAACAGGTAAAATGATTATAGCAATCATTTATGTGGATAATATTATAGTCACAGGTCCCAGAGATGAAGATTTGCAAATGTTCAAAGAACAATTGAAGCAAACATTTGATGTGAATGATTTAGGCATTTTGCATTATTATCTTGGGATTCAATTTCTGTTTCAAGATGAGTGTATCTATATGACACAGCATAAGTACATTGAGAAACTTTTGGAGAGGTTTCAAATGAGTGATTCTAAACCGATGCAAACACCTATGGATCAGAACATGTCTTTACAAATGGTAGCAGATGCAGAGCCATTTGATGCTACTTTATATAGTCAAGCAGTTGGTTGTTTGATATTACTCTTTGTAATACGTCCTGATATACAGTTTGTAGTTTCTCAAGTATCAAGGTTCATGCAAAATCCAATAGTGTTACATTGGAAAGCAGTAAAGTGGATCTTTCGATATTTGAAGGAAACTTCAAATTTTGCTATGGTATTTTCGAAATCTACACATTTGTTACTGAAAGGATTTTCAAATTCTGATTGAGTAGGTGATAGAGACACAAGAAGAAGTACTAGTAGATTTTGTTTTTATCTTGGAGATTGTCTTATCTCATGGCTTTCAAAGAGACAACTCACTATTGCCACTTCATCATGTGAAGCTGAATATCGTGTAGCATTTACAACTACTCTAGAGTCAGTTTGGTTGCAGAAGATTTTGAGTTATCTTGATGTGAGAGTACATGAACCCATTCAGATATTTTTAGATAGCCAAAGTGCTATAGTTATAGCAAATAATCCAGTGCATCATGCAAGGAAAAAGCATATAGAGGTACACTACTACTATATTCGAGAGCAGATAGTTGAGAAGCACATTGAGCTAGTTTATGTTCCTTCTAGTGAGAATGTTGTAGATATATTTACCAAAGCATTGGCTAGAGATAGTCATGAGAAGATTTGGAGGTTACTGAAGCTTGTACCAATATGACATTGAAACAGGGATTGTTGGAATCAATGTCAATGTGGTCCCACATACTGAGCCTATAGTTATATAATAATTATTGTACAACAAGAAGGCGTGGGCACCTTGGTCTACGAGAGACGTCTGTAAAGCTACATAGTCTTGATGAGGGTTCAAGTCCCTTGATCTGCCCAACACAAAGAGAGTTTTTAATATTGCTTTATCAAAAAGCTTTTGGCAGACGCAAATTCGAAAAGCAAATCATGAAAAAAGCGGGCAGCGGATATTTTTGGATTTATTTGTTCATCATAGAAAGGTTTTAGTATTGGAACAATCCTGGGGCCCCAAATTCCAACATATCTATTGGTTGGATGGAGTAAGTCCATCTCTGATCCACTCATGAGCCCAATTGCTCTCTCTAGTTCACAAGTAGGATCATGAGTTCCCAGTCCAAAGAGAAGGTTTTCCTTTGGCAAGGGAACCTTATAACCGACTTTGTAATCTAATGTTTCTCTCTACCTTCGGCTTGGAACCTTAGCCAAATCCTTTCTATTTTTCCACATTCATCTTGATATTCTCAACATAACAAGCAATCGTAGGCCAAAACATGTTCTATCAGATATATTTATCTAAGGATCCACTCATCGAATGTGGATCTAGTAATGTGCTCATTTTCTTCATTCAAACGACAAAAGAAGATTTCCCCCAAGTAAAACCTCCCTTCTTTTTTTTCATTTCTTTCATTCCCCCCCCCCCCCCATTTTTTTTCTCATACAAAACACGTTTAAATGTAAAAGGAGAGAAATACAAGAGAGATAAAGGGAGGTGCAAAGAAGGATAATTGGTCGTTCACCCCCTTCACATGATATCCATTTGTTCACTTCCTTCCTTCTTTAGAGGTTCTTTTCTGGGGCTTGTATATATGCATATAACCTTAATGGGTTACTTATATTTTTACACTCACTTGGTAATTCATTTAGTGCTCTATTGAGCTCCAAGCTTATTCTTCTTCCTTGTGCTTTTCATGTGCTTTTGCAGATCTCAAACTCCCAGAATTATGTGTGCATCCTTTCAATGCATCATTTTCTTCTACATTCCAAAAAATGTGTTTGCTCACAAATGATTCTAAGCAAACGAATGACAAGGGTACAGTATCTTTTATCCTCCTGATGCTTAGTTCAACAAGCTTAGTTTGGCCAATTGCAATAACACTCTCTCCATCACTAAGTAACTTTGTAATCCTTGTAACCATTTCACTATAAATTATATATGCATCGTCCACTATGTCTGACTTATAGTCGATCCATCTCTCCTTGGAATGCAAGAAATCATTGTCATCAGTGCATTGTAATGCTAGCTGCTTCTCGAGCCGCCTCCCATCATAATTTGCAAATGCACATGCAAGATAGTCACATTTCATTTCAATATCCCATGCAAGATTATATACATCATTGGATCTCATAATATTCTTTTTTTTAATGACATCCTAAAATTAGCAGTCAACTTTGTTATGGTTGAAGCTTAGAGGCATTGACTGCAGTCCATAAGAATTCACTACCTAGAGTAACGTAGTCCTTCTTACAATTTCACTATAAGTTCAACAAGCTTAGTTTGGAAAATTGCAGCAACACTCTCTCTGTCATATAACTTAAATATAATATGAATCGTCCACTATGTGTGACTTATAAGTTAAATAATCCTTCTAACAATTTCACTATAAGTTATATATGAAACCTCCGCTATGTCTTACTCATAGTCAATCCATCTCTCATTGGACTACGGGAAATCATTGTCATCAATGCATTGTAATGCTAGCTTCTTCTCGAGCCACCTCCCATCATACTTTGCAAACGCACATGCAAGATAGCCACCTTTCATTTCAATGTCCCATGCAAGATTTTGTACATAACTGAATCTTGTAGTATTCCTTTTTTTTAATGAAATCTTGAAAGTAACAATCAACTTTGTTATGGCCGAAGCTTAGACCCATTGATTGCAGTCCATAAGACTTCGCTGACTAGAGTAGCTAGTTGAAATGTAGTTCAGCCCACTTCATAATGAATTCAAAAGGGACTGATCCACTGTATCTCAAACTTACTAGCTTGTCACTTCATTTGTAAAATAAAAATGAGAACCAAATCCCTAGGGCAGAATTTTTGGGTTTTAATATTGCTGTCATGCCAATATCACTTAAAGCTACACTTCTTGCATAGAAAGAAAACTATGATACCTATCCTCCTCGAATTGGCACAAGATATCAATCTGATAAGCGAGCAAATCATCAACTAACAATTGTTTGTGCACTGCCACCCATAAGCTCAGAATAACAAACTCTATGGCACAATAGATTCTAAGCCATAAGCTACTTCAAAAGGTGTAAACCCTACCGCAACCTTATGAGAATTCTGGTAGGTGCATAGTATCATAGGTAAATATTGTCCCCACTTGTTGGATGGTCAAGAAACAACTTTTGAAGCATCATGAACAAAACCTTATTAGTTCTTTTTGCTAAGACATTAACACAAGGATAATATGGAGAGCTAAACTTATGTTCAATGTGATAATAATCAATGATGTGCTTGATCAGGTGATTGAGGAAATGGATATCACGATCAAAAACCAATTCTAAGGTGTCGTCATGATGAAGATCCACCTCATAAATGTCAATCCATGGAGACATGATGATGGTGTGATGACTGCGAGCGATAGAAATGCACAAGTACATGAGTGAGAAGCATAATGACATGCACACACATACACACATGTACACACAAGGTAGAACAAAGACTAGAACAATGGAATCTTTCAATTAAGAGCTCCTCATACAAAGTTCATAAAAAATCCAACCTCAAAAGTGTGCTCTCTGGCTCCTTTTCTAGTTTTTCACTAGCTTTGGCCTAGTTCAGACCTAGTGTCTTGCCTAATTAGAAATTAGGTTCTGATACTTATTTGAGGGCTCAAATGAGCTCCAAAAAATATGAAAATTGAGATGTAGGTTCTTCTAATATCCCTCAAGCTTGAGGATTCCTTTCCTTTCACAAAATGGTGTTGATATTAACAAAAATGGATATTTACAATTATGTGTAGTGATATAGATCATTGTTTGATGAAGATTCAATTTGAAAATTTGATAGGCCTATTCTCTTCCAAATATTTGTTGACTTCCTTGCCTACTCAGTTCCATCTCTAAGCCTTGTCCTTCATGTTGGACTTCTTGCCTCATGCTTCCCTACCTACTCATGCCTCCTTGTCTCCTCCGATGACTAACACTCCCCCCTCAAGTCTGTCATCCCTGATAAACCTTTGTTTGGCCCTACTTTAACAAAAAAATTAGGGAGGTTTCAATTCGAGTGAGACTCTTTTTTTATTACCTTTTGCATAAATTGCATGCACTTGGAAGTTTGGCAATTTGAAACGCCCATTTCCCACTTTTGACGACATTGCATGGAAGGAAAAGTGGATGGCCCATGAGGATTGCAAATGGTCCATGTCGGTTTTGAACATGCATCATTTCTAAGAGAGAAAGGATCTTGTTAATTGAGCTAATGGGCCAAATTGGAATATGCATATGATGATGAAGTATCTCAAGAGGGTGCCAATGTTGTTGGTTTGGTTATTCACATTGAAAGCTATTCAAGTGTATATGGAAAAATCTCAAAAATGCATTGAGAAGTTTGAAGTGAAGAGGGTGCCAATGTTGTTGGTATGTGATACATCTACTTCATTGATCAATTTGGACTACTACAAACTCATAAGAGTAGAAAAATTGACTATATTTGGATTCATTATTGATAAGGTTGATCTACATTTGGCCATAGTTCCCTAATGATCTATGGGTAGATTTTTTTTTGTAGCCACTTACCTAATCAATAGGCTTCCATCCAAGTCTTTGGATGGGATGACACCTTATGAGGCATGGAATGGTAGGAGACCTTCTTTAGATCATTGTAATTGGCTATGATCAGAATCAGAAAGGATATAGGTTATATAATCCCACTAACAAAGGATTTACAGTTAGGAGGGATGCCGTATTTGATTAAAATAACTCGTGGTTTGAGGATGATTGTAGGAAAATAAAGCTACCCTATGATTTGGAGAATGATTCTCCAAATCTGACCAAGGAAGACCCACATACATCAAAGGATGTCAACTCAAAAGATGAAGAATAAATTGAGTTTGAAGCTTGGAAGTCCAACGGCAAAGCAAAGTCCAAAAAATTAGAAGACATTCCAGAGTCATCCAATCAAGCACTTAAAATATCTCAAAGGGAAAGAAAAAAACCTATAAGGTATGGCTATGACACATCATTAGTCACCAAGCATTCTATATACATAGCTAAGTACTTTATGTTAGAGGAACCATCTTCATTTGAGGAAGCCAACAAGAAAAAAGAGTTGAGAGAAGCTATGCAGGAGGAAATTGAAGCATTTCAAGAGAATAACACTTGGCATTTGGTTCCCAACAAACCATTCATGGAGGTAAGAGGATCCAGGTGGATCTATAAAGTGAAAAACAATTCAGATTGCACAATAAACAAGTATAAAGCAAGGCTAGTAGCAAAGGGGTTTGCTCAAAATCATGGAGTGGATTATGAGGAGACCTTCTCACCTGTAGCCAAAATGCCAACAATCAGAGTTTTAGTAAGTATTGTTGCTTCAAAGAATTGGATCTTGTACCAATTAGATGTTAAAAATGCATTCCTTAATGGGTGGATCTCTAAAGAGGTCTACATGGCTCAACCACCAGGATATGAACACAAAGACAAACCTGATTATGTATGTAAATTAAGGAAGGCATTGTATGGTTTAAAGAAAGCTCCTAGAGCTTGGAACCATAGGTTGGTAACATACTTGCAGGACCAAAGTTTTATTGCAAGCAAGGCAGATTCTTCATTGTTTATTAAGAAGAATAATTTAGAGGTTATTTCTTTATGTTATTATGTGGATGAAATTATCATTACAGGAAATGATACCAATGGCATCAAGAAGATCAAAGCCCAGATGAAGGAGGAGTTCAAGATCAATGATCTTGGATTACTTACATATTTTCTTGGCTTAGAGATTGTCTACACAGATTCTGGTGTTTTCATTACTGAGAGAAAGTACATCCATGATATAATAGTCAAGTTCAAAATGGAAAATGCAAAAATTGCAAGTACACCCATGGAATTAAACCACAAACTTAGCACTTATGAAGGAGAGCTGCTTGGAGACATTACATGTTATCAAAGGCTTGTTGGGAGTTTCAATTATGCAACCCTAACAAGAGTAGATATATGTTATGGGGTGAGTAAATTGACTCAATTCATGCATACACCAAGAAACCTCACTTCGAAGCTTCCAAAAGGATCTTAAAGTACTTGATGGGTACAATAAATGAAGGGCTATTCTAGCCATTTACATATGACTTGGATATCAAGCTATACTCTGATGCAAATTGGGCTGGCTCAAAAGATGATAGGAGGAGCACCTTTGGCCACTTATCTTTTGCAGGATCTAAATTGATTTCATGGTCATCGAAGAAACAACCAACTGTGGCATTGTCATCAATTGAAGCTGAATATAGAGGCTTAGCAAATGCAACACGAGGCAATGCGATTAAAGCTACTCTACTCAGACATGGGGCTACATACATACACTCCAATGATCCTTGGAGATAATATTAGCTCACTTCATTTGGCTACTTAGCAAGGACATACAATTGTCATATGTATCAACAAACTTGCAATGTGCAGACATGCTAACTAAATCTATGGATGGGTCTAAATTGAACAGGTCCAAGATGATGATTGGATTATAGGAGATCAAAGAGAGTTGAAGCACAAGCATGTTAGGCTTGAGGGGGAGTTGTTGGTGCAAGTACTCCAAGACTAAATGCTTAGTCACTTATCATTCATGCGCTAGCACATGAATGACCTCTTGTAAAAGATTGATTTTTACTCCTTGTAAAAGTGCATAAGTGGAATCATTTCAATCACGAGTACTTAGGAGAATCTATCCACAAATTATTTGGTGAGGATTCATGGCAAATCAAGTCCTAAAACCTTGGAACATTTTTAGGTAAAGATTCAAATTCAAACCTTGGAAGAAGAACTAGAAACTATAGGAGTACTCCCCCCTTTAAACAGAATGGCCCATAGAGAAATCCATATACTATCTTGGAAGAAGAACTAGGTGTTAATATATCTAGGTAGTGATGTGTGTGAACACACTAGGACCACCGGGGCACTTTTTTCCCTCTTTAGGAGGTTTTTTTCCCTCAGCTTGTATATACGCCTATTGCCCTAATGGGCTACTTATCTTTGTACATTCTCTAGTAATACATTTAGTATTGTGTGTTGTGCTCCAAGCTTCCTCTCCTTCCTTGTGTTGTGCACGTGCTTCTGCGGATGTCTATCTCCAACAATTGGTATCAGAGCAGGTCGTCACTTCATCTAGGGTGTCGTCGACACTCCTCTGGTTGCAATCTCAGAATCGCACGAGATCAAAACAGCTTCGCTTTGTGGTGCCGAAATCGTGATCTGAGCTTGTTTCGACTTTCGAATGCACTATCATAGTGCTTATGTAGGCTATTTTGTCTTTTTGTGCCAAACGTATATACCAGTTTTTGTTCGCCAGTATAAGCGTCTCAAAGTCTGCTACAGGTCTAGAGGAATTCATCGCGCAATTATGTTCAGCATTTTGAGATACAATCAATTTTTTGCATCAAGGTATTTTAGTCACTGGCCATGGCTGAAAGTAGTGATGTATTCCGTATGTTGGTTGTTGAGGATAAGTTGGATGGTACCAACTACCCGTTATGATCTTATATGAAGCGACATGTGTTGGTTACAAAAGGACTACGGAACATTGTGCAGGGTGTCGAAAAACATCCTATCACACTTGCAATTGTTACAACTGCAGGTATTGAAGCTGATGCAGAAGGTGTCGAAGATGATGATATTCTGCATATTCATGTTCGTGCTACGGTTTCTATTGCACCTACTACAAAGCAGATTCGCTGGGATGGTAGAGATGCCCAGGCACATGCATTGATAGCTTTGTCTGTCAAACGTGCCATTATTCCTCACATTCGCTCTTGCAGAACAGCTAAGGATGCTTGGGATACACTTACCACATTGTACCAAGCTAGGAATGAGGCTCGTGTTGCTTACCTCCGAAAACAGTTGGAGAGTGAGCACATGAATGAAGGTGATTCTATGGATAGTTTCCTAACGAAGATCAAAGACTTGAAGGAACATTTAATTTTTGTTGATGAGGTTATACGAGATAGCTCACTTGTGCAGACCGTTTCGAATGATCTTCCTGATTCATATCAGAGTTTTGCTTCTACTCTTCGGTTGATGATGAAAGGCAATCCAAATGCCTTATCATTTGAGGAGTTAGTCTCTGTTCTGTTGCAGGAAGATTAGTCCAGGCAGAACAGGTCCATTATGCGAGTTGCAGACCAAGCTTTCCTGGCTAGTCAGAAGGGCAAAGGAAAATGGAGCTCTTCAACTAGTAAGCAGAAATCTGCTAATTTTGCACATTCGAAGAAGGAAGATAAAGATGAGAAGAAATCTGAAAAGCAAAAATTGTTTTGTAAGTATTGTAAAGGGAATGATCATATCATAAAGAACTGTCCAAAACTGGCTGCTAAAGAGGCAAAGAAGAAAGAGGTTGGAATGGTTGTTGTAGAGGCCTCTACACCAAAAACAGAGTCTGCTAATCTTGTGCAGGAAGAAGAATGGGTGTTTACTACTGTCTCCAATTTTGACCCATCTTCTCATGAGCAGTGCATGTCTGCAGTAGACTCAGATGTTTGCTATTTTGACAGTGGGGCGACCAAACATATTACCTCACAGCGCAGTTTCTCGAGCATGCCCCTACCGGGAATACTGTTACATGCGCCAACAACTCCTCTTATCCTGTTATGGGAGTTGATAAGATCATTTTGACTAGTGCTGATGGTAGTTTTTTCACTTTTTCAGATGCTTTATTTGTGTCAGGGATCAAGAAGAACATATTATTAGTTTCTGCATTAGCTGCCAAAAAACCATATTTACAATGTTCATGTAGTGATGAAAATCACTATTAAAAAGGATTTATCTTGGAATTGGAAAAATTGTATGGCCTAATTGCCAGATCTTCTTTGAATTCTTTGCCTGCTTGGTTATCCCTCAACTTTGACTCTTTGTGTTGGCTTTTGTGTCTTGTAATTCTCTGACTGACTTGACTATTGCCACAACACCCCCTCTCTCGCATCCACCATCCCTGATAGGCCCTTGTTTTAGGAAATGTTTGATATAATATTCAACAAAATTGATGGCAAGGTAATGTTCTTGTATGCATAGTCCTCTTGTCAGATCTGTCATCATTTGATGCCAATCAACTAGACCTGGAATGTCCGGATGTGGTAGGCATAACTGATGTGTAGGTATGGCTTGTTCTACCTCAAAGAGATGCAACAGGTGTATCAGTCTGGGAATGAAAACTTTTTAGCGGTATTCCCAGAACGTGGTAGAGAACATTTCTTCGAATGTCTACTTCTAGCAAGTAGGTAAGTACTTTATGCACACATGCCATGCATAAATTATGTTGATGGAGGGGGTTTAGCTCATGTCGTATACTAAATCACGGTTTCCATCAAAAAAATCCGGGGGTTGAAATATATGGAGCTTGAATCTTGCAAAAAGTCTTGAACACTACCGTCATCCGCTCGAAAATCTTCATACATATCTGTGCGGAAATGTCTGCTACATTATTTAACCGTGTAGACTAGTGGCATATAGTTGAGATCATGTAGGTGACAGTGGGTGGTGCTTTGGGTGGAGCAAAGTAGGGACAGTTGACCCAATCTGAACATCCTTTATTGTTGCGGTCTTTAATTGCAAAAGCTTGCCACGATCTACGATGGACCAAGGACAATAATATGGGTTATGTTTAATATAGAGTGGCATGGTTGCCCATGTACTCATCATTTCAGGGTAGTCTGCTAACAGTCGCTCACGCCAATTTGGTTGAAAAATAGAGCATGCTCATGCCTCTATGGATAGATTGTCGCGCTCAAATTGAGTATCGAAGGTTGGATCTTTCGCTATATGCCTTTTAATCTTAGCATTATAATTGGATAACAATACAAAATAAGGCATGTATTGCTTCTCGGATGTGGTAATGAGCCGTTGATGAGAGAAGTTTTGAAAATAAGCATATTTAAGGACTATGTCTTTTAGATTGAAGAGTGACCTGATTTGTACGGCAACTCGATCATCATGGGTTTTTCCTATCTGCTCTACTCTCTTGAGGCAATCTCGGACTTCTATCTCGAAGGTGTCTCGGCCCTGTGTTGTTACACACCCACCAGGTACTCACATTTACTCATATGGTACGTCAAAAATTTCTTTGACTCAAATCTCCACCATTGTTTTGGGTTCTGGTTCTTCAATTGGAGAGGGTGGTCTCTCATATGGTAAGAGGAATTTTTGTAGTTTTGCCACCTGCTTCTTAACGGCTTCTAGTTCTTTTGTAGACTATTGAGGGATGACAGGCTCTGGTTGAGTTGTTCCTGCCGTGGTTAAATGCTTCCTAAGGTCTGAACATTCAGATTCCATATTTTCATAGGATTCTACAAGGTTGACATGCTCCTCTAGTAATATTCTGATATCTTTTGAGGGAACAACTTGAAACTGTTGGAGGAGATGGTGGACACCTTCTAGAGATGAGATGGTGCTTCAAATTCCTACTTCACACCAGCCAAAACTAAGTTGAGGAGTGCAAAGTAGAACTCTTGAGCTTTCCAAGAAGCACAAATAATCACCCAAATACTTTGGAAGATGATCCTCAAATCATTGGATCAAAACAGATAACTTTGACATTCACCATGAATCAAAAACTTTCTATTTTGGTCACTGCACCTGCTCAGAGAAATGAACAGTTCTCTGTCTCTACTAACAATTGAAAAAACATCCTTTTGGGAATATCTAATTAACTTGGGTAGGTAACTTTTCAAGTTATTTCACTTGAAATCATAAACTATGCACTAAGAATGATGCTTAAGAAATCAGAGATGTATCCCGATATTTTAGGAGGTTGATAGTATGCAGACCAGAGAGCACTATTTTGCACATTACTCAAGAATGACTTAGATGATAAGAATGAAACTTTGTAGCATGAAAATAGACTATCTAATGAATCTACAGCAAGTTAAATCACTAAAAATTATCAAGTATACACTGAGATATAGATCAGAGAAGTTCACTCTTCTCAATGGTACATGACAAAGAAACAGAGATGACACATGATCAGAGATGAAAACCCCCTTCAAATCTCTGCTAGTTCGGGCTCGCTTCCACCCAACTTGATGAGTCACTTTATAGATAAAGTTGGAGCCAATTTTCAACTTTTGAATTTCAAATTCTACCAAAAAATGATCCTAGAGTTTAGGACTTCATCTATCATCACTCCTAATAACTCATAACAAAATATCGCATAACTGATTCTCCTAACAACTCATGATTGAAAGAGCCTTTTACATATGCACTTTTACAAAGGATAAAATCAAGCTTTTACAAGTGGGCATTCCCATGAGTATGCATGAGGATATATGGAAACTTATGGCTAGGTAACCAAGTACGTAGGCTTGTGAATATTGCACCAAAAGCTCCCCCTCAAGCCTAAAATGCTTGGGCTTCAACTCTTCTTGATCTCCTGCAATCCAATCATCATCTTGAACCTGTTGAATTTAGTTCCATCCAAAGATTTAGTTAACATATCTACACATTGTAGGTTTGCAGACACATAGCACAATTGTATATCCTTGCTAAGTAGCTTCTCTCTCACATAATGGTAATGCACTTCAATGTGCTTATTCCTTGCATGATACACAGGATTAGCATCCAAACGTAATGAGCTAGTATTATCTCCAAAGATCATTGGAGTGTATGTATGTAGCCCCAAGTTTGAGTAGAGTAGCTTTAACCACATTGCCTTTTGTGTTGCATTTTCTAGGCCACTATATTCAACTTCATTTGATGACAATGCCACAGTTCGTTGTTTCTTTGATGACCATGAAATTAACTTAGACCCTGCAAAGATACGTAACCAGAGATGCTTCTCCTATCATCTTTTGACCCAACCCAATCTGCATCAGAGTATAGCTTGATATCCAATTCATATGTAAATGGATAAAATAGTCCTTCATTTATGGTACCCTTCAAGTACTTTAGATCCTTTTGGCAGCTTCCATGTGAGGTTTTCTTGATGTATGCATTAATTGACTCAATGTACTTACTCCATAACATATATCCACTCTTGTTGGGGTTGCATAATTGAGACTCCCAACAAGACTTTGGTACCCTGTAATGTCTTCAAGCAGCTCTCCTTCATGAGCGTTGAGTTTGTGATTCAATTCCATGGGTGTACCTACAATTTTAGCTTGAACTTAACTAGCAAATCATGGATCTACTTTCTCTAAGTAATGAAAACACTAGAATCTGTATAAACAGTCTCAAAACCAAGAAAATATGTAAGCAATCCAAGATCATTGATCTTGAACTCCTCCTTCATCTGGGTTTTGATCTTCTTGATGCCATTGGCATCATTTCCTGTAATGATAATGTCATCCACATAAACACATAGATAAATAACTTCTGCATTAGTCTTCTTAATGAACAATGAAGAATCTACCTTGCAACAAAGCCTTGGTTCTGCAAGTATGTGACAAGCCTATGGTTCCAAGCTCTAGGGGCTTGCTTTAAACCATGCACTACCTTCCTTAATTTACATATGTAATCAGGTTTGACTTTGTCTTCATATCCTAGTGGTTGAGCCATGTAGACCTCTTCAGAGATCCACCCATTAAGAAATGCATTTTTTTACATCTAATTGGTACAAGTTCCAATTCTTTGAAGCAACAAAACTCACTAAAACTCTGATAGTTGGCATCTTGGCCACAAATGAGAAGGTCTCCTCATAACCCACCCCATGGGTTTGAGCAAAGCCCTTTGCTACTAGTCTTGCTTTATACATGTTGACTGTGGCATCTGAATTCTTTTTCATTTTGTAGATCCACCTAGTTCCTATCACCTTCATGGATGGTTCCTTGAGAACCAAATCCCAAGTGTTATTCTCTTGAAGTGCTTCAATTTTCTCTTGAATAGCTTATTTCCATTCTTCTTTCTTGTTGGATTCTTCAAATGAAGAAGGTTCCTCTGACAGGGAATCTTTAGCCATATATATCAAATGTTTGGTGACTAGTGATGTGTGATAGCCATACCTTATAGGTTTCTTACTTTCCCTTTGAGATTTTCTAAGTGCCTGATTGGATGACTCTGGAATGTCTTCCAATTTTTTTATCTTTACTCTACCCTTGGACTTCCAAGCTTTGAATTCTTCAAGATTGATTTTTTCTTCATCTTTTGAGTTGAAATCCTCTGATGTGTGTGGTTCTTCCTTGGTTAGATTTGGAAAATCATTTTCCAAATCATAGTGTAGCTTTATTTTTCTACAATCATCCTCAAACCAAGAGTTATTTTCATCAAATACCACATCCCTACTAACTGTGAATCCTTTGTTAGTGGGATTATATAACCTATATCCTTTCTGATTCTGATCATAGCCAATAAATATGCATCTTTCAGCTTTTGGATCAAGCTTTTCCCTAATCTGAGGGTATGTGTGCATAAGCAATGCACCCAAAGATCTTACAATGATCTAAAGAAGGTCTCTTGCCATTCCATGCCTCATAAGGTGTCATCCCATCCAAAGACTTGGATGGAATCCTATTGATTAGGTAAGTAGTTGTGGAAACATTCTCTACCCATACATAATTAGGGAGTTTTTTCTCATTCAACATTGATCTTGCAGTCTCTACTATTAATCTATTTCTTCTCTCTACCACTCCATTCTCTTCAGGAGTGTACCTTGTTGTAGTCTCTCTCTTTATGCATATGTCCGGTAAGAAGGAGTCAAACTCATGCGAGAAATACTCACCACCTCCATCAGATTTGAGCCTCTTCAAACTTTTACCTGTTTGATTCTCAACCAATGCCAAATACTTCTTGAAACAAGTGAAGACTTCATCTTTATGCTTCATAAAATAAAGTATCGTCCATTGTTGCAGAGCGAAGAAGAGCAAAAGGTAGAGAAAAAGACGGACCCCAAAATTTTTCCGATTTGGACACTCTATTTTTGTATTATAACCATTTTTGTAACATATTTTCCATTGTAAATGCACTAGAGGAGTCCTCTAGATGCATACCCATGGAGATTAGTAGCTTACCCATGTAAATTAGTAGGAAATTAGCCTTTTAGTGAATAAAGTGCCGGTCTCTTGTGTGAAAGGACCATTTTTAGGGCACATCTATATAAGTCAATTTGTGACTCTTTGTAAAGGCTTTTTGCCATTGTGAGAATCAAGAGCACAGAATTTCGAATTTGTGTCTTCTCCTCTCTGTATCTTCTTCTTTGTGAGCTTGTATGCATGTGTGTTGCTTCAAAAGAGTGTTAGGAAGTGTTGTCTATCCATGAAAGTGTTCGTTTACTGTTGTTAATGTGTGTGTGAAGTGTAGAAAGTGCTGAAGTGTAGGAAGGTCATTCCCGTGACTCAGTATTTTGCTCATAACTTGAAGTAGAAGCGTCAGAATTGAGTGAAAATACACCACTGGATGCGTCTTCTCGAGAGCTTTGAAATGCATTTGCTATTTGCTATATTCGGAGTTCGGAGCTGAGAGAAAAGCTCAATTTATTGTTGGCTACTGCTCCAAGTATCATGACACCATGACTGACAGTTGAAGCTTGTTTGGATTAGTCTTTGCCTTGTTTGCACTCTTTGGGAAGCATGTTTGCATTGATCATCATTTGAATGCACGTCTTCATACACTCGGCTAGGTTTTGATACTCCTCGGATTGATAAATAAAGTGTGAATCCCCACTATATGCACTTGAGGGGGATCGAGGTATAGTCTCTTTCTCCACAAGTCCCTAAGTTGGATCTTAGGTACACATGTTTTTGGCGCCGTTGCCGGGGAGTGTCGAATCAAACCGAGGCATTCGTGTGATGGTAAGTAGCTTTCAGCATTGAAGCGAGTAGGGGAGTTGTGAATTTCTCTTCTTTGGTAAGTCACACTCATCGGCACTTACTACTTCTCACTCTTGAAGTGTGTGTGTAGTGAGTTAATAGTCTAGGGAAGTGAGTGGAATGAGTAGAGTAAGAGGAAGAAGGGAGTAGTTAGGGAGTTAGAGTAGCCATTAACTTTAGTCTTGTGAGTCTTTTTAGTTAGGAAGAACTTTTCAAAAAGTGTAAAACCCAAAAAATTGTCCCTTTTCAAATCACTTGTCTCTAGAACAAGTATCGTGAAAATCTGCAGTCGGGTATCGTGAGTTGAGAGCCGGGTATTTGAGTTGTGCAGAGCGAGTGGAGGAGAGTGAATAGCTGGAGGCTAGTATCCAAGGTGAGCACATTGATCTATCATTCATCATTGCCAACTAAATCAAGTTTTTCAGTAGAACGGTCTGCAGTAAGTATCATGGGGGTATTTCAGGGTTAAGAAAGTTAATTTTTGGTGATACAGATGGAGAGGAGAGGGTAGATGAGCTTGAGAAACACTTGTATGCATTTAAAATCCAAAAACTCCAGTCAAAAATTGAAAAAAGTGTCAAGTATCGTGTTCTCCCGTGGTTGAGGTATCGCGATACCTAGGTATCTTGAACTTCTGTGGTCGAGTATCGAGATACTTGAAGTGGTCAAATATTGTGTATCGCTGAGAAACACTCGCGATACTAAGTTGATATCGTGTATCGTGATAGTTAACTTCACAATACCTGGTAGAGATCGAGTATCATTGGAAAATTTCTCGCGATATTGGTCACATATCGAGTATCGTAGAGATCTGAAAACGATACTTGACGAATATCGAATATCGTGGGAATTCCAAGTATCGTGTATCGTGATTTTTTTCGCGATACCCACCAAATATCGTGTATCGTGACCTTCAGTGTCAAGTATTGTGAGTCTAGCTCCAGCCTCATATCGAGTATCATCGGGAATTTTCTCGGGATACTTGTGGACTATCGAGTATCGTGGAAATTTTATGGTGGAATATCGTGTATCGCATATCGCAGATTTCTGATCGCGATACCAGTCAAGTATCGAGTATCGTGTCCACCAAGTATCATGTATCGTGACCCTCTCAGGTGCCAAACATCGTGTATCGTCTTGATCAAGTATCATGTATTGTGACCTTTTGCAGTGAGTCGAGTATCGACTATCGTGGATTTCTTAGGCGATACTTCTCGAGTATCGAGTATCGTGGAAGGCCCAGCCGGTCAAATATCGAGTATCGTGGTAAATTTCCAGTCAGTAAAATATCGAGTATCATGGATTTTTGTTGGGTTCAAGCATCGTGTGTTGTAACTTCTTGGTCAGTCCTATTTCAACCAAATTTTCCCTAGAATTCAGACCCTCAGTAAAGGACTCTAGGAGCTGGAGGTTGGCTAAGGTTGATCAGAGCTTTGAAGTGAATGAACCTAAGGTCTGGGAGAACCCTAAGAAGCCGAAGAAGTGTAATCTCTTCAGTGGGAAGTGTAGCTGAACCAGTAACCGTTCACATTATTCTGAAACCTCTAGTGAGTCAGAGGAGGAAATTCCCATGGCTTCCGAGGATATGCAAAATACAGTACCAATGATTGGCATGATGTCAATTATTGAAGGTGAATATTGGACATCTTTGGAATATGTGAACACCAATCAACATGAGATACCTATCTACCTAGATGGTCTAAACCGATCAGTGGCCAGACTAAAGAAAGCTTCAGAAGCTTACATAGTACCTAGGCCAGCAATTAAATATACAAGAGGGTTTTATATGGACAAAAGAGATATTCACTTTGTTGTTACGGAACACCCTGAAAGTATCAATGAACAAGGGGAAGAATATAATGCTCATAACCTTAATGCAGAGGTACATGAAGAGCAAGTGACCACCCCTAGAGGGAGATCTATTGTTGTTAGGGTTTGGAGAGGAGACCTGTTGCAGAGCAAAGAGAGCACAGGGCAGAAAAAAAAGATGGGCCCCAAAATTTTTTTGATTTGGACACTTTATTTTTGTATTATAACCATTCTTGTAACATCATTCCCATTGTAAATGCACTAAAGGAGTCCTCTAGATGCATCCCCACAGAAGATTAGAAGCTTACCCATGTAAATTAGTAGGAAATTAATCTTTTAGTGAATAAAGTGCCGGTCTATTGTGTGAAAGGACCATTTTTAGGGCACATGTATATAAGTCAATTTGTGACTCTTTGTAAGCACTTTTTGGCCATTGTGAGAATCAAGAGCACAGAATTTCGAATTTGTGTCTTCTCCTCTCTGTATCTTCTTCTTTGTGAGCTTGTATGCCTGTGTGTTGCTTGGAAAGAGTGTTAAGAAGTGTTGTCTATCCATGAAAGCTTTTGTTTGCTGTGGTTAAGGTTTGTGTGAAGTGTAGGAAGTGCTGAAGTGTAGGAAGGTCATTCCTACGACTCAGTATTTTGCTCATAACTTAAAGTAGAAGTGTGAGAATTGAGTAAAAATACCACCATTGGATGCGTCTTCTCAAGAGCTTCGAAATGCATATGCTATTCACTATATTCGGAGTTTGGAGCTGAAAGAAAAGCTCAATTTACTGTTGGTTGCTGTTGCAAGTATCGTGACACCATGACTGACAGTTGAAGCTTGTTTGGATTAGTCTTTGCCTTGTTTGCACTCTTTGAGTAATTCATTTGCATTGATCGCCATTTGAATGCATGTCCTCATACACTCCGCTAGGTTTTGATACTCATCGGATTGATAATTGAAGTGTGAATCCCCACTATATGCACTTGAGGGGGATTGAGGTATAGTCTCTTTCTCCACAAGTCCCTAAGTTGGTTCTTAGGTACACACGTTTTTTCGGCACCGTTGCCGGTGTTGGAGAAACAATCACTAACTGGACATATATTTGAAGGTCAAATCTTAGGAAGAAAACCCCATGCCTATGTGAAGGGAAAAATTCACAAATGTATCATATTTGTAAAGTTAGTTCACTTTAGTTCTAGAAGTTTTTTTTTAAATCACGGGAATGAGAAAATCTATATAAGTTAGTTTGTATCAACTGACGCGGTGAGAGAGAGCGAGAGAGAAGAAGTAGAAGAGGGAGTTCATTTTATACGACTGAGTATAGTCAGGCTTCTCTGAGTGAGAAAGCATCTGTAAAACTTCTGAGTTTTTTATAGTTATGAGAAAGAACTGAGTAAAGTTCTGTGTATTAGTCTCTCTCTATCATCTCCATGATTACCTACTGTGTGATGAGTTACAAAGATCAAGTTTTCCAAGCAACTCGATGCCTGGCATCGAATCTCTGTTGATAAGTCATATTTTCATTTATATTTTTAATTCAGTACAGAAGTGTTTTGAAAACATGATGTTGTTGGAGCAACTCGATGCCTGACATCGAATTCCAGTTGATAAGTCATATTCTAAGTGTGCATGAAATCACCTATAGTTTTGGTGTCCAAAAGATCAAGACTTTATGCGGGAAGTCGATGCCTGGCATCGAATCCCTGCTGAAAAGTAGCCAAAAACATCCCAAGTCGATGCCTGGCATCGAATTCTCGTTGCAAGTCGATGCTAGGCATCGAATTCTAATTTTAAACAGGCGCTCTTACTAAAACAGCTAAAATTTCCAGTTTTGGAAGGTCATACAAGGTCATCTTGTGAGAGCCATAACTTGAGTTCTAGAGATCCGTTTGATGCATATCATAGCTTGTTGGAAAGCTCTACTCCTCTAGTTTCAGCCTATAAAGTTTCATGGATAAATAATACTTGAGCTAGGAGAAATTAGGAAACTACTGAAGGTATGTCATTTCAGTGACTAGGAATTTCTGTAGAAGCAAAGTTCTCACTTTAGGCTATCATTTCTCAAAGTTTGGAGTGCCAATGAGTTAATGGTGACCATAGAGGTGTTCTAGTGTCACATTAATTCATTTCTTGTGGTGTTTCATACATCAACAAGTGGTATCAGAGCAGAAAGATTCTCGAGAGCAGAAGACGACAAAGGTACGAGAAGTTTTGTAAAGTTTTCCATTAAAGTTTGAAAGGTGAAGCATTTGAAGACACAAGGCATCAAAAGGTTACTTCAAAAGTATCCTCATACACAAAGAACTTCAAAAGGTATTATCCTTTATCCTTTAAGCTCACAGGTTGCAGCAGAAGGAAAGAACTATGGCAGATCATTTTTCCATTGACAAACTGGACAGAGATAATTACCCCGCATGGGTAATGAGAATGGAAGCCTTACTTATGAGTAAGGATCTCATGGTATATGTAACAGGTGAAGAAGAGAAGCCAGTATTTGAAGATGAAAGCCGACCAAAGAAAGAGGAACTTGATGCTTTAAAGCATTGGCAGAAGAAGGATGCAAGTGCAAAAGCATACATCTACAATACAATCTCTGATCATTTGCTACCACACATCAGAGGATTGGAATCATCTGAAGATATATGGAATGCATTGGAGTATCATTTTCAAAGTACTACTAAAGCACGGAAAGCAAGTCTATGGTCAGAGTTTACAACATTCAAAAAGAAGCCAAGTCAAAGTATTAGTGATTATGTCACTAAGATGAAGGATCTAGCAGATAGTCTTGGATCCATAGATGAAGATGTTGAAGATCACAGATTGATTGCTCAGCTACTTGCAGGTCTGAGAGGGGATGAAAGGTGGAAACCTTTTGTCTTATCAACAGAACTTTCATTAAATCATTATGTTCCAGATTTGAACCAATTGCTTGGTTTGATGCTCACATATGAGCAACACTTGAAGGGAGATGGAGATAAAGGACAAAGTTCTGCAATGTACATGAAGAACAAGAAGAAAGGAGATAAAGGTAAAGCAAAGGATGAAGAAGAGTCAACTTCTCAAGTTTATTATGCAAGAGGTAAAGGCACTGGCAGAGGAAGAGCAAGAGGTTTTGGAAGACGAAGAGGTAATCAAAATAATAACAAGAAGGCTTGCTGGATCTGTGGATTGAGTAGTCATTTGGCTCATGACTGTTGGCACAATCAACAAGGATCAAACCAGAATCAAAACAACAATAGCAGAGGTCGAGGTGGAAGATATCAAAGTAATTATCAAAGAGGTAGACAAAGTCAAAGAGGAGGCTATGGTAGAGGTGGAGGAAGAAGTTGGGGACAGAATCAATCCTACAACACCACCTACTACAACTATGCAAATGACACACAGAATGAAAGTCATACATCATTGATGATGAATTCAATCAACACATCAGATAAAGAAGATCTAAAGGTATTTTACATTGACTCTGGATGTTCTAATCATTTGTCAGGAAACATAGAATTGATGTCAGAATTGGAAAAAGGCATTTCTAGTCACACAGTTCAAACAGGTGATAATACAAGACATAGTGTACATTCAATTGGAAAAGTGAAATGCAAGAATGGAGCAGATTTGCTAACCAATGTTTTGTATGTTCCTACAATACCTAAAAACTTGATTAGTGTGGGACACATAGTTGAAAAAGGTTTTCAAGTCAGGTTTACAAATGAAGGAGTATTTGTTGAAGATCCAGAGAATGGATATAATCAGATTGTCTCTGGTAAGAAAGAAGGTAGACTCTTTACTTTAAGAGTGCAAGGGAACATTGGTCAAGCTTTGCTCACACATGGTGAAGCAGTGATTACAGAACTTGATCTCTGGCATAAGAGATTAGGTCATTTCAATGAAAGAGGAATTAAAGCTATGGTTGCTAATCAGTCTGTACTAGGATTACCAAATGTGCAAAGTCAACATATGGTTTATAAATGTGAAGCATGTCAAATGGGTAAAGCACACAGGTTACCATTTCAGAAGAAAGGATTCAAACATGATGGAGTACTTGAGCTCATTCATACAGATGTATGGGGACCAACAAAAGAAGGATCTATCAGTGGCTCAAGGTATTATGTTCTTTTCATTGATGATGCTAAAAGATGGATAACATTATATGTTTTGAAGGAGAGATCAGAAGTGTTTGGAGCTTTCAAGCATTTTCATGCATATGCAGAGAGAGTCACAGGTCAAAAGCTTAAGAGACTGAGGTCTGATGGAGGGGGAGAATATTTCTCCCAAGAGTTCAATGATTATCTTTGGAATGCAGGTATTAAGAGAGAAATAACTTGGAGGTATACACCACAACAAAATGGTGTAGCAGAAAGAAGGAACAGGACTTTGGTTGAGTTTGCTAGAGCTATGCTAAAGGAGAAGAACTATCCAAATTATCTTTGGGCTGAGGCTGTAAATACAGCTACATATCTTGTGAATAGATTACCATGTGCAGCTTTGAATGGAATGACTCCATATGAAGCTTGGTGGGGTAAGAAACCAACACTAGATCATTGTAGAGTGTTTGGATCAATTGCATATGCTTATGTGCCATCACAGCTTAGGCATAAACTTGAACCAAAGGCAGAAAAATATGTGTTCATTGGTTATGATGAAAAGCAGATGGGTTACAAATTGTGGAATCCTCTAACCAAACAATTTCTTGTTTCTAGAGATGTTACATTTGATGAACAGAAAAGTTGGTATGCAGATCAAAGTCATACAGCTGAAGAATTTGAAGAAGAGGTAAGAAGATGTGAGAAAGGAAAATCAATTGTGCAGATAAATAGAGATGAAGACTATATGCAAGCAAGTACATCCAGAAGTGGATTAACAAGAAGAAATGAAGAAGCTCCTATATTTGATGAAGAAGTGTATCCAGAAACTTATGAAGAATGTGAACCAAGAAGGTCAAGCAGGACTAGAAGACAACCAGAAAGGTATTCTTATGATACTTCTTACATAACTCAGAAGAACTATGCATATATGGTCAAAGATGATGAAGAACCCCAGAACTATGATGAAGCTAAAGGTAAGAAGCAATGGGAAGAAGCAATGAAGGAAGAATTCAATGCACTGGAGGAGAACAAGACATGGGAACTTGTTCCTAAACCAAATGGTAAGAAAGTAATTGGAAATAAATGGGTTTATAAAGTGAAGAAGCTTGTAGATGGAAGTATAGCCAGATACAAAGCTAGACTGGTGGTGAAAGGCTATGCCCAGACCTATGGCATAGATTATGATGAGACATTCAGTCCTGTAGCTAAGATGTCAACTATAAGGACAATCATTGCTATTGCAGCTTCAAAAGGATGGACCCTAAGTCAATTGGATATAAAGAATGCATTCTTGAATGGATACATATCAGATGAGGTATACATGGAACAACCTCAAGGGTTTATAGATTCCAGGTATCCAAATTTTGTTTGCAGGTTGAGAAGAGCACTGTATGGATTGAAGCAAGCTCCAAGAGCTTGGAACTATAGACTGGTGAAGTATCTCAATGATCTTGGATATCAAAGTTCAAAAGCAGACCCAAGTCTACTTATCAGAAGAACAGAGGAAGGTACAATCTACATTTGTATTTATGTAGATGACATTATAATCACAGGTACTTCAGATGAAGGAATCAAGGAGGTAAAGAGATTGCTTGAAAAAGAATTCAAGATCAGTGATCTAGGAAAGTTGTCATACTTTCTTGGAATGGAAGTTACTTATACAGATCATGGCATATATGTGTCACAAGAAAGGTATCTTCTGAACTTGTTGAAGAAGTTTGATATGGAAAATTGTAGAGAAGCTTCAACTCCACTTGAAGTTAATCACAAGCTCAGTAAATATGATGGTGCAGAATACAAAGATATGAGGAAGTATCAATCTCTTGTGGGTAGTTTGATTTATGCTACACTAACAAGACCTGATCTTAGTTATGCAGTGGGAGTTCTATCACAATTCATGCATTGTCCAAAGGACCCACATTGGATTGCAGGTCAAAGAGTTCTCAGATATATCAAAGGAACTATAAAGGAAGGATTATATTATCCTTTTACATCAGATTTGAAGTTGAGAGCTTACAGTGACTCAGACTGGGCAGGTAATCAAGATGACAGGAGATCAACTCATGGTTACATGATATACATTGGTGATAAGCTTGTAAGTTGGTGTTCAAAGAAACAACATACAGTAGCATTATCATCAACTGAAGCAGAGTACAAAGGACTTGTGGAAGCAGCTAAGGAAGTCATATGGATGCAGACATTGTTCAAGAGCTTAGGCATTGATCAAGGTACACCTACAATACATGGAGATAATATGAGTTCACTTTATCTTGCAGCAAATCCAGTATTTCATGCAAGGACAAAGCACATAGAGATACAGTATCATTTTCTCAGAGAAAAGGTAATGGAGAAGGAGATTGAAGTGGAGTACATTTCTACTAAAGATCAGTTAGCAGACATAATGACAAAGAGCTTGGATGGTGTGAAGACCAGCAGATTCAAAAGCATGGCAGGAGTAAAAGAAAAGAAGATGATATGAAGAAACAGGGAATGTCAATTAGTGATTGAGGGGGAGCTGTTGGAGAAACAATCACTAACTGGACATATATTTGAAGGTCAAATCTTAGGAAGAAAACCCCATGCCTATGTGAAGGGAAAAATTCACAAATGTATCATATTTGTAAAGTTAGTTCACTTTAGTTCTAGAAGTTTTTTTTTTTAATCACGGGAATGAGAAAATCTATATAAGTTAGTTTGTATCAACTGACGCGGTGAGAGAGAGCGAGAGAGAAGAAGTAGAAGAGGGAGTTCATTTTATACGACTGAGTATAGTCGGGCTTCTCTGAGTGAGAAAGCATCTGTAAAACTTCTGAGTTTTTTATAGTTATGAGAAAGAACTGAGTAAAGTTCTGTGTATGAGTCTCTCTCTATCATCTCCATGATTACCTACTGTGTGATGAGTTACAAAGATCAAGTTTTCCAAGCAACTCGATGTGTGGCATCGAATCTTTGTTGATAAGTCATATTTTCATTTATATTTTTAATTCAGTACTGAAGTGTTTTGAAAACATGATGTTGTTGGAGCAACTCGATGCCTGACATCGAATTCCAGTTGATAAGTCATATTCTAAGTGTGCATGAAATCACCTATAGTTTTGGTGTCCAAAAGATCAAGACTTTATGTGGGCATGAAATCACCTATAGTTTTGGTGTCCAAAAGATCAAGACTTTATGCCTGGCATCGAATCCCTGCTGAAAAGTGGCCAAAAACATCCCAAGTCGATGCCCGGCATCGAATTCTCGTTGCAAGTCGATGCTAGGCATCGAATTCTAATTTTAAACAGGCGCTCTTACTAAAACAGCTAAAATTTCCAGTTTTGGAAGGTCATACAGGGTCATTTTGTGAGAGCCATAACTTGAGTTCTAGAGATTCGTTTGATGCATATGATAGCTTGTTGGAAAGCTCTACTCTTTTTAGTTTCAGCCTATAAAGTTTCATGGAGAAATAATACTTGAGCTAGGAGAAATTAGTAAAATACTGAAGGTATGTCATTTCGGTGACTAGGAATTTCTGTAGAAGCAAAGTTCTCACTTTAGGCTATCATTTCTCAAAGTTTGGAGTGCCAATGAGTTAATGGTGACCATAGAGGTGTTCTAGTGTCACATTAATTCATTTCTTGTGGTGTTTCATACATCAACAGCCGGGGAGTGTCAAATCAAACCGAGGCATTCGTGTGATGGTAAGTAGCTCTTTGCATTGAAGTGAGTGGAGCAGTGGTGAATTTCTCTTCTTTGGTAAGTCACTTTCATCCGCACTTACTACTTCTCACTCTTGAAGTGTGTGTAGTGAGTTATTAGTCTAGGGAAGTAAGTGGAGTGAGTAGAGTAGGAGGAAGAAGAGAGTAGTTAGGAAGCTAGAGTAGTTTTAATCTTAGTCTTGTTGAGTCCTTGTAGTTAGGAGAGCTTCTCAAAAAGTATAAAAGCCAAAAAAGTCGACTTTCCCAAGTTACTTGTTTTCTGAGCAAGTATCGAGAGAAGTCTTCAGCCGAGTATCGTATCCAGTAAGAAAGGAGATTAGGAGCAGCATAGAGCTAGAGAGAGTGATAGAAGATTTGGGAAAGAGCCTCTAAGGTGAGCAATTCAATCTGCTACTCATCTTAAATTCAAAACACACTTGCAAAAAACTGAAAAAGTGTCAAGTATCGTGTTCTCCCGCGGTCGAGTATCACAATACCTGACAAGTATCGTGATCTCCTGTGGTTGAGTAGCGCGATACTTCACAAGTATCGAGTATTGTGTGATCCCTGATCGCGATGCTTCACAAGTATCGAGTATTGTGTGATCTCTGATCGTGATACTTCACAAGTATCGAGTATCGTGTGATCCCTGATCGCGATACTTCACAAGTATCGAGTATCGTGTGATCCCTGATCGTGATACTTCACAAGTATCAAGTATCGTGTGATCCCTGATTGCGATACTTCACAAGTATTGAGTATTGTGTGATCCCTGATCGCGATACTTCACAAGTATCGAGTATCGTGTGATCCTGATCGCGATACTTCACAAGTATTGAGTATCGTGTGATCCCTGATCGTGATACTTCACAAGTATCGAGTATCGTGTGATCCCTGATCACAATACTTCACAAGTATCGAGTATTGTGTGATCCCTGATCGCAATACTTCACAAGTATCGAGTATCGAGTATCGTGTATCATGCTATATCATGTATCGTGTGATCAAGTATCGTGTATCGAGTATCATGTTTTTTGGAGTATTAAGTATCGTGTTTCCTATGTATCGAGTATCGTGTTGCTCAACTATCGTGTATCGTCTCATCTAAGTATCGTGTATCGTCTCATCCAAGTATCGTGCATCATCTTGTCGAAAGGTCGAGTATCGAGAACTTTTTGGGCCAAGTATCGTGACTTGAGATTTCATAGTCAGTCCTTTCCCAGCCAAATTTTTCTAGAATTCTGACCTTTACTGAAGAACTCTAGAAGTTGGAGGTTGGCAAGGTTAAATAGAACTTTAAAGTGAATGAACCTAAGATCTGGGAGAATCCTAGGAAGCCGAAGGAGTGTGATCTCTTCTGTAGGAAGTGTAGCCGAACCAAGTAGCCGCTCACATTATTCTGAAACCTCTAGTGAGTCAGAGGAAGAAATTCCTATGGCTTCAGAGGATATGCAAAACATTGTACCAATGATTGGCATGATGACAATTATTGACGGAGAATATCGGACATCTTTAGAATATGTGACCACCAATCAACATGAGACACCCATATACCTAGATGGACAAAACCGATCAGTGGCCCGACTGAAGAAAGCTTCAGATGCTTACATAGTGCCTAGGCCAGCAGTTAAGTATGCAGGAGGAATTTATATGGACAAGAGAGACATCTAGTATGTTGTTACAGAACACCCCGAAAACATCAATGAGCTTGGGGAAGAAAACATTGCTCATAACCTTAATGAAGACGGGAATGAAGTGCAAGTGACCACACCTAGAGGGAGATCTAATATTGTTAGGGTTTGGAGAGGAGACCTGATTCCCCAAGGTGACTCCTTAATGGATGTGTATTTGATTAATGGAATGGAGCATCTCCTTAGAGCCCACTCCATTATGGGAAGCAGCCCCTAACCCAGTGACTGTCTATGAGTTACAAGATCCTGACTTCCCCACCGTCATCACATATTTGGACAAAAACCAGAGAAGGTATTGGCCCCTAACAGATTCAGAGAGAGCCGGGTTGAAATATCAGAACATTCTAGTGTTTCCCCCGAGGGATCAAGCCACTAATTCACAAAACCCACATGGAACCTCTCAGAATAATTCATTTCAACAGTCAGGACAAACACAACAAACTCAAATCTCGGTTAGACCACATGTGCAGATTGCTATGCCTGCAAATAACCCTATTTATCGGCCTCAGCCACCTATGGATCCAAGAAATGGAATTCCTGCCCTAGTTAGACCACCTATAGCAAGAGGACCTGATATACCCATTGGAAGACCAGTTTTCCCTGTGATGCCTAGACCGCCTGAAGGAGGAAGAAGATTAAGGCCAATTCAAGTGGCCAAATGCATGAGAAATCACTATGATGGCTCTAGTGAACCTTACAATCATATAGCTGAATTCAAGCAAGTAACCAGAGCCGAACAAGTAGAAGATTTTTTTATCCAATATGAGTCTTTTGGTCTAACTTTGACAGACACAGCTTTAGCTTGGTTCCATCCGTTAGATCCTAACAATTTTCAAAATATGGAACAAGTATATCAAGAAATGATTGAGGAATTCACTAAGTCTGGAATTAAAAACAACTCGTCATCATTAATCCATATCTTTAAGCAAGCTCCTATGGAATCAGTGCGATTGGCAGCAAGAAGATTCAAACAGTATGTGGATAGATGCCCAATGGAAGAGAGGCCCACTCAAAACAAAATGGTGTCATTATTTTCGGAAGGATTATTGAATGGATCATTAAGATCTCTGGTGTATGTGAAAAGAGTACAAACTTTGTAAGAATGTATGAAAGAATGTATTGACTTAGAAGACAATCTAGCGGAGGATCTGAAAATACCTCAAGGTATTATCAAAAGTGAAGATTCAGCTAGCAGCACATCAAACCCTAAGAACAATGTAGAGGAAATACCCGACTTAGTCGCAAAGAAGTTGAACGTTCAAGGACAGAGGAACTACCTCAACAACCCAATGAGATTGCCCATGCTTAGAAGATGTATGCATTGTGGAGGAGATCATCCTTCTCATCTGTGCACTCGGGGAGTAGTCCCACCACCTGCTTATGCTTACAATAGACCACCTATTCCGGGCCCTTTACAATAGTGCAGCATAGAACAAAAATACACAAATCACAGCTCAGAAAATTGTCCTTACAATAGGCAAGCAAGACCAACACTACCGCTCATGAGATCTTACGGATACCCTCAGAGAGATCAAGGAGGTGAAGCCTTTAGATATCCCACATATCAGCAGCAGGCACCTGTACCACGACCATATGCTTATCAAAGTTACAATCAACCACAACTGGTGTTAGGAAAACAACCACCCCATCCTCAGAATGTTGTCCTAGTGAAAATAGCTCAACCTGAAGAAAACCTAGAGAGAGCAATAGTCCCAGCCACACCATTGCCTAGCAATGAACCATATGACTCATCTTATGACCATAGTCAAGGAAACTATCCCAGTTATGAGAGCTCTATGATAGAATATGGACAAATGTACGAACCGTATGCATATGGAATGGAAGCACCTGATAGTTCCTACGGATATGAGTAGGACTATGTGTCATTGATGTACACAGCCCTTAGGGCATCCATACCCCCCCGACCTATGAACAGACCGCCTGTACCTAGAGGACCATGTTATAGATGCGAAGGTGATCATTATATCAGAGAATGTACACTACCAAACCCACCACCACCACAGCAAGTCTGGGAAGGATACTGTAGTGATTGTGGTAAAGAACACCTTTTCAGAGATTGCCCCAAGAACCCAAACAAAGTTAACTCTAACGTGCAGATTAACGTGATAGAAGTGATAGAATCATCAGGAAGCGATAAGGAGTACACTGTACCATTGAAAGCAATAACTAGAGCCAAAGCTAGAGAGACCCCAGACAAAACTGAAGAAAATGATCAAGGTGACAGAGAAATGAACATACCTACACCTCTACTAGTTGAAGACTCGGAAGAGCCTGAGAAAAGTGTCGTAAGCAAACGAACACAAAGATGGAAGAACCATAGAGATAGGATAAAGGAAAAGAAATTTCTACAAAAGAAGGAAATTGAGAAGAGCGAACAAAATCTAAAAGAGAAACAAGAAGAGGAAGAAGAAAATAGGAAAGGAAGGTCAAAAAAAGAAGAGGTAGGATCAGTTTTAGCAAATCCCATGCCTGAAGAATTAGCCATGTGGATTCAAGCGTACAAGGCATGAATAAGAGTAGGACCTACCATCGAACAACATGAAAGAGAATATCCTAGAGGTGACCTAGAGAAAGAAAGGTTGGAGATATGCAAAAAATTAATTGAAGTGGCTCAGCAGACCTTAGAAAAACCTGTTCTTCAATTACCCAATTCACGAATTCTTGAAAGAGAATTCCAAGAGTGTGTCATCCCTAAGGAACCTGAGAAACCCGAAGCAGGTAAGACACATAATGGAAATTACCTTGAGGATAAAAGGGAAGGATCCATTGTTCCCGAAGTAGAAGGGGAATGGCCTAAAGATTTGTGGGCAAGAGTCCAGGAAGACCGGTGAAAGAAAGTGGAAGGAATAGACCCACCCTTTGAGGAGCTAGAAGCAGAAGATGGAATAGAAGATTCCATACCTGAATTGAATTCAAAAGAAATATTACCAAATTTATCCAAGTGACAAAGAGAATGATGGTGTAAAGGCTTTGCCAAATTACACAGGAGAGTACGAACATAATTCGGAATTATATTGTATTCCCTCGATACGGAAAAAAGAACTGAACCCATCAGTCCAAACATCGGATATCATACAACACCTTAGAAAGGTAAAAATCCATTGCACTCTGACATTGGAAGAACTGTTGAAGGTCAAACCACATTTGAAGGAGAGATTAACCAGTCAATTGGAGATCAAGGCGGAAGAGAAGGAGATGTCTGATGAAGTAAACACAGTAAAAATCCCAGTCGATAAGGTTGGAGATTTTAGTGAGGGAGATGAAGGAAACACATGCCTTTTAATTACCTATAGGGGTTACACCACCAAAGCCATCTTAGATTCTGGAGCTGGAGTAGGAATAGCAACTAAAGAAATCTGGGAGAAATGGGGAAAACCAGCTTTAAGACCAACGCGCATGAAGATACAAATGGCAGACGGACACACTGAAAGACCCTTGGGATTATTGGAACAAGTAATTTTTACCACTTGCGGAGTTGAGTTCGAGCACACCTTAGCAATTTGTCAATTTGAAAGGCCTAGCAATTATGAAATGATACTTGGAAGACCTTTCATGAGACAACTAAAGGTAGTGCAAGATTGGGGAAAAGACGCTGTATACCTACAGCATGAAGGAACCACCACAAGAATAAATCTCCACACCTATACATATCAAGATGTTGCCCCTTACAATGGAATCAGATTCATAAGGAGGAAGATAATCAGTCGATTCATAGTATAGGTTCAAGTGATCAATCATGGACGAACGAAGACACTCATCTATGGATATGCCAAACTGCGCAAAAGGAAGAGGATAGGAGGAAAGGATGGCAGCAAAGGCAAGGAGTTGCTAGATCACTACAAGATCCAACCTATATGCCTCAAATATTCTTAGATGAAGAATTTGAACCTCATGGTTGGATGGAGATTTTAGCTACTCTCGATGTGTGTGTAAACAAAGAAGTGATAACCATGAATGAATGCATTGACGAGGAAGGATATGACGTTAGTCTATACGTGGTAGTTCTTCAAGAGGCTGAAGAAGGGGAAGTGATAGAAAAGGAATGGAAGGAGGACTATGAGAGCATTGAAATGGAGCAAGAGCAAATGTAAATAGAAAGTGGAAATCAAGGAGTAAGTGTCATAGCTAATGAAATAAATCGAGAAGCAACACAGGAAGAGGAGCTTGGATTAGATAAAGCAAAAATTGATGAAGAAAACAAGCCTCAAGACCAATTTTAAGTGCCCGCCCACTTCAAAAAATATGAAGTAGAAGAGAGAAGAATTGCTATTCAAATGCCAAAATGAGAAGCACAGTCAGGAATAGCATATGACAACAAAGAGCAGACCAAGAAAATAGTAGTAACCTTAGAGGAAGGAGAAGAACGATGTACTTTTATAGGAGTGTTGGAATCCAAGTCATATAAAGAGTATACAGGCACAACGGAGCAGTCATGCACAATACGGCAACAAGGCCCAATCAATTTTTCTCTTAAAGTATTTCCAATTCAAGTGATTTTTATCACTACACACACATTGTAAATCCCGTTTTTGGTAGAATAGACTCCATTTTGTTCAAGCCGAGGAGTCCTCGAGCTTGAGGAGTATTAGAATTAGCTACATACCAATTTTCATAATTTTTAGACTCCGTTTGAGCCCTTAAATAGGCTCTAGAACCTAATTTTTAACTAGGCCGGACACTAGGTCTGGACAAGGCCAAAGCTAGTGAGAAAACTATAAAAAGAGCTAGAAAGCTCACTTTTGGGGGAGATTGTTTGTGAGTTGAGCTTATGTAAGAGACTTTTTGACTAATGCAAAGGACTCCATTGTTCCTCTCCTTGTTCTTGCCTTGTGTGCGCGTGTGTGTGTATGTGTGTGCATGCTTGTGTGCTTCTCACTCACACACTTGTGCCTTCACTTGCTCATAGTCTTCATACTAGTCCTCACGTCTCCACGGATTGACAATTATGAGGTGAATTTTCTCACGTTGGTACTCACCATTGTGCTAGAGTGACACCAAATTTGGTGCCGTTGCCGGGGAGAGAGCTTCGAGGACGAGCGTGTGATGGTAAGACGTCGAGTTGAGACATTGGAGTTATAGGTAATATCCTTTCTTTTCCTTATTTTTCTTCATTTTTTCTTATTTTTGCATCACCATCATCATCCCCACCATCTCCCACCTCCATCTCCATCTCCACAAAAATTTCAGTTTTTTGGTCATATTCCACTCCCCACCTCATTTCCCTCATTTCATTGTGAGAGAGAGCGAGAGAGAGAGAGCTTGCATGCGATCTGTTTTTGTGTGTTTTTTGAGCTTTTGTTGCAGGAACTAGCTGTACCACCATCTCCAGCAGCTTGCGCAGGTACGACAGACTCTGCACAGGTCTCGAGACGACGACCTAAAAACTTGATATTTTTTGAATGCATGTTTGGCACGGTAACCTACATCATTAGAGCACTCCAAATCACTAGAAATTTCTGAAAAATTTGTGTTTTTTCAGTCTATCGCGACAGACACCGTCTATCGCGACAGACCAAACTATGATAGATGATAGACCCCGTCTATCGCGACAGACAGAGACCCACGATAGACGATAGACCCCGTCTATCGCAACAGACACCTATCTATCGCAACAGACCAAATTCCACGACAGACTCAGTCTATCGCGACAGACACCGTCTATCGCGACAGACACCGTCTATCGCGACAGACCAAAACCACGACAGACGATAGACACCGTCTATCGCGACAGACACCATCTATCGCGACAGACCACTCTATCGCAACAGACCACTCTATCGCGACAGACACCGTCTATCGCGACAGACACCGTCTACACCGTCTATCGCGACAGACACCGTCTATCGCGATAGACCACTCTATCGTGACAGACACCGTCTATCGCGACAGACACCGTCTATCGCGACAGACCACTCTATTGCGACAGACCACTCTATTGCGACAGACACCGTATATTGCGACAGACACCGTCTATCGCGACAGACCACTCTATCGCGACAGACACCATCTATAGCGACAGACCACTCTATCACGACAGACACCGTCTATCACGACAGACAGACATTTTCGGCAAAAAATTAAGGGGTAATTTTTTTGGAAATTTAGGCTAAATTGTGGGCATATTTGCATACTCAAATACTCATACACTTACAAAGGCCTTAGAAAAATGCATTAAAACTCCTGAAAGGTCTGTTTAACCCCCTAAACCCTGAACCGTCATAACTTTTTCATACGAAATCCATTTTTTGAGCTCTAGGGCTGGTCGGAAAGCTCGTGGCATATACTACACGCCCTCAACTGTTTTTTATAAAGATAATGCGTTGATTTTCAGATATGATATTTTGAAGTTGACACACTGAGGGGTAGGTACACCAAGGGAGCTCTAGAGGAAATTTTCTTTAGCAATACAAAAGGGGGAACAAGGGTCATTAAAAAGTGTCTGAAAAAAATTGTCTGTCAATTGAAGGATCAAATTGAAGCTAAACTTGGGGTTCTTACAGGATCATCGAGAGCTTTTGGAGAAAGCAAAGTAAGTGCCAGGGCGAACAAGCTTGGGAACGTGCTTCCTGGGTAGACGAGCATCACCAGGAGGAGTGACTTGAGGTTGGAACATCTCTTAACCCCCTCAGTCCATTCTTAGCATAGGCTAAGTGCGAGTAGTTGTCCTGATTGACTAGGGGTACGATAGGAACACTCAAGTTTGAAGGGCCTTTAATTTCTCAAGTGCAAGGATAGGCTAAATTGCAGTCTAGGGACAACTTAAAGGAAATGAAATTAAACTAAGTGGGCGAGGAACATCAAATACGACACACTTAAGTGCTCCTAACGACGCTTAATTAAAAATAGGAAAACACATACAAGGATGTTGAAGCTCAAGGTTAAGGACAAAGCATGGAAGCACATCAAAGAAGTGGACATAGAAGAAGAGAGAGCAAGTAGGGAGCTCCAAGAAGTGTATGTCAAATTTTCAGAAGAATCCCCTACAAAAATAGTGATTTTCATCACTAGAAACCATTGTAAATACCATTATCTATTTTTAGTAACTCCATTTTGTTCAAGCCGAGGAGTCCTCGAGCTTGAGGAGTATTAGAAGTACCATCGTACCAATTTTCATAATTTTTAGACTTCGTTTGAGCCCTCAAATAAGCCCTGGAACCTAATTTTTAACTAGGCCGGACACTAGGTCTGGACAGGGCCAAAACTAGTCAAAAAACTATAAAAAGAGCTAGAGAGCTCATTTTTGAGGTTAGCTTGTTAGTGAATAGAACTTTTGTAAGAGAACTCTTTTGCAATCTAAGCTTTCCATTGTTCCTCTCTTTGATCTTACTTTGTGCGCGTGTGTGTGTATGTGTGTGCATGTTTGTGTGCTTTCACTCATGCACTTGTGCCTTCACTTGCTCGTGGTCTTCATACCGGTCCTCACGTCTCCGCGGATTGACAAGTAAAGGAGGTGGTGCTTACGCTTGAGCTACACCAAATTTTTGGCGCCGTTGCCGGGGAGAGAGCTTCGAGGACGAGCGTTGTGATGGTAAGATCGTAGATTTGCGACGTTGGAAGGTAAAAAAACTGTCATTTCAGTTCATTTTCTGTTTTTTCCTCTTCATCTTCATCATCATCATCATCTCCACCTTCTTCCATCTTCTTCTTCATAGAAAATTCTTGTTTTTTAGTGCATTTTCACCATCTTCATACCATTTTTCATGCATTATTGTGTGGGAAGGAGTTAGGAGGTGCAAGGGAGAGCAAGCGCTGTATTTTTTTCATGATTTTCTGCTCATACGGAGCTCGCCATAGCCGGCGCTCAGAAATTTGAATTTCCCGCCAAAAAACGCGATTCTGTGATGAAAATCGCGATTCTGTGAAAATTCAAAATTTTTTGAAAAATCACGATTTTCAGTTTTCCCGCCTAAAAGTTGGTTGAAAAAATCGCGATTCTGTGTTTTTCTCAAAAAAAACACGATTCTCTGCTCAAAATCGCGATTCTCTGAAAAACACGATTCTCTGCTCAAAATCGCGATTCTCACCAATCACGATTTTCAGCAAAAACACGATTTTGTGAAAAAGGCGATTCTGTGAAAACACGATTTTTTGCTCAAAATCGCGATTTTCAAAAACACGATTTTGTGCTCAACATCGCGATTTTCATGTGAAAAATACGATTTTCAAAAAACACGATTCTCTGCTCAAAATCGCGATTCTCACCAATCACGATTTTTAGCAAAAAAACACGATTTTGTGAAAAACACGACTTTCTGCTCAAAATCGCGATTCTCACAAATCACGATTTTCAGCCAAAAATACGATTTTGAGAAAAACACGATTCTGTGGGACAAAATCGCGATTTTCAAGTCAAAAACACGATTTTGAGAAAACACGAATTTTTGCTCAAAATCGCGATTTTCATGTCAAAAACACGATTCTGAGAAAACACGATTTTCAGTCAAAAACACGATTTTGTGAAAAACACGACTTTGTGAATCACGATTCTCTGAGTCAAAATCGCGATTTTCAGAAACACGATTTTGTGATCAACATCGCGATTTTCAAAAACACGATTTTGTGATCAACATCGCGATTTTCAGAAACACGATTTTGTGATCAAAATCGCGATTTTCAGAAACACGATTTTGTGATCAAAATCGCGATTTTCAGAAACACGATTTTGTGATCAACATCGCGATTTTCAGAAACACGATTTTGTGATCAACATCGCGATTTTCAAATCACGATTTTCTGCTCAAAATCGCGATTTTCAAAAACACGATTTTGTGCTCAACATCGCGATTTTTTTGACTTCACAGCATCGCGATTTTCAGAAAGTTCACAAAATCGCGATTTTCTCCAAAGGTCCTGTTTGCCTGTTTTGACCCCCAGGAGCCTGATTTGACATAACTTTCTCATCCAAAGTCCATTTTTTGAGCTCTATAGCTTGTTGGAAAGCTCGTTTCAAATCCTACACGATCTCAACTGTTTTTCTCAAGAATAATGCGTTGATTTTGAGATAGGATAATTTGAAGTTGACCCTCAAGTGGGACTAGGGAACCAAGGGGGCTCTAAAGAATTGTGAACCATACCAAAGGGAAAATTTGGACTCTTGACTAAAGCTTATGAACCTGAGATCTGGTAGACACTTAGGCAAGGATAAACAAAGCATTAGATCTTCTGAGGCTAGTGTCAACCATACATCCAAGTCTTGGGCACAACAACTAAGTGGTCATCTTTTACTCAGATCAGACACAAGTGATTCAGAAATGTCTTTTAGTATGGGAAAACCTGCAGGTGGCTCAGGGACTGCCCATCTACAAACACCGGAAGGTCCCTATAAGACACAGTTGGAATATATTCGGACCAACCAATTAGGTGCTCGCATCTATGAGGATGGTCTGAGGCGATCAGTGGTCCAACTCAAAAATCCAGATCAATCCTTTGGACTTGAACACCCGGTGGTCAAGTTCGAAGAGGGGTCATACATTGATAAGGAAGGAACCATGTATGTGGTTACCAACCAACCAGATAGGACCGATGAGTTTGGAAATATCATTCATGAGAATGAGATAGGAGACCTAGAACAAGGAAATATAGGACAAGGACCCCAGACTCCTAGAGGCAAGTCAGTTTTGACCCGAGTGATCACTCCAGACTGGATCCCTCAAGATAACAAAAGCATAGAACTATTTTTGAATAGAGAAACAGAGGAAGCCTTTTGGAGGTTCAAGCCAGATCAACCTAGCCAATTGGGCATAGTTATCATCTATGAATTCAAAGATCCTGAGATACCAGGCAAAGTTGTCTATCTGGATAACACATCAGAGAAAATTTTCTTGGTAACAGAACATGATAGACATGCATATACTTGGAAGAATGAAATGATTTTCCCCCCACCAAGATCCAATGTTTCCCATGGCCTCCAAGGGGTAGGATCATCCCAGGCTCATGAAGCCCAGAGAGAAAGAACTAGAGAGAGACCTGAGGTAAGTTTTGCACACACCGTGGGCAGGAATAGGTCAGGATTTGAAAATGAAAGACCTGAAAGGGAGAGACATCAAGCACATAGGCAACAAAGAGATGAACAGGATTTTCCTTTGCTTAGACCCCGGGAGTACCCAAGAACCCTTAGACCCATTCACGTGATCAAGGCAATGAAGAACTATTTCGATGGGACAGGGGATCCTTATGATCATGTGGCCGAGTACAAACAAGTGCTGAGAGCCGAACAAATTGAGGACTGGTTCACCCAGTACGAGGCATTTGGTTTGACCCTTAAAGGCACTGCCTTAGCTTGGTTTCAACCATTGAGTAGAAGCAGCTATCGCGATATAGGTCAACTGCTAGACGAATTCATTGTAGAATTTTCCAAGAGTGGTATCAGGCATAACACATCGTCCCTGATCCATAGTTTCAAGCAGACACCCCAAGAAACAGTGCGACTAGCAGGTAGAAGGTTCAGACAGTACCTAGAAAGATGCCCTACTCCAGAGTTACCCACACCAGCTAAACAAGTGGCTTTGTTCTTAGATGGCCTACTGAGCACAAAATTAAGATCATATGTGTACTTGAAAGAGCCTAGATCCATAGAAGAGTGCGTGCGGACGTGCATCGACATAGAAGATAACTTGGGTGAGGAGTTGGGGTTGGCCAAACTCTACAAAGATTCGGATAGTTCTACTAGTCATACTTCAAAGATCTCCACAGAAATAGAAGAGATAGCTGAGCAAGTGGCCAAGAAGCTGGGAGTCCAAAATCAACAAACACAGAGAGTCACTCCATTGAATCGGTGCTATACTTGCGGAGGTGACCACATGGCTAACGTATGCCCAATGCAAAACCAAAACATTAGAGAAAGGAATGCTCCATATTGCACTATTGAGAGAAAATACACAAACCACACGGCTCAAGATTGTCCCTACAATAGGCAGGCTGTTAGACAAAATTATCAGCAACCTTACCCACAAGGTAGGTATCAGAATCAATACCAACAGCCATATTACAGACCACAACAGCAATATCAGGTACCATATAGGCCACAACCTGTCTTGGTAAACCAACCACCAGCTCCAGCCAACGTGATTCCAGTCAAGTATGCTGTGGGAGAGGAAAATCCAAATAGAGCTTTGGTGCCACTAACCCCATTGATACCAGATAATGACTCTCATGCTCATAGTTCAGACTACTCCCATGAAGGTAGTCCACATGCTTATTACACAGAGTCACCTGAACATAGTGAGATTTACTCGTATCAATATGAGGCACCGCCTATGGAGCAAAATTGGGAGCCAGAATACTCCAATGTCATGTACACAAATCCTAACCCTAGGCCCCAGTTGAGACAAATGAGACCACAAGCCCATAGAGGATCTTGTTTCAGATGTCATGGTGACCATTTCATTCGTGACTGTCCCCACCCACCATCTCCGAGTCAAGGACAGGCTATCACAATACAGGCTTTTTGTCCTGATTGTGGCAAAGACCATCTCCCCAGAGATTGTCCAAGAAACCCCTCTAGTGCACCCAAGATTACACCCATTAATGTGGTAGGCTTAGTGGCAGATCCAAGTTCAAGTAGTAGCAATGTGGCTCCTATACAAGCTGTCACTAGAGCACAAGCCTTAAAACAGGATAAACCAGTAGAACAATCAGAGTCGAGTGAATCGGGAGAGCCTAGTAAGAGGAAAACAAGAACATGGAAGGATACCAGAGAGAAGGCCAATCGCAAGTGGAATAAAAAGTTATCGGAACTAGAAGAAAGCTTAAAAGAAGCGAAAACAAAAATAGAAGACATTGCATCTCAAAGCCCCTCGCATGCCGAAACTCCATCCACTCCACCTCATCCCACCCCACCACCCATTGTAAATAGACCGCAACCAGGGTCTGTTCTTGCAGATCCAACCCCAGAAGGCTTGGACATGATGTTCAAGGCCTACCAGGCTCGACTTCAAGAAGGGCCTACAGCGGCAAACCTAGACAAGAGTTACCCTAGAGCAGATTTAGAGATTGAACGGATGAAAATGTGCATGAAAATGGTAGAACAAGCTCAAGCCATACTTGAGACTAGTCAAAAGTTCAATCAGACAAACTCTATCAAATCGGATTTGCATTTCCAGGGCTTACTAGAACGATTAGAGCAGTTGGTAAATAAACCACAAGTTTCTCTACCTCCACAGGCTCAACCAGTTATTGAAAGAGGAAGCTCACCACCAAGGGGAGCTTATGTTCCTAATTCCACGGATGCTGGAATACCTCCTTCTATTCAACAGTACTCTCAAGAGTTCTTGCGGGAAATACAAGAGGAGAAATGGGCCAAGGAGAAGGGTAATTCCCCTCCTATTCCTGAGATTGATGATCTTCATGATCAATTTCCCCAAGACATTCCATCTATTTACGAAGATGAAGCAGAACAAGAAGACGAAAGATTAGATTTTGAATCTAATACCTTAGAAGAACTGCCTCAATTTCCAGGCCCATGGGAATCTGAATCTCTCCAGATTAGAGCTCCCACAATACTAGTAAGAAATGAAGACTCAGTGGTTCCAAGGAACACGGATGTCATGAAGAACACTAAGGTTCAGTGTCATCTCACTATAGAAGAGCTGCTCAAAGCAAAACCTGAGCTCTGGAATCATGTGAAGGATCAGGTTCCAGAACTTGATTCCAACATGCCAAAAGCAGGCTCCAAGCAAAGGGTACCAGAGATACCTCTAGACAAAATAGGGGACATGTGTGAGGGTGAAGAAGGTAATACTTATCTTCCCATCACCTACCAAGGTTACACAACCAAAGCAATCATAGATTCAGGTGCTGGTGTTGCTATTGCGACCACCTCCTTGTGGAAGCAATGGGGCAAGCCCACATTAAGACCAACTAGAATGAAGCTTCAAATGGCTGATGGTCATTTTGAAAGACCTCTAGGATTGCTAGAAGGGATCACTCTAACCACTTGTGGTGTAGAGTTTGAGCACACATTTGCTATATGTGACTTTGAGAAAAATAATGTCTATGAGATGATCCTAGGAAGACCCTTCCTACGACAATTGCAAATAGTACAGGATTGGGGAACTAACTCCTTGTACTTACAGCACTTAGGGGTTACCACCAAGGTCAATTTGAAGGATTACACCTTCAGAGATGTACCACCCCTACAGTGGAATTCTATCCACAAAGTGAAAGAAGATTCCATCTCTGTGCATTCTGAAAGTTCACCTGATCCATCATGGCTGCATGAAGATACTCATTTGTGGATGTGCAAAGTCGCAAAGGAAGAGGAAAAACGTTTAAAGGCAAGGGAAGAAGGAACTTCACTAGGAGATAGACCAGTTAGAGACCCAGCCTACACACCGATGATCTTTCCAGATGAGGAGTTTGAGCCTCATGGCTGGCCAGAAATCTTAGCCACCATGGACATTGCTGTCAATGAGGAACAGTGGACACCTCATTGTGATGAGGAGGGTTATGATATCTCAGTGTTCATGTGTCAACCCTTGCTAGAGGAATGTGACCCTAGTGATGTCATAGAAGAAGAAGAGAATGACGATGATCTGGAGTCTATTGTGATGGATAGTTGCTTTAACTCAGAGCAGCACTATCTAGAAGATATAGGAGTGTTCACCCAGAAAGAAGAAGAACCTCTCACAAGTATTAAAACAGTAAACTCAAAGGATGGAAGTGAGAGTAGTCAAAAGAAAAAGAAAAGAAAAGCAGTGAAACAAGAAAAGGAGGAATCATTGTTTGAAGTACCAGAAAACTTCAAGAAATATGAAGTTGACGACCGCAAAATTTTGGTACGAATGCCTAAGAGAGAGGCCATCATAGGAGAATCATATGATAATAAAGAAAAGACCAAGAAGATTGTAGTGACCATTGAAGAGAACGAAGAGAGATGCACATATATAGGAGATGACCTAAGTGCAAGAGAAGAAATGGAGCTCATAGCTCTATTAAGGGAATATAGGGATGTGTTTGCATGGCATTATAGAGACTTGAAAGGGGTAGATCCAAGAATTTGCTCTCATACTATCCCCATGACTGCTGATGCTAAGCCCACCAAACAGAAGCCCTACACATATAATGATACCTATGCAGCCAAAATCAAAGAAGAAATTGATAGGTTGATTGAGGCTGGATTCATCTATGAGATTGAGCATACCGAATGGGTGTCCCCCATTGTTGTGGTACCCAAGAAGAACGGGAAGTTGCGAGTGTGTATTAACCTTAAAAAAGTTAATGCCGCTACGATTAGAGATAGTTATCCACTTCCAATCACAGAACACCTATTGGAGCGTGTTGCAGGCAAGGAAGTTTATAGCTTCCTTGATGGATTTTCAGGTTACAATCAAGTAGCCATTGCCCCAGAAGATCAACACAAAACAGCTTTTGCTACAGAGTGGGGAATCTTTGCATTTCGGGTGATGCCATTTGGGCTCACCAATGCACCTGCAACATTCCAAAGGCTCATGTGTCATGTCTTCAAAGAGTTCTTGCGAAAGAGCTTAGAAGTGTATGTGGATGATTTATGTGCTCATTCCCAAGAAAGAAGATTTCACATCCCTGAGCTCAGACAGATCTTCAACAAGTGTAGAGAATATCGAGTGTGTCTGAACCCAGAAAAGTGTGTGTTCATGGTGCGTCAAGGTAAAATCCTCGGTCATATTGTTTCTAAGAACGGAATCTCAACGGATGAAGATAAGGTACGAGCCATAGCGGAGCTGCCAAGGCCAAGGAATGTTAAAGAGGTACAAGCCTTTATGGGCCATTGTGGATATTACCGTAGGTTTATCCACATGTACGCGATCATAGCTAGACCCCTTTATGCCTTGTTGTCTAATTTTGAGTGGAACGACGAATGCGAGAATTCTTTCAATGAACTGAAGAAACGTTTGTGCACAGCACCAATATTGACCACTCCTGATTGGAATAAGCCATTCCATGTCCATGTGGATGCATCCAATCATGCCATAGGATGTGTGCTAGCACAACCCACAAGTGAAGGGAATTTAGATTTGCCCATAGCATATGCTAGTAGACAACTAAACCCAGCCGAAAGAAATTATACCACAACCGAGCGAGAAGGGTTAGGCATGGTATATGCTGTAAAGAAGTTTAGACACTATTTATTGGCCAACAAGTTCAAGTTTTTCACTGATCATCAAGCTTTGTTATATTTGGTCAATAAACCTTGCAATACTGGACGCTTAGTAAGATGGTTCCTCTTACTAATGGAGTATGACTTTGAAGTTGTTGTCAGGAAAGGTAGAACCCACCTTCGGGCAGATCACCTTTCTCGCATTACTTCAGGAGAGTCACCACAAGGAGTGTCTGATGAACTACCTGATGCTTATCTGTTCAATTTGGAAGTTGTTCCTAAATGGGCAAATAAGTTGGTACCAGTCCTAACCTTCGGCCCCGCAAATAAGAACGTGAAAACATCACAAGAAGAAATTGTAAAATCACAAAAATATCACATATTGGCAGGAAGCATGTACAAACAAGATACTGAGGGTGTTTTAGCTTGCTGTGTCGAGGATGATGAACATAGTAGTTGGTTGCAGCAAGCTCATGAGGGATTGCTAGGAAATCACTATTCTAAACAACGAACATTGCAGAATTTGAAACGTTTAGGAGTGTATTGGCCTAGCATGGACAAAGAAATACATGAGTGGATCAAGAATTGTCCAATGTGCAGAGAGAGACCACCAGTGGAGCATGCGACCCTTTATCAAGTATCATTAATTCCAGATTGGAGTGCTCCATTGGTAGAGTTTATGAGATCGGGAAGATTACCCAAAGAGGCCAGTCTAGCAAGAAGACGAAATATGGAGCAAGAGGCTCAAGGCTATGCCTTAGTAGGAGAGAACCTATACCGAAGAGGTAAAGATGGTTACTTAAGACTGTGCGTTCATGAATCAGACTATTTAAGGGTCTTAGAGACTGCACACAGTGGTGTTGCAGGTGGACATTTTGGTCCTGACCGAGTGATTAAGACCATTCTGTTCTCAGGACTTTGGTGGCCCACTCTTCATATGGATGCACATACCTATGTGAAGAAATGTGACACATGCCAACGTGCACAATATCCAGTGAGAAAAGACGAGATGCCCTTGAGGCCAATGATGGGAGGACGTGCATTTTCGAAGTGGGGCATAGACTTCATAGGTCCTATTAACCCCCCAGCTAGAAACTCCCATGCAGAGTACATCATTGTAGCCACAGATTACCTTACAAAGTGGGTAGAAGTCAAAGCCACAACAAAGAATGATGCTCAGACTACGGCTAAGTTCTTATTCGAGAATGTGTTCACGAGATATGGACTACCAATAGAGTTGGTGAGCGATAGAGGCACACACTTCTTGAATGAAGTCATTGAAAATCTTCTCCAAGAATTCTTGGTGATACATAAGAAATCCGCCCCCTATCATCCACAAGCCAACGGACAAGCCGAGAGTACCAATAAGATCCTCTGTAACGTATTGACAAAACTGGTGAATAATAAACGCTCTGATTGGGACAAACAACTTCATCATGCTGTTTGGGCTTATCGAGTTGCCTACAAAACGGTACTCAACGCCACCCCATTTCAGATGGTCTTCGGACAGAACGCTGTGCTACCATTAGATTTCTTAATCTCTGCCTTAAAAGTAGCACAAGAGTATGAGTGGAATGGGCATGAATTGTCCTCTAGGATCTTTGATCTCGAACGCTTGGGTGAAACGAGGCTACGAGCGGCAGCAGGCATCTACGCTGCAAAGAAGAGGCAAAAGGCATACTTTGATGCACACATCAAGGATAAGGGATTGAAAGAGGGAGATCTAGTGTTGGTATACACACTAAAACAACATGCCCGTAAGTTGGAAAAAAGAGGATATGGACCCATGATCATTAATAGAATTTCCACTAGTGGTGCAGTTCAGTTGGCCACTCTAGAAGGAGATATCTTGCCAAACTATATTAGTGGCTGTAGAGTCAAGCTATATCAAGAACCTCTTACTGAGGATATGCTAATGAGACTCAACACTGCGAAGAAGCGAAAAGAAGAAGAGTTAAGAGTGAGAGAAGAAGCACAGGTAGAGGCCAGAGAGCGTATTAGGCGAAATAAGTTAAGGCGATTAGGCCTAGATGTCAACTCCAAAGCCCCAAAATATCACATGGATATGTGTCAAAAGTCAGGCATTGCGACTTCTCAGGTCATTGACCGAAGACCCTTTGTGACCATAGAGATAGGACAAGGGAAGGGTGCAAGGACGGTGAAAGCATTGATTGACTCAGGTGCAGCAAGTAGTGCAGTTAAACTTTCCTACTGCCAAGACTTGGGGTTCAACATCGATCCCATAGAAGCTTATCTCATAGGATTGGGAGGTGTGGAAACCCCTTGTTTGGGCGAGGTGGAACTTCCCATCTACCTTCAAGATGTTCCAATGAAAGTCAAAGCGCTAGTATGTCAAGATGAGAACCTTACAGAACCACTTGTCTTGGGTCAAGATTGGATCTATGACCATGCAGTTAACTTAAACCTAAGAAGTCAAATTCTTCAAGTTTGGGTACATGAACAATGCATTACATTAGAATTAGAGAACTGCATGCTCCTAGATCATGGCACCACACACTCTCTTAGTTCTTCCAAGACTAATCATATGAAAGAAGATGTTGTATGTGTCCAAAGCTCTATGATGCAGAAGGAGTCAATCGTGGAAGACCAGGTTCGAAGGCGGGTGGATCTTTTTTCTTCTCCAAAGACTCAAGTAGCCACAGTAGTGAGCCCACCACACAAGCAAACACAACCGTTCACGACAACTGCTACATCAAATAGAAAGACACCATTCGATAAAAAAGCGGTTCTGGGCATGAAGCAGATCTGGGTACGCAAAGGAGAGCAACCACCAGCCTTACCCCCACAAATCCCATCCATGCACACTAACCAAGCCAGAAGACGAAGGAAGCAGCTCAGACAAGCTCCATCACAAGATATCCAACAAGTTTGGGTGCCTAAGAAGTTAGCTGCAGCTCAACAAGGGCAATTACAGATGTGGGTACCTAAGAAAATCCTACAACCACAACAACCTTTGTTCTCCTACATGCAAAAGGTTTCAACAAAGAGGCCAAAAAGAGAAAAGGGTAAGAACCACGTACAGAGACCAAAGGAAGATCAAATCAGCTCTTCAACATTAGTAGGAAGACATGCAAAAAGGATATGGGTTTGGAAGCCAAAAGTTCAAGTAGCCTCCACCGAACCAAAGCATCAACCACACTGGATACCACAGTTCAGAAAGCATCCAAAGAGAAAGACGCCTGAAGTGACCTCTACAGTGCCAAATGATGTTCTAAAATGGACTCCCGTAAGGAGGATTACATCAGTTCGAGACTCAATGGATACCTCCACTAAGGCCGGCATCAACCTCCACAACTAACATCGAAAGCCTCGAACGAGCAACAACCATGTGCTCCTTGCACAACCCTGTCTTTTGCACCATTTAGGTCATGCATTTCCAAAGTATGCATTAATATAGGGCCACATTACACGGCCGTGCATAGACACACTTGAGAATCCCATGCACAAGAGCACAGTGACATATGTCGAACATTTCGATTGATACTAACTTTTGTGTTCTTGTTTTGTGATATCCTGTTCCTCTAAAAAAAAAAAAAAAAAAAAAAAAAAAAAAAAAAAAAAAAGAGAAGTGGGAGAAAGCTTGTTCCCAGTGTGTCTCGGCCAGCAGTGAGATTATTGCTGCCTTATCTGGTAGAGGACAAGAATTTGGCATGAACATGGCATCTACAACTATGATTTTCTCTTACCATGGTAGGAATGAAGAGCTTGAAGGTCCGCAACTTGCGTGATGCTTAACTACTTCATGTACCAGAGCATCCAAGGAGATATCTGCAAAAGGTAGTTCTGGAGGACAAGACTCCTGCATATGGTGAGCTAAAGAGCATATGTGAAACTCAGCTTGGTGTAGTTACCCGATGTTGCTTGCCAAGGAATATAAAGCAGTTCAATTCTCAGTATTTCCTGAACCAGTATGGAACAGTAGCACTGGTGAATGGTCTATGTCAATCAGCATGGTAATCTCTTAGAAACCGGCACGTGTCCAATATTCCTCTGAGTGTCAATATAGGGAAGTGAACGTGCATGAGCCCAAGCTCAGAAATGCACATTGTTAGTGACAAATGTTGCTTTGAAAAGAGGAGAGGGGATCCACCACTCAAAAGATCTCATCAGTGGACAATCAACATGGACATTCATCAACAAGGTTCCATCCCAAAGGCCGAGTGTACAACACGAAGAGGCAAACATCCATCAACCTTCGCCATGGTACGTATCTTTACTCTCGAAACACCATAACCATGATAGTTTAGGAAACCTCTTCGTCAGCATACCCTTGAGCACTTAGCTCAAGACCCGCAATTTTTGCACCATACTTCTTCCAATGCATTTTCCAAGTAAGCATGCGTAGGGCTACATTACAAGGCCGTGCACAAGGCACATACTTTTTTCAACCCATGCACGAACACACTTACCCATCACTCAATATGGGTTACGAGTACTTGGCATGACTACTATGAAGATCAACTTTGGAAGATCTAGAAAACATCAACGGAGACTCACAACGACACAGTCATGCTGGAATACAAGGCAGAAGCACATACCAAGAGACTACAACCTGCAAAGACTCACAATGATAGATGAAGAACGTCGGACGACTTGTGTTCATACAGAAGGGACACTCCCTCTCAAGGCACTACTTGGAACAACCACTACAACAAGGGTCTGTCAGGGACGACAGACTCGAGAGGGGGGGGAGTGTTGAAGCTCAAGGTTAAGGACAAAGCATGGAAGCACATCAAAGAAGTGGACATAGAAGAAGAGAGAGCAAGTAGGGAGCTCCAAGAAGTGTATGTCAAATTTTCAGAAGAATCCCCTACAAAAATAGTGATTTTCATCACTAGAAACCATTGTAAATACCATTATCTATTTTTAGTAACTCCATTTTGTTCAAGCCGAGGAGTCCTCGAGCTTGAGGAGTATTAGAAGTACCATCGTACCAATTTTCATAATTTTTAGACTTCGTTTGAGCCCTCAAATAAGCCCTGGAACCTAATTTTTAACTAGGCCGGACACTAGGTCTGGACAGGGCCAAAACTAGTCAAAAAACTATAAAAAGAGCTAGAGAGCTCATTTTTGAGGTTAGCTTGTTAGTGAATAGAACTTTTGTAAGAGAACTCTTTTGCAATCTAAGCTTTCCATTGTTCCTCTCTTTGATCTTACTTTGTGCGCGTGTGTGTGTATGTGTGTGCATGTTTGTGTGCTTTCACTCATGCACTTGTGCCTTCACTTGCTCGTGGTCTTCATACCGGTCCTCACGTCTCCGCGGATTGACAAGTAAAGGAGGTGGTGCTTACGCTTGAGCTACAAAGGAACTCAAAAGGAACAAGTGATTGGTACCAAAGAATCAGCAACGTACAAAGGGCATATGAACCTGAGATCGGGAAGACACCTAGGGAGAGACCGTCAAAGCGTTAGATCATCCGAGGCTAGCGTTAACAATACAACGAGATCTTGGGCCCAACAATTGAGTGATTACCCCTACGCTCTAGACTCAGAAACTAGTGACTCTGACATGTCATATAACATGGAAAGACCTGTAGGTAGCTCAGGAATGGCATACCTAGAAAGACCTGAAGATCCCTACAAGAGTCAATTGGAATACATCCAGACCAACCGCCTAGGTGCACGCATCTATGAGGATGGTCTGCGAAGATCGGTTGTCCTAATTAAAAATCCGAATCAGCCCATTGGACTAGAACACCCTATAGTCAAGTTTGAAAATGGTTCATACATAGATAAAGAAGGAACAATGTATGTGGTCACCAGCCAACCTGAAAGGACAGATGAGTTTGGCAACATAATCTCTGAACCTGAATTAGGGGACGTAGAGCAAGGGAACTTAGGAAAGGAGCCGAAAACCCCTCGAGGCAAATCGGTCCTAACAAGAATAATCACTCCAGAGTTAGTTCCCCAGGATAATAGGAGCATAGAATTGCTCTGGAACCAAGAGACGGATGAGGCTTTTTGGAGGTACAAGCTTGAAAAGCCTAATGAAGTGGGAGCTCTTGCCATCTATGAATTCAAAGATCGTGATAGCCCAGGCAAGGTGACCTACTTAGATGAGGCTTCTGAGAGAATCTCTGTGGTCTCTGAGCATGGAAGACACGCATACACTTGGAAGGGAGAAATTATTTTTCCCCATCCTTGATCCAATGTGTCTTATGGTCACCAAGGAGCTAGAACATCTCAAGCTCATGGGACTCAAAGAGAAAGGAGTAGAGAGAGACCTGAGGTAAGCTTTGCCAACTCTTGGGGAAGAGAAAGAACGAGAACGGAAACAAATAGAGGGGAACTTGAGGGACATAGAGCCCCAGGGAACCGAAGAAATGCCGATGATTTCCCTTTGCCAAGACCAAGAGAGCACACGAGGACCTTGAGACCGACCCAGCTAGTTAAGTCCATGTAAAACTACTTCGATGGCACTGGAGACCCCTACGATCATGTAGCTGAGTTTAGGCAAGTCTTGAGAGCTGAACAAGTTGAAGATCTGTTCACACAGTACAATGCCTTTGGTCTAACCCTTAGGAACACTGCCCTGACATGGTTTCAACCACTAAACGAGAGGCAGTTTAGGAGCATAGATCAACTTCTAGAGGCATTCATTATCGAATTCTCTAAAAGTGGCATAAGACATAACACATCCTCCCTGATATACAGCTTCAAACAAACATCTCAAGAGACAGTGAGGCTCGCAGGCAGAAGATTTAGGCAATATCTAGAGAGATGCTCGGGCCCAGAGTTACCCACTCCAGCCAAGCAAGTGGCCTTATTTTTAGATGGATTGTTAAGCACTAAACTGAGATCATATGTGTACTTGAAGGACCCTAGATCCATAGAAGAATGTGTACGCATGTGCATAGACATTGAGGATAATCTAGGGGAGGAATTAGAGCTCTCAATAATCTATAAAGACTCAGATAGTTCTAGTAGCCTCATTTCCTCACAATCCACATCAATTGAGGATCTAGCAGAAAAGGTAGCTCTAAAATTAGGTGTCTCTAGCAAGAAAATTCCTAGATTTGCCCTAGGAAAACGATGCTATACCTGTGGAGGAGACCATATGGCTAATGTGTGTCCTATCATGGCCCAACCCCAGGTGAACCCTAACAGCCAATACTGGACTGCCCATACAACAAACAAGCCGTTAGACAGAATTATCCTTAGCCATATCCACAACCAGGAAAGTACTCTAATCAGTACCCACAACAACAGTATGCTAGACCTCAGCAAACGTATCAACCACCCTACCAAGGGCAACAAAGACCGCAACCAGTCCTAGCACAGCAACCCCCTGCCCCCACCAACGTGATTCCAGTGAAGTATGCAGCGGCAGAAGAAAATCTGAATAGAGCTTTAGTGCCAGTAACATCCTCGCTTTCAGAAAGTGATCCAAGTGATCATAGTTTTGACTCCACCCATGTTGAGAGCCCCCAGGCCTACTACATGCAATCACCAGAGCATAGTGAGTCATATTATTATGAAGAACCAAATGAATCTAGTGGGGAGCCAGAATACGCAAACGTCATGTATGCCAACCCCAACTCGAGATCCCAACCTAGGCCGATGAGACCTCCATTTCCTAGAGGGCCATGCTATCGTTGTCAGGGAGATCATCTCATTCGTGATTGCCCTCTACCTGCACCAACACAAACCCAATCCGTGACAATTCAAGGCTTTTGTCCGGATTGTGGAAAGGAGCATTTGTTACGAGAGTGTCCCAAGAATCCTGCCAATATGCCAAAAATTGCTCCTATCAATGTCATCGGGCTAGTGGTAGACTCCACAGGAAGTGTGACTTCCACAGCCCCAGTACAAGTCATCACGAGAGCCGAGGCACTTAAGCAAAACCAAGACTTAGGCCAGGAGAAGAATGCGGAGGCTAGTGAGACTGAGAGCCAGAATAAGAAGAGAACAAGAGCTTGGAGAGATAGTCGTGAACGCATGAAGAGGCAATGGGCAAGAAAGATGAGCGAACTTGAGGAAAGCCTACGAGAAACCAAAGCCAAAATCATAGAAATTACATCTCAAATGCACTCTCACACATCCCCGCCACTACCATCCCCTTCACCCTCCATTCCTCCACCCACCAATCCACCACACGTAACCCAACCACCACCCCGAGTAGGATCAGTCTTAGCCGATCCCACTCCTGAAGATCTAGACATGATGCTTAAAGCATATCAGGCCAGAATCCAAGAAGGGCCCAATGAAACGGATCATGAGAAATGTTACCCTAGAGCCGATCTAGAGATAGAGCGAACAAAGCTTTGTGCTAAAATGGTCGAATTGGCGCAAGCCATGTTTGAAGCCAGTCGCTTGTTCAATGGCTCTAACCCCATCAGAACACCATTGCACTTTGATGGTCTATTGGATAGATTGGAGAGGTTACTTGCAAAGTCTGGAAAAGGAGCCACCTCCCAGGCTAAGGAAAGGGCAAGTGATAGAATAAGCATTCCTTCCCAGGGAGCTTATGTGCCTAACTCCACTGAACCAGACACCTCTTCTTCTATGAATAGGTATTCACCAGAGTTCGTGAGAGAGATTCAAGAAGAGAAGTGGGCAAAGGAGAGTGAAGTCCCTCCTCCCATAGAACTTGTGGATGACACACACGATCAATTCCCACAAGACCTTCCTTCCATTTATGGAGAGCAGGAGAGTGCCCAATCTCAAGAGAGATTAGACTTCAAGTCTAATTCTTTACAGGAATTACCCCATTTCACAGGCCCATGGGAAGCAAAGTCTACTTGTATGAGAGCACCCACAGTCATGGTAAGAAACGAAGATTCAGTCATACCTAGGAACACGAAGGTAGTGAAGAACACTAAGGTGCAGTGCAATCTCACTTTAGAAGAACTACTCAAGGTTAGGCCAGAGCTATGGAAACATGTAGCCAAACAAGTACCAGAGATAGCAAAACCTCGTTCCCAGGTAGGATCCCAGAGAACAGTGCCAGAAATACCCTTGGACAAGATAGGAGACATGAGTGAGGGTGAAGAGGGAAACACATATCTTCCTATCACCCATCAAGGATACACCACCAAGGCCATTCTAGACTCAGGTGCAGGAGTTGCAATTGCTACCACTTCCCTATGGAAGCGTTGGGGCAAGCCAGCACTCAGGCAAACGAGAATGAAATTGCAGATGGCCGATGGTCATAATGAGAGGCCCTTAGGATTGCTAGAAGGAATAACTCTCACTACATGTGGTGTTGAGTTCGAGCATACTTTTGCTATATGTGACTTTAGCAAAAACCAAGCCTACGAGATGATTTTGGGGAGACCATTTATGCGGCAGTTGCAAGTGGTACAGGATTGGGGAACCAATTCCTTGTATTTGCAACACTTAGGTGTTACAACCAAAGTCAATCTCATGGATTACTCTCATAGATATGTCCCTCCTATCCAATGGAACCCCATCCATAGAGCCAAAGATGATACGGAATTGGTGCATTCCATAGGATCAGGATCCTCATGGATGCATGAAGACACTCACTTATGGATGTGTAAAGTGGCAGTGGAAGAGGAGAAAAGAGAAAAAGCCAGAGAGGTAGGTGCGAAGGAAACACATAGATCAGTTCAAGACCCAGCCTATGCACCTGTGGTATTTCCGGACGAAGAATTTGAACCTCACGGCTGGGCAGAAATTCTAGCAACTATGGATGTAGCCATCAATGAAGAGCAATGTACACCCCACTGTGATGAGGATGGCTATGACATTTCTGTCTTCTCCATAGAGCCAATCATGGGAGAGGCAGTGTTAGAAGAGTGTGAACCTAGCCCTGATGCATTTGAGGATGCAAGTGACTCCGATCTAGAGTCAGTCATTATGGACCCACCTTTTGCATCAGATGAAGAATACTTCTATGAAGTAGAATTTCAACCCCAGAGGCACGGAGAGCTTACAAATGATGTAAGGTTAACCACAGAAGTGACCCCTAAGAGCGAAATTAAGAAAAGAAAGAAGAAAGAAGTCACACCAAAAGAAGAGGAGTCTTTGTTTGAGGTCCCTGAAAATTTTAAAAAGTATGAAATAGACGACAGGAGAGTCATGATAAGAATGCCTAAACGAGAGGTGCAATCAGGGGAGGCCTATGATAACAAAGAAACCACCAAGAAAATAGTGGTAGCCATGGAAGAAGGAGAAGAGAGATGCACGTACATAGGCCATGACCTGACGGAAGACGAAGAGTACGAATTGATAGCCTTGCTAAGAGAATACAGAGATGTATTCGCTTGGAGTTACAAGGATTTGAAAGGTGTGGACCCTGACATATGCTCACACACTATCCCCATGACCTCAGATGCCAAACCTTCTAAGCAAAAGCCATACACATATAATGATAACTATGCTGCTAAGATCAAAGAGGAGATAGATAAACTGGTTGAAGTCGGATTCATCTATGAAATTGAGCACACTGAATGGGTGTCCCCCATCGTAGTGGTGCCCAAAAAGAATGGTTATTTACGCGTATGCATTAACTTGAAGAAGGTTAACGCAGCCACTATCAGAGATAGTTATCCACTTCCTATCACTGAGCATCTATTAGAAAGGGTAGCAGGCAAGGAAGTATACAGCTTCTTGGATGGGTTCTCTGGTTACAATCAAGTAGCCATTGCACCAGAAGATCAGCATAAGACGGCTTTTGCCATAGAGTGGGGCATATTCGCTTTTAGGGTAATGCCCTTTGGTCTCACCAATGCACCCGCTACCTTCTAGAGGCTGATGTGCCATGTATTTAAAGAGTTCCTGAGGAAGAACTTAGAATTCTATGTTGATGATCTTTGTGCTCATTCCAACATTAGACAAACCCATATTCCTGAACTCAGACAAATTTTTGACAAATGTAGAGAATATCAAGTCTGCCTGAACCCAAAAAAGTGTGTTTTCATGGTCATGCAAGGCAAGATTCTAGGGCACATAGTGTCAAAGAATGGCATATCCACTGATGAAGAGAAAGTGAGAGCCATAGCAGAGTTACCTAGGCCAAAGAACGTCAAGGAAGTACAAGCTTTCATGGGGCATTGTGGTTATTACCGACGGTTTATACACATGTATGCCATCATAGCAAAGCCTCTGTACGGACTTCTGACTAACTTTGAGTGGACTGATGAGTGTGAGGACTCCTTTAATGAACTCAAAAGAAGATTGTGTTCAGCACCAATTTTGACCACACCAGATTGGAATAAACCCTTTCATGTTCACATGGATGCATCCAATTATGCTATTGGATGTGTACTCGCACAACCCACGGGCGAAGGTAATATGGATCTCCCAATTGCCTATGCGAGTAGACATTTGAATGCAGCTGAACGAAACTATACGACCACTGAGCGAGAAGGATTAGGCATGGTATATGCAGTTAAAAAGTTTAGACACTATTTGCTTGCAAATAAGTTTAAATTTTTTACTGATCATCAGGCCCTGTTGTACTTGGTAAACAAACCATGCAATACCGGTAGATTAGTAAGATGGTTTCTCTTGCTAATGGAATACGACTTTGAGGTTGTGGTAAGAAAAGGCAAGACTCACTTGAGAGCAGACCATCTCTCTAGGCTCACATCGGGAGACGCCCCACAAGGAGTATCAGATGACCTTCCTAATGCTTACTTGTTTAATCTGGAAGTTGTACCTCAGTGGGCTAAGCCATTAGTGCCAGTACTGACCTACAGGCCTAATCACCCACTCATAAACACTCAAGGTAGAGAGGTAGTAAAAGCCCAGAAGTACCATATCATGGCAGGAAGCATGTACAAACAGACAGATCAAGGGATATTGGCTTGTTGTGTGGAAGAGGATGAGTACGCAAAATGGTTGCAATTAGCACATGTGGGTGCATTAGAGCAACACTACTCAAAGCAAAGGACTTTACAGACACTTAGGAGATTCGGAGTACATTGGCCTACTATGGAAGCTGATGTCCAAAAGTTATGCAAGGAATGCCCAATTTGTTGCACTAAACCACCTGTGGAACATGCCACTCTATATCAAGTGTCCATAGTGCCAGATTGGAGTGAACCATTAGTAGACTTCCTGAGGACGAGAACATTCCCTCAAGATATGACACTGGCCAGATGAAGAAGTCTAGAACAAGAAGCCCTAGATTACTCACTCATTGGTGATAATCTATACAAGTGTGGTAAAGATGGTTACCTGAGACTATGTGTCCATGAGAGCGAATATCTCAAGATATTGGAAGCAGCTCACCAAGGTGTAGCAGGAGGACATTTTGGACCAGATCGGGTGATCAAGGCAATATTATTTGCGGGCTTCTGGTGGCCGACCCTTCACATGGATGCACATATGTAGCTTAGTGATGAGTAGCACCTCCTTTAATGTCAATCCGGGAAGACGTGAGGATGGTATGAATACCACGAGCAAGTGGAAGCACAAGTGCGAGAGTGAGAAGCACACAAGCATGCACACACACATACGCACACGTGCACACACGGCAAGAACAAAGAGAGTAAGACAATGGAATCACTTCTATTGCAACCAAGTTCTCATACAAGCTCAAAACTACAAGAAACTCCCCCAAAAATGAACTCTCTAGCCCTATTTATAGTTTTTGACTAGCTTTGGCCCTGTCCAGACCTAGTGTCCGGCCTAGTTAAAAATTAGGTTCCAGGGCTTATTTGAGGGCTCAAACGAGATCTAAAAAATATGAAAATTGGTAGGCAACTACTTCTAAGGCTCCTCAAGCTCGAGGACTCCTCGGCTTGCACAAAATGGAGCTACAAAAAGGTGAAAATGGTATTTACAGGGGTTTTTAGTGATGAGAATCACTTTTAAATGGTGTAAGGGTTTTGAAAAAAATAAAGGGTTGCCTTAGTGCTAGATCTGCTTGTATGCTCGTACTTGCCTCTTCTCGTATACTGCCAACACTCTCCCCCCCCTAGCGTCTGTCGCCTCTGACAGACCTCTGCTCCATTGTTTGATCAATGTACTCTTGCAGGAGGTCGGTTGCCACTTCTTGTTCCTTGATGCGTAGTCCCCGAACCAAGTCTCTCTGGAGGGTCTCCCAATTGACTGCACTCGGTATGTCCGGTTGTGGCGTTGTGTAGAGTTCTGAGTGCATCGCTTGTTCGCATGCAAAGAGGTGTAACAAATGGGTGGACCTTGGCGCGAACACCTCGGAGTGTGCTTCCCAGAACCCTGTGGTGAACATATCATCGAAAGTTTGCTTATAGCAGGCAGGGAGATATCTGATGCGTGCATGCCATGCATAAGCCACTCGTATGCTTGGGGTGGTGCTCATATCATATAGCAGGTCATAGTTACCATTGACAAACCCGGGAATTGGAGGCTGAATATGGCATACATTGCGGAAAGTTTTGAGCACCACCTGCATCATATCGAATATCTTGAGCATCATCTGGGCAGCAACATCTGGCATGGGGTGGAGGCGTGGCATCCAATGTCTGATGGTGGCTATCATGTATGATACTGTAGGTGTGCTGGTTGGGGGTGCGATTGCGGGGTAATTGAGCCATTCTTTACAATTTGTGTTGTTCTGAACCTTGATGGCGAAGGCTTTCCATGATCTTCTTCTTTGTACTGGCCCATAACAAGGGTTATACTTCAAATGCATGGGAGCGTGATCCCATGTTCTCAGCATTTCCGGGTATGTTTCCAGTAATCTTTGCCTCCAAGTAGGTTGAAAAATCGCCCCTTTTCTAGCTGCCTCTGGTATATCTTCTGGTTCGAACTGGGTGGCGAAGGTAGGGCACTTGTTGGTGACTCTTTTGATCTCTGCGTTGTAGTCGGCCAACAATACAAAATATGGCTTATATTGTAATTCTGAGCTCGTGATGAGTCGTCTAGGAGCAAGGTGCCTGAAATACTCAGATTGAAGTATGGTTTCTTCAATGGCCTTCATTGCTAGCATCTGAGTTGCTACGCGCTCCTCGTGAGTGTGGCCCATCTCCTCTACCTGCTTCATCCATGCTGACGGGGGTTCCTCATATGTATCCTGGCCTTCCTCCGTAATTCTGCCTCTTGGAAGGGGTTGAGACTCATAATTGTCTTCAAATGTCTCCTCCACTGGAATGACTACTATGTCTTCTTCTATGGTTTGATCAGGTGGAGAGGGAGGTCGTTCATACTGTAACAATTTAATTTTTAGTTCTGCCACCTGTTGCCGTAGCTCAAGTACCTCATTGGTTACTGATAATTTTGGCTCTGGTGAGGTTGCAGCGTTGGCCATCTCTTTAGGTTCTTGTTGGTGTGGTGCAGGCACTTGGGCTTTCTGTAGGTCTTTGACTTGGTCAGCAAGCTGATCATGAGCTTCTAAGAGAGTGGCATAGGTTTCTAATATTTGTTGTATATTCTCTGAGGGGATGGCTTGGAATTAGCAGGGTCGATGGGTGCCCCTGGAGTATTTTCCATGGATGCTTCGAGGTTGTCTTGATTTTGTTGCTGTAGTCTTTTGTTTTCTTCTTGAGCAGCCGCTAAATGGCGTCGGAGTAGAGCCATGTTTCGTTGTAGTCTAGCATTACGGGCTAGCTGATCTCTAAGTTGTTCCTCCATTGCCCTATTCTTCTCTGTATGTGTGGACTCGAGCTCCACCTGATATTGTTGGAGGGTGGTCACCTCCTGCTGTAATTCCGTATTAGACAACTCCAAGGCAGTGACACGTGCCTGGAGGTGGGATGACAAAGTACATAGCTCTTTATTGTTTTCTTCTAATAACCTGTATTCCTGTTTAAGTTGGGCAGCAGCTTCGAGCATGGTGTTGAGTGCATGACTAAATGAGGTGGGTGCAGGGGTAAAGGTGGAAGATGCAAGGGGTCGGGAGATGGGAAAGGGAAAAGTGGATGTTGTGCCAACAGTGCTTGGAAATGGCGACGTGAGTGAAATGACACGTGGTGATGTAGGAATAACAGTGGTGGTGGGTGATCCTGTGGATGGTGAGATGTCCATGGGATCGGACGTGAGAGTGTGTGATTCGTGCACTGTGAATACAGGAATGGTGGGTGGTGTGATAGTGGTGGCAGTGAATGTGGGGGAGTGGGGTTGGGAAAGGGACTTTTTATTATAATTATCCACCTGTTGGAGTATATTTACAAGGTTTGTCCAGAATGAGGGTTGTGTGACTTGGGTTGAGTGTGAGGCAGTTACTAGGGAAGTGGTGGATAGGGTTTGGGTGTGGGTGAATGGAAAAGGATGGGATAAGGTCTGGCTAGTGGCAAGTGGTTGTCCAAGGGCGGGGAGATAGGAAGGGTGACCTATTATGGTTTGATCGGTGGCCGGATGACCGGTGTGAGGTTCAAAAATTTGGGTGGAAGTGCTGGATGTTGGTAAAGGGAAGGATGTAAAAACGGAGGTGTGTACAATGGTTTCATGATGGGTGGATATCGGTTGTTCAGAAGGGATAGTGGAGAAGGGTTCTGAAGGGTGGATGGAAGGTGGCGGTGGAGATGGTACGTGTGTAATTACCTCTTGTTCGTCAGTGGGACTTGGGCTCGTCATGTGAACATCCTCTGAAATGGTGGTAGGCAAGGCAGTAGAGACTTCCATTTGAATCATTTTCCCTCATCGTGGCCGTGTATCAATCCTTCATTGATCATAGAGAGGGTTTTCCTGATAGACCATTGTCCTCAATGCTTCCCCGATCCCACATGTCTCTGCCAATAGATTCAATGATTCCACAAAATGTGAGTCGACATTCTCGGTTTGAAGCATCTGGTTCACTAAGCTCTGTTCGCCTCTTCTGTCATCTTATGCCTTCTCTGTACCTGCTTGATTGTCTTGTACAGCCGTCTGAGTTGTGCTGTGTAGGCAAGGGCCTCCTCTTCACTGTCTTTTGGTTCATTTCTTTGTGCACCTTCCTGAATTTGAGTGTTTGGGTCATGAGGATGTTGTGCCACTTCTTCCCCATGTACTCTGCTTGTCTCGCCCTGTGGCTGTTCTCTTTGGACTGATGCTCCCGGATCAACATTGTCAGGGGAATCTTCACTGTCTGATAGAGGGACCGTCTGCAGGAATCTTTCAAAATCAAAGTTTGGATCCTCTGTGAAGGTGGCCATAGATGCAAACTCTGCCTCGGTAGGTAGTGGAGGGGCGGATGGAACAGGTTGTACCACCTCCCCAGCTTGAACTCCTTGAAGATGGATCGTGAAAGGTGCGACCTGAGCTTCTGGTCTGGGAGAGGCTTCAGTCGTGGCCTCTTGAGGGATCATTACCTGGGAGAGCGATCCACGCATTCGTTTTGCAGGCTGGCTCCCTGACTTCCGCCCTTTGAACAGCTCCAGTTGTGCATACTTTAGAGCTCGAGCAACTGGCACATCATATGCAAGACATCTATAGATAATTCTTGTCAACGCACAACAGCCATGTAAAGTGGGCTTCCTCACTCCCCGCTTGCCTGCCTCATACACTTGGTCTAAGATCCATACCGGCATCTTAATGGGCAAGCTTCCAGTCTCTGCTAGATATAGCCCATACCATATTTTCTTGTGAGGTTGAGTGAAACGGTCCTGAGCGGGGAATGCGAAGTGTTGGAGGCACATCCGCAAAGGTATGGTGATGTTGGGGGTGAGGGCGCACATTTCTTTTAGCTTCTTGATTCTATTGCTTTTCATCGACTCCGGTATCAAGGGGTCGCGGTCAGAAGGTACATGCATGCCATACATCTGAAGTGCTTCCCTAATTAAAGTCACATTCAATTCGAACTTCCTCATTTTCTCCAGATTTGACAAGGAGGGCACCCAGAATGTGCCTGAATGATCCTTATCCCCTGTCGGCTTCAGCGTGGCAATCAGGTAGTAGCACCTGAGGAAATCTGGTTTAGGCAGAGCTGCACTGAAATAAGTTTGTAATCCTGCTTTTTGCCAGATATCTTGAAGTGGAGCTGCATTTTGCAATGCTTCGAATTCTCGTGAGAAGAACTGGAAGGTCCACCACACTCCTCCACATTCCATCTTGGACTCCCAGATATGATCCACGTCCCCCAAATCTCCTGGCATCTCATTGAACCAGTGAGAATGCCCCTTTACTCTTTCGGTTAGGCCATTTGGTGGATCTGGAATAGGAATCCTCCGCACATTCACGAACTCCTCAGGTCGAGCTGTTGGTGGGGCCTCCACCGGCATGGCATCCCAATTGATTGGAGCACCAGATCCTGCCTGAGAGCTTGTGCCTGCCGCTGTTGCCATGAGAGTAGGTTGCTTATCTGCTGGAAGACGAAAGGCACATTAGTGTTGCATAGGAAACAAGCTGTAATGGTGTTCCCTTCACAATACTAACATGACAATCCCGGAGGTCAGTGGTTAGTGGTGAAGTGTTTGTGATAGGTGTGAGTGGTGATTAGAGGTCAGTGTCATCCTAGATGCATACTTTGGTTATGCAATGGGCTCAGAATGCTCCTGTGTTAGAGTAGACGGGTTTACAGAATTGGGTCAGGGGGTTTAGTACACAGTTTAATTCTCCACACTTTGATAGAGGAGTCGTAGCTCTTAGAGCTAAAGACAGCTGAAGGTTTCTGGATGAGAGTGTGATGTATTTGGGACCTTTTGGGTACCCATTTCCAGACATTCCTAGGGTTGATGGGAGTGGGGACAGTGAGAGGTGTAGGTATCTTGTCATTTTCTGAGTTGTTGGCCACGAGTGCTTGTGAAAGTTGCTTCATCCTAGTGCCTGAAGGTGAAGTAATTTGGGCTTGTAAGCAGGCCTTGGGCACCCATATCTGTCTAGCATTAGGGATGGCCTTCATTGACCGCTTAGGAACCCAAATAGAATTGGTATGCCTAGGGGTTATCCTAGGGGGCTTCTTCACTTTGTTCCTTGATGGTGAGGCTCGTTTCTTGTCTCCTTGAGAGTCTGCTATTAGAGTTGTGGGTTTCCTATCCTTGCGTATCCAGATCTGCTTCGCACCACGAGATGCTCCGTGTTGCACAGGTTGGTGCTCCTGCCTCTTGATCAGCAGCCTCCCTCGTGTCGAGTGACGTTTGGTCTGCTCGTCTAGAATCTTCCTTGGATCAGTTAGGAACTCCTTATTGGCTCCTGTATCTTCAGTAAGATTGACAATCCTCTGCACCATAGAAGTTTGTACAAGGACAACATTGTTATCTTCATGTGGATTCCTGGAGGGACCAGGAGTTGGTGCCTGTTCTATTGGTTTGAGTGCTTGATTTTCTAATTCAATCGTGAGACGGCTTTGGCCTACCCAAGCCTGAAGAAGTCCACTTCTTAGGTTGAGGTTGACTGTGTGATCATAGATCCAGTCTTGGCCTAAGACAAGAGGTTCGGTCAGGTCCTCGTCTTCACACACTAGCACTTTTGCTGTCATGAGGACCTCTTGTATGTAGAGGGGAAGATCCACCTCTCCCATGCAAGGGGTTTCAACACCTCCTAATCCTATCAGATATGCTTCTAGGGGTTTTACCTCCAATTGCAACTGCTGGCAATAAGAAAGCCGAACTGCACTTGTGGCTGCTCCTGAATCAATTAATGCTCTCACGCTTGTGTTGCTGTCTCTTTGTCCTATTTCTAGGGTCACAAAAGGTCGTCGGTCCACTATCTTATGGGTACGTTCACCTGCAGTCTCACACATGGCCATGTGATAGCCTGGAGACTCTTGAGTGTCAGCCATAGGCTGATCCCTCCCTTGTCTCCTCAACTTCATTCGTCTGATACGCTCTAAGGCCTCTGCCTGTGCTTCTTCTCGAATTCGTTTTTCCTCCTCTTTACGTTGCTTAGCAGTATTGAGTCGACTTAGCATTTCCTCCATGAGGGGTTCCTGATACAGCTTGACTCTGCATCCGCTAATATAGTTTGGGAGGACATCCCCCTCTAAAGTGGCTAGTTGTACTGCTCCACTCGTGGAGATCCTATTGATGATCATAGGTCCGTAGCCTCTCTTTTCTAGCTTTCTTGCGTGTTGTTTCAATGTGTAGACTAAAACTAGATCTCCTGCTTTCAAGCCCTTATCCTTCACATGGGCATCAAAGTATGCCTTTTGCCGTTTCTTTGCAGCATAGATGCCTGCTGCTGCTCGTAGCCTCGTCTCACCTAAACGTTCTAGATCAAAGATCCTAGAGGACAACTCATGTCCATTCCACTCATGCTCTTGTGCTACTCTTAAAGCTGGGATTAGGAAATCTAATGGTAGCACCGCATTCTGTCCGAAGACCATCTGAAATGGGGTGGCATTGAGTACCGTTTTGTAGGCAACTCGGTATGCCCAAACAGCATGATGAAGTTGTTTGTCCCAATCAGAGCGTTTATTATTTACAAGTTTCATCAATACGTTACATAGGATCTTATTCGTGCTCTCGGCTTGTCCGTTAGCTTGTGGGTGATAGGGTGCAGACTTCTTATGTGTCACCATGAATTCTTGAAGGAGATTTTCAATGACCTCATTCAAGAAGTGCGTACCTCTATCACTAACCAACTCTATTGGTAACCCATATCTAGTGAACACATTTTCGAATAAGAACTTAGCCGTCGTTTGAGCATCATTCTTTGTCGTGGCTTTTACTTCCACCCACTTTGTAAGGTAATCTGTGGCTACAATAATGTATTCTGCATGGGAGTTTCTAGCTGGGGGGTTGATGGGACCTACAAAGTCTATACCCCACTTTGAAAATGCACGTCCTCCCATCATTGGCCTTAAAGGCATTTCATCTTTTCTTATCGGATATTGGGCACGTTGGCATGTGTCACAACTCTTCGCATAAGTGTGTGCATCCATATGAAGAGTGGGCCACCAAAGTCTTGAAAATAGAATGGTCTTAATTACTTTGTCAGGCCCAAAGTGTCCACCTGCAGTACCGCTGTGTGCCGCTTCTAAGACTTTAAAATATTCTGATTCATGAATGCACAGTCTTAGGTAACCATCCTTGCCTCTTCGATATAGGTTGTCTCCTACTAAGGCATAGTCTTGAGCCTCTTGCTCCATGCTCCGTTTTCTTGCAAGACTAGCCTGATTGGGTAATGTTCCCGGTCTCATGAACTCGACCAATGGAGCACTCCAATCTGGGATTAATGACACATGATAAAGAGTGGCATGTTCCACTGGGGGTCTCTTCTGGCACACTGGACAATTGTGGATCCACTCTTGTATTTCTTTGTCCATGCTAGGCCAATACACTCCTAAGTGTCTTAGATTCTGCAATGTTCGTTGTTTAGAGTAGTGATTTCCTAGCAATCCCTCATGGGCTTGTTGCAACCAACTAGTATGTTCATCGTCCTCGACACAACAAGCTAATACGCCCTCGGTATCTTGCTTGTACATACTTCCGGCCAATATTTGATACTTTAGTGATTTTACAATTTCCTCTTTGCTTGTTTTCACATTTTTATTTGCAGGCCCGAAGGTTAGGACTGGTACCAACTTATTTACCCATTTAGGAACAACTTCTAAATTGAACAGATAAGCATCGGGCAATTCATCAGACACTCCTTGTGGTGGCTCTCCTGAAGTGATGCGAGAAAGATGGTCTGCCCTTAGATGGGTTCTACCTTTCCTGACAACAACTTCAAAGTCGTATTCCATTAGTAAGAGGAACCATCTTACTAAGCGGCCTGTATTGCAAGGTTTATTGACCAAATATAGTAAAGCTTGATGATCAGTGAAAAACTTGAACTTATTGGCCAATAGATAGTGTCTAAACTTCTTCACAGCATATACCATACCTAACATTCCCTCTCCGTTGTGGTATAATTTCGCTCAGCTGCATTTAATTGCCTACTAGCATATGCTATCGGCAAATCTAGGTTTCCTTCACCTGTGGGTTGTGCTAGCACACATCCTATTGCATGACTGGAGGCATCTACATGGACATGGAAGGGTTTGCTCCAATCCGGAGTAGTCAATATTGGTGCTGTGCACAAACGTCTTTTCAGCTCGTTGAAGGAATTCTCGCATTCCTCGTTCCACTCAAAATTTGTTAACAACCCATAAAGAGGCTTAGCTATGATGGCATACATGTGGATAAACCTACGGTAATATCCACAATGGCCCATAAAGGCTTGTACCTCTTTAACATTCCTTGGCCTGGGCAGCTCTGCTATTGCTCTTACTTTGTCTTCATCTGTTGAAATTCCATTCTTAGAAACAATGTGACCTAGGATCTTACCTTGTCGTACCATGAACACACACTTCTCTGGGTTCAGACACACTCGATAATCTCTACACTTGTTGAAGATTTGTCTGAGCTCAGGGATGTGGTAACTTCTTTCTTGGGAATGAGCGCATAAATCATCCACATATACTTCTAAGCTCTTTCGCAAGAACTCTTTGAAGACATGACACATGAGCCTTTGGAATGTTGCAGGTGCATTGGTGAGCCCAAATGGCATCACACGAAATGCAAAGATTCCCCATTCTGTGGCAAAGGCCGTTTTGTGTTGATCTTAATACACATCCCTATATTCCCTTAATAGAGCTACAAGCTCTGCTTCTTCTTTTGCACTTAGGTCATCTCCTATGTACGTACATCGTTCTTCGTTCCCTTCAATGGTCACTACAATTTTTTTGGTCTTTTCTTTATTGTTACAAAGTCTCTATAGTGCCATGCGAACACATCCCTATATTCCCTTAATAGAGCTACAAGCTCTGCTTCTTCTTTTGCACTTAGGTCATCTCCTATGTACGTACATCGTTCTTCGTTCCCTTCAATGGTCACTACAATTTTTTTGGTCTTTTCTTTATTGTCATATGCTTCTCCTATAATGGCCTCTCTCTTAGGCATTCGTACCAAAATTTTCCGGTCTTCCACTTCATATTTCTTGAAATTTTCTGGTACTTCAAACAATGATTCTTCCTCCTCTTGTTTCACTGCTTTTCTTTTCTTCCTCTTTTGACCTCCTTCACTTCCTTTCTTTGAATTTATCGTTTTAATACTCGCGAGGGGTTCTTCTTCTTTTTGGGTTAACACTCCTATGTCTTCTAAGTAGTGTTCCTCTGAGTCAAAGTAAGTATCCATCACAATGGATTCGAGATCATCGTCATTTTCCTCTTCTTCTATGAACTCACTAGGATCACACTCTTCCAACAGGGGCCGACACATGAACACTGAAATATCATAACCCTCCTCATCACAATGAGGTGTCCATTGTTCTTCATTGACTGCAATGTCCATGGTAGCTAAGATCTCTGCCCAACCATGAGGCTCAAATTCCTCATCTGGAAATATCATCGGTGTATAGGCTGGGTCTTTTATTGGTCTATCTCCTGGGGGAGCTCCTTCTTCTCTCGCTTTTAGGCGCTTTTCCTCTTCCTCTGCGACCTTGCACATCCACAAGTGAGTATCTTCATGCAGCCAGGATGGTTCAGGTGAACTTCCAGAATGCACGGAGATAGAATCTTCTTTCGCTTTGTGGATAGGATTCCACTGTAGGGGTGGTACATCTCTGAAGGTGTAATCCTTCAAATTGACCTTGGTGGTGACCCCTAAGTGCTGTAAGTACAAGGAGTTGGTTCCCCAATCCTGTACTATTTGCAATTGTCGTAGGAAGGGTCTTCCTAGGATCATCTCGTAGACATTATTTTTCTCAAAGTCACATATAGCAAATGTATGTTCAAACTCTACACCACAAGTGGTTAGAGTTATCCCTTCAAGCAACCCGAGAGGTCTTTCAAAATGACCATCTGCCATTTGAAGTTTCATTCTTGTTGGTCTTAAGGTGGGTTTGCCCCATCGCTTCCACAAGGAGGTGGTCGCAATAGCAACACCAGCACCCGAATCCACAATTGCTTTGGTTGTGTAACCTTGATAGGTGATCGGAAGATAAGTGTTACCTTCTTCACCTTCGCTCATGTCTCCTATCTTGTCGAGAGGTATCTCTGGTACTTTCTGCTTAGAGCCTACTTTTGGTATATTGGATTCAAGTTCTGGAACCTGATCCTTCACATGATTCCAGAGCTCCGGTTTTGCCTTGAGCAGCTCCTCTACAGTGAGATGACATTGAACCTTAGTGTTCTTCACAACATCAGTGTTTCTTGGAATCACTGAGTCTTCATTTCTTACCAATATTGTGGGAGCTCTGATCTGGAGAGATTCAGATTCCCATGGGCCTGTGAAATGAGGCAACTCTTGTAAAGAATTAGATTCAAAATCTAATCTCTCATCCTCTTGTTGCTCAGTTTGATCTCCATAGATAGACGGAATGTCTTGGGGAAATTGATAATGAAGATCATCAATCTCAGGAATAGGAGGGGAATCACCCTTCTCCTTGGCCCATTTCTCTTCTTGTATTTCCCGCAAGAACTCTTGAGAGTACTGTTGAATTGAAGGAGGTATTCCAGCATCCGTGGAATTAGGAACATAAGCTCCCATTGGTGGTGAGCTTCCTCTTTCAACAACTGGTTGAGCCTGTGGAGGTAAAGAAACTTGTGATTTGTTTACCAACTGCTCTAATCTTTCTAGTAAGCCTTGGAAATGCAAATCCGGCTTGACAGAGTTTGTCTGATTGAACTTTTGACTAGTCTCAAGTATAGCTTGAGCTTGTTCTACCATTTTCATGCACATTTTCATGCGTTCAATCTCTAAATCTGCTCTAGGGTAACTCTTGTCTAGGTTTGCAGCTGTTGGCCCTTCTTGAAGTCGAGCCTGGTAGGCCTTGAACATCATGTCCAAGCCTTCAGGAGTGGGATCCGCTAATACTGATCCTACTCGGGGTGGGGGGTGGGTTACGTGGGGTGTATTAGAGGGTGGAGGAATGGAGGGTGATGGGGATGGTAGCGGTGGGAATGTGTGAGAGTGCGGTTGAGATGTGATCTCTATGATTTTTGCCTTGGTTTCTCTCAAGCTTTCTTCAAGTTCGTTTATCTTTTTTGCCCATTGCCTCTTCATTCTTTCACGACTATCCTTCCAGGCTCTAGTCCTCTTTTTGGTTATGCTCTCTGTTTCACTCACCTCGGGGCTCTTTTCCTGACCAACACCTTGGTGTTGTTGAAGTGCCTGGGCTCTTGTGATCACCTGCACAGGTGCAGTGGAAGTCACACTCCCTGTGGGGTCTACAACTAACCCAACAACATTGACAGGAGTGATTTTAGGCATGTTATTAGGGTTCTTTGGGCAATCTCGTAGGAGATGTTCTTTCCCGCAGTCTTGACAGAAACCCTGAATGGTTACTGGTTGAGGTTGTGTAGGGACAGGCAGTGGACAATCACGTATAAGGTGATCTCCCTGACATCTGAAGCATGGTCCTCTAGGAAATGGGGGTCTTGCCTGCCTAGGTTGAGGTCTAGAGTTGGGGTTTGTGTACATGACATTAGCATACTCAGGTTCCCCACTATTTTCACTTGGGTCCTCATAATAGTATGACTCGTTGTGCTCGGGTGACTGCATGTAGTAAGCCTGTGGGCTATCAATATGTGTAGAGTCAAAACTATGGTCACTTGGATCACTGTCTGATAGCAATGGGGTGATTGGGACTATGGCTCTGTTCGGGTTTTCTTCAGCAGATGCATATTTCACTGGAATCGCATTGGTTGGAGCAGGGGGTTACTGTACTAGGACTGGTTGAGGTCTCTGCTGCCCTTGATACGGTGGCTGATAAGTTGGCTGTGGTCTGTTGTATTGTTGTGGTGGGTACTGATTCTGGTATCTACCCTGTTGTGGATATGTCTGAGGGTAATTTTGCCTAACAGTTTGTTTGTTATATGGGCAGTCTTGTGCAGTGTGGTTGGTGTACCTGCGCTCTATGGTGCAGTACTGGCTACTAGGATTTGCCTGGGGTTGGGCCATAATGGGACATACACTTGCCATATGGTCGCCGCCACAATTGTAACACCACTTAACTAGGGCGAATCTCGAAATTTGTTTGCTAGAGACACCTAGTTTTCGGGCTACCTTCTCTGCAAGTTCCTCAATGGATGTGGATTGGCCAGATGTCAGGTTACTAGAGCTATCAAAATCCTTATAGATTTTTGATAGTTCTAATTCCTCACCTAGATTGTCCTCAATGTCTATGCACATGCGCACGCACTCTTCTATCGTTCTGGGGTCCTTCAGATACACATATGACCTGAGCTTGGTGCTCAACAGTCCATCTAAGAACAAGTCCACTTGTTTGGCTGGTGTGGGTAACTCCGGCATCGGGCATCTCTCCAGGTACTACCTAAATCTTCTTCCAGCTAGTCTGACTGTCTCTTGAGGTGTTTGTTTGAAGCTATGAATTAGTGAGGAGGTGTTATGCCTGATTCCACTCTTAGAAAACTCAACGATAAATGCCTCTAAGAGCTGGTCTATGTTTCTGAAATGCCTCTCGTTTAGTGGTTGAAACCATGTAAGGGCAGTGTTCCTAAGAGTTAGACCGAAAGCATTATATTGTGTGAATAGGTCCTCTACCTGTTCAGCTTTCAATACTTGCCAAAATTCTGCCACATGGTCATAAGGGTCTCCCGTGCCATCGAAAGAATTCTTCATGGACTTCACCAGTTGAGTTGGTCGCAGGGTCCTAGTGTGTTCTCTCGGCCTTGGCAAAGGAAAATCGTCCGTATTCCTTTGATTCCATGAAGTTCTATGTCTCTCAGGTTCCACTCTATTCCTTTCTGTTCCCGTTCTTTCTCTTCCCCAGGAGTTGGCAAAACTTACTTCAGGTTTGTCTCTACTTCTATCTCTTTGAGCTCCATGAGCTTGGGAGGTCCCAGCTCCTTGGTGACCATAGGACACATTAGACCTTGGTTGGGGAAAAACAAATTCTCCCTTCCATGTGTAGGCATGTCTGCCATGCTCAGTGACCACGAAGATTCTCTCTGATGCATTGTCTAGGTAGGTTACTTGGTCGGGGCTATCAGGGTCCTTAAACTCATAGATTGTGAGGGCACTCACTTCCTGAGGTTGAGCAGATTTATATCTCCAAAAAGCCTCATCGGTTTCTCGGTTTAAAAGCAGATCTATGCTTTTATTATCCTGTGGAATCCACTCTGGAGTCATGATTCTGGTCAAGACAGATTTACCCCGGGGGGTTCTTGGCTCTTTCTCTAAGTTCCCTTGCTCTATATCATCCATGTCGGTCTCAGCAATCACATTTCCAAACTCATCAATTCTATCAGGAAGAGTGGTGACTACATATATAGTCCCCTCTTTATCTAGGTATGCTCCATTCTCAAACTTGACTACCGGGTGGTCTAATCCATGGGGTTGATCGGGGTTCTTAATCTGGACCACCGATCTTCTCAGTCCGTCTTCGTAGATGCGAGCACCTAGACGATTAGTCCTGATGTATTCCAGTTGAGTCTTGTATGGTCCTTCTGGATTTTCTAAATAAGCCAACCCTGAACTACCTACTGGTCTCTCCATGTGATAGGACATCTCAGATTCACTTGTTTCTGATCTGGGAGTGTATGGGTAATCACTCAACTGCTGGGCCCAAGACCTGGCAGTGTGATTGACACTAGCTTCAGAAGATCTGAGGCTTTGTCTGTCTCGGCCTAAGTGTCTGCCTGATCTAAGGTTCATATGCCTGATTTATCTACCCCCTTAGACCCAAGCACACTCTCGTTGCAGGTTAATTTGCACCAATCACTTTGTTCTTTTGAGTTGAATATTATGTTTATGGTCTTGTCTGAAATCATGTCGTCAGGAGTACTTAAGTGAATTTCCGCACTTGATAAGTGAACGATTCCAGTTTACCTTTTGTCCCTTAGGGTTTTCGCACTTAAGTCCTATTTACTTCTTGCACTTGGTTGATTAATACTCTTGGACTTGCTTCGTGCCTAACGTTGCCTTAATTAATTACCACACCTAAGTCGTACTTAGCCTAGGCTAGGAATTGACAAAGGAGGGTTGAGAGATCTTCCAACCTCAATTAGCTGGTTGACCAGACTGCTACACAAGCCCAGGAAGCCTTCTCCCAAGCTTGGTACTCACCCTTGCTAGCTTGCTTTGGATTGCCTTGAGTGCACACAATGTTCCTGCAAAAGCTCACCCGTTAGTATAGCTCTATTACCACAAGTAATTGAAAGACACACATCAATAATTTTAGTCCCCCTGGAGTAACTCACTGTACCCCCTGAATCTGAGGAACACTTAGTTCCACCTAAAGGTCAACTTAAAAATGCATGTTCTAAAACTCCGCGTATGATTCTTACAAAAACCAGTCAAGGTCCACGTAGGATTCTCAACGAGCTTTCCAACGAGACCAAAATCTCATCAATCGGAGTTCGTATGGTCAAGTTATGACCATTCAGGCACTAAAGGGTCAAAACAGGCTCTCAGGGTTCAGGAGATCCCTCTCTGGTTTCTAGGCCTTTTGCCCACTTCCAAGGTTCTAAAGTTATACCAAGGTGCCTAAAATTAAGCTCAACTACCCTTCCAATCACTCAAAAAATAACCCTAAATTTTCATGCGTTAAAGGCCGTGTATCGCGATAGGTCGGGTCGAGGTGTCGTGATAGGTGGAAGTGTCGCGATAGCTCGTGAGGTGTCGCGATAGGTTGAGGTGTCGCGATAGCTCGTGAGGTGTCGCGATAGGTCGTGAGGTGTCGCGATAGCTCATGAGGTGTTGCGATAGGTCAAAGTGACACGATAGCTCGTGAGGTGTCGCGATAGGTTGAGGTGTCGCGATAGCTCGTGAGGTGTCGCGATAGGTCGAAGTGGCGCGATAGGTCGTGAGGTGTCGCAATAGGTCGTGAGGTGTCGCGATAGCTCGTGAGGTGTCGCGATAGGTCGTGAGTGTCGTGATAGGTCGTGAGTGTCGCGATAGCTCGTGAGGTGTCGCGATAGGTCGGGTCGAGGTGTCGCGATAGCTCGTGAGTGTCGCGATAGGTCGTGAGGTGTCGCGATACCTCGAGGTGTCGCAATAGCTCGGGATATGGTGAATTTTTCTGTTCTATCTAGTGATCCTGGGAGCTCTAGGCCTGCGCAGTGTCGTGGTGCACTCAGAATCGTGATTGGGTGAAATTTTCGGAGTGTCGCGATAGCTCGAGCTCAACGCCTCAGGGACTGTGCAGACAAATTCTATACCTGCTGAGCTTGATGGAGATGATGATGGAGCTGCCACCTGCAAGAAACATGCAAAAAACACACAAAGACAAGCACACACACTCGCTCTCTCTCAAACTCGCACACAACAAATGAGGGAATGATAAGGAAGAGGGAATATGTAGTGGAGAAGGAGGTGGAGATGGAGATGGAGAAGGAGGTGAAGATGAAGATGGAGATGGAGAAAAATCAGAAATTTACCTACTACTTACCATTCCAACGCGTCCTCTCTACGTCTTACCATCACACGCTCGTCCTCAAAGCTCGATCCCCGGCAACGGCGCCAAAATTTGGTGTAGCTCAGTGATGAGTAGCACCTCCTTTAATGTCAATCCGGGAAGACGTGAGGATGGTATGAAGACCACGAGCAAGTGGAAGCACAAGTGAGAGAGTGAGAAGCACACAAGCATGCACACACACATACGCACACGCGCACACACGGCAAGAACAAAGAGAGTAAGACAATGGAATCACTTCTATTGCAACCAAGTTCTCATACAAGCTCAAAACTACAAGAAGCTCCCCCAAAAATGAACTCTCTAGCCCTATTTATAGTTTTTGACTAGCTTTGGCCCTGTCCAGACCTAGTGTCCGGCCTAGTTAAAAATTAGGTTCCAGGGCTTATTTGAGGGCTCAAATGAGATCTAAAAAATACGAAAATTGGTAGGCAACTACTTCTAAGGCTCCTCAAGCTCGAGGACTCCTCGGCTTGCACAAAATGGAGCTACAAAAAGGTGAAAATGGTATTTACAGGGGTTTTTAGTGATGAGAATCACTTTTAAATGGTGTAAGGGTTTTGAAAAAAATAAAGGGTTGCCTTAGTGCTAGATCTGCTTGTATGCTCGTACTTGCCTCTTCTCGTATACTGCCAACAACATACCTATGTGAAATGGTGTGATGTCTGTCAGAGAACTCAGTATCCTATACGCAAGGATGAGATGCCACTGAAACCCATGATGGGTGGATGTGCATTCTCTAAGTGGGGAATAGACTTCGTAGGTCCTATTAATCCCCCGGCTAAGGGTTCACATGCTGAGTATATCATTGTGGCCACGGATTATCTAACCAAGTGGGTAGAAGTGAAAGCCATATCGAAGAATGATGCCCAAACGACCGCTAAATTCTTATTTGAGAATGTGTTCACTCGATACGGGCTACCCATAGAGCTAGTAAGTGATAGAGGGACTCACTTCTTGAATGAAGTCATTGAAAATCTTCTTCAAGAGTTCTTGGTGATACACAAGAAGTCTGCCCCCTATCACCCACAAGCTAATGGACAAGCCAAAAGCACAAATAAGATTCTATGCAATGTGCTAACCAAATTAGTGAATAACAAACGCTCTGACTGGGACAAACATCTACACCATGCTGTTTGGGCATACAGAGTTGCCTATAAAACGGTACTCCAAGCCACGCCCTTTCATATGGTTTTCGGCCAGAATGCAGTGCTACCATTGGATTTTTTGATACCAACCTTGAAAGTAGCACAAGAGCATGATTGGACAGGCCATGAGTTGTCCTCTAGAATCTTCGATCTTGAACGATTAGGTGAAACTCGATTGAGGGCTGCAGCAGGAATTTATGCAGCCAAGAAGAGGCAAAAGGCATATTTCGATGCACACGTGAAGGATAAGGGCTTGAAAGCAGGAGACCTAGTCCTAGTCTACACCTTGAAGCAACATGCACGGAAGTTAGAAAAGAGAGGTTATGGGCCAATGATTATCAATAGGATCTCCACAAGTGGAGCAGTTCAACTAGCCACTCTAAATCGACTCAACACTGCCAAGAAACGTAAAGAAGAAGATAAACGAATTCGAGAAGAAGCACAGGCAGAAGCTTTAGAACGCATCCGACGAATGAAATTGAGGAGACAAGGTAGAGACCAGCCTATGCCTGACACTCAAGAACCTCTAGGCTATCCCATGGCCATGTGCGAGGCTTCAGGTGGACATTCCCATAGAATAATCGACCGACAGCCTTTTGTAATCCTAGAAGTAGGACAAGGAGAAAGTGTAAGGACAGTGAGAGCTTTAATTGACTCAGGGGCCGCCACTAGTGCAGTTCGACTTTCTTACTGCCAAGAGCTTCAATTACAAATCAATCCTATAGAGGCATATCTCATAGGATTGGGAGGTGTGGAAACCCCTTGCATTGGCGAGGTGGAACTTCCCCTCTACATTCAAGAGGTGCTAATGGCAGTCAAAGTGCTAGTGTGTGAAGACGAGGATCTTACCGAACCTCTTGTCCTGGGCCAAGACTGGATCTATGATCATGCAGTCAGCCTCAACCTAAGAAGTGGACTTCTTCAGGCATGGGTAGGCCAAAATCACATAACAATTGAATTAGAAAATCAAGCACATAGGCCACTAGAAGAGGCACCGAATCCTGGTCCTTCCAGGAGTCCACCTGAAATGAACCATGCTACTCTTGACCAAAGTTCTATGGTGCAAAAAATTGCCACTCATGACGAAGGTACAGAAGTCAACAAGGAGTTCCCTTCTTTTCCAAAGAGAATTCGAGGAAAGCAAGCTGGAAAATACAAGATGCAGAGGAGCCCGAGGACCAAAAAGAATGAACACCAACCAGCACAATACAGAATACCCCATGGCATGAGGCGGATCTGGATACGCAAAGGTGAATAACCCTCGGCTTTGGAGACAGGATTCCAAAGAAGCATCAAGCAAGCTACAGTGTCGAGGACTACAACGAAAGAGTACCCTAGGCATCAATCTAGACAAACCATTTTTTTTGGGTTCCAAAGCAGTCAATGAAGGCGATCCCAGAAGCTGGACAAATATGGGTGCCCAAGACCTGCTTACTAGCTCAAATAACTTCACCTCCAATCACAAGATCAAACCCACACTCACGAGTCCTATTGGCTCCCATCCAAAAGCAAACATCTACACTCCACACCATCACATTCTCGGTCACGCCTCGGAATGTTTGGAAATGGGTACCCAAAAGGCCCCAAACCCAACACACTCCAGTCTGCAAACCTTCACACATCATCGCCAATAAAATCAACGATTCCAGCATCAAAGTTTGGAGACCTAAACCCCATATCAAACCCCCTAATCCACCTCTCTAAATCCTTTCCCTCTGATGTAGGTGCATTCTGAGAACATTGCACAACCAAAGTATGCATCTAGAGTGAACCCTAACCTACTAACCCACTTGTACACACATCACGAACACTTCACCCACTAACCTCTAACCACTCGGAATGTCATGTTGGTATTGTGGAGGGAACACCATAACATCCTATTTCCAATGCAATGCTAATGTGCCTCTCTCTTCTTCTAGCAGATAAGCATCAGCAACTACAAGCACTCTCATGGCAGAAGCAACAGGTCCAAGCTCACAGGCAGGAATAATTACTGCAGGAATTGATGTGGATAGTCTACCTGTTGATGTGCCACCAATTGAACGACCTGTGGAGCTGCAACACCTTCAGCAAATCCCAGTACCGGATCCACCCACAGGGATCACAGAAAGAGTCCATGCCAATTCTCATTGGTTCAATGGCATGCCAGGCCCGTTAGGAGAGGCCAAGTATATATGGGAGTCTAAGTGCGAGTATGACAGATCTTGGGTCAGATTCCAATTCTTCTCCAAGGAGTTTGAGACTCTACAGAACACACAGGATCTTCAGACCATATGGCAATGTGCAGGGCTAGCTGAGTACTTCGAGGCACCATTACCCAAACCAGACCTCCTCCGATGCTACTATCTGGTCTCAACATTACAGGCTAATGCAGAAAAGGACAAACCAGGATCGTTTGTTCTTCCTTCCTTGCTGGGCAACAACGAGTTAAAGAGGTTTGAACTTACCTTGGAGTTGGTGAGCTCTGCTTTGAATATGCACGGCACACATGTACCTTCTGAGAAGGATGCTCTTGTTCCTACTAACATGAAGGATAGGAAACTACTGAAGCTTAAAGACATGGCAGCACTCACACCAAACGTGTCCATCCCTCTCCGTATGTGCATGCAACATTTTGCTTTCCCCGGTCAAGACCGCTTCACACAACCGCACAAAAGAATTTGGTTCGCTCTCTACTTAGCGGAGACAGGTGCATTACCAATTAAGCTTCCTGTATGGATTATAGAGCAGTTGTATGAAGCAAATAAAAGGTCTTCTAGGAAATTAGTGGTGAACGGTTGCTGTGCAATCACACGCATTATCTACCAGTGCTTAGCATACGATGTACCCATTGAACGTGCCTTAACTTGGGCACAATTACAAATGTTTAAGAAGCTCAAGACGTCCACACATCAATCCAAGCGCATGAGGGGTTCGATCCCTTGTGTCTAAACACGTGAAGTTCTGACTACTCCTGAAGTATTGCCACGAGGGGAGGCCATTGTACCTCCCTTTACCATTAGAATACCCAGGTCTGGATCTGAAACTACAACACAAGCTGCCCCTTCGGCTCCTCTTGCTCCATCTGAATTTGAATTTGCTACAACTGGAGATGCTGAAGGGATGGATCCCCATGACTTCGAAGCATTCTTACAAAGTACACAACTCTCTGATGTAGAGTTTTATTCAGATACAGAAGAACAAGGCACATCTTCACAAAGAAGGAGAAAATCCACAGAAGGTCGCATGTACATTGGGGTGACGATCAGCAAGGTCAACAACAAGGACACCTAGAAGAAGAAGGAGCAGACGAAGAGGAGACCACTGAAGCCCCAGCTTATACAGCAGAACTCTGAAGGCTGTATCAAATCATGGAACGAGTGCGATCGCAACAACTGCTCACCGAACAGAGCAGTAGGGTACTCATGACTCAGCTATTGGAAGAAGCAGGTGTTGACTCAGAATATAGTGAAGGTCTCTTATTAATGGCAGAAACATATGGGGTAGTAGAAGTAGTTCGGACCGCCATTAGGAGGTCTCCAGTTCAATATGATCCACGAAGATTCCAAACACGACCATGGTCAGGTAAAAACATCCAGATCCCCATTACAACGGAAGAAGTGCCGATTATTACATCCGAACCCATTGAGACAACCTCCCAAGCAGCAAAAACCGCTAGCCAAGAGCATACAATCATCCATGAAGAGTCAACTGAGCCACTACCACCCACATCCCCACCATCGCCTCCTAGAACAGAAGCTGTGGAGATCACCTCGACCACTCAACCCACCGAACAACCCTTCATCTTCCGTACTCCCACCTCTAGTTCAACCCTATTCTCCACCTTTGAAAACCCAATCTATGAAGCAACCACCATCACTACACAATCCACCGAATCGGTCATAGAGTCTGCCCTAGGACAACCATCCCCCATACCCTCAGCCATAGGTCATCCTTACGCTAGATCTATATTCTTGGGTTTCCCTACTACCACGCCACCTTTCATGACCTCCCCGCCTATATGACCTCAACCCCCAACCCCCATCTCTCCACTTCTCCAATCCCTCCATGCCTTCCTTGTTAGAACTTTTCAACCCAGGTCTCAACCATTCCCTTTATTTTCAGCTCCCAACCCCACTTCTCATCTATTCACCACTTTCACACACACACCACCTACCATTCCAATGTATATGGTAGACCCCACACTCGCATCCACTCCTGAAAGTATGGACATTTCACCACCCACGGCACCTCTCCCACCCCCCACACTTCCACCTTCTCCCATCCCCCCCCCCCACCAATTTCACCGACACACACATCTCCATTAGACACATCATTCACTCTTCCCCTTCCCCAATCCCCTCCCCGTGCATCCTCCATTGTACAAACCACACCATCATCCATAGGAAATGCATTGGACACCATGCTCACATGTATATCACAGTTAAGGATAGAGTACAATGAGCTCCAGCAACAGAATGAACGCCTGCAAGAGCACTCGGAGATACTACAACACCGCCTTGCTGCACTAGAAGAGGAAAATGCTCGCCTCCATACACAATTCCAAACTCTACAAGAGGCTCATAGTGTATTGGAAGTACAGTTACAGAATACAGACCAAGAAGCAATACAAGTGATAGAAGGCCATCTAAAAACACAACTAGAACGCAACTCAAGACTTCAACGAAATATGGCACTTCTTAGAAGGCACCTTGCAGCTGCTCACGAGGAGAATCGACGCCTACAGCAACAGAACCAAGAGAACTTAGAAGCAGCCATCGAAAGCACACCACGGGCACCCATCAGCCCATCAAAGGTTCAAGCAATGACCCTCGACAATATCAAGATCATATTGGAAGACTATGCCATGCTGCTTGAAGCACATGACTAGCTATCAGAGGAACTGAGTCAACTGAAGCAGAAACAACAAAAAGACACAATGATTGCCCCTCAAACCACCTCATCAGCGGCTTCACTTCTCACAGACTCAGAGGCCCTACAAGATCTCCAGACACAGGTCACAGAGTTGCAAGCACGCCTACTACAATATGAAAGACCACCTTCCCCTCCACAGGCTCCCACCGACGAAGAAATAGTACAAATTCCTGTGGAACAAACATTTGAAGAAGAATACGACCCACAACCCTTCCCAGGAGGTCAACAAACGGAAGAAGGTTAGGACACATTTGAAGCACCACGACCCCCATGGCTATGACAAGTGGAGGAAATCGGGAGTTCACATGAAGAGCGAACCGTCGTGCAAAATCAGGCGATGAGAGTCACAGAAGAGACTGTATTACAATCCAATTACTTCAAAAACCTGTCATCGAGACGCCTTATCCTCTCATCCGAACTCCAATACAGGCCTTACTATATCATATTGGCAAATTCTAACGCAGAAATACAGAGAGTCACAGGGAAGATACCTTCCTTCGCAACCCAATTTCAACCCGAAGACCTTCCTCCAGAGGTGCAAAAAGGCAAGATCCGTCAACCAACATGGCGGCAGAAACTTCTTGAAACCTATCCTGAAATGCTCCGCACCTGGAACAATGTGCCATTACATCTCCTCTATAATCCATGCTATGGCCCTGTTCCACGACGCCGCTCATGGAAAGCATTCAACATAAAGGTCCAGAAAAATGCACAATGCAAGGAATGGCTCAATTATCCATACATTGCGCCACCACAGGGACCACCGTCAGTAGCATACATGATGGGAACAATTCGACATTGGATGCCGCAATTGAAGCCCATGCCAGATGTGGCGGCCCAAATGATGCTTAAGATTTTAGATATGATGCAGGTAGTACTGAAAACCTTTAGAAATGCAGCAGCACCACAGGTACGTCTCCCGGGGTTTAACAATGGAAATTACGATCTGGTGTATGACATGAGCACCACCCCTAGTATTCGTGTGGCTTACGCCTGGCATGCACGCATCAAATACCTCCCTGCATGTTATAAACAGACATTCGAAGAAATGTTCAGATCAGGTTTCTGGGAGTATCACTCGGAGGTCTTCGCACCGTAGCCAACACACCTGCTCCATCTCTTTGCTTGTGAACAAGCCATGTACTCCGAGTACTACACCACACCGCAACCAGAGGTCCCCGGTGCAATAAACTGGGATGCATTGGAAGTAGACCTAGCAAGAGGCTTAAGGATAGGAGAACATGAATTAGCCACCAATGTCATCCAATACTATATCGACCACCCTATAGAGCAGAGGTCTGTCAGGGGCGACAGACGCTAGGAAGGGGGGAGTGTTTCCAAGTCATATAAAGAGTATACAGGCACAACGGAGCAGTCATGCACAATACGGCAACAAGGCCCAATCAATTTTTCTCTTAAAGTATTTCCAATTCAAGTGATTTTTATCACTACACACACATTGTAAATCCCGTTTTTGGTAGAATAGACTCCATTTTGTTCAAGCCGAGGAGTCCTCGAGCTTGAGGAGCATTAGAATTAGCTACGTACCAATTTTCATAATTTTTAGACTCCGTTTGAGCCCTCAAATAGGCTCTAGAACCTAATTTTTAACTAGGCCGGGCACTAGGTCTGGACAAGGCCAAAGCTAGTGAGAAAACTATAAAAAGAGCTAGAAAGCTCATTTTTGGGGGAGATTGTTTGTGAATTGAGCTTATGTAAGAGACTTTTTGACTAATGCAAAGGACTCCATTGTTCCTCTCCTTGTTCTTGCCTTGTGTGCGCGTGTGTGTATGTGTGTGCATGCTTGTGTGCTTCTCACTCACACACTTGTGCCTTCACTTGCTCATAGTCTTCATACTAGTCCTCACGTCTCCACGGATTGACAATTATGAGGTGAATTTTCTCATGTTGGTACTCACCATTGTGCTAGAGTGACAGACAGGATGTCTCTATGGAGGAAGAACAAGAGTTAATACGCCTCATAAGGGAATACCGGGATGCTTTGCCTGGACCTATAAGGATTTGAAAGGAGTAGATCCATCTATATGTGCACATAGAATCCCTATGACATCTGAAGCTAAACCTTCCAAACAAAGACCATACACATATAACGATGTTTACTCAGCGAAGATTAAAGAAGAGATAGATAAACTATTAGACGTTGGGTTCATATATGAGATCAAACACACAGAGTGGGTGTCACCTTTGGTGGTTGTACCGAAAAAGAATGGTATTATCAAACAGGTAAGGTAAACTGTAAAGGTAAGAATGAATCTTTAAACTCTTCTTGAAAAGCCTTCCAGGTGCGTGGACAATATGCACGACGAGAAAGATCATTCCACCATAACTGCGCTCGTCCTACCAAATAATTGGTGGCAAACTCAATTTTCTGATTTTCTGAATATAACCCATCGAAAAAGAAATCGCTGAATAGGGATAGCCATGATAAGACAAAGCGGCCATCTTTTCGTCCGTCGAATTGAAGCATAGCATAACGTCCTTGTATGGTTTGTTGAAGTGCGTGAAGTTCTTGGTTCATAATCTCTAACTCTTGTTCGAATGAGACTCCAGGTAAAGGTGAATTACTGTGATTCTCCATGGTGCTCTTGGATCCTTTCTTTCAACCTAAATATTTTGAACACTAATTTAATTGCCACCCAAAGATTTTGAAAGAATTCACACTTGAAAACTAGCTCAATGGAAAGTTCGTTCCGAGAGCTTTCCAACGGTATATTATACGCCTCAATCCGACATACGGATTGAAAGTTACACTTGATTCTTTGTTGGGTCCAAATTTGAATTCGACGCGAGCGCCTTGCACAAGTATCAAAGAGAGAGAAGGAGAGACTTGAGTACAAATCCAAGAGATGGTGGAGTGGTCAAAGTACTTCCCTTGAAAGTAGGAGGTTGTGGGTTCAAATCCTCCTACCTTAGGGACTCTAAACCTCTCTATTACCACTCAAAAATTAAAATTGTCTCGCGCGTAGCCAACGGTCGCCAAGGGAGCCTTGGGTGCCAATGTTGCCAATGTATTGCCTAAGTTATTGCCTAAGCTCTTTGCCTTAGTCGACGCCTTGGAGTAAGAAGACGTAGGTGAAGACGTAGGTGAAGACGTAGGTTCTGGTTCTGGATCATAATCAGAAACAGAAACAGAAACCGAAACAGAATCGGAATCGGAATCGCGAACGCGGAGACGGAATCGGAATCGCGAACAGAGAACAGAGAACAGAACCCTCTGTATTGACGCGTGCAGAGCTCTGATACCACTGTTGTCAGGATCTTACTCACGTGCATACAGAGATTACGGACACAGAAAACACACAGAGAATAGACGCAACAAGAGACGAGACACAACGCAGTATTGGGTGCAATCTCCCCCCACGCACTCTGTTTCGACAGTCCACAGAGTGCATGTATTTATAGGACTTTTGATTACGTCGAAAATAGTGGTTACATGAGGGCGGCTTCGAAAAGCAAGCGTGAAACTAAAAGTTGGTAACTTTTACAGAAAGCCATTACTTTAAATAATAGAAACTGCGGTCTACAACGACCCTTATTCTAACCATTACTTTTCTAACAATAGAACCTTCTACGCAGGTTTATTTACAAAATAAATAATAATTATTCGGATTATTGATGTCCGCCCTTTCACGCCTTGCACGCTCCTCACGAACCTTTAGCTGCTATATCAAAAACATCAAAAACATATTAATACATTAATAATTTAACATTTTAACAATGCCTTGTTCAATAATATACAACAAATACAAACTCTGGTGAACGCAGACTCAGGACTACTACAAAAGAAAGAGCCAACTGTGATTGAAGTGCTAGATGATACACCTCAAGGCAAGATTGACCACATGGAGGCTGAGCCGAGGATCCAACTTCATATCAGGAAGCCCCATGACACCACATTACACGTGGCTCAAGGGAAAGATGTGACAACAGGAGCAGAACCTAGTATACCTACCACTTGGTTAAATGTGGATGTCACTCAATTAAAACATGTTGTCAAGCAAATGATCCAAACGACCATGGATACACAACAGCAAATGTTGGATACAGATGCAGATTATGACAAGGCCATGAGGGAAAAGAGTCAGTTTCAAATCATGAGTGAACAACTGTCTGCTCAGCTCATCCAGGCACAGAAAGAAATTGCAACCAAAGAAACGGAGTTGCACGCAGTCAAAACACAATGTGATACATTGATGAACCAGCATCATCAGCTACAAACACAACTGAAGGAGTTACAAAGACAGCATGAAGTCAGTGAAGCAGATAAGGAGAGGATAAAAGTTAGAAGCAACTTACGCGAAACACAACTCAAGGTGTATATGGAGGAAAATGACAATTTACGAAACCGAAATAAAGAACTGATGAAGTCATTGCTATATGACCAACCTATAGAAAAACAAGAGACAACAGATATTGACCAAAAAGAAGTAAGTGCTCAAATTGAGAAATATGCAGATTTGCTAAAACAAGAGCAAGCATTGAGAGAAGAATGGAAACGTAAGTACACTCAAGAAACATATGAGCTAAAAAAGCAGTTGAATACAGCCCATGGAAAACTTGCAGCGAATTATAGTGAAAAGATGGATCAAGTAGCAGAAATTGGTAATGAACTGCTTGCAGCAAAAGAAGCACTCAGGGCAGCGATGTAAGAAGTAAAAGAAAAGACTGAGCGCTTAGCCCAATTAGAGACCAACACAGAAGAGAAAGCACCAATCGGGACACCAGTAGAGCCAAGACAAGAAAATCCTACTGACGAGGTAGAGGTATGTCCTCTATCTCCCCCGATTTATAATTCTCCAATGAAAGAGCAGATGGCGGAGCCAAATTATGATCATCCAATGCCATATGCTGCAGAAATAAGTCAGAAGGAACGGGCACTATTGGTGTCCCGGTTGACACAAAATTTTGAAGATGAAGTCATCAAAGTCATGAAAGAAGCAAAGATTAAAGGTAAAGATTTGGAGACGATCATGAAGCCTTCAACATTCCGTACGGACTGATGAAAGAGAAAACAAGACAATACATCAAAAAGATCACACAGAAAAATCCAGACGAACAGTTGCACTTCAAACATGACACATTCACTTATACTCGAGAAGAATTTGAAGCGACACAGCCTGTTTGGAGAAGAAATTTTTTGGAGAAACATCCTACATTACAGGTGCACTGGCAAGCGGCACCATATTTATTACAGGTAAATCCTTCTTTTTGTCCAACACCACGGCGCAGAGAAGCACGAGAATTTTTGGATATGCAAAAGACCGGTGTAATCAATAAACAGTGGCTAAACTATCCACTACTTCCAAGTCCACCGCATAACTACCTAACAACGGAGGATTATATGGTAAAGACCATCAAATTTTGGCTGCAGAGTTATGCAACAGTACCAGATTTAACTATCAAAATGACAAATAAAATACTCAGTATGATACTCACAGTATTGAAGGTCTTCAAACATGCGGCATATACATTTTTAAACTTCATTGGCATTAATCAAGGAACAGACATTCTTGTTTTTGATTTGTCTATTATGTCTAGCCACCCTACCATAATGGCCTATTATTCCAGACTCATGTTTTTGCCAAGTACATATATGCAAACATTCGAAGAAGCGTTTTTCACAGGGTTTTTTGAAATCGATTCAGAGATCTTTTTAAAGATGTCATCCAACCTAAATGCCAGATTAGTGGCATATGAGCTAAGCTTCTTCGCCGATCATAGACAACCGCCACATGACGGTGTGAAAGCTGAACAGTGGAAGCAACTAATGATACGTGAAGCCAATCTGCTTAATGAAACAGAGCAAAAAGTGTATAGAACATACTCCCGTCGACTCTCAAAGCCTGTCAGGGACGACAGAGTTCAGGAGGGGGGCAGTGTTGAGGGAGAATCAAGCAAAAAGAAGAAAAGAAGAAGACAACGAAAGAAGCTTCACTGAAAAGATTATATCCAAAGATACATCTCTGCAAGAAGCACCGCAGGGGCGCAACACACATCTCTGCAAGAAGCCCCGCAAGGGCGCAACACCCATCTCTGCACAGAGCCCCGCAGGGGCACACATCAAGGAAAAGCACGTAGGTGGAAGGAGGAACCAGGGCCAAGAAAGTATCCATGAAGAAGTGCAAGAAGATATCCAGCGGTTCCGAAACCACAAGAGGGTGCTTCAACCTCTTGATCTTTGGAAGGTCCAGATCGAAGGCTGAAGGATCACATCCTCATACCTTCCACTGGTGGCATGCGTGGCAACCCGACTTATCAGGCAGAACTGACCAAGGGTTGCGAGCGATGAAAAGAAAAGAACAGGCAGTACAAATCAAGCACAGGACCATTAAAACGGAACGCCAGTCCAACCAGGCGGCAGAATTGACCAAGGGATGCGTGCGGACAAGGGGAAGACAAGAAGTAAAGCCTATCAAGGGATGACAGAGACAAAGAGGGGGAGAGGGTTGCAGAGCAAAGAGAGCACAGGGCAGAAAAAAAAGATGGGCCCCAAAATTTTTTCGATTTGGACACTTTATTTTTGTATTATAACCATTCTTGTAACATCATTCCCATTGTAAATGCACTAGAGGAGTCCTCTAGATGCATCCCCACAGAAGATTAGAAGCTTACCCATGTAAATTAGTAGGAAATTAATCTTTTAGTGAATAAAGTGCCGGTCTCTTGTGTGAAAGGACCATTTTTAGGGCACATGTATATAAGTCAATTTGTGACTCTTTGTAAGCACTTTTTGGCCATTGTGAGAATCAAGAGCACAGAATTTCAAATTTGTGTCTTCTCCTCTCTGTATCTTCTTCTTTGTGAGCTTGTATGCCTGTGTGTTGCTTGGAAAGAGTGTTAGGAAGTGTTGTCTATCCATGAAAGCTTTTGTTTGTTGTGGTTAAGGTGTGTGTGAAGTGTAGGAAGTGTAGGAAGGCCATTCCCACAACTCAGTATTTTGCTCATAACTTGAAGTAGGAAGCTTTGAGAATTGAGTAAAAATACCACCATTGGATGCGTCTTCTTGAGAGCTTCGAAATGCATATGCTATTCACTATATTCGGAGTTTCAAGCTGAGAGAAAAACTCAATTTACTATTGGCTGCTGTTGCAAGTATCACGACACCATGACTGACAGTTGAAGCTTGTTTGGATTAGTCTTTGCCTTGTTTGCACTCTTTGAGTAATTCATTTGCATTGATCGCCATTTGAATGCATGTCCTCATACACTCGGCTAGGTTTTGATACTCATCGGATTGATAATTAAAGTGTGAATCCCCACTATATGCACTTGAGGGGGATTGAGGTATAGTCTCTTTCTCCACAAGTCCCTAAGTTGGTTCTTAGGTACACAAGACCTAGCTCCCCAAGATGATTCCCTAATGGATGTGTATTTGATCAATGGAATGGAGCATCTCCTCAGAGCCCACTCTTCATTATGGGAAGTAGCCCCTAACCCCGTTACTATCTATGAGTTACAAGATCCTGAATTCCCCACCATCATCATATATTTGGATAGAAACCAAAGGAGGTACTGGCCTTTAATGGAGATAGAAAGAACAAGGTTGAAATATCAGAACATTCCAGTGTTCCCTCCTCGAGATCAAGCTACTACTTCTCAGAACCCTCAAGGAACCTTTCAAGACCTCATATCATCATTCTGGACAAACACAACAAACCCATATTCCAGTCAGACCACATGTGCAGTTTGCCATGCCGGCCAATAATCCTAACTATCGACCTCAACCACCTGTTGAGCCAAGGAATAGAATCCCTGTCCCTGATAGACCACCTGTAGTAAGAGGACCTGGTATACCGATAGGAAGACCAGTTTTTCCGGTGATGCCTAGACCACCTGAAGCAAGAAGAAGATTAAGACCTATTCAAGTTGCTAAATGCATGAGAAACCATTATGATGGCTCTAGTGAACCTTACAATCATATAGCTGAATTTAAGCAAGTAATCAGAGCTGAACAAGTGGAAGATTTCTTGATCCAATATGAATCTTTTGGTCTAACTTTGACAGACACAGCTTTAGCTTGGTTCCAGTCGTTAGATCCTAATAATTTTCAAAACATGGAACAAGTCTATCAAGAATTAATTGAAGAATTCACCAAATCTAGGATTAAAAACAACTCGTCATCATTGATCCATAGCTTTAAGCAAGCTCCGACGGAATTAGTGAGACTGGCAGCAAGGAGATTCAAACAATATGTGGATAGATGACCTGTTGAAGAGAGACCCACTCAAAACAAGATGGTGTCATTATTTTTGGAAGGGTTAGTGAATGGGTCATTAAGATCACTGGTATATATGAAAAGAGTTCAAACTTTGCAAGAATGTATGAAAGAATGTATTGATCTAGAGGACAACCTAACAGAAGATCTGAAAATACCTCAAGGTAGTGTAAGAAGTGAAGATTTCGCCAGCAGCACATCAAACCCTAAGAACAATGTAGAGGAAATAGCCGATTTAGTAGCAAACAAATTGAACGTTCAAGGAGAGAGGAACTATCCCTACAACCCCATGAGAGTACCCATGCTTAGAAAATGTATGCATTGTGGAGGTGATCATCCTTCTCATTTGTGCACTAGGGGAGTAGTCCCACCACCTGCTTATGCGTACAATAGACCAACCGTCCCGAGCCCTCTACAATATTGCAACATAGAACAAAAATACACAAATCACAGCGCAGAAAATTTTCCTTACAATAGACAGTCAAGACCGGTACCACCTCTTATGAGACCTTATGGATACCCTCAGAGAGAGAAAGGAGGAGAAGCCATTACATATCCCACATATCAGCAGCAGGCACCATTACCACGCCCTTATGCTTATCAAAGCTACACTCAGCCACAACCGGTGTTAGGGCAACAACCACCCCATCCTCAGAATGTTGTCCCAGTGAAAATGGCTCAACCTGAATGTTGAAGATACAACATATATTTCTTGGATCCACTCTCTTTTTATCAGCATTTGTACCTTTTTCTACTTTTCATTCAGTTAATAAAGCACTTTTGTATAGGTGTGTGTGAGTGCTGTTGGAATTTGGGGCCCCAGGATCGTTCCAATACTAAAACCTCTTGAGCATACACAACTTAATTGACAAGATGATAAGTGAGATAGAGAAAGAAAGAGATCTTGAGACAAGGATAGGGAACGTAAGCTGGATGCTTACTTCACTAAAATAATAGATGTCCAAATTACAACATGGGAGTACTACTCAACCATATAAAGTGGTGCACTCACTAATGGAAGAATAAGAAGATGATGATACAAAGTTTAGATTATGTCGAAATAATCTAAGTGTGTGTGAAGAGAATGAAGCAACGAAGCTAACAAAATAGTGTAACGAAATTGTAAATCAACCACAAGGTTAACTCACAAAAGATAGTTACAACCACCTCGTAGAAGACTTCCTGCTGCAATGAGAGTAGCCTCTCCTTCACCACAACTTCACCTCCTTCAAGAGTGTGAGAACACTCTGTCTTCAAGAAGATCTCCAAGCTCTAGATCTTTGAGTGAGTGATTATACAAGGAGCCAAGGCCTTGTTTATATAGTTGTTCTCCTCCTTGAAAAGCACATCGAAAAGCACTAATAAAGCTATGTTCGCTAAAGCTATGTTCGCTAAATCTATCGGAATAGCGTAGCCGTTACTCCGTGTGCTTTTTATAAACATTTGCTTTATCAAAATATCTATTCACAATTTTAAGCCGCCCGCGGGATTTGAACCCTGGTCTACTGAGGAAGCTTTTAGAACGATGGGCTAGACCAAGTCGACCCGTCAGCTTTATTGTACAAGAGTCTAGAAAGACTCTCCTATATGGATGTTGCGCCCGTCGACTGCTTGAAGTATGAACTTGAACTATTGAATTATTGTTGGACCATATGATATTGACTCCAACAATCCCTCCTTCAATGTCATATTGGTACAAGATTCAGTAACCTGCAAATCTTCTCATGACTATCTCTAGTCAATGCTTTGGTAAATATATCTGCAACATTCTTACTAGAAGGAACATAAACAAGCTCAATGTGCTTCTTAGCTATCTGCTCTCGAATATAGTGGTAGTGTACCTCTATATGCTTTGTCCTTGCATGATGCACTGGATTTTTAGCTATAGCTATAGCACTTTGGCTATCTGAAAATATCTTAATGGGTTGATGTACTCTTACATCAAGATAACTGAAAATCTTCTGCAACCATACTGACTCTAGAGTAGCTGTAAATGCTGCACGATATTCAGCTTTACACGATGAAGTGGCAATAGTGGGTTGTCTTTTTGAAAACCATGAGATAAGACAATCTCCAAGATAAAAACAAAATCCACTAGTACTTCTTCTTGTGTCTCTATCACCTGCCCAATCAGAATCTGAAAATCCTTTTAGTAACAAATGTGTAGATTTCGAAAATACCATAGCATAATTTGAAGTTCCCTTCAAATAACGAAAGATCCGCTTTACTGCTTTCCAATGTAACACTGTCGGATTCTGCATGAACCTTGATACTTGAGAAACTGCAAACTGTATATCAGGTCGTGTATTACAAAGATATATCAAGCAACCTACTGCTTGACTATATAGAGTAGCATCAAATGGCTCTGCATCTGCTACCATTTGTAAAGACGTGTTCTGATCCATAGGTGTTTGCATAGGTTTAGAATCACCCATCGAAAACCTTTCCAAAAGTTTCTCAATGTACTTTTGTTGTGTCATGTAGATACACTCATCTCGAAACAGAAACTGAATCCCAAGATAATAATGTAGAATGCCTAAATCATTCACATCAAATGTTTGCTTCAATTCTTCTTTGAACATCTGCAAATCTTCATCTCTGGGACCTGTGACTATAATATCATCCACATAAATGATTGCTATAATCATCATACCTGTTTCAGCTTTGATATAAAGAGTTGGAGCCGTATCTGAGTTATGGAAACCAATGGATAAAAGATATGTATGTATCTTTTCATACCATGCTCTAAGTGCCTGTTTTAAACCATACAAAGCTTTTATAAGCTTACACACTAAGTGTTCTTTACCTGTCTCTTCAAAACCTTCTGGCTGCTGAATATACACATCTTCGTGTAAATCACCATTTAGAAAAGCAGTCTTAATGTCAAGTTGATATATATGCCAACCAAAATGTGCTGCTAGAGCAAGTACTGACCTAATAATAGTCATCCTAGACGTAGGAGCAAATATCTCATCATAATCAATACCTTTTTGTTGTGCATATCCTTTGACAACCAACCTGGCCTTGTATCTTTCAATAGTACCATCTGCTTTCCTTTTGATTTTAAAGATCCATTTTACACCTATAGCCTTCTTTCCTTCTGGTAACTCACATAGCTGCCAAGTTTGATTCTTATGAATAGAATCAATCTCTTCTTGCATAGCTTTTCTCCAAATAGGAATTTTAAGTGCATCTTTACCACACGCAGGTTCATCTTCAACAGTCGTAAGTGCCAAAATATCATGAATCTCAAAGTCTTCAGCAAAACTTACATGATCTTTTTGCTGTCTAGTTTGACTTCTTGTTCTTACATGATCTTGTTGTTGTTGTCTAGTCTGACTCCTTGTTCTTCCAGTAAAAGTCTTTATACCACTATCTTTCCAAGTCTGATATAACCACGTAGGTGTATCCTTGAATAGTGGTGAAACTCTTTCTGAACTTCCAACTTCCACAGGTTCTGGAACTTGTCCAGTCGAGGTACTAGGACTTTCTGGAACTTCCATTTCTGGAACCAAAGTTTCTTGTGGAACTAACTCTGTAGAAGGTTGTGAAATTCCTCTTTCTTCAACTTTTTCTTGAATACTAGGAATTTGAGGTTTAACTCCCTCCTGATATGGCTGAACATGTATATCCAGAATCTTTCTAAAAATTCCATAGTCATTTTCACTAATGAACTCCGGAATTTCTGCTTCTTTATCATAAACCTTATCTTCAGCAATATAAGCATTACGTGAAAGAATAACTTCACCTGTCTCTGGAACATAAAACCTGTATCCTTTGCTTTCAACAGGATATCCAATAAAAACAGCTTTCTTTGCCTTTACATCTAGTTTGCCTCGATCCTTTTTCTCAACATGTACATAAGAAAGTGATCCAAACACTTTGAAGTAACTCACATTAGGTTTTCTACCATAATAAGCCTCATACGGTGTGATTACCTTTAAAGCTTTTGTACATGACATGTTCAAAATGTGATTAGCTGTATGTACTGCATCAAACCAGAATTTTGGTGAAAGCTTCTTGGACGCCATCATGCTCCGCATCATTTCAACAAGTACTCTATTCTTTCTTTCTGCAACACCATTTTGCTGAGGAGTATAAGCAATAGTAAGATGTCGAGTAATACCTTTCTCATCGAGAAATGTCTGAAACTCATTTGACAAGTATTCTCCACCTCTATCACTTCTTAGAATCTGGACAGTTTCTTGACTTTCATTTTCAACCATAGCTACAAACTTCTTGAACATAGGAAAGACTTCTGACTTCGACTTAAGACCATAGATCCATGAGTATCTTGTAAAATCATCCACAAATAGGACAAAATACCTAAAACCCTGAATAGAGTCTGCTCTCATAGGACCATTCACATATGAATGAATAATCTGCAATTTACTGGTAGCTGTAATATGACCATGTTTCTTGAAAGGTAGTTTATGAATCTTACCTTCAAGACAACCTTCACATATATCTGAATCATCAGGTAGCTTGAATGAGGGTAAACTCTCAACCATACCTCTATCTTTGATATTCTTGAGAGCTCCAAAACTGATATGTCCAAATCTTTCATGCCATAGCTTCATATCTTCCACCGGTGACGAAGATTTGACTGCATGTGCTTGACTTACAAAACAAAGACCCCTCCTTTATGCGTACCTTGCAAAAGACACTTGTCTTCTTTATGTGATAAGATCTTACAAAGATCTTTCTCAAATACAACTTTAAAACCATCACTTAAAAATGCAGATATAGATAGCAGATTTATCTTCATTTCAGGTACATAAAGGACATCTGAAATTTGAAAATTACCACCTTCTCTTGACTTTAGGGTTACTGTACCTATTCCCACAACATCCAAATCATTGCCATCTGCAATAGTAACTCTTCTACCTGAAGAATAGGAGAGAGAAGAAAATACATCTCTACAACCTGTCATATGCTTTGTAGCACCTGAGTCGAATATCCAAGGACTTGCTAAAAGAACTTGTAAAGCTGCTTGATCAAAAGCTACTTCCTCAATAGTGATACAGGCATAAGAATCACCTTGAGATTTCCCTTTTTTATCATCTTCTGCAACATTACCTGATGCCTTTTTCTTTTCTGTTGCAATCCTTTTATAACATTCTGACTGAATATGTCCACGTTTCTTGCAAAAAGAACATATTTTTACCTTCTTCTTAGAAGAATTCTCTCTAGATGTCGTAGATACAGAATCTGAAGTAGAAGGTGAGAGGGACCTACTTTCCTTCTTGGATTGTTTTTCCTTCTTCTTATCCTTCTTCTTCTTACCCTTTGATGAAGATGAAAGTGCTTCTTCATTCTCTTCCATTCCCTTCAACTGATCTTCATCTTGAAGCAACAAGAACTCTAACTCTTCAAATGTAACCTCTCTATCTCTTGTGGTAAGGGTAAGAGTGGTTATGAAGGATCGATATGAAATAGGAAGTGAATTAATTAGCGTATTTACCATTTCTGCATCTGATATCTCAACTCCTACATTTAGAAGTTGATCTCTTAAGTCAACGAGTCTCGTAATGTGGGTTTGAATTGAGTCACCAGCTTTCATCCTTGTATTTGCTAGTTGTCTCCTCAAGTGAGCTTTTCTAGCAGGATTTCTGCTCTGAAAAAGATTCTCGAGCTTTAACCAAGCTTGACTAGAACTTCTGCAAGATCTGATCTGTGGTAGAATATGCTTTTTGACACTCATTGCTATGAATGAAAGTGCTAAAGCATCTCTAGCATCCCATCTTGCCTGATCTTCAGTAGGAGGAACTCTAGGTAAAGACCTAGCAGTCAGTGACTCTGGATGTCGAAGTGGTTACCTCTTCTTCAGTTGGTTCTGTAATAGCAATTCCAGTACCTCTTGAAGCTTCTGTAGACCCTTCTTCGCCTTCTCGTCTTGGTCTTGTTAAGGATCCATTGATGATACTCCATAAATCCTTTGTCACTAACAATTTCATCATCATGAAACTCCACATGGGATAATTAGAAGATCCATCCAACTTGTCTTCAATCTCAATTCTAATCTCACTCATCTTATCTTAAGTGTGTATGTCAATTATGTAGCTCTGATACCAAAACCGTAAAGCTCTGATACCAAGTGTTGGAATTTGGTGCCCCAGGATCGTTCCAATACTAAAACCTCTTGAGCATACACAACTTAATTGACAAGATGATAAGTGAGATAGAGAAAGAAAGAGATCTTGAGACAAGGATAGGGAACGTAAGCTGGATGCTTACTTCACTAAAATAATAGATGTCCAAATTACAACATGGGAGTACTACTCAACCATATAAAGTGGTGCACTCACTAATGGAAGAATAAGAAGATGATGATACAAAATTTAGATTATGTCGAAATAATCTAAGTGTGTGTGAAGAGAATGAAGCAACGAAGCTAACAAAATAGTGTAACGAAATTGTAAATCAACCACAAGGTTAACTCACAAAAGATAGTTACAACCACCTCGTAGAAGACTTCCTGCTGCAATGAGAGTAGCCTCTCCTTCACCACAACTTCACCTCCTTCAAGAGTGTGAGAACACTCTGTCTTCAAGAAGATCTCCAAGCTCTAGATCTTTGAGTGAGTGATTATACAAGGAGCCAAGGCCTTGTTTATATAGTTGTTCTCCTCCTTGAAAAGCACATCGAAAAGCACTAATAAAGCTATGTTCGCTAAAGCTATGTTCGCTAAATCTATCGGAATAGCGTAGCCGTTACTCCGTGTGCTTTTTATAAAGATTTGCTTTATCAAAATATCTATTCGCAATTTTAAGCCGCCCGCGAGATTTGAACCCTGGTCTACTGAGGAAGCTTTTAGAACGATGGGCTAGACCAAGTCGACCCGTCAGCTTTATTGTACAAGAGTCTAGAAAGACTCTCCTATATGGATGTTGCGCCCGTCGACTGCTTGAAGTATGAACTTGAACTATTGAATTATTGTTGGACCATATGATATTGACTCCAACAAGTGCCACACTAGAGAATAAGTGGGATTCATTCTCCTTTCAGTTTAGAAATCCCACATAGCATGCTTTTTTGCCATTTTGTATATAAAGAGGTCTCCACCTCTTCTTTTGGGAGAGCTTTTTTAGAAGTAATGAGATAATGCTAGTTTATAGTTAGATTGTTGCTCTCTTGTCGTCATGATGTGCATGCATGCTTGTTCTCTTCTTGTCTAACGCTTGTGACACGTTGATGTATTATTACGTCGCTATTATGCTTGTGATTACGATTATGTGCATCATTCATGATGCTTATGTTGTGTCTTCTTGTTAATAACGTTGTTAATCATACCTTGACAAAGTGCCATTACATCTACTGAGTGCTTCTATGCGAACATTTGGGTCTCATGAGATGCTTCCTGGATTGACAAGTATGAGTTGTGATGCTACAACATCAACAACTTTTGGCGCCGTTGCCGGGGAGCGTTCTCTTATCACTTACGTGATGGTTTATGGCATGAAAGAGACGTGTATGCAAGCTTTTCATGATGATTTTTGAGTTTTTCATTTCATTACGCTCTTGTGAGCATTTTCAGCTTGCAAGATTCACAATAACTTATATGGAATGAGCTAACTATTTGTGATGGTAGGAATCTCCTCTTTGGATGATTAACCACTCACGTGTAGTGATCCATCGAGTTACCAGAACGATAAAACTAGTGGATTAGATTCTGTTGTACATATACTTATTGTCTTTTTAGCTTTTTCTTGATTATGTGTGAATAAACATTTTTCAGGGGTTCACCAACAGAAACAATGGAGTTTTGCATTGGAAATTGTCGACAAACTTGGAACAAGGGAGCCGCACAATAGGAATTTTGGCGGGTGGGGTTCTGCTCGTAAGACATTGAGGGGCACTGCAGCTACGCTGGGGCCTGCTTCCGATGGTCCTGCTTCGGTTTGCATGATGACTGATGAGCTAATGGAAAAGATCTGCTACAAAAGATTAACACATTAGTATGGAAATTAATTATGATCCCATTAAGGTGAGACCGCAATCCCTTTCCATAACCGATGTGTAACCCGTGTAGCCGAGTGTCGTGAAGTGATTGATGCAATGATTTTTTGCAAAACTAATGCAGGTCTCTAGATGCCTACATGCTTCAGATTATGCATACAATTCTTGATGAGCTTTTATTATGCATGATGTGGGGTTTGGGTGTATGAATTTATACAAGGTTTGGTTGAGGGTGAATTAGTACAAGGGTGGAGTTTAAACGGGGTGGGAGAATTGTTAGATAATGGGGTACAAGAAGACGTCTGGATACGTTTCGGTATCCATTTCCTAAGAGTCTTGGAGTGGGGGGTATGTTTCTGCTGAGGGACAAAGAGTGGTATCGGGTTTGGTGGTATTGAAGGATGGAAAGATGTCTGAGGGGTATATATTACATGGCTAGAGGGTTGGGCTATAATACATTGTTTGGGTACCCAAATCTGCATGGGTGTGGGTCTATGGATAAGGTATTTCTTGGCGATCCAAATCGAGTATTTGTACTTGGGAAAGAAGATCGAGGGGACTTTGGATGCTGACTCTGCTTCTGGTGAAACTTTGTCCTGCTCTCGTCTGCAGTGTTGCCAATAGCCTGTGGTTGCTGTCCTTTTGGCACCCATATTTGTTTCATGCCACTTGTTCTGTGATGTTGATACTGCTGCTTTCCTTGCCTTGTCTGGTGTTGTCGTCGGTTTGGGTTCCTCTGTTGTGGTTGACTCCTTCGAGGTTGGGTTTGAGAGGTCCATTGGACGCTCTGCTTTGGAAAAGAAGGGAGATCCAACACTTGCGTGACCTGCCCATTAGGAAGTGATTCGTTCTTTATCTTTAATCTAGGCCAGTCCGCAGCAAGTTTGGAAGGATGAGCACCGCAGGGTGTTGTGCTCATTTGGCCGCTGATGCAACCCACCTGACCGCTGATTGTGTTCATCTGCCCTAGCGGTTGGGTAGCTGCCCCTTCTAGTTTGCAGGAAGCCCCAGGGAAGATCTCCTGTCGTCCTTCTGATTGACAATTGTCCCTAGCCAAGCCCGAGTGGGTTGGTGTAGACGTAACGTGACTGGTCTGACCCAAGATCTTCCGGTCTTCCATCGCATGCGTTTCATAGGGTCTAGGGTTACAAACCTCAATCGGAATGCCGTTAGGGAAGTCAAGCGGTATCACTCGCTTTTGCTCTAAGGTTCCAATCTGTAAGGAGCCTTGTCTAAGATTTAGGTCCACTGAGTGATCGTATAGCCAATCTTGGCCAAGGATTAGGGGTTCTATCAGGTCGTCATCATGGCACACTAGTAGCTTCGCTGTCATGGTCACATCCTTAATGAGGATAGGAAGGTCCACCTCACCCATGCAAGGGGTTTCCATGCCTCCTAGGCCTATGAGGTATGCCTCAATTGGCCGCATTTCTATGCCTGAATCCTTATAGTGGGACCATCTAATAGCACTAGTCGCAGCACCTGAGTCAATTAAAGCCCTGAGCTCTTGGCAAGGGTTGTCGTGCTCTAGCCTGACTGTAATGAATGGTCTCTTGTCCACTATGCTAGGATGAGTGTTTGACTTTACTTGACACATGGCCATGGGGTATCTAGGTGTAGTTTCCAGATGGTTATAATGTTCTCTCCCTAGTCCTTGTCTTCTTAACTTCATGCGTTTAATGCGTTCTATTGCTTCTGCCTGAGCTTCCGCTCGTATTCTATTTTCTTCCTCCTTACGCTTCTTTGCCAACGTGAGTCGTCTAAGCATATCCTCAGTAAGAGGTTCCTGATATAGCTTGACTCTACAGCCACTAATATAATTAGGCATTATATCTCCTTCTAAAGTGGCTAATTGTACTGTCCACTTGTTGAGAGTCTGTTAATGATCATAGGTCCATAACCTCGCTTTTCTAACTTACGTGCGTGTTGTTTCAGCGTATATACTAGAACTAAATCTCCTTCTTTTAGGCCTTTATCTTTCACATGTGCATCAAAATACGCTTTCTGTCGCTTCTTCGCTGCGTATATTCCTGCTGCTGCCTTTAGCCTGGTTTCTCCTAATCGTTCCAAGTCCATTATTCTCGCTGATAATTCATGGCCGGTCCACTGATGTTCTTGTGCAACCTTAAGGGTCGGTATCAAGAAGTCCAAAGGAAGCACAGCATTCTGACCAAAAACCATCTGAAAGGGAGTTGCATTGAGTACGGTCTTGTAGGCCACTCGATATGCCCAAACAGCGTGGTGTAACTGTTTGTCCCAATCTGAACGTTTGTTGTTCACGAGTTTCGTCAGTACGTTACAAAGGATCTTATTAGTGCTTTCAGCCTGACCATTGGCCTGAGGATGATATGGTGCGGATTTCTTGTGAATCACCATAAAATCCTATAACAAATATTCAATGACTTGGTTTAGAAAGTGAGTGCCTCGATCGCTCACTAACTCTATAGGCAATCCATATCTTGTAAAGACATTCTCAAATAAGAATTTTGCAGTTGTGTGTGCATCATTCTTTTTCGTGGCTTTTGCCTCTACCCATTTTGTAAGATAATCTGTGGCAACAATAATGTATTCAGCATGTGTACCTTTTGCAGGGGGGTTAATGGGTCCTACAAAGTCTATACCCCACTTAGAAAATGCACGTCCGCCCATCATGGGTTTCAATGGCATTTCGTCTCTGCGAGTAGGAAACTGAGTTCTTTGGCACACATCACATCTCTTAACATAGGTATGAGCATCCATGTGAAGAGTGGGCCACCATAATCCTGCAAAGAGGATGGCTTTGATTATCCTATCGGGTCCAAAATGACCTCCTGCAACACCTTGCTGTGCAGTCTCTAGTATGCTCAGATAATCGCTCTCATGAACACATTGTCTTAGATATCCATCTCGTCCTCTTTTGTATAGATTATCGCCAATAAGTGAATAGTCGTGACCTTCCTGCTCTAGACTGCGTTGTCGAGCTAAGGTCATTCCTTGAGGGAATGTGTTCGTCCTCAAGTATGTCACTAATTGTTCACTCCAGTCTGGTGTGAGAGACACGTGATACAATGTAGCATGCTCTACTGGTGGTCTTTCACAACAAACATGGCATTCTTTACACAACCTGTAGACATCTGCTTCCATCGAAGGCCAATATACTCCTAGTCTATGCAGAGTCTGTAATGTTCGATGTTTTGAATGATGTTGCTTTAATGCACCTATGTGTGCTAATTGCAACCAATTCGCATGTTCTGATTCATCCACACAACAAGCAAGAATCTTTTGATTATCCTGTTTATATATGCTTCCTGCCATTATTTGGTATCTCTGAGACTTGGTAATCTCTCCTTCTTTGATCTTTATCCTAGGATTCTTGGGTCCATATGTGAGAATAGGTACTATAGGTTTAGCCCATTCTGGTGCTATCTCAAGGTTAAACAAGTATGCATCTGGTAGATCATCCGCTACTCCTTGAGGAGCTTCTCCTGAGGTTAATCTTGAAAGGTGGTCAGCTCTAAGATGTGTCTTTCCTTTCCTGACTACGACTTCAAAGTCATACTCCATGAGTAATAGAAACCAACGTATCAGTCGTCCTGTGTTACATGGTTTGTTGACTAAATACAATAGGGCTTGATGATCCGTAAAGAACTTGAATTTGTTGGCCAACAAATAGTGTATGAACTTCTTTACTGCGTAGATCATCCCTAATCCTTCTCGTTCCGTCGTGGTGTAATTTCTTTCTGCTGCGTTCAATTGTCTGCTCGCGTAAGCTATGGGGAGATCTATGTTACCTTCATCCGTGGGTTGTGCTAACACACATCCTATGGCGTAATTGGATGCATCCACATGTACATGGAATGGCTTACTCCAATCTGGGGTAGTCAGTATAGGTGCTGAGCACAAGGGTCGTTTAAGTTCATTGAATGAATTTTCACATTCATTTGTCCATTCGAAATTGGTTAAAAGAGAGTACAAAGGCTTGGCTATGATTGCATACATGTGTATGAATCTCCTATAATAACCGCAATGGCCCATAAATGCTTGTACCTCTTTCACATTAGTTGGTCTAGGTAATTCTGTAATTACCTTCACCTTTTCTTCATCCGTAGAGATTCCATTTTTTGACACAATGTTTCCTAGAATTTTGCCTTGTCTGACCATGAAAACGCACTTTTCTGGGTTCAAACAAACCTGATATTCTCGACATTTGTCAAATATTTGTCTTAACTCTGGGATATGTGCCTGTCTTACATTTGAATGTGCACATAAGTCATCGACATAAACTTCCAAACTCTTGCGTAAGAATTCCTTAAAAACATGACACATGAGTCGCTGGAAAGTGGCGGGTGCATTTGTTAAACCAAATGGCATCACACAAAATGCGAATATGCCCCATTCAGTGGCAAATGCCGTCTTGTGTTGATCTTCTGGAGCAATGGCTACTTGATTATAGCCTGAGAATCCATCAAGAAAGCTGTAAACTTCCTTGCCCGCAACTCTTTCCAATAGATGTTCTGTGATAGGAAGAGGATAACTGTCTCTAATCGTGGCGGCATTAACTTTTTTAAGGTTAATACACACACGCAATTTTCCATTCTTCTTGGGCACAACCACAATGGGGGATACCCATTCGGTATGCTCAATTTCGTAAATGAATCCTGCTTCTATCAAGCGATCTATCTCCTCTTTAATCTTCGCAGCGTAGTTATCATTGTACGTGTAAGGTTTCTGTTTTGTCGGTTTTGCATCTGGAGTCATAGGGATTCTATGAGAACATATATCTGGATCTACTCCTTTCAAATCTTTGTAATTCCAAGCGAACACATCTCTATATTCGCGCAATAGGGCAACTAGCTCTTCTTCTTCTTCAGTTGTCAAATCATGCCCTATGTATGTACATTTTTCTTCTTTTCCTTCTATGGCTACTATTATTTTCTTGGTTTTCTCTCGGTTATCATATACTTGTCCGTCATTCGCCTTTCTATTAGGCATTCGTACCATGATTCTTCTATCTTCGATTTCATATTTCTTGAAGTTCTCGGGTACTTCAAACAAAGATTCTTCTTTTTCTGACATGGTTTCTTTCTTCTTTCTTTTCTTGCCTTCACTCTTAGTAGTCACTTCTGTGGCTAACCTCACCTCATTCGTAATTTCCTCGTGCCTCTGAGTGTGAGTCTCTACTTCGAAAAAATATTCTTCTTCTGATGCAAAGGGTGAGTCCATGATAATTGATTCTAAATCAAAATTGCTTGCATCCTCAAATGCATCAGTGTTAGGTTCACACTCTTCTAAAATCGCATCGCACATGATTGGCTCTATCGTGAAAACTGAAATGTCATAGCCATCCTCGTCACAGTGGGGTGTCCATTGTTCTTCATTGATGGCTACATCCATGGTTGCTAGGATTTCTGCCCAACCATGGGGTTCAAACTCTTCATCTGGAAATACTACAGGTGCGTAAGCTGGATCCTGAAGGGTTCGTGGATGTTGTTTTGCACCTAAGGTCCTGGCTTCTAACCTTTCTTCCTCTTGTTTGGCTACTTTACACATCCATAAATGAGTATCCTCATGCAACCAAGAAGGATCTGATTCTAATGAGTGCACGGATTCCGTCTCTACTGGTGTCTTATGGATGGTATTCCATTGTATTGGGGGTATGTCTCGATGTGAATAGTCTTTAAGATTGACTTTGGTAGTCACTCCTAAATGTTGCAAGTACAAAGAATTAGTTCCCCAATCTTGTACAATTTGCAACTGACGCATGAATGGTCGTCCCAATATCATCTCATAAGCATGATTTTTTGCAAAGTCACAAATGGCAAAAGTATGCTCAAATTCTACACCACAAGTGGTGAGAGATATGCCTTCTAGTAAGCCTAATGGTTTTTCTATGTGTCCATCAGCCATTTGTAGCTTCATCCTGGTGGGTCTTAATGCTGGCTTACCCCAACGTTTCCATAAAGCGGTGGTAGCGATGGCTACTCCGGCTCCTGAATCTAAGATGGCTTTCGTGGTGTAGCCCTGATGGGTTATCGGAAGATAAGTGTTACCTTCCTCTCCTTCACTTACATCTCCGATCTTTTCTACGGGTATCTCTGGTACCTTATTTTGTGATCCTATTTGTGAGGGAGTAGTAGCAAGCTCGGGGAATTGATTTGCTACATGTTTCCACAATTCTGGTTTTACCTTTAATAACTCCTCTAGAGTGAGATTACATTGTACTTTAGTATTCTTGATCACTTCCGTGTTTCTAGGGATTACTGATTCTTCATTCCTCACTATTATCGTGGGTGCTCTCATATTAATAGACTTTGCTTCCCAAGGTCCTATGAACTAAGGTAATTCTTGTAAAGAATTGGATTCAAAAGCTGTGTGTTCACTCAATTGTTCCTCCTCTACCTCATTGTAAATAGAGGGGATGTCTTGGGGAAATTGTTCCTACAAGTCATCTATTTCTTGAATAGGAGGATGGGTTCCTTGTTCCTTTCTCCACTTCTCTTCTTGTATTTCTCTCAAAAATTCATGTGAGTACCTATGTATGGAAGACAGGTTGTCTTGACTTTCTGTGTTGGGTACTTGAGACAGGGATGGTGCATTCCTTTCCTGTGTCTCTGAGACAATGGGGTTCCTAGGCTGATCCTTTTTCTCTTTGCTTTCAATCAAATATTCTAGCCTCTCCATTAGTCCTTGAAAGTGTAATTCCGGTTTTGCCATGTTATTCCAATTAAGATATCTAGAGGCTTCAAACAAAGCTTGTGCTAATTCTACCATCTTCATGCAAAGTTTAGTTCTCTCAATTTCTAGATCAGCTCGAGGGTAGTTTTTGCTCATTTCAGCTACCTGAGGTCCCTCTTTTAATCTGGCCTGATATGCACGAAACATCATGTCTAGATTTTTTGGTATGGGTTCCGCTAAAACTGATCCTGATTTTTGAGCTGGATTCTCTTGATTCAATTCCTGTGAAGTCAATTCTTGGATTTTGGCTCTAGATTCCTTCAAACTTCCTTCCAACTCCGTTATCTTTTTACTCCATTTTCTCTTAATTCTTTCTCTAGAATCTTTCCAAGATTTTGTCTTTTTACTGCTAGATTCTGCAACTTCACTACTTCCGACTACTTTCTCCTGATTAAGCTTTTGGTTCTGTAAGAGCGCCTGGGCTCTTGTGATAGCTTGGATAGGCACGTATGTAGGGTTGGATCCATCTGCGTTATTTACAATACCTATCACGTTGATCGGTGTCACATTCGAAGCATTAACTGGATTCTTAGGACAATCTTTGATTATGTGCTCTTTGCCACAATCAGCACAAAAGCCTTGGATGTTATAGTACTGTGATTGTCCTGCTACCGGGGGATGTGGACAATCCTTTATGAAATGATCTCCTTGGCACCTAAAGCATGGTCCTCTAGGGCCCTGTGGTCTTTGTTGTCTCAATTGGGGCCGTGGATTTGGGTTTGTGTACATCACATTAGCATAGTCTGGCTCCCAACTAGGTTCCACTGGTGGACTATCGTAATGATATGTCTCCCCGTGTTCTTGTGACTCCGTGTAATAAGCGGGTGGACTATCTACATGTGTAGAGTCAAAACTATTTGAGTGTGGGTCACTCTCTGTGATCAAAGGTGAAGAAGGCACTAAGGCCCTACTTAGATTCTCTTCTGCAGCAGCGTATTTGACTGAGATGACATTCGCTGGTGGGGGTGGCTGTTGAGCTAAGACAGGTTGAGGTCTCTGTTGAGCTTGGTATGGGTAGTTCTGAGGAGGCCTATAGTAATAAGGCTGAGCATTGTAATGGCCTTGATACCTACCTGGCTGCTGGTATGTTTGCGGGTAGTTCTGTCTCACGGTCTGTTTGTTGTATGGGCAGTCCTGAGCTGTATGATTCGTGTATCTTCTCTCAATTGTACAGTATTGGCCACTAGGGTTGGCTTGAGGTTGTGTTGTATTGGGACACACATTTGCCATATGGTCACCACCACAGGTGTAACAACGCTTGTTTGTTAGCACCCTAGGTTTACTAGAAACTCCTAGTTTCTGGGCCACTTTTTCTACTAGGTCTTCTATCGAGCTAGTCAATTTTGTGGATGCTAGAGATGAACAGTCTGAGTCCTTATAGACCTTTGAGAGTTCCAACTCGTCTCCTAAGTTGTCCTCAATGTCTATACAAATTCTTACACATTGCTCTAGTGTTCTGGGTTCTTTTAGATACACGTAGGAGCGTAGTTTAGAGCTCAACAAGCCATCTAGAAACAATGACACTTGCTTAGCTTGTGAGGGTAGCTCTTGCATTGGACATCGTTCAACATATTGTCTAAACCTACGTCCTGCCAGTCTAACTGTTTCCTGAGGAGTCTGTTTAAAGCTATGAATCAACGAAGACGTGTCATGTCTAATCCCACTTTTAGAGAATTCAGTGATGAATGACTCTAAAAAGTGATGGATGTCTCTAAATTGCCTTTGTCGCAAAGGTTGGAACCAAGTTAAAGCGGTATTCTTTAACGTTAGCCCAAATGCATTGTATTGCGTGAACATGTCTTCAACTTGTTCGGCTCTTAGTACTTGCTTGAATTCTGCGACGTGGTCATAGGGATCTCCTGTCCCATCAAAGTAATTCTTCATTGATTTTACTAACTGTGTGGGTCTCAGTATTCTTGCGTGTTCACATGGTCTAGGTAGAGGAAAATCATCTCTACCACCTGGTACTCCATGATCTCTTTGCCTATCTACTCTATTAGTGTCCGTGGTGGTTCTATCTCTCCCTATGGGATGAGTGAAGCTTACTTCCGGTCTCTCTTTATTTCCCTCTCTTTGATTTCCATGGGCTTAGGATGTTCCTGCCCCTTGTTGACTTGTGTTCATGTTCGTCCTAGATGGAGGGAATACCAATTCACCTCTCCATGTGTATGTGTTTTTAGCACGGTCAGGCACCACAAAGACTCTTTCTGAAGTCTCATCCAGGTATACAACCTTTCCAGGTGTATCCGGGTCCTTGAACTCGTATATCGTGATGATTCCTACCTCACTAAGTAGTTCTGTCTTGTATCTCCAAAAGGCTTCATCCGTTTCTTTATTTACAAACAACTCTATGCTTCTGTTGTCTTGAGGGATCCAATCCGGGATTAGTACTCGTGTCAGTACAGATTTCCCTCTAGGTGTTCTAGGCTCTTCTAATGGTTCTTTTCCTTGAGATTTTGCTTCCGTCTCTGGTTGAATCACGCCAAACTCATTCATATTGTTTGGCTGCGTACTTAATATGTACATCGTTCCTTCCTTGTCTATGTACGCGTCTCTCTCGAATTTCACCACTGGACGTTCCAATCCAATGGGTTGATCGGGGTTGTGCATTTGCACCACTTGCCTACGCAAACCATCCTCATAGATGCGAGCACCTAATCGGTTGGTTCGGAGAAACTCTAGTTGTGTTCTATAGGGTCCTTCTGGTTTTTCTAAGTATGCTACATTTGACCCTCCTTGTGGTCTTTCTGCGCTAAATGCCATTTCTGAATCACTAGTATCTGAGCTCTCGTAGGGATAACTAGTGTTCAATTGTTGAGCCCACGATCGTGCAGTAGTTCTTACACTTGCCTCTGATGATCTAAGGCTTTGTCGGTCTGACTTACCTATATGTTTGCCCGATCTAAGGTTCATTAATTTTCTTCCTTGCACACTCGGTACACGCTCAGATCGTCAATGATTCTTTGTTATTACTTTCTTGATTCTTTTTAAATTTCTTTAGATTCTTGTCTTAATGTATGCGTCAGGAATTCGACTTTCTGTGGTACTTTGAGTTCTCGTTCCGTCAGACTTATGTTCTTTCCTTTAGGTTTTCGTGTCACACACCTTTATCTTTAGTCTTGGACTTGAAAGAATTAAATATCTTGAACTTGAGGCGTTCCTATTGTCGTTAATCCACAACACTACCGTTTAGCCTAAGCTAAGAATTGACTGAGGGGGTTGAGTAATCTTCCAACCTCAAGTCAGCTTTTCTGGTTGCTCTGATGCCCAAGAAGTCGCGCTTCCCAAGCTTTATGCCCTTCACTGCCTTGCCTTGGTTGCCTTCGATTGCCCTTGCTAGACCTTTTTGCAGCCTCCCTGATGCACTGGAGCTCTGTACCTGCAAGAAAACTCAAGAAAACAAAAGTACACACAAGCACAAAAGCTCTCTCTCACTCTCTCGCATGCACAAATGAGGGGAAATGAGGAGAATGGGTGGATATAGTGAATTCTGATTTTCTCATGCCATGAGACAAATTGGAAACAAAGTGAATCTGACGGGTTATGTCCAAGAAAGACTATTTGAAGCCCAAAAGAAATGGGGACAGAATAAGTTTTTAAATGGGAGTTCAACTTTAACATTACTCATATATGAAGCTCTTGACATGAAAAATTGCTTACGAGAGATGCCAACTTCAGAAGGGCTAGCCAAATATGCCAAATCCGCTACAGTCCCCAAGAAAAAGAAAGCAGTTGTTATGGTTGAAGAGGCAGGAACTAGTTCACAGAAACCCATGAGGGGTACAAAGCGTCTACGAGAGGAGGAGACCCAAGCTACACCTCAATCAAAGCGGACACATGTTCTTCCGACGATTACGAAAACTCAAATGCCTATTACTAAAAGAGACCTCTCCGCTGCCCTCGAAGAGACACATCAGTACATGCAAGGGCAGGTAAATCTAAATATTCAAGGTCATCATTACAGACAGGCAAGTCAAGAGAAACAACAACGGAGTGCAGAGAAGACACCAAAACAATCAGGGAGATACAAAGAACTGGGCATAGAAGATTCTAGTTCCAACACAGAATCCAGTCCTGAAAAAGACACTCTGGACACTGATATAAGGACAGAAACTCAAGAAGAAGATTGGAATGAGATCAATCAGATGGAAGTGACGCCGGACAACCACGAAGAAAAGGAAAAGAACATAGAAGATTCTCTTGAATCTGAGCATGTCATTCAATTGAATGATACTACAAAAATAAGCATCAAAGAGGCTCCAACCACTGCTACATATGCAAAACCACCTATCAAAGAGGAACTACAAACTCCAGTGAACAAGGATTCGGAGATGCTACAAAATACAGAACAACTAATCAGTGAGGTACCAGATGACACACCTCAAGTAAACAGTGAACACATGGTGGCTGAGCCAAAGATCCAGCTTTAGATTAGGCAGCCCCATGACACTACATTACATGTGGCACAGGGCAAAGATGTCACAACCGGTGAAGAACCGAGTATACCGAAAACATGGCTTAATGTGGATGTCTCTCAGTTGAAGCCTGTAGTCAAACAAATGATTCAGACGGCTATGGATACCCAACAACAGATGATGGACATAGATGCAGACTATGATAAGGCCATGAGAGAAAAAATTCAATTCCAGATAATGAGCGAACAACTGTCATCACAACTTATCCAGGCACAAAAAGAGTTTGCGGCCAAAAGCACTGAGCTGCTCGAAACAAAAACGCAATATGACACATTAATCACTCAGCATCACCAACTACAAGCACAGCTCGCGGATTTACAGAGATTACATGATGCAAGCGAAGCTGACAAACAGAGAATGAGAGCTAGAAGTACTTTACTTGAGACACAACTAAAGTTGTACATGGAAGAAAATGACACCTTGCGAAGCAGAAATAAAGAGTTGATGAAATCATTATTATATGATCAACCTATTGAGCAACAGGAATTATCCAAAACCAAAGAAAAAGAATTAAGAGATCAGCTAGCACAACATGCAGATTTGCTAAGACAAGAGCGCGCAGTAAGAGAAGAATCGGAAGGAAAGTACAGTCAGGAGATAAATGAACTAAAAAAGCAGTTGAATACAGCTCATGAGAAACTTGCAGCAAGCTACAGTGAAAACATGGACAACGTAACTGAAATTGGTAATGAATTGCTTGCAGCTAAGGAAGCACTCAGCACAGCCATGCAAGAAAATAAAGAGAAGACTGAACTTATAGCACAGTTAGAGCTCCAAGTAAAGCAGAAAACATCAATCGGGACACCAGTAGAGCCAGCTAAGGAAACTCCTACTGACGAGGTAGAGGTACGTTCTCTATCTCCCCCGATTTATCATTCTCCAATACATGAGCAGGTGGCGGACATACATGATGATCATCCAATGCCATACACTGTAGAAATAAGTCAGAAGGAACGGGCACTAGTGGTGTCTCGATTGACGGAGAATTTTGAAAATGAAGTCATTAAAGTAATGAAAGAGGCCAAGATCAAAGGTAAAGACTTGGAGAAGATCATGAAGCCTTTCAATATCCCGTACGGATTGTTGAAAGAGAAAACCAGACAATATATAAAGAAAATTACAAAGAAAAGCCCCGATGAGCAGCTAAATTTTAAACAGGACACATTCGCATACAGTCAAGAAGAATTCGAAGCTGCACAACCCATTTGGAGAAGAAAATTTTTGGAGAAACATCCCACACTATGGGTGCATTGGCAAGCAGCACCATATTTATTACAGGTAAACCCTTCATTTTGTCCTATACCACGCAGAATGGAGATTAGAGAATTTTTGGACTTGCAAAAAAGTGGAGCTATAAATAAACAGTGGCTGAATTATCCTATGCTTCCGAGCCCGCCACCTAATTACTTGCCAATGGAGGATTATATGGTCAAAACCATTGAATTTTGGTTGCAGAATTATGCGACAGTGCCTGACTTAACAGTCAAAATGACCAATAAAATACTTAGCATGATACTCACGGTACTCAAGGTATTCAAGCATGCGGCCTACACTTTTTTGAATTTCATCGGCATTAATCAGGGCACAGAAATCCTCATTTTTGATCTATCGATTATGCCTAGCCGCCCAACAATAATGGCTTATTATTCCAGATTGATGTTCTTGCCAAGTGTATATATGCAAACTTTTGAAGAAGCGTTCTTTACAGGATTTTTTGAAATCGATTCAGAAATCTTTTTGAAGATGTCGTCAAATTTGAATGCCAGATTAGTGGCATACGAACTTAGCTTCTTCGCAGATCACAGACAGCCACCCAACGACGGTGTGAAGGCAGAACAATGGAAACAATTAATGATACGTGAAGCCAATCGGCTAGATGATACAGAGCAAAAAATATATAGAACATATGCCCGTCGTTCATCAAAGCCTGTCGGGGACGACAGAGTCTAGGAAGGGGGCAGTGTTGAGGGAGAATCAAGTAAAAGGAAGAAAAGAAGAAGACAACGAAAGAAGCTTCACTAAAAAGGAATATCTGAAGATATATCTCTGCAAGAAGCCCCGCAGGGGCGCAACACCCATCTCTGCACAGAGCCCCGCAGGGGCACACACACCAAGGAAAGGACGCAACCCACAAGGGTGCTTCAACCTCTTGATCTTTGGCAGGTCCAGATCGAAGACTGTAGCACCTTATCCTCACACCTTCCACTGGTGGCGTGCGTGGCAACCCGACTTATCAAGCAAGACAAATGTATCAGGCCCAGAGGATGTAAAACAAGAATTAAGAAGAGGCCGTCAAAACTGAACACCTGCTTTACAAACAGGTAAAACTGAGCAAGGGTTGCGTGCAGGGAAAAGAAAGTGAATAATATAGCAGTCCTGTAATGACAATGTCTACCGCTTGCTTTATCTAATAAGGCATTATTTTAACTTAAGCCTTCGAATGAGTGAATTCAACGCAGTTGTGATTGCATTAACCAAACGTACTTTAGGTCTTTCATTTAGTGCGATCACCTATTCTACGCATCAGATTTTCTACGTGTCAGATTGAATGCTCTAAAGGTCGCTCCTTTATATTCCACTAGCTTTCCAACAAAAGAAAAAATCTATAAATGGTTTGCTTTAGATAGGCCATGTAATCGCATCACCTAAGATTACGAGCTTTGCTATTTTCAAGAAAGAAAAAGGCGCATGAACTGGCACAACTTACTAAATATGTGATGCACCTTTCAATGTTGTTAATAATGCTGAGGACAGAGAGTTCGTGGACTGATGAACGGCATGAAGGGCGATGCGCAAGCATCAAATTAGCTGGGCATGTCAGAATAAAGGCCCACCTAGAAATCAGATTCCAGCATTTACTCCGAAATCTCCTGATCGTCTACAACAAAATGCACCTCTACCAAACTCACAAAAAAAGGCTGGTTTGCAACCCCCCCCCTAATGTTTTGTGATCGCCAATTTGTGTATACAATAATCTGTGTTTGCATATGACCCTGGCCACTTTACTTCTTTAGAATATGCGATTCACGAAATCAACCTTCTCTTAAGATGCTTCATTTCCTATCCACCTGCCTTCACGAATTCCATGTATGCTGAAATGTTACTGGTTGTGCAAAAATGCCTTTGTTTACAATTGTCTCTGCTGATGGCATCTAGTCGTCCCACAAGAAAATTGAATCGCCTTCGTCAGCTTCCCCATAATCGCTCCAGGCCGGACACAGTGATAGGTATATTGCACTTTACTGGGACTCCATTGTGGACTTCTGGACGAGTATGTTCTCTTAGAAGCCCGCCTTGTTTCCTGAGCTAATATATATTTCAATGTCTCCTGATGCATGCGCTCATTATCCAACACAAAATGAGCCCATCGCATTGAAATGCGACCCATGTCGACAGTTGCTTTCACCAAGGATCTCACCTCCTGAACATGAGCACATATGGTTTCCTTCAATTGCCATTCTGGAGTGGTTTAGGATGTCTGACCATCGTCCAATGACATGCTCCACGCAGCAGCATCCTTATTCGAAGACACTCACCTTCTCATTCATCATACCTAATACTTTTGGTTCTGACTTAGGGTGCAGTAGTAAACCCCGAGTGTTTATTCAACCTGGATTCTCAAAGACAACCGACTTCCTTACACATATGTATGAACATATAAGTGCTTGAATACAGTGGAGACTGAAACAGTTGTACAGAGAATGCAAGTAATTCTCACTGGTCATCACTTTAAGTTCCAAGACATGCATTGTTCTCAAGTGTTCTAGTCTTTCATTCATCCCCTAAGCAGTTCAAGCCATAGCTCGATGGTAGTACTACCTAGTTACTACAAAAGCACATAAAATTAGGAATGCATTCATCTCGATAACACACATCAGAACATTCAGAACTTCACCTTGACCTCTGTTAGGTGTTGTACTTGGATGTCGCATACATAAAAAGTCATCCTGCTCATGCAAGCGGCCATCATTTCAACCTTAGCGGGTATAGGCAAAAAAAAGAGAAAGTAACAGCTATCACCATTTCATGGTAGTGACATCCTTAGACATAAACTAGGTACATTTAAGCAGATTTTCTACAGGAGAACACTATGTGCACAGATGAGTACATTTGATGTAAAATCCTTCCATTGCAGTAGCAAAGAGCCATTTGAGACTATTGATTTCATTCAACATCTGATGATCGGCCTCTTGAGCTTGTGGTTGACAGTAGCCCTTAGAGAGAGAGAGAGAGGGAGAGAGAGAGATAGAGAGAGAGAGAGAGAGAAAGAGAGCGAAGACCGTACCCTTCTCCATCATTCCATTTTCTATTACCTTCTGGATTTCAATCACTCCCACACACTACTTTTTCTCCAGCTCAGAGGCATCTATGCTCAATCTTCCATGATCAGACCCCTAGACATAGGTGTGTGTATTTTCTCCCTTAAACTGGAAGCTCGCTTTCAATCATAATCTGATCCCACACTATCTTGTTCAGCAATCTCTTCCATGATCAGAGAAATCGCATCCTTAGAAGCAGCTTCCCCACATCCGATGCAAGGCTTGAGCCACTGCTAGAGAAAGCTTTTGAACCCCCTTCAACTTCTTCTGAAAAAATCTAAACCTGCATCCTCATTATAACATCTCAAAGATGATCAGAGGGAATCTGGTGGCTCCAGAAGCCTAGGATGTATGGTTGTAGAAGCCACATGAGATGTGCGAAGGGCACATAGCCTGTGCATAAGGAAGTTAGTCATGCCCATACCCCAGCTCGTGGCTCATACAGATCCTCTTTGACTTCTGAACTGTTCGAAATGAGTCTAACACATTCAGGAGTGAATCAGTTTTGGAGCATTTAGCAACCGTGTCAAGAACTTCTAGATACCTATTGTTTAGGTTTTTAACCAAGTTTAGATCGGCTACTCCTTGAACAATGCTGTCAGGTTATAACGAACTTTCTAACTCTCCATTCTCCTCTAGTTGGCTTTGCGACAAAATGCTCCCATTGCTCATCCTCCGTTGGAAGGTTTTGAGTTCACCTGAGCAGCTCGTGACTTTGACCTAGACCTAGAAGGTGAAGGGACCTAGGACGAGCAGCAGGTGAATTTGATCTCGAACAAGATCTGGAACGCCTCTGCTGTACAAGTGGCTTCTTCTTGGCCTTGGGGAATAGCTCCGTCAAGAGTAGGCTCTTCCTCTATCCTCTTGCTCTCGAAATCAAAACTCATCAACCTCTTCTTGCTTCGCTCCAATCTGTGCACACGAAACAACACTCATCTTTTCCTATCTACACCCATCACAAGGGATTACAATAGTTTCTCCAACTTCAAGGCCAAAGTGGTCCACTCCTATCCGTTCGATGACTTCAAAATTTTATAGGGACTCCTTCAGTTTTCCGATTTCTAAATATTGAATAGCAATGTGATTGTAAACAGCCAGCAATTTTACTCAGATCGCAGTGCTACCCTATTCCGTAAGCTTGTCCAAAAACAAACACCTGTAGATTCTCAGCATCTCTTTTAGTGTTGCTACGCTTATAGTTACCCGCTTGTCTTGTGCATCAGGAGGAAGAATAGGACATTCTTTCTTCATTGGCTAGTGATGCATCATTGAATCGGATGTTTCAAAACTAGGTAGAGCTTAGTGGTTAGCAGAAGAACCAACGCATCCCTATTACACAGCAAACTGTTGCATTGCTAATTCGTATGGGGAACCTAGTAATGCACATTTCTCCTTTTTTTTGAATGCAATAGAATCTTATGGATAGGATTAAGATGACGCCTTTCATAGGCACGGCTCTGGGATGTTTCTTCGCCATACTCGCCTAAAACGTCTTGTGCATGCACATGAACAGTATAGAAACATACCTTTCATTTCTTCTATTTTCCAAGGATTTCCGGGACCCATGCCAATCGATAACCCACCTATGGGATACACAGAGAAGATACACCGTAACTCTCACTGGTTCCAAGGCCTAGCAGGACCATTAGCTGATGTTGACTTCATTTTTGAAGCAAATATGACATTTGATGATCGCACATGGGGCAAGTATCAATTCTTCTCAAGAGAATTTGAAGGCCTACAGAACACCCAGGACTTAACTCATGTTTGGGCCAGAGCCGGCTTCACGGAGTATTTCAGTGATCCTCTGCCCAAACCTGACTTTTATAGGTGTTATTATTTAATCACCACTTTGCTGGCCTCAGAGAATAAGGACATCCCAGGAACCTTTATTTTGCCTTCTTTAGTGGATGATCCACCTTACAAAAGATTTTATCTTTCGAAGGATTTAATCAGAGCTGCCATCAAGATTCATGGAACACACACTCCAACGGAGAAAGAACGGCTAGTCCCAGAGCAGATGAAGCGTGGTGACGTAACTAAGTGGGAGGATATTTCAGCTATAACCCCTGAGCTCTCTAAGCCATTACGGATATGCATGCAGCACTTTGCTTTCCCAGCTCAGGATCGTTTTACCATGCCCCACAAAAGAATCTGGTTTGGATTATACTTAGCATGTACTGGACCGCAAACGGTTGATCTAGCCAGCTGGATAATTGATCAGCTCTATTTGGCACAACATAGGTGGGAGCGAAAGAAGGTAATCAATGGGTGCTGCGCCCTCACCAGGATCATATATATGTGCTTGGCATATGATTTACCCATAGAGCGTGCCATGACTAGTGAGGAACTGAAAGCATTCAAAGGGACCACTAGGAAGGCTAGAAAGTCTAGCAAAGGTAGAGCCGGAAAGCGGATGAGAGGTACTATCCCGTGCCTACAAGTCCCAGAATCACCCTCGCCACAGCCATCTCCAGAGCAGTCACCAACAGCAGCCACTCCCACGGTACCACCAATTCGTATACGGTTATCAAGACCAGTTACGCCGGAGGGCACCACCAGTACTGTTGCACCCCAAGCAGCCACAACCACAGAACCTATCACCACAGCAGCTGAACTTCCCACCACTATTGGTGCGGAAGCTTTCTCCTTTCCAATACCGCATTTAGAACCAGGACAAGCAGAGCCACTGGACCAAACTTCTGATTTTGAGATGCCCGATGCATTCTCCAATGAGTTCCAGTTTTTAGAAGGACATTTGTTTTCTCAAGAATTTGAAAGGCCTAGCTATCCTACCACACCCAGGGATCAGCCACAAGGACAGGTCGTGTCCAGCTCTGATGATGAAAGAACAGCAACCGATGACGACGAAGGAGACGACGAAGCTAGCCAGGGAACACATGAATCCCAAGAGCATGAACAGACAGATGGCCAAGGCCAACAAACAGACACACATGGTGATACAAGTACCCATGAAGATGAAACTTACGAGGCAGTAGCTTACACACTAGCTATCAAGAAGTTGTATAGAACTATGGAAAAAGTTTGGGCACGCAAAAAGCTGACAGAGGAAGAGAGTCAAACAATAATAGAACAAGAACTTGTCACAGGCGGATTCAAAGACGCATACATCAAAGGATTCAGAGAGTTAGTCAAATCAGTAGGCTCCAACGAAGCCCTCAGGTACTTGCAACGAAAGCCACTACCACAGTTTGACCCCCGCAGAGTACGACTACTTTCAAAGCCCGGCGAATACATTCGTGTACCAACCGGAGCACAGTCTTCGGAACAAGCCAGGGAGGCACGCCTCGTCCCCGAAAGTTCGGTGGCAGTAGAAACCATCTTTGTAGATTCCCCACCCCGCGCTACAACTGTACATACATCAGTAGTCACTAAAGTACCGACCACCCCAACCGCTCCTCCATCACCACCCGTCCATCCAGCCTCCCCTCTTCACCCTCCTTCCCCCAGACTAACATCTTCTATTGCCGGTGGCGTAGCAGAAATTATCTTTACGACATCGCTACGGGTGTGTTATGCCTGGCACTGCAGAATAAAGTACCTACCGGCGTGCTACAAGCAGACATTCAAAGAGATATTCACAACCAGCTTCTGGGAATACCATTTAGAGGTATTCATAAGCAGGCCTACACATTTATTACACTTATTTGCCTGTGAACGAATGGTCTATTCCACACATTATCAGCTCCCGCCACCGGAAGAACCGCAACCAATCGACTGGGAGAAACTCGAGGCAGATCTGGCCCGAGGCATTCGTATCTCCGAGCACACCCTCGCTCAAGACCTCCTACAGAACTATATCCGGCAGACCTCACAGCAAGGTTCTGTTAGGGACGACAGAAGCGAGAGGGAGGGGGGTGTTGGAAGCAGCCAGAGGCACAGACGACACGGAAGCATGTAACGACAGAGCAGGGAGCCAGTCGAATCGTTTTTCAAAGAATTATGTTTCCAAATACTCTCCAAAAACCTCCAACAATGATTTTTATCACTATTGTAACATATGTAACATAGAAAACCCCATTTTGTAATCCATAGCTCCATTTTGTGCAAGCCGAGGAGTCCTCGAGCTTGAGGAGCTTAGGTAGAACAAGCGTATCAATTTTCGTTATTTTTAGACATCGTTTACCCTTCCAAATAGCATCTAGGACCTAATTTTTAACTATGCCGGTCACTAGATGTGAAACCGGTCAAAACTAGTCTAGAAACTATAAAAAGAGCTAGAGAGCTCATTTTTGAGGTTGGTTAGTGTGAGCTTGTTGGAGTTTAGAGTTCTTTTGAGCTTGTAATAGTGTTCTTGAGTAATAGAGCTAATTTCTCACCTTCCATTGTGTCTTGCTTGTCTCTTTGTAGTGTGTGTGTATGTGTGTGTGCATTTCTATGCTTCTCACCTTCACTCTCAGTTCATCTCACATTCACGATCTTCATATCACTCCCATCTCTTCCGCGGATTGACATTAAGGAGGTGGAGCTTCTTAACGTGGTTCTCACCATTGTGCTAGAGCAACATATTCCCTTATGAGGCGTATTAATTCTTGTTCCTCTTCCATTGAGACATCTTGTCCTATGAAAGTACATCGTTCTTCTCCTTCCTCTAAGGTTACTACTATCTTCTTGGTTTGTTCTTTGTTGTCATAAGCTATTCCTGGCTGTGCTTCTCTTTTAGGCATTTGAATAGCAATCTTTCTCTCTTCTACTTCATATTTTTTGAAGTGAGCTGGCACTTCAAACTGATCTTGTGGCTTGTTTTCTTCATTCTCTGGCTCTTTATCTGGCTCCATCTCTTCTTCCTGTATAGGTTCCTGGTTGTTTTCGTTGGCTGTGGTGCCTATGTTTTGATTTTCATCCTCGGGTTCCATCGGTTCTGGCTCCATCTCAATGCTCTCATAGTCCTCCTTCCATTCTTTCTCTATCACTTCTCCTTCTTCTGCCTCCTGAAGGACTACTACATATAGACTAACGTCATATCCTTCATCATCAATACATTCATTCATTTCTTCGTTCACACATACATCAAGGGTCGCTAAAATCTCCATCCAACCATGAGGTTCAAACTCTTCATCCAAAAAGGCTTGAGGCATATAAGCTGGATCTTGTATAGACCTGGCTACTCCTTGCCTTTGCTGCCATCCCTTTCTCCTATCCTCTTCCTTTTTGGCAGTTTGGCATATCATAGATGAGTGTCCCCGTTCATCCAAGATTGGTCACTAGAACCTATGTTGTGAATCGACTGATCATCTTCCTCCTTATGAATTTGATTCCATTGTAAGGGGGGAACATCTTGAGTGTGAAGATTTATTCTCGTGGTGGTTCCTTCATGTTGTAGGTATACTGCATCTTTTCCCCAATCTTGCACAACCTTTAGCTGTCTCATGAAAGGTCTCCCAAGTATCATTTCATAGTTGCTTGCCCTTTCAAATTGACATATTGCTAAGGTGTGTTCAAATTCAACTCCGCATGTGGTGAAAACTACTCGTTCCAATAATCCCAAGGGTCTTTCTGTGTGTTCATCAGCCATTTGTATCTTCATACGCGTTGGTCTTAAAGCTGGTTTTCCCCATTTCTCCCAGATTTCTCTAGTCGCAATGCCTACACCAGCTCTAGAATCTAAGATGGCTTTGGTTGTATAACCCCGAAAAGTAATTGGAAGGCAAGTGTTTCCTTCGTCCCCCTCACTAAAATCTCCTACTTTATCCATTGGGATCTTTACTATGTTTACTTCATCAGATATCTCTTTTTCTTCCGTTTTGATCTCCAATTGATTGGTTAATTTCTCCTTCAAATGTGGTTTAACCTTCAACAGTTCTTCCAATGTTAGTGTACAAGGGATTTTTACTTTTTTAAGGTGTTGTATGATGTCCGAGGTTTGGACTGATGGGTTTTTTCCTTATTGAGGGAATGCAATACATTTCTGAATTATGTTTGTACTCTCTTGTATAGTTTGGCAAATCCTTTATTCCATCATCTCCTTTGTCACTAGGATCCACTGGTAAAATTTCTTCTGAATTTAATTCAGGTATTGACCCCTCTATTTCGTTTTCTGCTTCTAGTTCTTCAAAGGGTGGTTCAATTCCTTCTACTTTCTTCCATCTGTCTTCTTGGACTCTGGCCCACAAATCTTTAGGCCATTCCCCTTCTACTTCAGGAATGATGGATCCTTCCCTTTTATCCTCACAATAATTGCCATTCTGTGTCTTACTTGCTTTAGGTTTTTCATGTTCCTGAGTAATGACACACTCTTGGAATTCTCTTTCGAAAATTCGGTTATTAGGTAATGGCAAGGCAGGTTTCTCTAAGGTCTGTTGAGCCACCTCTATTAATTTTTTGCAGATCTCCAACCTCTCTTTCTCTAGGTCACCTCTAGGATATTCTCTTTCATGTTGTTCGATGGTTGGTCCTGCTCTTATTCGTGCCTTGTATGCCTGAATCCACATGGCTAATTCTTCAGGCATGGGATCTGCTAAAACCGATCCTACCTCTTCTTTTTTATGCTTTTCATTTTTGGTTTCTTCTTCATTTTTCTGTTCCTCTTTTGGGTTTTGTTCGTTCTTCTCATTTTCCTTCTTCTGCAGTAACTTCTTTTCTTTTATCCTATCTCTCCGGTTCTTCCATCTTTGCGTTCTTTTACTTACAACACTTTTCTCGGGCTCTTCCGAGTCTTCAACTCTCTGTGGTGTGGGTGTACTCATTTCTAGGTCACTGTGATTGCGTTTTTCAGTTTTTTCTGGGGTTTCTCTAGCTTTAGCTCTTGTTATCGCCTTCAGTGGTACACTGTATTCCTTATCGCTCCCTGATGACTCGATTACTTCTATCACATTGATTTGCACGTTGGATCTAACCTTGTTGGGGTTCTTAGGACAGTCTCTGAAAAGATGTTCCTTACCACAATCACTACAGTAACCTTCCCAGACTCGTTGTGGTGGTGGTGGGTTTGGCAATGTACATTCTCTGATATAGTGATCACCTCCACATCGGTAGCATGGTCCTCTGGGCACAGGCGGTCTGTTCATGGGTCGGGGTGGTAGGGTTGCTCTAGGGGCTGTGTACATTAATGACACATAGTCCTGTTCGTATCCGTATGAACTATCTAGTACTTCCATGCCATAGGCATACGGTTCGTACAGTTGTCCATACTCTATCATAGAGCTTTCATAAGTGGGATATGCTCCTTGACTATGGCCGTAAGATGAGTCATATGGTTCATTACTAGCCAATGGTGTGGCTGGGACTATTGCTCTCTCTAGGTTTTCTTCAGGTTGAGCTATCTTGACTGGGACAACGTTCTGAGGATGGGGCGGTTGTTGTCCTAGCACTGGTTGTGGTTGGGTGTATCCTTGATATGCATATGGTCGTGGCACTGGTGCCTGCTGTTGATAAATAGGGTACCTCCATATTTCACCTCCTTGCTCTCTCTGAGGGTATCCATAAGGTCTCATGTATGGTTGTGCTGGTCTCGCTTGCCTATTGTAAGGGCAATTTTCCGTACTGTGGTTTGTATATTTTTGTTCTATACTGCAATATTGTAGAGGTCTTGGGACAGTGGGTCTATTATGAGCATAAGCAGGTGGTGGGACTACTCCCCTAGTACACAAGTGAGAAGGATGATCACCTCCACACTGCATGCATCTTCTGAGCATGGGCACTCTCAGAGGGTTATTGGGGTAGTTCCTATGTCCTTGAACGTTCAGTTTCTTTGCTACCAAATCGGCTATTTCCTCTACATTGTTTTTAGGGATTGATGTGCTAGTGGCTGAATCTTCACTTTTCAAGCTACCTTGAGGTATTTTCAGGTCTTCTGCTAGGTTGTCTTCTAGGTCTATACATTCCTTCATGCATTCTTGCAAAGTTTGAACTCTCTTTACATATACCAAAGATCTTAAAGATCCGTTCAACAATCCTTCCAAAAATAATGAAACCATTTTATTTTGGGTAGGTCTCTCTTCTACAGGGCATCTGTCCACATACTGCTTGAATCTTCTCGCTGCCAATCTTACTAATTCGGTGGGGGCTTGCTTAAAGCTATGGATCAATGATGAAGAGTTGTTTTTAATTCCTGACTTAGTGAATTCCTCAATCATTTCTTGATAGACTTGTTCCATGTTTTGAAAATTATTAGGGTCCAAAGGCTGGAACCATGCTAATGCAGTGTCTGATAAAGTAAGACCAAAGGACTCATATTGGATCAAGAAGTCTTCTACTTGTTCGGCTCTGATTACTTGTTTGAATTCGGCTATATGATTGTAAGGTTCACTAGAGCCATCATAATGGTTTCTCATGCATTTGGCAACTTGAATTGGCCTTAATCTTCTTCCTGCTTCGGGCGGTCTAGGCATTACTGGGAAAATTGGTCTTCCTATGGGTATGCCTGGTCCTCTTACTACAGGCGGTCTGACTAGGGCAGGAATTCCATGTCTTGGGTCGACTGGTGGTTGGGGTCAGTAATTAGGGTTATTTGCAGGCATTGCAAACTGCACATGTGGTCTGACCAGGATTTGTGTTTGGTGTGTTTGTTGTGTTTGACCTGACTGTTGATATGAGTCATTCTGAGACGTTCCAAGTGGGTTTCTTGAAGTAGTGGCTTGGTCCCTAGGGGGAAACACTGGAATATTCTGATATTTCAACTCAGCTCTTTCCAATTCTGTTACGGGCCAATGTTTTCTCTGATTCTTATCCAAATATGTGATGATGGTGGGAAAATCAGGATCTTGTAACTCATAGATGGTGACAGGATTAGGGGCAGCTTCCCATATTGAAGAATGTGCTCTAAGAAGATACTCCATCCCATTGATCAAGTACACATCCATTAGGGAGTCATCTTGGGGAATTAGGTCTCCTCTCCAGACTCTAGCAACAGTAGATCTCCCTCTAGGTGTAGTTACTTGTTCTTCATTCCCTCCTCCATTTAAGTTTGACACATTATTTTCTTCACCATGTTCATTAATGTTGTCCGGGTGTTTTGTGACAACATACTGGATATCTCTTTTGTCCATGTAAAATCCTCCTACATACTTGACTGCTGGCCTAGGCACTATGTAAGCCTCTGATGCCTTCTTTAACCTGGCCACTGATCAGTTTAGACCGTCCAAATAAATAGGGATCTCATTTTGGTTGGTGTTTACGTACTCCAAAGAGGTCCTGTACTCTCCCTCAATGATTGACATCATGCCAATCATGGGTACTGTGTTCTGCATATCCTCTGAAGCCATGGGAATTGCTTCCTCTGACTCACTGGAGGTTTCCGAGTAATGTGAACGGCTACTTGGTTCGGCTACACTACCTACAGAAGAGATTACACTTCTTCGGCTTCCTAGGTTCTGGATCTCAGGTTCATCCACTTCACAGCTTTGGTCAATCCTTGCTAACCTCTAGCTTCTGGAACTCTTCACTATGGACCAAAATTCCAGAAAAATTTTGGCTGGGAATTGACTGAAAATGCAATTTTCAAGTCACGATACTTGACTTCAAAGTTACACGATACTTCCCTAGACGATACTCGATCTTTGTCCCAAACGATACACGATCTCCCTAGACAGCGATACACGATCTTGGTTAAGTATCGGGATCGGTATGAAACGATACACGATACCTGGGCACAAACGATACGCGATCTTTGATAGGTATTGCGATCTCTGAGAAGCGATACACGATACTTGGATGAGGACGATACACGATCAGTGTTAAGTATCGCGATCTGTGAAGACACGATACACGATACTTGCTCCACACGATACTTGGACCACACGATACACGATCTTTGATCACGACGATACACGATCGGTGATAAGTATCGCGATCTATGCAGACACGATACACGATACTTGGCTCAAACGATACTTGATGTTTGGCTCAGACGATACACGATACTTCTCAAGTATCGCGATCGATGGATCACGATACACGATACACGGTAGGTATCGCGATCGGTCATCGCACGATACACGATCTTTGCAAAGTATCATGATCTTTGGAATGCGATACACGATATTTGGGAAATATCGGGATACTCAACCACAGGAGATCACGATACTTACTAAGTATCGCGTTACTCGACCGCAGGAGAAAGCGATACTTGACCCTTTGTCAAATTTTTGAGAGACTTTTTTTTGTTGTTTTGATTGCACACAGATGTTTTACAAGGCCTTCTACCCTCTCCTCACTCTCTGTATCATTCAAATCACACTTTTTAACCCCTGTAACTCCTAAACGATACCTGACGCAGATCGTTTTGTTCTGAAAACTTGATTTAAGTAATGAAGTTGATGGAATGATGCAAGATCTCACCTTAGGACTCTATCTCAGCCCTCTACCCCTCCTGACTAGCTCTGCGTAGCTCGGGTTGCTCAACTCCTCGTCCATGATACTCGCTCTCAAAATTTCACGATACTTGCTTTGAGCACAAGTAAAGTTCAAAAGACAAGTTTTTTGGGTTTTTATACTTTTTTGAGATTTTCTTCTTAGTTAAAAGGCTGAAAGAACAAAGAGAAAAGAGAATGGAATCTAAACTAACTTCCTACTACTCCTATTCTACTCACTCCACTCACTTCCCTAGACTAACAACTCACTACACACACTCCAAGAATGAGAAGTAGTGAGTGCGGCTGATAATGACTTACCAAAGAAGAGAAAATCACCACTCCTCCTCTTGCTTCAATGCAAAAAAGCTACTTACCATCACACGAATGACTCGGTTTGATTCGACACTCCCCAGCAACGGCGCCAAAAAGTGTGTTGACCTAAGTACCAACTTAGGGACTTGTGGAGAAAGAGACTATACCTCAATCCCCCTCAAGTGCATATAGTGGGTATTCACGCTTTTAAATATCAATCCAAAGAGTATACAAACCTAGCCGAGTGTATGAGGACATGCAAACAAGTGATGATCAATGCAAATGAACTACTCAAAGAGTGCAAACAAGGCAAAGACTAATCCAAACAAGTTTCAACTATCAGTCATTGTGTCACGATACTTGGTGCAGCAGCCGTCAGTAATTTGGACTTTTCTCTCAGATCCAAACTCCAAATATAGCAAATAGCATATGCATTTTGAAGCTCTCGAGAATACGCATCCAATGGCAGTGGTTTCACTCAATTCTGACGCTCCTACTTCAAGTTATGAGCAAAATACTAAGTCGTGGGAAACACCTTCCTACACTTCAGCACTTCAGCACTTCCTACACTTCGCACGCACATTAACTACAGTAAATAAACACTCTCATGGATAAACAACACTTCCTAACACTCTTTCCAAGCAATACACAAGCATACAAGCTCACAAAGAAGAAGATACAGAGTGAAGAAGACACAAATTCGAATTTCTGTGCTCTCTTTAGCTCTGCAACACTCTCCCCCTCTTCGTCTCTGTCGTCCCTTGACAGGCTTTACTCCTTGTCTTCAGTTTGTTGTCCGCATGCATCTTTTGGTCAGTTTTGCCTGTTCCTCAGTCTTGCATTACGTTTTAGTGGTCCTCTGATTTGTCCTGGTTGCACACATCGGACCTGCTATATTATTCACTTTCTTTTCCCTGCACGCAACCCTTGCTCAGTTTTACCTGTTTGTAAAACAGGTGTTCAGTTTTGACGGCCTCTTCTTAATTCTTGTTTTACATCCTCTGGGCCTGATACATTTGTCTTGCTTGATAAGTCGGGTTGCCACGCACGCCACCAGTGGAAGGTGTGAGAATAAGGTGCTACAGTCTTCGATTTGGACCTGCCAAAGATCAAGAGGTTGAAGCACCCTTGTGGGCTGCGTCCTTTCCTTGGTGTGTGTGCCCCTGCGGGGCTTTGTGCAGAGATGGGTGTTGCGCCCCTGCGGGGCTTCTTGCAGAGATATATCTTCAGATATTCCTTTTTAGTGAAGCTTCTTTCGTTGTCTTCTTCTTTTCTTCCTTTTACTTGATTCTCCCTCAACAAAAGGGCTAGCAATTATGAGATGATACTTGGAAGACCCTTCATGAGACAGCTAAAGGTAGTGCAAGATTGGGGAAAAGACGCAGTATACTTTTAGCATGAATGAACCACGACAAGAATAAATCTCCACACATACCCATATCAAGATGTTCCTCCCTTGCAATGGAATCAAATTCACAAGGAGGAAGACGAGCAGTCGATTCACAGTATAGGTTCAAGCGACCAATCGTGGATGAATGAAGACACTCATCTATGGATATGCCAAACTGCGAAAAAGGAAGAGGATAGAAGGAAAGGATGGCAGCAAAGGCAAGGAATAGCTAGGTTTGTACAAGATCCAGCTTACATGCCTCAAATATTCCTAGATGAAGAATTTGAACCTCATGGTTGGATGGAGATTTTAGCCACTCTCGATGTGTGTGTAAACGAAGAAGTGATAACCATGAATGAATGCATTGACAAGGAAGGATATGACGTTAGTCTATACATGGTAGTTCTTCAAGAGGCTAAAGAAGGAGAAGTAATTGAAAAGGAATGGAAAGAGGATTACGAGAGCATTGAAATGGAGCAAGAGCAAATGGAAACAGAAAGTGAAAATCAAGGAGTAAGTGTCATACATAATGAAATAAATCAAGAAATGACACGGGAAGAAGAGCTTGGAATAGATAAAGCAAAAGATGATGAAGAAAACAAGCCTCAAGACCAATTTGAAGTGCCTGCCCACTTCAAAAAATATGAAGTAGAAGAGAGGAAAATTGCTATTCAAATGCCAAAACGAGAAGCACAGCCAGGAATAGCATATGACAACAAAGAACAAACCAAGAAAATTATAGTAACCTTAGAAGAAGGAGAAGAATGATGTACTTTTATAGGTCAAGATGTCTCAATGGAAGAAGAACAAGAGTTGATACGACACATTCGAGAATATAGGGATGTCTTTGCCTGGACATATAAGGATTTGAAAGGAGTAGATCCTTCTATTTGTGCCCATAGAATCCCTATGACATCCGAAGCTAAACACATATAACGATGTTTACTCAGCAAAAATCAAGGAAGAGATAGATAAGTTGTTAGATGTGGGATTCATTTATGAGATCGAACACACAGAATGGGTGTCACCTTTGGTGGTCGTGCCGAAAAGAATGGCAAGTTAAGGGTATGCATTAATTTGAAAAAAGTGAATGCCACCACTATAAGAGATAGTTACCCTTTACCCATCACGGATCATCTTTTGGAAAGAGTGGCAGGGAAGGAAGTTTACAGTTTTCTCGACGACTTTTCAGGGTATAATCAGGTAGCCATTGCTCTTGAGGACCAACATAAAACAGCCTTTGCAACTGAATGGGGAGTGTACGCCTTTAGGGTTATGCCTTTTGGTCTAACCAATGCCCCAACCACTTTCCAAAGATTGATGTGTCATGTATTCAAGGAGTTCTTGAGAAAGAGCATGGAGGTATACGTTGACGATTTATGCACTTATTCAGCTATACGATCAGAACATATTCCTAAACTAGGAAAGATCTTTGCTAAATGCCGACAATATAGAGTATGCCTCAATCTAGAAAAGTGTGTCTTCATGGTTCGACAAGGAAAGATATTAGGACATATTGTCTCTACGAATGGAATCTCAACTGATGAAGAAAAAATCAAAGTGATTCTGGATTTACCGAGACCAAAGACTACGAAAGAAGTACAAGCATTTATGGGACATTGCGGATACTACCAAAGATTTATACATATGTATGCCATAATTGCTAGACCTCTTTATGCATTATTATCTCAGTTTAATTGGACAGAAGAATGTGAAAAGGCCTTTAACAAATTAAAGAGTCGATTGAGTTCAGCACCAATCCTTCAAGTACCAAATTGGAATAAACCATTTCACATTCACGTGGATGCTTCCAAGTTTGCCATTGGTTGCATCTTAGCTCAACCCGCGGACATAGGGAAGTTAGACCACCCTATAGCCTATGCCAGTAGACAACTGAATCAAGCGGAGCGCAACTATACCACGACCGAGAGAGAGGGTTTAGGGATGGTGTACACAATGAAGAAGTTTCGACACTACTTATTGGCAAATAAATTCAAATTCTTCATCGATCATCAAGCTCTACTGTACTTAGTCAATAAGCCTTGTAATACGGGACGACTAGTATGCTGGTTTCTATTGTTGATGTAATTTGACTTTGAAGTAGTAGTCAAGAACGAGAATACACACATCAGAGTAGATCACCTATCAAGAATGACACATGGAGAACCCCCCACAGGAGTACTTGATGATCTGCCAGATACTTACCTTTTTAATGTCAAAGTATGTCCCCAATGGGCAGAAAACTTGATCCCTATCCTCACGTATGGACCTAAACATGGGATCACACCGAATCGAAACCAAGACCTATGGAAGACTAAAAACCTTCATATCATTGCTGGAAGCCTATATCACCAAGACTCAAGTGGATTACTCATGAGATGCGTAGAAGAGGAGGAACAAGAAATGTGGCTTCAAAAAGCACATGTAAATCAATGGAAAACTCATTTAAATGCGAATGGAACATGGCAAACTCTGACGAGATTAGGCATATATTGGCGAACCATGCAAAGGGATATATATAACTATGTATCAGCCTGTCCAACTTGTCAAGAACTAAATCCAGAAGAGAACTCTACGTTATGCTACTCTACAGTGGCACCAAGGTGAAGCATGCCTCTGGTAAAGTTCTTGAAGACCCAAGAGTACCCAGAAGGAGCCACTCTAGCAACGAAACGCGCACTCACTGAACAAAGCAAGGACTATGCTCTTATAGGCAAACAACTCTTTAAGCATGGAAGAGACAATCATTTACGAATGTGTATTCATGAAGATGAGTATCTTGCTGTTTTAGAGATGGCACATACAGGAGCTGCAAGGAGGACATTTCTCTGCAGATAAAACTGCAATAATGATTCTCTTTGCAGGAATGTGGTGGCCAACTCTACATCAAGATGCAGCCACATATGTGCAACGATGTGATACTTGTGAACGAACGAAATAGCCAATTAGAAGGGATGAAATGCCACTAAAACCCATGATGAGTGCCAGAGCCTTTACTAAATGGGGAATAGATTTTATAGGACCTATTAGTCCACCAGCTAAAGGATCCCATGTTTAGTACATAATTGTAGCCACAGACTATTTGACCAAATGGGTTGAAGCCAAAGCAACCAAGAAAAATGATGCAAGGAGTACGGGCAAGTTTCTCTTTGAGAACGTTTTCACTAGATTTGGACTGCCGATAGAAATTGTGAGTGATAGAGGCACGAACTTTGTGAATGAAGTGATAGAAGCCCTACTGAATGAATTCTTGGTAATTCATAAGAAATCAGCCCCATATCACCCGCAAGCCAATGGACAGGCCGAAAGTTCAAATAAAATCTTGTGTACAGTCCTCACAAAAATTGTAAACAATGGTAGATCTGCCTGGGATAAACAATTACATCATGCTTTATGGGCATTCCGAGTAGCCTATAAAACTGCCATAGGAACTACTCCTTATAACTTAGTGTACGGACAGAATGCTATTTTGCCAATTGATTTCTTAATACCCACTCTCAGAGTAGCAACAACTTATGAGTGGATTGGACATGAACTATCAGCTCAATTGGATCAAATAGAAAAGTTACATGAAACTAGGTTACAAGCAGTAGCAGGGATTTATGCTGTTAAAAGGCGACAGAAAGCCTATTTTGATGCTCATATTAAAGATAAAAATTTGAAGGAAGGAGATTTAGTTTTGGTTTATACTCTGAAACAACATGCTAAGAAATTGCAAAAAAGAGCATATGGCCCGTTAATCATCAATCGCATATCCACCAGCGGAGCCATCAGTTTAGCAACCCTAGATGGAGAAGTATTGCCAAACTATATCAGTGGGTGTCGAGTAAAAAAATACTTAGAGCCATTGACAGAAGAGTTAATGTCACGTCTAATAATGGGTAAAAATAGGCGTATAGAGGAAGACAGAATACGAGAAGAAGCCAGGCAAGAAGCGCTAGAACGAATCAAGAAACGAAAAGAGTGGATGAGAGAGAGAGAGAGACGAGAGATATCGACAAGGAGAGGACCTCATCCCAATGGCAAATCTTAGAGCCATTGAAAACCTAGGTCAGCAAATGACGCAACTCTATTTGAATTTGGGAGCTGGAACAGAAGAGTACCACTTAGTGGATGCTCTCATTGACACAGGAGCTGCTATAAGCTGTATCAAATTTTCATTGACTCAGAAACTCAAGCAAGAATTATGCCCATCTAAGGCACAACTCATTGGAATAGGAGGGAAAATTACTCAATGTATAGATGAGATTACCTTACCTCTACATCTTGGAAACAACACGATGGAACAAAAACTCTTAGTATGTCATGATCAGGACTTATTAGAAGAACTCGTGTTAGGTCAAGATTGGATATATGAATATGAAGTGACTATACAGTTGGCCCTAGAATACATATCGGCCAAGATAGGACATCGTGAGGTATTCCCTATGCTAGATGAACGACCAATCAAAGCCAAAAGTATAGAACCTAGAACTCACTTAAATGAACACAATGTTGAATGCATGTTCACTCACACTGTGGAAACCCCTTCATTGAATACTTCATGTGAGGACACAACGAATCTCGATTGCACACAATCTTCTAATCTAGTAAATCACATGATTAGTGTTCTAGCCAAAAACAGCCTCAGTGAGGAACCAAGTACTAGAGAGACAAGTCATCAAGACCACTACGAATCTGCACACATAAGGATATACCCCGTTCCTTACACTAGACGGGCTTGGATCAGAAAAGATCAAGTGACAGCGTATCTTCAACAAAAGAAATACTCACAACATCAGAAGGAACGATAGAATAAAAATACAAGTCATGTTGGATGCCCAGAAACACCAAAGGTTACTAAAGTATGGATACCGAAGAAAGTGATAGCCGCTCAGCAGGCCCAAACACAAATATGGATCCCCAAGTCTTGTGCCCAAGTAACAGTCATCAAGCAGGACAAGTCAAGACATACGGAGAATCAGTATGATCCAAAAGCACAACAACCAAAGATGAACAACTACAGGACAGAGCAAGAGTCTACATACGCATTAAAAATCATTCCAAGATTCAAAAAGCAGACAAAGCAGAAGTACCACATGAGAAGCACCACATTCACCAGGAATGTTGGGAACACAATCTGTCCCAACAGAGTAAAGTAGATTTGGATGTCGAAAGGCAAGACAATCTGTATGCATCAACCAAATAATTCGAGTTGCACACATTTGGAGTTACCAGAACCTAAAGTATGCATGATAGGGACACATTACAAGGCCAAGCATTCGGCACATTTTTCTTCTATTTCAGGATAGTGAAGCACATTTCCCTCTCGGGAAATAGGAGAGCACTTGTACATAATCCAAGAAAATCACTAAAGATTCAATAACCGCTTCGGCTATGAACTAACTTTCTGTTTTTCTTTCAGACAAAAACATAAAACTATATAAAAGTATGAAAAATTCTAGGTATTGCCTTTCTCACATCCATGGGGAAGGGACGACACAATCCAGTCGGAGAGTTGCCAAATTCAATGAGGATAAGTGAAAGATGATTCTTGATACGAGCTTGCCACTGATTTCTGCTATATTTGAGTGCAGATGGCATCATCCAATTCCGGGGCTACGCAAGAGGAAGAGGTCTTACTTCTTCCCTTGGAATCAATCACGAAGGCAAGAGGTCATTGGTTCCTTGATGATCAACCAATGTCCGAGCTTCTTATGGCAACCATCAAGATCATGGATTGGGATCATTACTTTCCTATCATGTCTCAAGATTTCAAGACTATCATACAAGGATTACCGCGCATGACAGATGTCTGGACACAAGCTGGAATTGATGCATTCTTAAGACTTCCAATATATCTGCCTGATTTTCAGAGATGTACACAAGTGATGAACACACTCCAGTCGGTACCGAATAAGCCATCAGTCCCAGAGGCAAGAGTACTTGACAAAGTTGGTACATGGAAAACAATTCAATTCACTCATGAGCTAATCAACAGAGCTTTTGGATGGAATCAAGATGGACTCACCAATGTCAAAGATGAGTGTCATGATCCGAAAAAGAGAACATTTTTGGAAATCAACAGAACGGATATTGAAGACTCTGTTCGCTTAGTGCACCAGCATTTTTGCTTTCCGAGTATGCATAGATACACAGCACCTCAAAAAATTGTTGTGCAATTACTCTCACATGCTATGAGGCAAGTAGGAAATAAAGTAAATATGACTCCATACATTCAAGATCGCATATTCGAAGCGAAGAAAAAGTGGGGTCAGAAAAAGTTTCTGAATGGGAGTTCGGCCTTGACCCTACTCATTTATGAGGCACTTGACATGAAGAACTGCTTACGTTTGATGCCGACCTCAACAGAGCTTGCAAAATATGCAAAATCTGCAACGGTTCCAAAGAAAAAGAAAACAGTCGTCTCTGTTGAAGAAGTGGGAACCAGTTCAAAGAAACCCATGAGAGGAACTAAATGCATAAGAGAGGAAGAAGCTCAAGAGACACCACAATCAAAGAGAACACATATCTTGCCAAAGATTCCTGTGACACAACAACCGATTACGAAAAGAGACCTCTCTGCAGCCCTAGAAGAAACGCATCAGTATATGCGGGGGCAAGTAAATTTAAATGTTCAAGGTCATCACTACAGACAGGCAAGCCAGGAAAAGAAATAAAAAGATAAAGAACATACTCTAGAACAAACTACCAGATACAAGGAATTGGGATTAGAAGATTCAAGCTCTAATGAAGAATCTAGCCCCGAGAAAGACACATTGGATACTGACATAAGAATCAAAACGCACAATGAAGAATGGACAGAGATCAATCAAGTCAAAGTTACACCGGACAACCAATAGGCACAGGCCAAGGGCATAGAAGAATCCATCGAACCAGTGCACGTTATTCAATTGAATGATACGTCCAAGATCAGCATCAAGGAAGCTCCAATCACAAATAAATATGCAGTGACACCTATAAAAGAGGAAATACAAACACTGGTGCACCAGGAAGCAGGCCTACAACAAAATAAGGAGCCAATCGTGATTGAAGTGCCTGATGATACACCTCAAGGTAAGATTGACCACAAGGAGGCTGAGCCAAGGATACAACTCCATATTCGGCAGCCCCATGATACGACGTTGCATGTGGCACAAGGGAAAGATGTTACAACAGGTGAAGAACCTAGCATCCCTACCACCTGGTTAAACGTTGATGTTACTCAATTAAAACCTATGGTCAAGCAAATGATACAAACGGCCATGGACATGCAACAACAAATGATGGAAACGGATGTGGATTACGACAAGGCCATGAGGGAAAAGAATCGATTTCAGTCATGAGTGAGCAATTGTCTGCACAGCTCATCCAGGCCCAGCAAGAGATTGCAGCCAAAGGAAGGGAGATAACCTCAGTTAAAGAGCAATGTAACACATTGATGAAACAGCATCATCAACTCCAAGCACAATTGACAGATTTACAAAGACAACATGAAGCCAGTGAAGCAAACAAAGAGAGGATGAAAGCTCGCAGCAACCTGCTCGAAACACAACCGAAAGTATACATGGAAGAAAATGATAGCTTATGCGGCCGCAATAAAGAGTTGATGAAGGCATTACTGTATGACCAGCCTATAGAAAAACAAGAGACTTTTGCTACTGACTAGAAAGAATTAAGAGATCAGATTGAGAAATATGCAGATTTGCTGAAGCAAGAGCAGGCCTTAAGAGAAGAATGGGAACGTAGGTATGTTCAAGAAACCAATGAGCTAAAAAAACAACTGAATACGGCCAATGGAAAACTTGCAGTAAGTTATAGTGAAAACATGGATCATATAGCAGAAATTGGTAATGAACTGCTTGCAGCAAAAGAGGCACTCCGGGAAGCTATGCAAGAAGTTAAAGAGAAGACTGAACACATCACACAATTAGAAAATAAAGCAGAAGAGAAAGTACCAATCGGGACACCAGTAGAGCCCATACAAGAGAATCCTACTGACGAGGTAGAGGTACGTCCTCTATCTCCCCCGATTTATAATTCTCCAATAAAAGAGCAGATAACTGAACCACATGATGATCATCCAATGCCATACACTGCAGAAATAGGTCAGAAGGAACGGGCACTATTGGTGTCCCGGTTGATAGAGAATTTCGAAAATGAAGTGATTAAAGTAATGAAGGAAGCAAAAATAAAGGGCAAAGACTTGGAAACCATAATGAAGCCTTTCAACATTTCGTACGGATTATTGAAAGAGAAGACAAGGCAATACATAAAGAAGATCACACAGAAAAATCCAGACGAACAATTGCATTTTAAAGATGACACATTCAATTACACTCAAGAAGAATTTGAAGCGGCACAGCCTGTATGGAGAAGAACATTTTTGGAGAAAAATCCTACATTGCGGGTGCATTGGCAAGCAGCACCATACTTATTACAGGTAAATCCTTCATTTTGCCCAACACCACGTCGCCGAGAAGCAAGAGAATTTTTGGACATGCAAAAGAATGGTGTGATCAATAAACAATGGCTGAATTATCCGCTACTTCCAAGTCCACCTCATAACTATCTACCAACCGAAGAGTATATGGTAAAAACCATTGAATTTTGGTTGCATTGTTATGCAATAATACCTGATCTAACTATCAAAATGACGAATAAAATTCTCAGCATGATCTTTACAGTTTTGAAGGTGTTCAAGCACGCGGCGTATACATTTTTAAATTTCATTGGCATTAATCAGGGAACAGATATTCTCATTTTTTATTTGTCTGTTATGCCTAGCCGACCCACAATAATGGCGTATTATTCTAGGCTGATGTTTTTACCGAGTATATATATGCAAACATTCGAAGAAGCCTTTTTCATAGGGTTTTTTGAAATTGATTCAGAAGTCTTCTTGAAGATGTCAACGAACTTGAATGCCAGATTAGTGGCATATGAGCTAAGCTTCTTCACTGACCACAGACAGCCACCCCATGATGGTGTGAAAGCGGAACAGTGGAAGCAACTCATGATACGTGAAGCTAATCTGCTTAATGAAACAGAGCAAAAAGTGTACAAAACATACTCCCGTCGACTTCCAAAGCCTATCGGGGACGACAGAGTTCAAGAGGGGGGCAGTGTTGAGGGAGAGTCAAGCAGAAAGAAGAAAAGAAGAAGACAAAGAAAGAAGCTTCACTAAAAAGATCATATCTGAAGATACATCTCTGCAAGAAGCCCCACAGGGGCACAACACCCATCTCTGCACAGAGCCCCGCAGGGGCACACATCAAGGAAAAGCACGTAGGTGGGAAGGAGGGACCAGGGCCAGGAAGTATCCATGAAGAAGTGCAAGAAGATATCTGGTGCTTCCCGAACCCCAAGAAGGTACTTCAACCTCTTGATCTTCAGACTAAAGAACTAGACCTTCATACCTTCCACTGGTGGTGTGCGTGGCAGCCCGACTTAACAGGCAACACGAATGCATCAGGCCCAGAGGATGTAAAAGAAGAATCAAGAAGAGGCCATCAAAACTGAACACCTGTCTAAGCAGGCAGAACTGACCAAGAGATGCATGCGGACAACAAGTGACAGACAAGAAGTAAAGCATGTCAAGGGACGACAGAGACAAAGAGGGGGAGAGTGTTGCAGAGCGAAGAAGAGCAAAAGGCAGAGAAAAAGACGGACCCCAAAATTTTCTGATTTGGACACTCTATTTTTGTATTATAGCCCTTTTTGTAACATATTTTCCGTTGTAATTGCACTAGAGGAGTCCTCTAGATGCATGCCCATGGAGATTAGTAGATTACCCATGTAAATTAGTAGGAAATTAGCCTTTTAGTTAATAAAGTGCCGGTCTCTTGTGTGAAAGGACCATTTTTAGGGCACATGTATATAAGTCAATTTGTGACTCTTTGTAAAGACTTTTTGCCATTGTGAGAATCAAGAGCACAGAATTTCGAATTTGTGTCTTCTCCTCTCTGTATCTTCTTCTTTGTGAGCTTGTATGCATGTGTGTTGCTTGAAAAGAGTGTTAGGAAGTGTTGTCTATCCATGAAAGTGTTCGTTTACTGTTGTTAGTATGTGTGAAGTGTAGGAAGTGCTGAAGTGTAGGAAGGTCATTCCCGAGACTCAGTATTTTGCTCATAACTTGAAGTACAAGCGTCAGAATTGAGTGAAAATACAACCATTGGATGCGTCTTCTCGAGAGCTTCGAAAGGCATATGCTATTTGCTATATTCGCCCATCTCTGCACAGAGCCCCGCAGGGGCACACATCAAGGAAAAGCACGTAGGTGGGAAGGAGGGACCAGGGCCAGGAAGTATCCATGAAGACGTGCAAGAAGATATCTGGTGCTTCCCGAACCCCAAGAAGGTACTTCAACCTCTTGATCTTCAGACTAAAGAACTAGACCTTCATACCTTCCACTGGTGGTGTGCGTGGCAACCCGACTTAATAGGCAACACGAATGCATCAGGCCCAGAGGATGTAAAAGAAGAATCAAGAAGAGGCCATCAAAACTGAACACCTGTCTAACAAGCAGGCAGAACTGACCAAGACATGCATGCGGACAACAAGTGACAGACAAGAAGTAAAGCATGTCAAGGGACAACAGAGACAAAGAGGGGGAGAGTGTTGCAGAGCGAAGAAGAGCAAAAGGCAGAGAAAAAGACGGACCCCAAAATTTTCTGATTTGGACACTCTATTTTTGTATTATAACCCTTTTTGTAACATATTTTCCGTTGTAATTGCACTAGAGGAGTCCTCTAGATGCATACCCATGGAGATTAGTAGATTACCCATGTAAATTAGTAGGAAATTAGCATTTTAGTTAATAAAGTGCCGGTCTCTTGTGTGAAAGGGCCATTTTTAGGGCACATGTATATAAGTCAATTTGTGACTCTTTGTAAAGACTTTTTGCCATTATGAGAATCAAGAGCACAGAATTTCGAATTTGTGTCTTCTCCTCTCTGTATCTTCTTCTTTGTGAGCTTGTATGCATGTGTGTTGCTTGAAAAGAGTGTTAGGAAGTGTTGTCTATCCATGAAAGTGTTCGTTTACTGTTGTTAGTATGTGTGAAGTGTAGGAAGTGCTGAAGTGTAGGATGGTCATTCCCGAGACTCAGTATTTTGCTCATAACTTGATGTACAAGCATCAAAATTGAGTGAAAATACAACCATTGGATGCGTCTTCTCGAGAGCTTCGAAAGGCATATGCTATTTGCTATATTCGCCCATCTCTGCACAGAGCCCCGCAGGGGCACACATCAAGGAAAAGCATGTAGGTGGGAAGGAGGGACCAGGGCCAGGAAGTATCCATGAAGAAGTGCAAGAAGATATTTGGTGCTTCCCGAACCCCAAGAAGGTACTTCAACCTCTTGATCTTCAGACTAAAGAACTAGACCTTCATACCTTCCACTGGTGGTGTGCGTGGCAGCCCGACTTAACAGGCAACACGAATGCATCAGGCCCAGAGGATGTAAAAGAAGAATCAAGAAGAGGCCATCAAAACTGAACACCTGTCTAACAAGCAGGCAGAACTGACCAAGAGATGCATGCGGACAACAAGTGACAGACAAGAAGTAAAGCATGTCAAGGGACGACAGAGACAAAGAGGGGGAGAGTGTTGCAGAGCGAAGAAGAGCAAAAGGCAGAGAAAAAGACGGACCCCAAAATTTTCTGATTTGGACACTCTATTTTTGTATTATAACCCTTTTTGTAACATATTTTCCGTTGTAATTGCACTAGAGGAGTCCTCTAGATGCATACCCATGGAGATTAGTAGATTACCCATGTAAATTATTAGGAAATTAGCCTTTTAGTTAATAAAGTGCCGGTCTCTTGTGTGAAAGGACCATTTTTAGGGCACATGTATATAAGTCAATTTGTGACTCTTTGTAAAGACTTTTTGCCATTGTGAGAATCAAGAGCACAGAATTTCGAATTTGTGTCTTCTCCTCTCTGTATCTTCTTCTTTGTGAGCTTGTATGCATTTGTGTTGCTTGAAAAGAGTGTTAGGAAGTGTTGTCTATCCATGAAAGTGTTCGTTTACTGTTGTTAGTATGTGTGAAGTGTAGGAAGTGCTGAAGTGTAGGAAGGTCATTCTCGAGACTCAGTATTTTGCTCATAACTTGAAGTACAAGCGTCAGAATTGAGTGAAAATACAACCATTGGATGCGTCTTCTCGAGAGCTTCGAAAGGCATATGCTATTTGCTATATTCGCCCATCTATGCACAGAGCCCCGCAGGGGCACACATCAAGGAAAAGCACGTAGGTGGGAAGGAGGGACCAGGGCCAGGAAGTATCCATGAAGAAGTGCAAGAAGATATCTGGTGCTTCCCGAACCCCAAGAAGGTACTTCAACCTCTTGATCTTCAGACTAAAGAACTAGACCTTCATACCTTCCACTGGTGGTGTGCGTGGCAGCCCGACTTAACAGGCAACACGAATGCATCAGGCCCAGAGGATGTAAAAGAAGAATCAAGAAGAGGCCATCAAAACTGAACACCTGTCTAACAAGCAGGCAGAACTGATCAAGAGATGCATGCGACAACAAGTGACAGACAACAAGTAAAGCATGTCAAGGGACGACAGAGACAAAGAGGGGGAGAGTGTTGCAGAGCGAAGAAGAGCAAAAGGCAGAGAAAAAGACAGACCCCAAAATTTTCTGATTTGGACACTCTATTTTTGTATTATAACCCTTTTTGTAACATATTTTCCGTTGTAATTGCACTAGAGGAGTCCTCTAGATGCATACCCATGGAGATTAGTAGATTACCCATGTAAATTAGTAGGAAATTAGCATTTTAGTTAATAAAGTGCCGGTCTCTTGTGTGAAAGGACCATTTTTAGGGCACATGTATATAAGTCAATTTGTGACTCTTTGTAAAGAATTTTTGCCATTGTGAGAATCAAGAGCACAGAATTTCGAATTTGTGTCTTCTCCTCTGTATCTTCTTCTTTGTCAGCTTGTATGCATGTGTGTTGCTTGAAAATAGTGTTAGGAAGTGTTGTCTATCCATGAAAGTGTTCGTTTACTGTTGTTAGTATGTGTGAAGTGTAGGAAGTGCTAAAGTGTAGGAAGGTCATTCCCGAGACTCAGTATTTTGCTCATAACTTGAAGTACAAGCGTCAGAATTGAGTGAAAATACAACCATTGGATGCGTCTTCTCGAGAGCTTCGAAAGGCATATGCTATTTGCTATATTCGCCCATCTCTGCACAGAGCCCCGCAGGGGCACACATCAAGGAAAAGCACGTAGGTGGGAAGGAGGGACTAGGGCCAGGAAGTATCCATGAAGAAGTGCAAGAAGATATCTGGTGCTTCCCGAACCCCAAGAAGGTACTTCAACCTCTTGATCTTCAGACTAAAGAACTAGACCTTCATACCTTCCACTGGTGGTGTGCGTGGCAGCCCGACTTAACAGGCAACACGAATGCATCAGGCCCAGAGGATGTAAAAGAAGAATCAAGAAGAGGCCATCAAAACTGAACACCTGTCTAACAAGCAGGCAGAACTGACCAAGAGATGCATGCGGACAACAAGTGACAGACAAGAAGTAAAGCATGTCAAGGGACGACAGAGACAAAGAGGCGGAGAGTGTTGCAGAGCGACGAAGAGCAAAAGGCAGAGAAAAATACGGACCCTAAAATTTTCTGATTTGGCCACTCTATTTTTGTATTATAACCCTTTTTGTAACATATTTTCCGTTGTAATTGCACTAGAGGAATCCTCTATATGCATACCCATGGAGATTAGTAGATTACCCATGTAAATTAGTAGGAAATTAGCCTTTTAGTTAATAAAGTGCCGGTCTCTTGTGTGAAAAGACCTTTTTTAGGGCACATGTATATAAGTCAATTTGTGACTCTTTGTAAAGACTTTTTGCCATTGTGAGAATCAAGAGCACAGAATTTCGAATTTGTGTCTTCTCCTCTCTGTATCTTCTTCTTTGTGAGCTTGTATGCATGTGTGTTACTTGAAAAGAGTGTTAGGAAGTGTTGTTTATCCATGAAAGTGTTCGTTTACTGTTGTTAGTATGTGTGAAGTGTAGGAAGTGCTGAAGTGTACGAAGGTCATTCTCGAGACTCAGTATTTTGCTCATAACTTGAAGTACAAGCGTCAGAATTGAGTGAAAATACAACCATTGGATGCGTCTTCTCGAGAGCTTCGAAAGGCATATGCTATTTGCTATATTCGCCCATCTCTGCACAGAGCCCCGCAGGGGCACACATCAAGGAAAAGCACGTAGGTGGGAAGGAGGGACCAGGGCCAGGAAGTATCCATGAAGAAGTGCAAGAAGATATCTGGTGCTTCCCGAACCCCAAGAAGGTACTTCAACCTCTTGATCTTCAGACTAAAGAACTAGACCTTCATACCTTCCACTGGTGGTGTGCGTGGCAGCCCGACTTAACAGGCAACACGAATGCATCAGGCCCAGAGGATGTAAAAGAAGAATCAAGAAGAGGCCATCAAAACTGAACACCTGTCTAACAAGCAGGCAGAACTGACCAAGAGATGCATGCGGACAACAAGTGACAGACAAGAAGTAAAGCATGTCAAGGGACGACAGAGACAAAGAGGGGGAGAGTGTTGCAGAGCGAAGAAGAGCAAAAGGCAGAGAAAAAGACGGACCCCAAAATTTTCTGATTTGGACACTCTATTTTTGTATTATAACCCTTTTTGTAACATATTTTCCGTTGTAATTGCACTAGAGGAGTCCTCTAGATGCATACCCATGGAGATTAGTAGATTACCCATGTAAATTAGTAGGAAATTAGCATTTTAGTTAATAAAGTGCCGGTCTCTTGTGTGAAAGGAACATTTTTAGGGCACATGTATATAAGTCAATTTGTGACTCTTTGTAAAGACTTTTTGCCATTGTGAGAATCAAGAGCACAGAATTTCAAATTTTTGTCTTCTCCTCTCTGTATCTTCTTCTTTGTGAGCTTGTATGCATGTGTGTTGCTTGAAAAGAGTGTTAGGAAGTGTTGTCTATCCATGAAAGTGTTCGTTTACTGTTGTTAGTATGTGTGAAGTGTAGGAAGTGCTGAAGTGTAGGAAGGTCATTCCCGAGACTCAGTATTTTGCTCATAACTTGAAGTACAAGCGTCAGAATTGAGTGAAAATACAACCATTGGATGCGTCTTCTCGAGAGCTTCGAAAGGCATATGCTATTTGCTATATTCGCCCATCTCTGCACAGAGCCCCGTAGGGACACACATCAAGGAAAAGCACGTAGGTGGGAAGGACGGACCAGGGCCAGGAAGTATCCATGAAGAAGTGCAAGAAGATATCTGGTGCTTCCCGAACCCCAAGAAGGTACTTCAACCTCTTGATCTTCAGACTAAAGAACTAGACCTTCATACCTTCCACTGGTGGTGTGCATGGTAGCCCGACTTAACAGGCAACACGAATGCATCAGGCCCAGAGGATGTAAAAGAAGAATCAAGAAGAGGCCATCAAAACTGAACACCTGTCTAACAAGAAGGCAGAACTGACCAAGAGATGCATGCGGACAACAAGTGACAGACAAGAAGTAAAGCATGTCAACGGACGACAGAGACAAAGAGGGGGAGAGTGTTGCAGAGCGAAGAAGAGCAAAAGGCAGAGAAAAAGACGGACCCCAAAATTTTCTGATTTGGACACTCTATTTTTGTATTATAACCCTTTTTGTAACATATTTTCCATTGTAATTGCACTAGAGGAGTCCTCTAGATGCATACCCATGGAGATTAGTAGATTACCCATGTAAATTAGTAGGAAATTAGCCTTTTAGTTAATAAAGTGCCGGTCTCTTGTGTGAAAGGACCATTTTTAGGGCACATGTATATAAGTCAATTTGTGACTCTTTGTAAAGACTTTTTGCCATTGTGAGAATCAAGAGCACAGAATTTCGAATTTGTGTCTTTTCCTCTCTGTATCTTCTTCTTTGTGAGCTTGTATGCATGTGTGTTGCTTGAAAAGAGTGTTAGGAAGTGTTGTCTATCCATGAAAGTGTTCGTTTACTGTTGTTAGTATGTGTGAAGTGTAGGAAGTGCTGAAGTGTAGGAAGGTCATTCCCGAGACTCAGTATTTTGCTCATAACTTGAAGTACAAGCGTCAGAATTGAGTGAAAATACAACCATTGGATGCGTCTTCTCGAGAGCTTCGAAAGGCATATGCTATTTGCTATATTCGCCCATCTCTGCACAGAGCCCCGCAGGGGCACACATCAAGGAAAAGCACGTAGGTGGGAAGGAGGGACCAGGGCCAGGAAGTATCCATGAAGACGTGCAAGAAGATATCTGGTGCTTCCCGAACCCCAAGAAGGTACTTCAACCTCTTGATCTTCAGACTAAAGAACTAGACCTTCATACCTTCCACTGGTGGTGTGCGTGGCAACCCGACTTAATAGGCAACACGAATGCATCAGGCCCAGAGGATGTAAAAGAAGAATCAAGAAGAGGCCATCAAAACTGAACACCTGTCTAACAAGCAGGCAGAACTGACCAAGACATGCATGCGGACAACAAGTGACAGACAAGAAGTAAAGCATGTCAAGGGACAACAGAGACAAAGAGGGGGAGAGTGTTGCAGAGCGAAGAAGAGCAAAAGGCAGAGAAAAAGACGGACCCCAAAATTTTCTGATTTGGACACTCTATTTTTGTATTATAACCCTTTTTGTAACATATTTTCCGTTGTAATTGCACTAGAGGAGTCCTCTAGATGCATACCCATGGAGATTAGTAGATTACCCATGTAAATTAGTAGGAAATTAGCATTTTAGTTAATAAAGTGCCGGTCTCTTGTGTGAAAGGGCCATTTTTAGGGCACATGTATATAAGTCAATTTGTGACTCTTTGTAAAGACTTTTTGCCATTATGAGAATCAAGAGCACAGAATTTCGAATTTGTGTCTTCTCCTCTCTGTATCTTCTTCTTTGTGAGCTTGTATGCATGTGTGTTGCTTGAAAAGAGTGTTAGGAAGTGTTGTCTATCCATGAAAGTGTTCGTTTACTGTTGTTAGTATGTGTGAAGTGCAGGAAGTGCTGAAGTGTAGGATGGTCATTCCCGAGACTCAGTATTTTGCTCATAACTTGATGTACAAGCATCAAAATTGAGTGAAAATACAACCATTGGATGCGTCTTCTCGAGAGCTTCGAAAGGCATATGCTATTTGCTATATTCGCCCATCTCTGCACAGAGCCCCGCAGGGGCACACATCAAGGAAAAGCATGTAGGTGGGAAGGAGGGACCAGGGCCAGGAAGTATCCATGAAGAAGTGCAAGAAGATATTTGGTGCTTCCCGAACCCCAAGAAGGTACTTCAACCTCTTGATCTTCAGACTAAAGAACTAGACCTTCATACCTTCCACTGGTGGTGTGCGTGGCAGCCCGACTTAACAGGCAACACGAATGCATCAGGCCCAGAGGATGTAAAAGAAGAATCAAGAAGAGGCCATCAAAACTGAACACCTGTCTAACAAGCAGGCAGAACTGACCAAGAGATGCATGCGGACAACAAGTGACAGACAAGAAGTAAAGCATGTCAAGGGACGACAGAGACAAAGAGGGGGAGAGTGTTGCAGAGCGAAGAAGAGCAAAAGGCAGAGAAAAAGACGGACCCCAAAATTTTCTGATTTGGACACTCTATTTTTGTATTATAACCCTTTTTGTAACATATTTTCCGTTGTAATTGCACTAGAGGAGTCCTCTAGATGCATACCCATGGAGATTAGTAGATTACCCATGTAAATTATTAGGAAATTAGCCTTTTAGTTAATAAAGTGCCGGTCTCTTGTGTGAAAGGACCATTTTTAGGGCACATGTATATAAGTCAATTTGTGACTCTTTGTAAAGACTTTTTGCCATTGTGAGAATCAAGAGCACAGAATTTCGAATTTGTGTCTTCTCCTCTCTGTATCTTCTTCTTTGTGAGCTTGTATGCATTTGTGTTGCTTGAAAAGAGTGTTAGGAAGTGTTGTCTATCCATGAAAGTGTTCGTTTACTGTTGTTAGTATGTGTGAAGTGTAGGAAGTGCTGAAGTGTAGGAAGGTCATTCTCGAGACTCAGTATTTTGCTCATAACTTGAAGTACAAGCGTCAGAATTGAGTGAAAATACAACCATTGGATGCGTCTTCTCGAGAGCTTCGAAAGGCATATGCTATTTGCTATATTCGCCCATCTATGCACAGAGCCCCGCAGGGGCACACATCAAGGAAAAGCACGTAGGTGGGAAGGAGGGACCAGGGCCAGGAAGTATCCATGAAGAAGTGCAAGAAGATATCTGGTGCTTCCCGAACCCCAAGAAGGTACTTCAACCTCTTGATCTTCAGACTAAAGAACTAGACCTTCATACCTTCCACTGGTGGTGTGCGTGGCAGCCCGACTTAACAGGCAACACGAATGCATCAGGCCCAGAGGATGTAAAAGAAGAATCAAGAAGAGGCCATCAAAACTGAACACCTGTCTAACAAGCAGGCAGAACTGATCAAGAGATGCATGCGACAACAAGTGACAGACAACAAGTAAAGCATGTCAAGGGACGACAGAGACAAAGAGGGGGAGAGTGTTGCAGAGCGAAGAAGAGCAAAAGGCAGAGAAAAAGACGGACCCCAAAATTTTCTGATTTGGACACTCTATTTTTGTATTATAACCCTTTTTGTAACATATTTTCCGTTGTAATTGCACTAGAGGAGTCCTCTAGATGCATACCCATGGAGATTAGTAGATTACCCATGTAAATTAGTAGGAAATTAGCATTTTAGTTAATAAAGTGCCGGTCTCTTGTGTGAAAGGACCATTTTTAGGGCACATGTATATAAGTCAATTTGTGACTCTTTGTAAAGAATTTTTGCCATTGTGAGAATCAAGAGCACAGAATTTCGAATTTGTGTCTTCTCCTCTGTATCTTCTTCTTTGTCAGCTTGTATGCATGTGTGTTGCTTGAAAATAGTGTTAGGAAGTGTTGTCTATCCATGAAAGTGTTCGTTTACTGTTGTTAGTATGTGTGAAGTGTAGGAAGTGCTAAAGTGTAGGAAGGTCATTCCCGAGACTCAGTATTTTGCTCATAACTTGAAGTACAAGCGTCAGAATTGAGTGAAAATACAACCATTGGATGCGTCTTCTCGAGAGCTTCGAAAGGCATATGCTATTTGCTATATTCGCCCATCTCTGCACAGAGCCCCGCAGGGGCACACATCAAGGAAAAGCACGTAGGTGGGAAGGAGGGACTAGGGCCAGGAAGTATCCATGAAGAAGTGCAAGAAGATATCTGGTGCTTCCCGAACCCCAAGAAGGTACTTCAACCTCTTGATCTTCAGACTAAAGAACTAGACCTTCATACCTTCCACTGGTGGTGTGCGTGGCAGCCCGACTTAACAGGCAACACGAATGCATCAGGCCCAGAGGATGTAAAAGAAGAATCAAGAAGAGGCCATCAAAACTGAACACCTGTCTAACAAGCAGGCAGAACTGACCAAGAGATGCATGCGGACAACAAGTGACAGACAAGAAGTAAAGCATGTCAAGGGACGACAGAGACAAAGAGGCGGAGAGTGTTGCAGAGCGACGAAGAGCAAAAGGCAGAGAAAAATACGGACCCTAAAATTTTCTGATTTGGCCACTCTATTTTTGTATTATAACCCTTTTTGTAACATATTTTCCGTTGTAATTGCACTAGAGGAATCCTCTATATGCATACCCATGGAGATTAGTAGATTACCCATGTAAATTAGTAGGAAATTAGCCTTTTAGTTAATAAAGTGCCGGTCTCTTGTGTGAAAAGACCTTTTTTAGGGCACATGTATATAAGTCAATTTGTGACTCTTTGTAAAGACTTTTTGCCATTGTGAGAATCAAGAGCACAGAATTTCGAATTTGTGTCTTCTCCTCTCTGTATCTTCTTCTTTGTGAGCTTGTATGCATGTGTGTTACTTGAAAAGAGTGTTAGGAAGTGTTGTTTATCCATGAAAGTGTTCGTTTACTGTTGTTAGTATGTGTGAAGTGTAGGAAGTGCTGAAGTGTACGAAGGTCATTCTCGAGACTCAGTATTTTGCTCATAACTTGAAGTACAAGCGTCAGAATTGAGTGAAAATACAACCATTGGATGCGTCTTCTCGAGAGCTTCGAAAGGCATATGCTATTTGCTATATTCGCCCATCTCTGCACAGAGCCCCGCAGGGGCACACATCAAGGAAAAGCACGTAGGTGGGAAGGAGGGACCAGGGCCAGGAAGTATCCATGAAGAAGTGCAAGAAGATATCTGGTGCTTCCCGAACCCCAAGAAGGTACTTCAACCTCTTGATCTTCAGACTAAAGAACTAGACCTTCATACCTTCCACTGGTGGTGTGCGTGGCAGCCCGACTTAACAGGCAACACGAATGCATCAGGCCCAGAGGATGTAAAAGAAGAATCAAGAAGAGGCCATCAAAACTGAACACCTGTCTAACAAGCAGGCAGAACTGACCAAGAGATGCATGCGGACAACAAGTGACAGACAAGAAGTAAAGCATGTCAAGGGACGACAGAGACAAAGAGGGGGAGAGTGTTGCAGAGCGAAGAAGAGCAAAAGGCAGAGAAAAAGACGGACCCCAAAATTTTCTGATTTGGACACTCTATTTTTGTATTATAACCCTTTTTGTAACATATTTTCCGTTGTAATTGCACTAGAGGAGTCCTCTAGATGCATACCCATGGAGATTAGTAGATTACCCATGTAAATTAGTAGGAAATTAGCATTCTAGTTAATAAAGTGCCGGTCTCTTGTGTGAAAGGAACATTTTTAGGGCACATGTATATAAGTCAATTTGTGACTCTTTGTAAAGACTTTTTGCCATTGTGAGAATCAAGAGCACAGAATTTCAAATTTTTGTCTTCTCCTCTCTGTATCTTCTTCTTTGTGAGCTTGTATGCATGTGTGTTGCTTGAAAAGAGTGTTAGGAAGTGTTGTCTATCCATGAAAGTGTTCGTTTACTGTTGTTAGTATGTGTGAAGTGTAGGAAGTGCTAAAGTGTAGGAAGGTCATTCCCGAGACTCAGTATTTTGCTCATAACTTGAAGTACAAGCGTCAGAATTGAGTGAAAATACAACCATTGGATGCGTCTTCTCGAGAGCTTCGAAAGGCATATGCTATTTGCTATATTCGCCCATCTCTGCACAGAGCCCCGCAGGGGCACACATCAAGGAAAAGCACGTAGGTGGGAAGGAGGGACTAGGGCCAGGAAGTATCCATGAAGAAGTGCAAGAAGATATCTGTTGCTTCCCGAACCCCAAGAAGGTACTTCAACCTCTTGATCTTCAGACTAAAGAACTAGACCTTCATACCTTCCACTGGTGGTGTGCGTGGCAGCCCGACTTAACAGGCAACACGAATGCATCAGGCTCAGAGGATGTAAAAGAAGAATCAAGAAGAGGCCATCAAAACTGAACACCTGTCTAACAAGCAGGCAGAACTGACCAAGAGATGCATGCGGACAACAAGTGACAGACAAGAAGTAAAGCATGTCAAGGGACGACAGAGACAAAGAGGGGGAGAGTGTTGCAGAGCGAAGCAGAGCAAAAGGCAGAGAAAAATACGGACCCTAAAATTTTCTGGTTTGGACACTCTATTTTTGTATTATAACCCTTTTTGTAACATATTTTCTGTTGTAATTGCACTAGAGGAGTCCTCTAGATGCATACCCATGGAGATTAGTAGATTACACATGTAAATTAGTAGGAAATTAGCCTTTTAGTTAATAAAGTGCCGGTCTCTTGTGTGAAAGGACCATTTTTAGGGCACATGTATATAATTCAATTTGTGACTCTTTGTAAAGACTTTTTGCCATTGTGAGAATCAAGAGCACAGAATTTCGAATTTGTGTCTTCTCCTCTCTGTATCTTCTTCTTTGTGAGCTTGTATGCATGTGTGTTGCTTGAAAAGAGTGTTAGGAAGTGTTGTCTATCCATGAAAGTGTTCGTTTACTGTTGTTAGTATGTGTGAAGTGTAGCAAGTGCTGAAGTGTAGGATGGTCATTCCCGAGACTCAGTATTTTGCTCATAACTTGAAGTACAAGCGTCAGAATTGAGTGAAAATACAACCATTGGATGCGTCTTCTCGAGAGCTTCGAAAGGCATATGCTATTTGCTATATTCGCCCATCTCTGCACAGAGCCCCGCAGGGGCACACATCAAGGAAAAGCACGTAGGTGGGAAGGAGGGACCAGGGCCAGGAAGTATCCATGAAGAAGTGCAAGAAGATATCTGGTGCTTCCCGAACCCCAAGAAGGTACTTCAACCTCTTGATCTTCAGACTAAAGAACTAGACCTTCATACCTTCCATTGGTGGTGTGCCTGGCAGCCCGACTTAACAGGCAACACGAATGCATCAGGCCCAGAGGATGTAAAAGAAGAATCAAGAAGAGGCCATCAAAACTGAACACCTGTCTAACAAGCAGGCAGAACTGACCAAGAGATGCATGCGGACAACAAGTGACAGACAAGAAGTAAAGCATGTCAAGGGACGACAGAGACAAAGAGGGGGAGAGTGTTGCAGAGCGAAGAAGAGCAAAAGGCAGAGAAAAAGACGGACCCCAAAATTTTCTGATTTGGACACTCTATTTTTGTATTATAACCCTTTTTGTAACATATTTTCCGTTGTAATTGCACTAGAGGAGTCCTCTAGATGCATACCCATGGAGATTAGTACATTACCCATGTAAATTAGTAGGAAATTAGCCTTTTAGTTAATAAAGTGCCGGTCTCTTGTGTGAAAGGATCATTTTTAAGGCACATGTATATAAGTCAATTTGTGACTCTTTGTAAAGACTTTTTGCCATTGTGAGAATCAAGAGCACAGAATTTCGAATTTGTGTCTTCTCCTCTCTGTATCTTCTTCTTTGTGAGCTTGTATGCATGTGTGTTGCTTGAAAAGAGTGTTAGGAAGTGTTGTCTATCCATGAAAGTGTTCGTTTACTGTTGTTAGTATGTGTGAAGTGTAGGAAGTGCTGAAGTGTAGGAAGGTCATTCCCGAGACTCAGTATTTTGCTCATAACTTGAAGTACAAGCGTCAGAATTGAGTGAAAATACAACCATTGGATGCGTCTTCTCGAGAGCTTCGAAAGGCATATGCTATTTGCTATATTCGCCCATCTCTGCACAGAGCCCCGCAGGGGCACACATCAAGGAAAAGCACGTAGGTGGGAAGGAGGGACCAGGGCCAGGAAGTATCCATGAAGAAGTGCAAGAAGATATCTGGTGCTTCCCGAACCCCAAGAAGGTACTTCAACCTCTTGATCTTCAGACTAAAGAACTAGACCTTCATACCTTCCACTGGTGGTGTGCGTGGCAGCCCGACTTAACAGGCAACACGAATGCATCGGGCCGAGAGGATGTAAAAGAAGAATCAAGAAGAGGCCATCAAAACTGAACACTTGTCTAACAAGCAGGCAGAACTGACCAAGAGATGCATGCGGACAACAAGTGACAGACAAGAAGTAAAGCATGTCAAGGGACGACAGAGACAAAGAGGGGGAGAGTGTTGCAGAGCGAAGAAGAGCAAAAGGCAGAGAAAAAGACGGACCCCAAAATTTTCTGATTTGGACACTCTATTTTTGTATTATAACCCTTTTTGTAACATATTTTCCGTTGTAATTGCACTAGAGGAGTCCTCTAGATGCATACCCATGGAGATTAGTACATTACCCATGTAAATTAGTAGGAAATTAGCCTTTTAGTTAATAAAGTGCCGGTCTCTTGTGTGAAAGGACCATTTTTAGGGCACATGTATATAAGTCAATTTGTGACTCTTTGTAAAGACTTTTTGCCATTGTGAGAATCAAGAGCACAGAATTTCGAATTTGTGTCTTTTCCTCTCTGTATCTTCTTCTTTGTGAGCTTGTATGCATGTGTGTTGCTTGAAAAGAGTGTTAGGAAGTGTTGTCTATCCATGAAAGTGTTCGTTTACTGTTGTTAGTATGTGTGAAGTGTAGGAAGTGCTGAAGTGTACGAAGGTCATTCCCGAGACTCAGTATTTTGCTCATAACTTGAAGTACAAGCGTCAGAATTGAGTGAAAATACAACCATTGGATGCGTCTTCTCGAGAGCTTCGAAAGGCATATGCTATTTGCTATATTCGCCCATCTCTGCACAGAGCCCGGCAGGGGCACACATCAAGGAAAAGCACGTAGGTGGGAAGGAGGGACCAGGGCCAGGAAGTATCCATGAAGAAGTGCAAGAAGATATCTGGTGCTTCCCGAACCCCAAGAAGGTACTTCAACCTCTTGATCTTCAGACTAAAGAACTAGACCTTCATACCTTCCACTGGTGGTGTGCGTGGCAGCCCGACTTAACAGGCAACACGAATGCATCAGGCCCAGAGGATGTAAAAGAAGAGTCAAGAAGAGGCCATCAAAACTGAACACCTGTCTAACAAGCAGGCAGAACTGACCAAGAGATGCATGCGGACAACAAGTGACAGACAAGAAGTAAAGCATGTCAAGGGATGACAGAGACAAAGAGGGGGAGAGTGTTGCAGAGCGAAGAAGAGCAAAAGGCAGAGAAAAAGACGGACCCCAAAATTTTCTGATTTGGACACTCTATTTTTGTATTATAGCCCTTTTTGTAACATATTTTCCGTTGTAATTGCACTAGAGGAGTCCTCTAGATGCATACCCATGGAGATTAGTACATTACCCATGTAAATTACTAGGAAATTAGCTTTTTAGTTAATAAAGTGCCGGTCTCTTGTGTGAAAGGACCATTTTTAAGGCACATGTATATAAGTCAATTTGTGACTCTTTGTAAAGACTTTTTGCCATTGTGAGAATCAAGAGCACAGAATTTCGAATTTGTGTCTTCTCCTCTCTGTATCTTCTTCTTTGTGAGCTTGTATGCATGTGTGTTGCTTGAAAAGAGTGTTAAGAAGTGTTGTCTATCCATGAAAGTGTTCGTTTACTGTTGTTAGTATGTGTGAAGTGTAGGAAGTGTTGAAGTGTAGGAAGGTCATTCCCGAGACTCAGTATTTTGCTCATAACTTGAAGTACAAGCGTCAGAATTGAGTGAAAATACAACCATTGGATGCGTCTTCTCGAGAGCTTCGAAAGGCATATGCTATTTGCTATATTCGCCCATCTCTGCATGGAAGCCCGACTTAACAGGCAACACGAATGCATCAGGCTCAGAGGATGTAAAAGAAGAATCTAGAAGAGGCCATCAAAACTGAACACCTGTCTAACAAGCAGGCAGAACTGACCAAGAGATGCATGCGAACAACAAGTGACAGACAAGAAGTAAAGCATGTCAAGGGACGACAGAGACAAAGAGGGGGAGAGTGTTGCAGAGCGAAGAAGAGCAAAAGGCAGAGAAAAAGACGGACCCCAAAATTTTCTGATCTGGACACTCTATTTTTGTATTATAACGCCTTTTTGTAACATATTTTCCGTTGTAATTGCACTAGAGGAGTCCTCTAGATGCATACCCATGGAGATTAGTAGATTACACATGTAAATTAGTAGGAAATTAGCCTTTTAGTTAATAAAGTGCCGGTCTCTTGTGTGAAAGGACCATTTTCAGGGCACATGTATATAAGTCAATTTGTGACTCTTTGTAAAGACTTTTTGCCATTGTGAGAATCAAGAGCACAGAATTTCGAATTTGTGTCTTCTCCTCTCTGTATCTTCTTCTTTTTGAGCTTCTATGCATGTGTGTTGCTTGAAAAGAGTGTTAGGAAGTGTTGTCTATCCATGAAAGTGTTCGTTTACTGTTGTTAGTATGTGTGAAGTGTAGGAAGTGCTGAAGTGTAGGAAGGTCATTCTCGAGACTCAGTATTTTGCTCATAACTTGAAGTACAAGCGTCAGAATTGAGTGAAAATACAACCATTGGATGCGTCTTCTCGAGAGCTTCGAAAGGCATATGCTATTTGCTATATTCGCCCATCTCTGCACAGAGCCCCGCAGGGGCACACATCAAGGAAAAGCACGTAGGTGGGAAGGAGGGACCAGGGCCAGGAAGTATCCATGAAGAAGTGCAAGAAGATATCTGGTGCTTCCCGAACCCCAAGAAGGTACTTCAACCTCTTGATCTTCAGACTAAAGAACTAGACCTTCATACCTTCCACTGGTGGTGTGCGTGGCAGCCCGACTTAACAGGCAACACGAATGCATCAGGCCCAGAGGATGTAAAAGAAGAATCAAGAAGAGGCCATCAAAACTGAACACCTGTCTAACAAGCAGGCAGAACTGACCAAGAGATGCATGCGGACAACAAGTGACAGACAACAAGTAAAGCATGTCAAGGGACGACAGAGACAAAGAGGGGGAGAGTGTTGCAGAGCGAAGAAGAGCAAAAGGCAGAGAAAAAGATGGACCCCAAAATTTTCTGATCTGGACACTCTATTTTTGTATTATAACCCTTTTTGTAACATATTTTCCGTTGTAATTGCACTAGAGGAGTCCTCTAGATGCATACCCATGGAGATTAGTAGATTACCCATGTAAATTAGTAGGAAATTAGCCTTTTAGTTAATAAAGTGCCGGTCTCTTGTGTGAAAGGACCATTTTTAGGGCACATGTATATAAGTCAATTTGTGACTCTTTGTAAAGACTTTTTGCCATTGTGAGAATCAAGAGCACAGAATTTCGATTTTGTGTCTTCTCCTCTCTGTATCTTCTTCTTTGTGAGCTTGTATGCATGTGTGTTGCTTGAAAAGAGTGTTAGGAAGTGTTGTCTATCCATGAAAGTGTTCGTTTACTGTTGTTAGTATGTGTGAAGTGTAGGAAGTGCTGAACTGTAGGATGGTCATTCCCGAGACTCAGTATTTTGCTCATAACTTGAAGTACAAGCGTCAGAATTGAGTGAAAATACAACCATTGGATGCGTCTTCTCGAGAGCTTCAAAAGGCATATGCTATTTGCTATATTCGCCCATCTCTGCACAGAGCCCCGCAGGGGCACACATCAAGGAAAAGCACGTAGGTGGGAAGGAGGGACCAGGGCCAGGAAGTATCCATGAAGAAGTGCAAGAAGATATCTGGTGCTTCTCGAACCCCAAGAAGGTACTTCAACCTCTTGATCTTCAGACTAAAGAACTAGACCTTCATACCTTCCACTGGTGGTGTGCGTGGCAGCCCGACTTAACAGGCAACACGAATGCATCAGGCCGAGAGGATGTAAAAGAAGAATCAAGAAGAGGCCATCAAAACTGAACACCTCTCTAACAAGCAGGCAGAACTGACCAAGAGATGCATGCGGACAACAAGTGACAGACAAGAAGTAAAGCATGTCAAGGGACGACAGAGACAAAGAGGGGGAGAGTGTTGCAGAGCGAAGAAGAGCAAAAGGCAGAGAAAAAGACGGACCCCAAAATTTTCTGATTTGGACACTCTATTTTTGTATTATAACCCTTTTTGTAACATATTTTCCGTTGTAATTGCAGTAGAGGAGTCCTCTAGATGCATACCCATGGAGATTAGTAGATTACACATGTAAATTAGTAGGAAATTAGCCTTTTAGTTAATAAAGTGCCGGTCTCTTGTGTGAAAAGACCATTTTTAAGGCATATGTATATAAGTCAATTTGTGACTCTTTGTAAAGACTTTTTGCCATTGTGAGAATCAAGAGCACAGAATTTCGAATTTGTGTCTTCTCCTCTCTGTATCTTCTTCTTTGTGAGCTTGTATGCATGTGTGTTGCTTGAAAAGAGTGTTAGGAAGTGTTGTCTATCCATGAAAGTGTTTGTTTACTGTTGTTAGTATGTGTGAAGTGTAGGAAGTGCTGAAGTGTAGGAAGGTCATTCCCGAGACTCAGTACTTTGCTCATAACTTGAAGTACAAGCGTCAGAATTGAGTGAAAATACAACCATTGGATGCGTCTTCTCGAGAGCTTCGAAAGAAATATGCTATTTGCTATATTCGCCCATCTCTGCACAGAGCCCCGCAGGGGCACACATCAAGGAAAAGCACGTAGGTGGGAAGGAGGGACCAGGGCCAGGAAGTATCCATGAAGAAGTGCAAGAAGATATCTGGTGCTTCTCGAACCCCAAGAAGGTACTTCAACCTCTTGATCTTCAGACTAAAGAACTAGACCTTCATACCTTCCACTGGTGGTGTGCGTGGCAGCCCGACTTAACAGGCAACACGAATGCATCAGGCCGAGAGGATGTAAAAGAAGAATCAAGAAGAGGCCATCAAAACTGAACACCTGTCTAACAAGCAGGCAGAACTGACCAAGAAATGCATGCGGACAACAAGTGACAGACAAGAAGTAAAGCATGTCAAGGGACGACAGAGACAAAGAGGGGGAGAGTGTTGCAGAGTGAAGAAGAGCAAAAGGCAGAGAAAAAGACGGACCCCAAAATTTTCTGATTTGGACACTCTATTTTTGTATTATAACCCTTTTTGTAACATATTTTCCGTTGTAATTGCAGTAGAGGAGTCCTCTAGATGCATACCCATGGAGATTAGTAGATTACACATGTAAATTAGTAGGAAATTAGCCTTTTAGTTAATAAAGTGCCGGTCTCTTGTGTGAAAAGACCATTTTTAGGGCACATGTATATAAGTCAATTTGTGACTCTTTGTAAAGACTTTTTGCCATTGTGAGAATCAAGAGCACAGAATTTCGAATTTGTGTCTTCTCCTCTCTGTATCTTCTTCTTTGTGAGCTTGTATGCATGTGTGTTGCTTGAAAAGAGTGTTAAGAAGTGTTGTTTATCCATGAAAGTGTTTGTTTACTGTTGTTAGTATGTGTGAAGTGTAGGAAGTGCTGAAGTGTAGGAAGGTCATTCCCGAGACTCAGTACTTTGCTCATAACTTGAAGTACAAGCGTCAGAATTGAGTGAAAATACAACCATTGGATGCGTCTTCTCGAGAGCTTCAAAAGGCATATGCTATTTGCTATATTCGCCCATCTCTGCACAGAGCCCCGCAGGGGCACACATCAAGGAAAAGCACGTAGGTGGGAAGGAGGGACCAGGGCCAGGAAGTATCCATGAAGAAGTGCAAGAAGATATCTGGTGCTTCTCGAACCCCAAGAAGGTACTTCAACCTCTTGATCTTCAGACTAAAGAACTAGACCTTCATACCTTCCACTGGTGGTGTGCGTGGCAGCCCGACTTAACAGGCAACACGAATGCATCAGGCCGAGAGGATGTAAAAGAAGAATCAAGAAGAGGCCATCAAAACTGAACACCTGTCTAACAAGCAGGCAGAACTGACCAAGAGATGCATGCGGACAACAAGTGACAGACAAGAAGTAAAGCATGTCAAGGGACGACAGAGACAAAGAGGGGGAGAGTGTTGCAGAGCGAAGAAGAGCAAAAGGCACAGAAAATGAAATTAGCCTTTTAGTTAATAAAGTGCCGGTCTCTTGTGTGAAAGGACCATTTTTAGGGCACATGTATATAAGTCAATTTGTGACTCTTTGTAAAGACTTTTTGCCATTGTGAGAATCAAGAGCACAGAATTTCGAATTTGTGTCTTCTCCTCTTTGTATCTTCTTCTTTGTGAGCTTGTATGCATGTGTGTTGCTTGAAAAGAGTGTTAGGAAATGTTGTCTATCCATGAAAGTGTTCGTTTACTGTTGTTAGTATGTGTGAAGTGTAGGAAGTGCTGAAGTGTAGGAAGGTCATTCCCGAGACTCAGTATTTTGCTCATAACTTGAAGTACAAGCGTCAAAATTGAGTGAAAATACAACCATTAGATGCGTCTTCTCGAGAGCTTCGAAAGGCATATGCTATTTGCTATATTCACCCATCTGTGCACAGAGCCCCGCAGGGGCACACATCAAGGAAAAGCACGTAGGTGGGAAGGAGGGACCAGGGCCAGGAAGTATCCATGAAGAACTGCAAGAAGATATCTGGTGCTTCCCGAACCCCAAGAAGGTACTTCAACCTCTTGATCTTCAGACTAAAGAACTAGACCTTCATACCTTCCACTGGTGGTGTGCATGGCAGCCGGACTTAACAGGCAACACGAATGCATCAGGCCCAGAGGATGTAAAAGAAGAATCAAGAAGAGGCCATCAAAACTGAACACCTGTCTAACAAGCAGGCAGAACTGACCAAGAGATGCATGCGGACAACAAGTGACAGACAAGAAGTAAAGCATGTCAACGGACGACAGAGATAAAGAGGGGGAAAGTGTTGCAGAGCGAAGAAGAGCAAAAGGCAGAGAAAAAGACGGACCCCAAAATTTTCTGATTTGGACACTCTATTTTTGTATTATAACGCCTTTTTGTAACATATTTTCCGTTGTAATTGCACTAGAGGAGTCCTCTAGATGCATACCCATGGAGATTAGTAGATTACCCATGTAAATTAGTAGGAAATTAGCCTTTTAGTTAATAAAGTGCCGGTCTCTTGTGTGAAAGGACCATTTTTAGGGCACATGTATATAAGTCAATTTGTGACTCTTTGTAAAGACTTTTTGCCATTGTGAGAATCAAGAGCACAGAATTTCGAATTTGTGTCTTCTCCTCTCTGTATCTTCTTCTTTGTGAGCTTGTATGCATGTGTGGTGCTTGAAAAGAGTGTTAGGAAGTGTTGTCTATCCATGAAAGTGTTCGTTTACTGTTGTTAGTATGTGTGAAGTGTAGGAAGTGCTGAAGTGTAGGAAGGTCATTCCCGAGACTCAGTACTTTGCTCATAACTTGAAGTACAAGCGTCAGAATTGAGTGAAAATACAACCATTGGATGTATCTTCTCGAGAGCTTCGAAAGGCATATGCTATTTGCTATATTCGGAGTTTGGAGCTGAGAGAAAAGCTCAATTTACTGTTGGCTGCTGCTACAAGTATCGTGACACCATGACTGACAGTTGAAGCTTGTTTGGATTAGTCTTTGCCTTGTTTGCACTCTTTGGGAAGCATGTTTGCATTGATCGTCATTTGAATGCACGTCTTCATACACTTGGCTAGGTTTTGATACTCCTCGGATTGATAAATAAAGCGTGAATCCCCACTATATGCACTTGAGGGGGATCGAGGTATAGTCTCTTTCTCCACAAGTCCCTTTGGATCTTAGGTACACATCCACCTACTATAGTCATCTATGAATGAAACATTATACCTTGACCCTGAAATTTATGGCTCTCTACTACGACCCCACACATTTGTGTGTACAAACTCCAAGTAGTCTTCATACATCTATCCTCTTTTGTTGAATGGTTGCCTATGCGACTTGCCAATTTGGCATGCTTCACATTTATAAATCATGTGTTGCTTGGACACATTTGGGATGCCAAGAACACTCTGATACTTGCATATTTGCTTCAATGTCCATATCTCCAATTTAGATAGGGTTTGGTCCTTGTAATTGAAGAGAGTAATATTCCTTGTATCTTCAACTTCAAAGGTAAAAATTCCACCAGATTTATCACCTTTTGCAATCTTCTTGAAGCCTTATTGAGGATCCTCCACATATGACCTAGTCTCTTATTCCATATCTCCAATTTAGATAGGGTTTGGTCCTTGTAATTGAAGAGAGTAATATTCCTTGTATCTTCAGCTTCAAAGGTAAAAATTCCACCAGATTTATCACCTTTTGCAATCTTCTTGAAGCCTTATTGAGGATCCTCCACATATGCTCTATGTCTTATGAATCTAACATGTAAACCCTTCTCAACAATCTATCCAACACTGATTAGATTCTTGGTTATTGTTGGCACGTACAATACTCTGTTTAGAAGATTCACATAACCATCAATTGCTTTAATATTCCAATTTTCTTTACTGAGTGCCTAGTATCATCACCTATCTGGACTTCATGTTTTCCTTTGGGTTCTTCAATGTCAAAAAACAATGCTATATTGCCAACTACATGATTGGAACAACTAGAATCAATATAGAATAGGTATTCATCATCTTTACCTTGCTTGGTTGTCATGTTCATGAGTAATAGGGAATCCTCTTGATCATCTATGTAATTATTGTAGTCTCTCCTTCCTCTAAAGACTCCTTGATAGTTATTGTTGTAACCTTGGTTGTAATTGTGATGGTAGTTTTTTCCCCCATTATTGAACCTGCCTCTTGATTGTCCATAGCCTCCTCTGTGGAAGCTTCTTCCTCTCTTATTCTTTGTATTTTTTAAGCATTCATTTTTTGTATGATTGGTCAAGCCACAAATGTTGCAAGGTGAAGAATTGTATGGTATCCCTCTGCCTTGCTTTCCTCCTCTGCCCCTTCGTCTAGTACCTCTTCCTCTACCTGTGAAATTCATATGAGGTACTTGCCTCTTCTTGATTATTCTTATCTTTGCTTTTATCTTTGCTCTTATTTTTATCTATGTAAAGGGCAGAAGATTGATAACCTCTAGAAGTATCTCCATTCTTGTTGAGCTTTGTCTCATGTGTGAAGAGTTTCCCCATCAATGTATTGAGGTCAAGTATCTGCATGTCCATATATAGGTCCATTGTTGTGGTAAAAGGCTCCCATTTGTCATCAACCTTGATGCCATTTATGATATGCCTTACTATCTGATCCTCTTCTATTTCTTCTCAAATACTCCCAAGTTGATCAGCTACATCCGTCATCTTGGTCACATAGTTGGCTACACCTTGCTTTGGTTGCTTCTTCAAGGTTGTGAACTCCATCGAAAGCTAGTTCGTTATGGCCCTTAAATTTGATGAGAAGTATGAAGATAGTACTTCCCAAGTCTCTTGGGAAGTTTTACAATTCCTAATATGAGATAACAAAAAGTTAAAGATTGAATTGAGTATATAAGACCTGGCTAGAGCATTCTTTGCACACCATACAGTTATTCTCTCTTGCTCCTCTCTTGTAGGTTGGTTTTTGCTTCTAAAGGTTGGTATTTCTTCATCTCCAGATATGTATCCATACAAGCTTCTTCCTTGGAGGTAAGCTTTCATCCTTAGGGGACATGCTGGATAATTGCCCCTGTCCAATTTATCAATGAATGATGGAAATCCATCTCCCATTTTACCTTGATGTTGCTCTAATATCACAGTTGGAGGAGATGGTGGACACCTTCCAGAGATGAGATGGTGCTGCAAATTCCTGTTTCACACCAACCAAAACTGAGTTGAGGAGTGCAAAGCACATCTCTTGGGATTTCCAAGAAGCACAAATAATCATCCAAATACTTTGGAAGATGATCCTCAAATCATTGGATCAAAACAGATAACTTTGACATTTACCATGAATCAAAAACTTTCTATTTTAGTCATTGAACTTGCTCAAAGAAATGAATAGTTTTCTTTCTATACCAACAATTGAACAAAATCCTTTTGGTTCATATCTAATTAACTTGGGTAGCTAACTTTTGCAAGTTATTTCACTTGAAATGATAAACTATTCACTAAGAATGATGCTTAACAAATCAGAGATGTATCCTAATATTTTAGGAGGTTGACGATATGCAGACCAAAGAGTACTATTTTGCACATTACTTGAGAATAGCTTAGGCAATAAGAATGAAATTTTTTAGCATGAAAATAGACTATCTAATGAATCTATAGCAAGTTAAATCACTGAAAATGATCAAGTATACACTGAGAAACAAATCAGAGAAGTTCACTATTCTGAGTGGTACATGATAGAGAAACAGAGATGACACATGATCAAAGTGTATGTATTAATGCACATAAATTACAATGACATTGGCAATGAATGATTGCACAATGTGAGGGGAATGGTAGAGCTACAGTGTGAGCTCAATTTACCATGAAAGCCCCCTTCAAATCTCTGCTAATTCGGGCTCTCTTCCATGCGACTTGATGAGTCACTTTATAGCTAAAGTTGGAGCCAATTTTCAACTTTTGAATTTCAAATTCTACCAAAAAATATTCCTAGAGTTTAGGACTTCATCTATCATCACTCCTTCACCAAAATATCTCATAATTGATTCTCCTAACAACTCGCGATTGAAAGATCCTTTTACATATGCACTTTTACAAAGGATAAAATCAAGCTTTTACAAGTGGGCATTCCCATGAGTATGCATGAGGATATGTGGAAACTTATGGCTAGCTAACCAAGTATGTAGGCTTGTGAATATTGCACCAATAGAAACTTGGTAGGGCTAATCTCTACTCCTGGGGTTCCTTCCATAGCTGCTTCAAGATTGTCTTGGTTTTGTTGTTGAAGTCACTTGTTCTCTTCCAATGCCGCAAACATGTGCTTCTTGAGAAGCCCTAGATTTCTTCGTAATTTGGCATTGGTGAGATGTTGTTCATGTAGCATTGTCTCCAAGTCTTTAAGGGCTTTGGCATCCACATCGTTTGTCTTGGATTCTAGCTCGACATGAGCTTGTTGTAAGCTGGAGTATTGCACCTGGAGGGTTTCGTTGTTGCCTCCAATGTTGTGACTCATTCTTGCAATCTTTTGGATTCTATCTGGAAGGCAACACTCCTATCTTCTAGTTTGTGATAATCATGTTGTAGCTGCAAGACACGTTGAACAATTGTATTGAATGTATTATATACAGTATGATATGCAAGGGAGATGGGTTGGAATGCAGGGGGAATGGGAATGGGGTTGGGAATGGTGGATGCAGTGTCGAATAAAGAGGTGGGTGCAGGTGAAGGTGGTAGGGGAATGGGTGATGGTGGAATCGTGGGGGGAGGGGGAGGTGTTGTGGGTGGTGATATGTCCATGCAGTTGGATAGTGCGATGCATGTAGGAGCTACCATGTATGTGGGTATGGGAGGTGAGGTGAGCGTGGTGTTTGTGTATAGTGAAGTGTTTGTGAGTGTTTGTGAACCTAGCATCTGAGTAGCAAGAGCATGAATGAATTGTTCCATGAATGATATGTAATGGGGCGGGGCTATGGTGTCAATTGAGGGATAGGGGAACATGGATGAGGCGGATGGGAAGTATGGATCCCTTGAAAGGGGAATGTGTGAATATGGGTAAGCGAGGAAACCTAGACTACCTTCTGTGGGTCGTGGGTGTCCTTCTATACCAGGTAGAAGGAGGTGTCCAATGACTGGCTCTATAGACAAAAATGGTGAAGTAAAAAGAGGATTGGTAATCGAACAAAAGAGGCTCGACTGGGAACCCTCTATTCGAGAGACAGTACCCCACCGATGCACCAAACCAACTACTTGAGCAAGGACTTCAATGAAGGAGTATGCCAGGAGTCAATCGAATTGGACCATTTCTATTTGGGTCCCAAAGTGGTCAATGAAGACAGACCCCAATGCACGATAAATCTGGGTGCCCAAGACCTGCTTACACACTCAAGTAGCTTCACATAAGCTCAAAAGCTTGAATAGCCGTCATGCATATCATATAAGTCACGGCAAACATCTGCACTCACCACCTCCACACCTCAAATCACACCTAGGATTATCTGGAAATGGGTACCCAAAAAGTCCCAAATCCAAGATGACCTAGTCCAAAGACCTTTACATGTCATCACTACCAAAAGATGCCATCTCACATAGAAACTTGGAGAGTTAAAGTCTGTAATAAACCCCCTGAGTCAACCCTGCAAACTAATGTGCACAAACATAGATGCATTTGAGTACATTGCACAGCTAGAGTATGCATATAAGAACATTACTGACCTCCTAACTCTCACTCACACACACAATACACCACTTGCCTAACCTCTAACCTCAATGAGCAATATGTTGGTATTGTAGAGGGAACACGGTATTATCATGTTTCCAACACATTGCTAATATGACTTTCTTCTTCCAACAGATAAGATCATTAGACACTCCCAGTAACATCATGGCTGACGTAGCAGGGACCAGCTCTCAAGCGGCACGAGCCAACAAGTGGTTGATATGGAAAGTTTACCTATCATGCCTGAGACAAATAAAAGATTGAAAGAATTGCAGGCTATTCAGATTATACCTATAAAGGACCCCCGGAGCGGCCATACCATGCCTATCAGCAAAACTTTCCATTGTTTTAGTGAAGTTGCAGGACCCTTGGGAGAACGACCATACCTTTGGGAGGTAGAGCTAGAATTCAATGGAAAGGGGGGAAAGTACCATTTCTTTACACGAGAATTTGAAAAGTTACAGAATGCACAAGCACTACACCCAGGGTGGTAGAAGGCGGGATTAGATGCATACTTTAGTGCTCAAGTTCCCAAACCTGACTTCATGAGATGCTATTGTCTTATCAATACTCTGACTACTAGCAAGCATCCCCAAGCATCAAGCACGTTTGTGCTCCCATCTATTACAAGAGGAAATGAGTTGAAGAGGTTTAGGTTAACCAATAATTTAGTACAGGAGGCCCTAGACATGAAAGGAATGCACATACCCATCAAGAAGGAGGTCCTAGTACCCGATAACATGAAGAATCGAAACCTTACTAAACTCAAGGATATGGTAGCTATGATGCCTGCCCACCCAAGACAGATTCACTATGCCACCCAAGACAGATTCACTTTGCCTGCCCACCCAAGACAGATTCACTATGCCACCCAAGAAGATATGGGTCAGTTTGTATCTTGCGGGGATCAGAACTTAACAATTAAGTTGCCTCATTGGATCATTGATCAGATTCATTTGGCACACAAGGATGGCCATGCAAGTCAGTCTTGTATGGATGTTGTGCATTGACAATGATCATTTATAGATGCTTAGCTTAGCTTATGACATCCTGATCTAGCGGGCTCTCATGTGGAGTAGGGTACAGCAATTCAAGGGTAGAACATCCACAAGACCCTCTTCCAAAAGGATGTGAGAAGCAGTACAAGTACCATGTGCTCAACCACGAGGAGCGACCTTAACACCAGCTGTCACGCCCACCAAATGTCACAAAGGGTGAGGCCATTTACGCTAGGCCTCCCGAGATGCAGCATTGAAGGTCCCAATTTGATATTAGAAGATCCCGAGACGCAACATTGAAGGTCCCAATCTGAGCATTTATTAGTCACCAATTTTGTCAATACATTACAAAGTATCTTATTTGCGCTTTCAGCATGGGCATTGGCATGTGGCTAATAGGGGGCAGACTTCCTATGTATCACCAAGAATTCTTGGAGAAGGTTTTCATTGACCTCATTCAAGAAGTGAGTGCCTCTATCACTTACTAACTCAATTGGTAACCCATATCTTGTGAACACATTCTCAAATAAGAACTTAGTTGTCGTGTGAGCATCATTCTTCTTTGTGGCCTTTACTTCTACCCATTTAGTTAGATAGTCAGTGGCAACAATAATGTATTCAACATGTGAACTCTTCGTTGGGGGATTAATAGGACCTGCAAAGTCTATTCCCCACTTAGAGAATGCCTGTCCTCCCATCATGGGTTTCAATGGCATCTCAACTTTGCATATCAGATATTGAGTTCGCCGACAAATATCACATCTCTTCACATATGTATGTGCATCCATGTGAAGTGTTGGCCACCAAAGACCTGTGAATAGAATTGCATTGATTACACTGTCTTGTCCGAAATGTCCTCTTGCCACTCCTTGGTGAGCAATCTCCAAGATCTTAAGATATTCACTCTCATGGACACTTAGTCTTAGGTATCCGTCCTTTCCGTGCTTGTATAGACTATCACCAATGAGAGAATAATCTAGTTCTTCTTGTTCTAAGCTCTTTCTTCTTGCCAATGACATCTCTTGAGGGAATGTTTTCATCTTCAAAATGGCCACCAAAGGTTCACTCCAATCTGGCACTAAAGACACTTGGTATAGAGTGGCATGTTCCACTGGTGGTCTAGTACTGCAAATTGGGCATTCTTTACACATCATATGCCCATCCGCTTCCATTGTTGGCCAATATACCCCTAACCTTTACAGAGTCTATAAGGTTTGATTTTTGGAGTGGTGTTGTTGCAATGCACCTACATGTGCCATTTGCAACCACTTTGCATGTTCATCTTCATCTACATAGCAAGCGAGTATGCCTTGATTGGTGTCCTTGTACATGTTGCCTGCCATTATGTGATATTTTTGAGACCTCACCACTTCTTTATCTTTGGTTCTCAATACAGGATGTTTGGGTCCAAAAGTGAGAATAGGCACTATATTTTTAGCCCAATCAAGCATCAGGAAGGTCATCTGACATTCCTTGAGGGGACTCTCCTAAAGTTAGTCTAAAAAGGTGATCTTCCCTAAGGTGAGTCCTACCTTTCCTGACCACTACTTCAAAGTCATACTCCATTAGTAAGAGGGACCATCTTACTAATCTATCAATATTGCAAGGTTTGTTCACTAGATAGAGTAATGCTTGATGGTCTATAAAAAATTTGAACTTGTTTGCAAGTAGATAATGTCTAAACTTTTTCACCACATACACCATGCCTAATCCTTCTCTTTCAATCGTGGTATAATTTCGTTCAACTGAAGTCAATTACATATGGGAAGATCCATATTGCCTTCATCAGTAGGTTCATAGATCATCAACATAGACTTCCATGTTTTTGTGCAAGAACTCTTTAAATACATGGCACATCAACCTCTGGAAGGTAGTTGGCGCATTGGTAAGACCAAATGGCATTACCCAAAAAGCAAATATGCCCCACTATGTAGCAAAACTGGTCTTATGTTGATCTTCTGGAGCAATGGCCACTTGATTGTAGCCAAAGAATCCATCAAGTTGTAAACTTCCTAACCTGCCACTCTTTCCAATAGATGCTTAGTGATAGGAAGCGGATAACTATCTCTAATAGTTGTTGCATTAACCTTCTTCAAGTTAATGCATACCCACAACTTTCCATTCTTTTTGGGCACCACTACAATGGGGGAAACCCATTCAGTGTTCTCAATTTCATAGATGAATCCAGCTTCTACCAACCGATCTATCTCTTCCTTGATCCAACCGATCTATCTCTTCCTTGATCTTGGCTGCATAATTCTCGTTATTATATGTGTATGGCTTTTGCCAAGAGGGTTTGGCTTCTAAGGTAATCGTATGTGAGCATATGTCAAGATCGAATCCTTTTAGGTCCTTATAGCTCCAAGCAAACACATCTCGATACTCCCTTAGTAGATTAATCAATTCCTTTTCCTCTTCTTCAATTAGGTTGTGTCCTATGTGCACCATTCTTTACCTTCTTTTAAGATCACAACCTCCTTTGTCGTTTCTTTGTTATCATAGGCCTCTCCTACTAGTGCTTCACATTTAGGCATCCTTATCACGACTTTTCTATCCTCTATCTCATACTTCTTAAAATTTTCAAGGACCTCAAACGAAGATTCATCCTCTTCTTGCGGGGATTATCTCTTCTTTCTTTTTTTGCCTTCACTCTTGGTGGTTACCTGTGTAGTTAGCCTCACATCATTGGTAAGCTCTTCTCGTCTTTAAGGATGAGCTTCTACTTCGTATGGGTATTCTTCCTTTGATGCCCAAAAAGGATCCATTATTTTTTATTCTAGGTATGAGTCACTTGATTGATCAATTTCTTCCATTCTAGGCTCAAATTCTTCGATAACCAAATCACATTAGTGGCTCAATTGTGAAAACCGAAATGTCATAACCCTCTTCATCACAGTGTGGAGTCCATTGATCTCCATTGATTGCTACATCCATAGTGGCCTAAGATTTATGCCCAGCCATGAGGTTCAAACTCTTCATCAAGGAATACTACAGGCGCATAGTTTGGGTCTTGAATTGATCTATGAGTTTTGTTCGCACCTACCTCTGGTGTTCTCCCTTTTCTCTTCTTTTGCAACTTTGCACATCCATAGGTGAGTGTCTTCATGCATCCATGAGGATCCTGATCCTATGGAATGCACTGACTCTGAATCATATGGCTCTATGAATGGGATTCCACTGTATAGAGGGCACGTCTCTATGAGAGTAATATTTGAGATTTAACTTTTGTCGTAACACCTAAATGTTGCAAATACAATGAATTGGCTCCCTAATCCTAAACTTCTTGCAACTGCCTCATGAACGGTCTTCCCAAAATAATCTCGTAGGCCTTGTGTTTGCTGAAGTCACATATGGCAAAAGTATGCTCAAACTCTACACCACAAGTTGTGAGAGTTATTCCTTCTAACAATCCCAAGGGTCTCTCTATGTGACCATTGGCCATTCGTAGTTTCATTCTGCTAAGTACTGCTTTTCCCCAATGCTTCCACAAGGAAGTGGTAGCAATTGTAACTCTTGCACCTGAGTCCAAAATAACCTTGGTGGTGTAAATTTGATAAGTGATTGGAAGATAGGTGTTTCCTTCTCCTTTGCTCATGTCTCCTATCTTATCCAAGGGTATTTCTGACACTGTTCTATGTAATCCTACTTGGGAATGGGTTTTCGCTACTTCTAGCACTTGATTGGCTACATGTTTCCACAATTCTAGCTTAACCTTGAGTAGCTCCTCTAAAGTGAGATTGCATTGCACTTTAGTGTTCTTTACAACCTCTGTATTCCTAGGTATGATTGAGTCTTCATTCCTTATCATGATCGTGGGTGCTCTCATACAGGTAGACTTTGCTTCCCATGGACCTATGAAATGAGGCAATTCTTGTACGGAATTGGTTTCGAAGTCTAATCATTCATTGGGCTGGTTATCCTCTTGTTGTCCATAATAGAAGGAATATCTTATGGGAATTGATCATGCTGGTCATCCACAAGCTGAATGGGAGGATGATTTTCACTTTCTTTAGCCCATTTCTCTTCTCGATTTTCTCTTAGAAATTCTTGGGAATACCAATTCATAGAAGAAGCGGTGTCCGGTTCAATGGAATTAGGCACATAAGCTTCCTTGGAAGGAATGTTGATTCTTTCACTTGCCTTGTCCTAACCCTCGGAGGTGGCTTGCTTTCTAGATTTTGCAATTAAACTCTCCAATCTTTCTAATAGTCCATCAAAATGCAACTAAATCTTAGCTGAACTAGAACAATTGAAGAGCTTGAGCCAACTCTACCATCTTAGCACAAAGCTTTGTTCTTTCAATCTCTAGGTCAACTCTGGAGTACTTTTTTTCATGATCTATTACATTTGGCCCTTCTTGGATTCTAGCCTAATATGCTCTAAGCATCAAATCTAGGTCTTCTGGAGTGGGATCTGCTAAGATTGATCCTACTCTAGGTGGTGGTGGGATTATTTGAGGTGGATTAGAATGTAGTGAATTAGAAGGTGATGAGTGGTGGTGTGTGTGAGTGGGTTTGAGAGTGATTTTGATTCTCTCATCTTTCGGTTCTCTTTTGCTCTCCTCAAGCCTGCTCATTTTCATAGACCATTGTCTCTTCGCTCACGGCTATCCTTCCACGTGCTTGTCCTTTTCTTAGTTATACTCAATCTCACTGGCGTTAAAATTCTTTTCGTGTCCTAAGCCTTGGCTCTTTCATAATGCATAAGCTCTCATGACCAGTTGCATTGAGGCAGTGGAAGTCACACTTCCGACACAATCTACTACCATCCCAATAACATTAATGGGAGTGATCTTCGGCGCATTGTTTTGGTTCTTAGGACAATCCTTAAAGGATGCTCCTTCCCACAATCTGAACAAAAACCTTGAATTGTCACTGATTGAGGTTGCACAAGTGCAGGTATAGGGCAATCATGAATGAAGTGATCACCTTTGCATTTGTAGCATGGTCCTCTAGGTACTTTGGGACTCTTGTGTCTAGTTGGGGCCTAGAGTTAGGGTTTGAATACATGATATTAACATATTCTGGCTCCAAATTAAGTTCGCTCGGGTCTTCGTAATAGATCATATTGTTATGCTCAGGTGACTGCATATAGTGAGCCTATGGACTCTCGATATGAGTCGAGTCAAAATCATGATCACAAGGGTCACTTTCTATAATCGATGGTAATGTTGGCAATCAAGCTCTAATAACTTTTGTTCACTGCCTGCATACTTCACTTGAATCACTTTGACTGGAGTTGGAGGTTGCTGAGCTAGTACAAGCTGAGGCCGTTGTTGAGCTTGGTAAGCTTGCTGGTGACTACCATACTAATGTGGGTACCAATTCTAGTATCTTCCTTGTGGATATAGCTGTGGATAATTTTGCCTAACCGCTTGCTTGTTATATGGGCAGTCTTGTGCAGTGTGGTTAGTACATCTCCTTTCTATGGTGCAATATTGGTTGCTTGTGCAGTGTGGTTAGTACATCTCCTTTCTATGGTGCAATATTGGTTGTTGGGGTTCACTTGGGATTGAGCCATGATCGAGCACACATTAGCCATGTGGTCTTCTCCACAGTATCCAAAATATATGCAATGTTAACCAAAATATATGCACACACAGTATCTGAGATTTGCAATGTCAACCAAAATATGCATGTATCCAGTAACTATCAGTTTGGTCTTCTCCACAGTATCCAAAATATATGCATTGTTAACCAAAATATATGCACACACAGTATCTGAGATTTGCAATGTCAACCAAAATATGCATGTATCCAGAGGTAGTATATCAAGTGTATATGTATCTAATAAGTCATTGCCATTATTATAGCTGTGTTTCTAATGTCATTTACCATTATCTAATATGTCATTACCATTATCATGGCTTCTTCAATGACCTCCTTCACAAAGTAATGATAAATCAGTGGTTCGTCTCATGATTCTATGCATCTTACCTCATGGTCTGAAGCCAACATACCATATGTCCATGCATAAACATTGATCAACCAGTCTTCAGCCGTAAAAACTATTGCCTACTATTTCACCTGATTATTCAAGACTTCACTTCCCCTAAATTTGGCCATGATCAATGCACCAAAGAGTATCCATCTGACCACAAGTTATGCACCCTAACCACACGCTATGCACCCTAACATAATGTAGTGCCTTAATTAACAAGATTAATATTCAAGTCTTCTCATTTAATTTCCTGACTCAGGGATAGGGCTCAAGAGCAGAGTTTATCCACCCATTCATCTCTCCAGTGCAGTGAAATACCCAAAACCCCAGATACGAGAATTCATATCAGGCCCGAGGGCATCTCAAACGTGTCTGCAACCAAGTAAAAGTCTCCCATCTCGTTGCTGGTAAAAGACTTTAAGCACATGTCTAGACATACAAACCAACTCAGAGAATCCATCACCTCTTTTGGCCACAATAACAGAACTCAAAACATACAAACCAGTAAGGGATCAGAAGGGAAGGAAACCATCTGAATGATCAAAATGCTATGAACCCTTACCTATGCTCGACCTGTGGATGTGACACAACTAGCAAGAGACCAGTCACTAATAGAGCTCGCTAACAAAATTAATATCAGTATTCTATGCCCATCGCATTCCTCTTCACAAACCTCTACTGCATGCACCCATTAATCTAACTTCTGAGATCTCTAAAAAAATCTTCCTGTGGATCTGAGAGCGCTTTCAGTCATGTGACAAATTCATGGAGGCATACAACCGTAGTTTCAAATATCATTTTGAACCAATCCATAACTTGAATATCAATGTTTGAGCATGAACAAAACAGCATAATGCCCTTCCAAAATCACCAAATACATCATGATATAGTTGGACACAGGAATATATCATATTCCACAAAAATTCAAGCATATCATGCAATAAAGTTTATAAGAGAATAATTCTCCAAAAAAGGCCTGTGTAAGCCAACCTCAGAGGAAACTCCTTTGACTCTGTATGGTCAGACTCGCTACCACTTAAATAGCAGTTTATCAGTTACAGCAGAATTTCCAAAAATAGACCATTAGAAATTATCTGCAGGTACCCTACAATTAGTTTACATATACTGAACAAAATAATGATAATTACCATCACTGGTGTAAAATGGAACATATGCATAAAGCATAGGCTCCATTCAAATGAAAGTGCAAACCAAACAGGAGTGTACTCGAACAATATAGGTTCAGAAGTTCACTATCCTACCTATCCTGAAAATACTGTCCCTGAACAATTCTTCAACCCACAAAAAATATGTAGCACTAACCAACCAGGCGTTGAAATGGATATGCTACAAAAAAGCGACTCATTAGGTCATAGTCATAGAAGTTCTAGACTCACTTGGAACAAAGTCAACCTGAGCCACTGACAACTCTGCAATTGACAACTCCACACAACCACCCCAAAATAAGCATAGTAAGGTTTCTGGCACAAAAACAATTGACTGCAGTATGTTCTAAGATCACTACTAAATAAGATGTGCTTGAACCAAACATGACGAATAACATTTACAGGGCAGCCTGAATAGTTTACTAAAATGTCCAGAATAGTCAAAATGAACCCCAAGGTTTGAACAGGTAACTAGCACTCTCTCTTTATCCACCATGGAGAGCTTTGAAGTTTGACAGATCTGATTCCCAAATTCAGTTATTGTTGGATCTGCAAAAAGCCTAACTTGGATCTGCAAAAAGCCTAACAAACACTCAATAAATAATACTAAAATTCAGCAGGTGCAGAGGCAAGCACTCAATAAATAATACTAAAATTCAGCAGGTGCAGAGGCTCTGTCCAAATGAGAGTGCTAACAAAACGCGAGTACTACCTATAACTGAAAAAACTGTCCCTGAACACATCTTCAACTCTCAAAAAATAAGTAGCACTAACCAACCAGGAGTTGAAATGGATATGCTACAAAAAAGAGACTCATTAGGTCATCTCAGAAGAGCAATTGCGTCAAGTGTCATAGTCATAAAAGTTCTAGATTCTGAACTTGAAATGAAGTCATCCTAAATACACAAATAATGAGCCACTGACAACTCCACACTACTAAATATGCAGCTGACAACTCCACACACCTACCCCAAAATAAGCATCAAGGTTTCAAGCACAGAAACAATTGCCTGCACAATGTTCTAAGATCTCTAATTAATGAGATAAGCCCGAACCAACCATGAGGAATACTGTTTACAGGGCAGTCTGGACAGCTCACTGAATTTTCCAGAATAATCTAAGTGAACATCAGAGTTTGAACACGTAAAAAGCACTCTCTTCATTAATCATGGAGAACTTTCAAGCATGAGAGATCCGAGTCCCCCAATCCACTTAGAGTTGAATTTTTTAACCAGTGAACAGAAACTTCGTACCACAGGTCTAACAAACAAGAGGGAAGCACTCAATAAGTAATACTCAAATTATGCAGGTGCATAGGCTCCATGCAAATGAAAGTGCTAACCAAACATGAGTGTACTCCAACAATGTAGGTTAAGAAATTCGCTATCCTATCTATCTTGTAAAAACTGTCCCTGCACGCATCTTCACCCATTGGAAGATAAACAAAAACTGAGCCACTGACAACCCCACATAACTACACCGAAATAAGCATCAAGGTTTCTGGCACAAACGATTGCCGGCACATGACTAAAATGCCCATAATAATCATATTGAACCCCAGGGTTTGAGCAGGTAACAAGCACTTTCTTTTCATGCACCATGTAGAACTTTCAGGCATAAGAGATCTGAGTCATCCAATTCACTTAAGAGATCAGTTTTTTAACACCCATGAACACAAACTTGGTCCCAAAAAAGCCTAACACAATCAAGGTACAAAAAGCTTTACATCAATTTTCTTCATATTGAGAACATGATTCATATACGTATCAATATCCAAGAAAGGACATACTATGATCTCTCTGACATATTTGAAGTGAGATGCCAACATGTCGAATGTCCTAGTATACCATCTTGTAAAGTTGGTCCATAGTTAGACATTTAACAACAGTTGCCTATGCAAACCAGATCCCCTGGTATACCATCTCTGAACAGGTTTACAAGATCCCAGACTACTCTACAGCGATTTTTTGGATAAAAAGGAACCATTAATGATCCTAAACGAGGTATTCTCCAACAAACAACGAGAAGTCAATATGTTAAACATCATACTCTGATATTGTATAGCTTAAGAAAGATATATAAACTTCAAGTTGATTACAAAATACTGAGACAAATACAATGTCTATACACATACGTAATATTGCAAGGACGAGGCTAGAAGGCAAGCTAGCAAATATGATACACCGTGTGCAGTGAAATGATCCATGAGAGATCACACACGAGCTACCTCTCGCTGATAAACCCTTTCATATTTGTTAGACCATCACATTGTCCTATCAGACATACAGTATGAATAAAGGAACGTGCATACGACAGAAGTTTCGCCCATACCAGACCCTTGAACTCACTAGCACCTCTATCAACATTACAGCATTCTAGCTCTAACAACACTAAAGCGCAAATCCTGAGCATATATAATTGCCTAATGCTCCAACACATTTATAATCAAGTTTTCTGTAACATACTTAACCTCACAACAAACAAGATGACTGAGGAAGATTTCACTTTAAAAACAAAGAAACAACTACAACAATTCGCAATAACTCAATGTAATGATAGAAGTAGGAACAGCTTCCGAGTATTCCCGCAGAAGGATTCTAACATCTTAAAAGTAATGTGCATAGTGACAACATACTCGAGCATCACTAAACCTAAGTGTTGGTGGCACGAGTGTATATTTGCTGGTTCGCATGTGCAGATACCAGCCTAATAGTGCCCCTCGCCATCAAATCGCGAATAGCTTTCCGTGCTAGCGATCCATTGATCTGGTTGCAAAAAGAAAAGGACAAAAATAAATAAATTGTATATACGGAGCAGTATGATTGTAAAGAAAAGGACATTTAGAAGAAATCAAGAGAAAACGCACCCTTAAACGATCCGACAGAACTGATGGAGTGATAAGCTTATATTTAGGAACTTCCGAAAGCAACTTATCATATGTTGCCTGATCAAATAGAACCATGTTATTGACTTTCTCCTTTTGCTTTCCCTTGCTCCATTTCTGCGAAAAAAAATCAGGCAGACATGAGAAAACTACGCGCATACGAGCCTTCAAATCATGTCACAGCATGAGATATCTCTCCCTGAAGCGATATTAAACACCAGCGAAATTTGATTTCTACTGTCAAAATAAGTATAACTCAAACGAGAAACTGGACTGCGCTCCAACACACTGACAGTCATGGTCTTCTCCGCCACCAGATTAGAGAAGACAGCCTACCCCGATATGTTCAGAAAACATTACAACAAAGTGACCTAAGTGTAAATGGAAAACCTCATACCTTCTTCTTCTGCTTTCCACCTCCCCCGCTCTTGGCAGGTTTTGCAGGAGCCGATGAAGCCTTGCTATCCTTCTTCGGAGCCTACTCGCACCAACAGTTATCAGGAATGGGAACCAAAGAAAACGAATCTAGACTGTAGAAATCTGCAAAAGTAAACTCACCATGGATTGCCACGCAGGGAGGACAGCACGAGAGAAGCAGAAGTGCTATCGAGGCTGAAGGAAAGAAAAGGGGAAACCCTACCGTGTTATATTAGAATCATGAGGAAGACCGGCGAAATAATAAAAAGAAATCGACTAAGGATTAAAAGGAGCAATACGAGTAAGATGAGGAATACTACCTATGAAATGTTGAGAGAAAGAATAAGCTGTAAGATAAACCTTCGTTGAGAAAACAAAAGAAATATTAATTATGATAATGGATCAGTAAAATCAAAAAAGATTGATAAGAATAAGAACATTGGTAAAAAGAGGAATAATTATTAGTATAGTGATGATTTGTTCGAAGATATTAGTTTGATTGGTGAAGTTGTTGTTATTCAAATCAAGTCTTTGCAAGTATATAGTCCCTCTACTTTGTGGGATACGAGGAGGCCTTGTGCATACTATGTCCATTGATTGAGTATAGTAATTTCAAATTCAAGTGAGCCAAAGCATTGAATGTTAGACATTAGGCCAGCAGCATGGTCTAGTGTGGACATGTGGCCATCATGTACACTCACTCTATTATTTATCTCAAGAACTTTAGGATATCCTCAACATAGGGACCTTGGCTAATTAGCCATTATCTCATATGAATATAATAATGTCCTACTAGGCCTAATGTATCATTGAGGACAAGGATCTTTGGAATGGGGAGAGAATGATAGATATTAGGCCTAATAGGCTATCGTTATGTTTGTATGGGAAAAGGCCTCGTTAGTCAAGGTCTATCTGACATTGGTCTACAGAGACCACTCCATGTGTGTGTGGGACAAGGGCTAGCCATAGCCAAGGTCCCAAGCTCGGGGGATATCCTAAGGTATTCAATGGTAATGGGGATGAGTGTTGCATGATGGTCACATGGTGGCACTAGACCATTCCATATCATTACTATTTTGAATGCAAGAGGATATAATGGATGGGAGGTGAGGGCACACGTCATTCACAAGTTTTTACTTTTAGTCTTGCTTGCATTTGGTATCAGAGCTTAATCTCGAAAGATTTTGGGGAGAGAAGAGTATTCTTCAAAGTTTTTTTTGTGTGATTTTTCTCCTTTGTTGCATCGAAGCATGTGCCAACTCATCATTGTCATCAGCTTGCCATTGCATGAACAGTAGTTGTGGAGTAAAAGAAATGCTTTCAACCCCCTGAGAGTGGAGCTTTAGTCGCATCAAGAGGGCTCGGGTGAAAGCTAAGCACGCAGGCGCATTCCCAACCGCCCACACAATCAGCTGTAAAATGAGAGAGGGGCCTATACTCCTCCTCTTATGTTGGGAATGAGAGCGGCTCATTTTGTATATGAAGGTGCCACAGAGTTCCTGAGCATTGAATATGGGATATTAACTCTAGCTGCATGCACTCAGTTGTTGAAGAAGGAGGGACAAGAGGAAGAAATTCGAAATTTCTTCATAGTTCATAGTGAAGGCTAAGCTAATTTAGCCTATGTGAAGTACCTACTCTCACTCATTTGGCCATATCTTAGTCATTTCTACTCCAAATTGAGTGATTTTTGTTGTTGTGGATTTCTCACTGAGAGGCTTTTAGTGGTTACAAGCTACATTTTGGATCCAGTTTCATACATGTATAGAGCTTCAAGCTTGTCTATTGGACATCAAGGACCCCCATTCTTTGATGTAATTATCATCAGGAGGCTATTAGTGAAGCAAGAAGAAGCTTGTACTTGCTCTCTGCATGCACCAGCTCCACATAGGACAAGCATTTTGCATGGCATGCATGGTATACGATTAGTTACAAGCTTGTTCAACTCTGCACTTGTTGTGAAGTATTGTAGCATTTGGTTTTGTAGGTACAGCGAGGAAAATATACCATGCTGCAAGTATGAGGGTTATTGCAAGGGCATGTAGTGCCCTTTGGTTTGTTGTGTATATATTGTGTCTGTCGATGCCATTTATTTGGAGAAGTGTGTGTAGTGCACTTGGTTTTATTTTTTTATTGTCATTTTTACGTCGTTATGCTATCGAAATTTTTAAGATTTTGCATGCATGTGCATAGAAGTAGATAAAGCATACTAAAAAGTTTCTTTCTTGACATTTCCTTTATGAAAAGGCTTCTTATTTGTCGATTTTCACTGTCACTTGGATATCTTCGGTGTACATAGAGTGTAAAAACCTTTAAAAGAACACACAAAAAAATCATAAAACCATAAAAAAAGACCTACACCTTATACTAGCATGGATTTAGGACCCTCATCACCAGATACGACTGATACACTCATGGGTGAGCGCACTTCTGACCCCTGAAAGACCATGAGTGCTAGGATAGCACATTTAGAGAGCGCACTTCGTGACATCTTGGAACATGTGTGTGGTTCCATGAAAGAGGAATTGATGCTTGAGAATGAGTTGCGAGGGATGGAGGTAGATGCTCCAAGTGAGCATCAAGCTCCAGAAGTGCCTAGAGATAGCATAATACTCAAAGAGGCCCGATGGCAGCTTAAGGACCTTAAGCTACCTAGATATCACGGTTTGACTAGTGCTAGTGAGAAGTGGCTCAGCAAGTGGGAGTGGTGCTTCCGGTTATTCCATATCATGGATTATAGGCATAAGATTCAGTAGGCTACTTAGAACCTTATGGATATCGCCCATAGGTGATGGCATAAGATAGAACAAGACAAAGAAGAGCCCACCACTTGGGAACAGTTCAAAGTCTTGTTCTATAATAACTTTGTACCACCTGACAAGAGGTCTAAAGCACTAAACACTTGGTTCTTCATCACCCAAAAGAACCAAACCGTTCAGGAGTACTCTGATAAGTACAGAGAGGTACTTCTTAAAGTACCTGATACTATCCTAGAGTTTCTCTATGTCCACAAGTTCATCTTGGGACTTAAAGAAACTATTAGACCTTTAGTGAGGAAGGATTTAGTAAGATCCTACATAACTTGCTAGTGATGTGAAACTTGGTTTGCCAATAGCCTATGCAATCCATCAACTCAATTAGTGATGGAAAAAACAAATTACAAAACCGATAGAAGAGAGGGATTCAACATGGTATATTCTACTAAGAACTTCACGTATTACCTCTTATCAAACAAATTTATATTGCTTGTGGATCACCAAGCATTCTTGTATTTGATCAAGCCCTTGTAATATAGGAATATTGGTGCATTGATTTCTCTTGTTAGTGGAATTTATCGTACTAAAAATGGGAAGTGAACACATCAGGTTCGATCATCTATTTAGACTAACAAATGGAGGACCCCTAGAGAAATACCAGATGCTTATCTATTTAATTTAGAAGTGATACTTTGGTAGTAGAAAAGTTAACACCAACCTTTACGTAGGGTCAACATCATAAGTTCATCCCTATGAGTGAGTGATATATTTACGAGACCCAAAACTATCAAATCGTGGTAGGAAGCATTTATTGTAGAGAATGATGGGAAATGGTCATGTTGTGTTGATGATGAGAAGTTTTATAGTTTGATGAAAGAAGCTCATTTTGGAGAAATGTGGAAACATCATTCAATATTGAGAACAAGTCAAAACTTGCAAAGGCACATATTCCTAAGATATGGAAAGAGGCATTCATGAGGAGTGTCAAGATTTATGTCTAAATTTTCTTGGATATTTGCTAAGAACTCTGAAGCATTATGATATTTCTTTGGCATTCCTATGGTAAGCACTAGGACATTTCTTTGGCATTCCTATGGTACTGTATTCAGTGGGATTCATGCCACAATTCATCTCAAAAGGAGACATTCTCGTCACTTTATGATGTCTATTATTATAAGCAAACTCTATTAATGACAAGTAACTTTCCCAATGTGTCTACCTTTTAGACACATATGCCCTCAACATGTCCTCTAGAATCTGGTTGACCCTCTCAATCTCACTATCTCTCTGTGGATGGTCAACACTACTCATTTTCAATGACACTTTTAGCTTTTCAAAGACAAACTTACAGTGAATCTGGCATCCCTATCTAAAACTATGGATGTCGATAACCCATGCAATATGAAGACCTACTCGATAAATAGCTTTGCTACTTGTTGTTATATCACATTTAGTGTGAACCACCTCTATTGGAGGTTGGAGGGTGTGAGGCCACTTGGCACTCATGCATGAGATGCATGGAATAAGATAAAATAGAGGTAATATATATATGGGTTGTGTGGTTGAGGTGAATCCTATGTCTTCTCTCAAATCGGTTAGCTTCACGTAGTTCTTTTAGCGTGTCTCTATTTTTGGCATACACCCAAAAATAGGGGGCATCATTGGGCTAATGCGTCATTGAGATCGGAGCGAGATTAGTGACACACCGACTGAATGAACACCCACGCATGCAAAGGCATAGAGGACAATAAGCCCATGCTCATGAGGAGCGATACAGAAGGCACTACACGTGCAAAGAGCAGCCAAAGGAGGCACTCTTTCTCTGCTCTCCATCCCCTCTCTAAGATGCAAGATATAATGCTCTTGCCCCTTATATGAAGGCCTCCTACAAGTTATCTACCTACACATATGGGATAAAAGCACCCTTGAGTGCCGCTTTCTGAGTGAAGAAAAAGAAGAAGCACAATACAATTGGAGGAGTTGCAAGGAAGAAAAAGTGATCTTTTTTCCAATTTTGAGCAAGGATTTGAAGGACATAGCCATGGCCAAATCTCAAAATCAAGATATGCCCATGTTCTTTGTGGCATGCTCTTTGTGAATCCACCTTCTTTCCAAGTGTTGGAGACCAAAACTCTTGCTTTAAAAGACCTCAATTTTACCCCTGTGGCAAGATTCTTTTTTTTTGCTTCCACTCTAGCCTACACCTACACCCTCTACTTCAACGAGGCACTATTTCTCACTCGAGTGCCGGCTTGCCGTTATTTTTGTTGTATATTGAAGTTTAGCTTCTAGGTTTTCCAAAGACACTAGGATCATTAATTTTGGTTACTTTTTTGCAAGTCACAAAGTCTCTGCAATTTCTCTACAGGAACCAAGAATACGTTTTGGAGGCTTGTTTTGCCACTGCAAAAGTCCAGATTTTGTTATGTCACTTGGATGTTATTGCAATTTTTAGGTGCTGGATATCCATTTCTTCTCTAACGAGGACCGGAGAGAGTCCAAATTTGCCAAATTTGGTGAATTTTGGCAATTGTGAAGACTTGTTTGGTGAGTTTGTTGCTTTTCAGAGTGCCTAATTGCCAACTAAACAATCCAAATTCACTTTCGGTCCTAGCGAGGACTACGTCTAACGACTAAAAGCTTTAAAGATCCATCCAAGTTTGCTTCCAAAGCATTAGAGACCTATAGGGGAGTGAACTTGAGTCTTTTCTTTCATTCTTTATACTTTATTTACTGCTTGTAGTTTCAAAATTCTAGTACTCTTAGTCCAACCATGGAAACTATAGAGAAGAAAGCCCAAATTTCATCTTTAGAAGTTCCTCAGGTTATAGAAAAAAAAAAAAAAAAAAAAAAGAAAACCAAGAAAAACCAAAAGAGGTAGATATGCAAGATGTTGAGGAGGAAGTGGATTTATATGGTGAGTTTATTACTCATGCTCAGCATCGTGCCATACTTGGTAGAACCACTAAGTTAGAATCTGTTTTAGAGAGCATGACCTTGGCCTTCAAACAGTTAAAAATCCAATTTGTCACTCTAGAAAATCATCTTGTGTCTTTTCTTTCTCAACAAGAGCTTGAACGTGAGGTATCTCATGATACTTCATTCATGTTTTGAAAAGAAGAAGAGCTTGATCCTTGCCCACTTCACCTCTTACCATTGTTAAGGAAAAGCATCTTAGGGATATGTGTTTGCTCAAAGAGCTCAAGCCACCTACCTTCATGGGGGATGATAGAGAGTGAAACAAGGATGCAGTGCACACTTTTATTCAAAAATTGGACTGATTTGCATCAGCTTAAAGGAACCCCACCTGAGTATCGCATGCTCAAAGCGAATTTATCGCATGGACCACGTGCATACAAGTGGTGGATGACTTTGAAAGCGAAAAAAGCTATTCCCCTAGATTGGTCTCAATTTAAAGCTCTTTTCTAAAAGAGTTTTTGCCTGAGAACGAGAAAGAATATAGTTGGGATCAATGGGATAGAGTAATGTAGAGAGGAAGACCATTCGCTTTTTGCCTTTCACATTATCGTGAGATTGTACTTGAGCTAAAGGGTCTAGATGATTTTCAAAAGGTACATGTTTTTTTACGAGGGCTTGATAAAGCCATAAAACTTGAAGTACACCATAATGCTCCTAAAACTTTGGAAGACTTCATTATGTATGCCCAATTGTATGAGGATAATAGTCATGTTGCTTGAGACCCATGTAAATGACTAAGTTTAAGAAAGAAGTAGTCCCAAGAAAGAAAAAAGTCATAGTTAAGAAATCACAAGGGCCTAGACTTTCCACATATCAACTTGAAAAAACCAAGAAGGATAACTTATGCTTTAGGTGTTTATCTCCTAACCACTCTCACAGGAATTGCCTAGTACAAAAGGGGATAGAAAGGAAACAAGGACCAAGGACCAATACGGCTTTAGACAAAGGCAAAAAAGCAATCCACCTAGTGTAGACACTTCCTATTTATGGCAGCTCTAGCTGCCAAGAAGTGGAAGTTATGCATGAAGATGTCGAGCATACATGTTGCTTAACTCAATCTATGTGGTGACAACAATTTGGACCCCATGATTTGGTTAAACTCCATGGTCATAAAGCCCATTCTTCTCAACACATGGTAGAGTAGACGAACTCTACTCACTCCCTCCATGGGTGTGAAGTACTTCTTTGACGATGCACCACAGTGCGCTCTCCTTCTCGAGAGCTCCACAATGATATGCTCGGAGTAGAAAACCGAGCTCCTAAGGCTGCACACAGTACTTCACACTGACAACAGTGTCAAAAGCTATCCTGTGGTAGAGCTTTAGTCAAAGCATCTGCAACATTATCTCGAGTGTGAACCTTCTCAAGAATAATGTGCTCAGTGGCTAAGAAATCTCTAATGAAGTGATACCTCACCTCAATGTGCTTGGTCTTTGCATGATAGACTGGATTCTTAGCCAAAGCAATGGCACTCTGACTATCACCGAGCAAACGAGGTACATGCTGAGGTAAACCCATATCACTAGCAAGACGAGAAAGCCACAATGCTTCCTTACATGCCTCACTTGCTGCAATATACTCTACTTCTGTGGTGGAACCAATTGTACATTCTTGAAGACAAGATCTCCAAGAGATAGCACCTCCAACAAATTGAAAAATGTACCCTGATGTAGACTTACGATTGTCTACACAACTAGCATAGTCAGAATCTGTGTAACCAATAATGGATGCTTTCCCTCTACCTAAGCATAGAAACTTGTCCTTAGTGCCACTCAGATATCTTAAAATCATCTTGATCGCTTCCCAATGTTTCTTGCCAGGATTAGACATATATCTGCTCACAACTCCCACTGCAAATGCAATGTCTGGTCTCGTAGCTACCATAGCATACATGAGACTACCAACAACAGACTGATAGGGAATTTCGATCATGAATTCCTTTTCCTCATCTGATTTGGGGCAATCATCCTTGCTCAATTTCACATATGTGGGTAAAGGTGTACTCAATGCCTTTCCACCCTGCATATTGAACCTGTACTTTGGATATGTACTCACTTTGAGATAAGTATATGCATCTTTTACTCCTATCACAAGTAATGCGCATGCCAAGAATATGTTTGGCATCCGCCAAATCCTTCATATCAAATGTCTGACTCAACTTCTTTTTGAGAATTGACAAATCATAAGAGGACTTCCCAACAATCAACATATCATCGACATAAAGTATCAAGCATATCAAGCTACCATCTGAGCATGTCTTTGTGTAAAGACAATGATCCTCATTACTTCGAGAATAGCCTTGAGACTTCATAAAAGCATAAAAATTTTGGTACCATTGTCTAGGGGACTGTTTAAATCCATACAAGCTCTTCTTAAGCTTACAAACTATACTTTCCTTGCCAGGAACTACATAACCCTCTGGTTGTTCCATATAGATCTCATCTATAAAATCTCCATGCAAGAAAGCAGTTTTCACATCCATTTGGACTAGCTCTAAGTCCTCCATTGCAATGAATCCAAGCAACATGCGCAAGGTAGTCATCTTGACCACTAGAGAGAAGATTTCCTCGAAATCAACACCATGTTGTTGCTTAAAACCCTTTGCAACAAGTCGTGCTTTATACTTTGGGGAAACACTATCTAATGTGAATTTCAGCTTATATACCCATTTACATGGTAAAGCTTTCCTGCCATTTGGCAAAGGTACTAAATCCTAAGTACCATTCTTGTGAATAGAATCCAACTCACTCTTCATGACACGCTCCCACTTGACATGATCCTCTGTCTGCATAGCCTCTTTGTAGCAAGAAGGCTCACCGGCATCTATTAGCATAACAAAATCTAAACTTGGAACATATCTATCTAGTGGATGTGAGACACGTGTAGAACGTCTCAATGATTGCTGAACAGGAACATGTGCAGACTGATCTGAATGGACATTCTCTTGAACATCCTTATGTGCAACATTTTTATGCATGCTAACCGGAGGACTAGTATCCTCAAACACCACTCTTCTCACTTCAACCTCCTTAATGGGTTGTTTATGCATCTTAGACTCATTGAAAATGACATCACTACTTATGATCACTGATCATGTTTCAGGATCCCATAAGCGATATCCAAATTTTTCTCGACCATATCCAAGAAAAATGCATTTCTTTGACTTATGGTCCAACTTTTGTCTAAGATTCTTGGGTATATGAACATATGCTTCACACCCAAAAACTTGAAGATGATCATAATATGGTGGTTTCCCTGTCCATAACTATTGTGCCACTTTCAGGCCTTTGGTGATACTAGGTGAAAGGTTAATCATATGAACTGCAGTCAATATTGCTTCTGCCCAAAAGCCTTGTGAGAGGTTTGCATGATGCAACATAGAGACTACCCTATCTTGAATAGTTCTATTCATCCTCTCAACTACATTCTAAACTGGGGTATAAGGAGCTGTAAACTCTCTACGGATCGCTCTAGACTGATAGAAAAGGCTGAATTCATGTGAGGTATACTCACCCCCGATATCTAAACGTGAAGCCTTAAGTTTAGTTCCTTTTTCAATCTCAACTGAAGCAATCCATTTTCTAAAAGTAGGGAATACCTCATCCTTCGATTTGATAGGATATACCCAAACTTTTCTAGTAGCATCATCTATGAAAGTGACAAAGTAGAGAGAACCACCTAAGGACCTAGTGGGCATGGGACCACGCACATCTGTATGAACAAGATCTAAAGGCTGAATTGAAGAGTCAATGTGCGTTCTATGCACATTTCTGGTTTGCTTTCCATGATGACAATGCTCACAAAATGAAAAATCGGAGAAAGATAACACAGGTAAGTAGCCAGAACGAGAAAGATTTTCCATTCCACTACAAGATATATGGCCCAAATGTCCATGCCAAATACAAGCCATAGCCTGTTCAGTAACAAATAACAAGTGTTCTTTCTGTGATACAAATAAAGGATAAAGTGAGCCAACTTTGCTTTCTTTTGCAATAACCATATTGCCCTTTGATATGCAAAAGGATTGAACATAGAAGATCACCTTGTAACCAAGGTCATCAAGTTGACCAACTAACATCAAAGTGCATGATAACTGAGGTACATGGCATACATTATGCATAGTAAATTTTGAACCATCAATGAATTGCACAACCACATCTCCAATCCCCACAACATCACACTGGTAAGAGTCAGCAAGTCTCATGGTACCAAGAGTCTTTGCTGCATAATTAGAGAACCATTCTCTGTGTGGTGCACATGGAAAGAAGCACCAGAATCTAGTAGCCATGTGTGGGAAAGAGAATCAGCCATAAGCACATCAGATGGCACAGTACTATCAAGTGTCAACACATCAACATCATAAGAAATAGCATTAATTTCTTCAATCTTCACAGTCGAAGTAGGTGGTGGAGGTAACTCTTTAACATGCCCATCAATGTTCTATCCTTTACCTTTAGCATTCTTTAATGCATAGCAGTCTTTCTTCATATGTCCTTTCTTATGACAATAATGGCATTCGATATCCCTCTTCCTTGATTTACTTCTGCTCTTATTTCGTTCACCATTCTTTTCCTTATTCTTGCTCCTGCCACGTTGCTGATTCTTTCCTTGGTAAGAATCATGAACATTATATGCATCTCCACTCTGAGTGCCAACCATAGATTTTCTATGAATCTCCTCACTCAAGAGTGCTCCACATATGTCATCATAGACAAGTTTACCACCAGGTGCACTATTGCCAATAGCTGTGCAAAATGTATCCCATGATGATGGCAGGGTGCATAATAGCAATACTGCTTTGATGTCGTTATCCATATACATTTTCTGAGCCTATAATTGGGAGAATATAGCATCAAACTCATTTAGATGAGCATACGAAGGTCATATAATTTTCTCATCAGGTACACTTTATTTGATACTGTCTCTTTTTTATATGTATTGCATAACTTCTTCCAAAGCTCCTCTGCACTTTCACAATCTAATACTGTAAAGTAAACATTATCTGCTAGGTGCAAGCGAATGGTAGACTTGGCCATTTCATCTAACTCATCCCAATCATCTTCATCCATGTCAGCGGGCTTCTTTGAAATCCCATTTACTGGCTTCCATTGCCTCCTTTGAATCAGCACATCTTTAATTTGATTCTTCCATAGAGCAAAGTTTGTGCCATCAAATTTTCGGATTTCAAAATGGTCTTTGCCCTGCAAGTTATAGCTCCTCTTCGGAACACTAGCACTAGACTATGATCCACCGGATGTGCCTGAGACCTCTGATGCCATGATGATAGAGAACTGAATGAAATGATAATGGAGCTAGAAGAGTCCAAACACCAACGAATAAGTATATCAAGGAGTAAATCGACCACTGTATAGTTGACAAAACCAAAAATCTGGAAAAAATTTTCTAGAGTATCCTCTGCAAAATGAGCGTATGACCAGTGTCAAAATATCATAAAACTACAAGTACTGACATGTTTGCCTGCATAGTGAATCACTGACTCCACTACATATAATCAATTACCCAATAGAAGCCAACTCGGCTTATCGAGCACCTATGAACAACTATCATACATCTCCTATGGCGAGGCTGGGTAAGTCTTGCACCTGCATCACCGAAGAGACCCCCGACATCTGGGTGTCTTCCAGTTAAGAAAACCTCACCACGACCCTCTTTATCAAACGTAAAAGGCTTCATGCAAAGAACATATCCACTATATCAATGACCACATGGACGTACATAAGCGATATCCATAGAAGCGTACATGATGTGTATGTGCTCAATATATGCAGTAAAATGACACTAAAAGGCTAAATGCACAACCCAAAAATTAGCCAATAATTCCGGCAAGTGTCTGTCAATTGTCGTGTTTTTGGCTCAAAAACCTGCATAAATTTGCAGTGGTTGCTCCCGCCAAAACTGAAAACCTTTCCAGAAACCTGTAGTTTGCGAGTGTGGCTGAAAAAACACAGCCCCAAAGGTTGATATTTATTTTCAGAGAAGTACAAAGAACACTCTTCTTGATGTTCATGGACCTGTGTGAAGAGAACTATGTGCAAAAGTACTCCAAAATGGCTCCAAAAGACACCCAAAAATGCTTCAAAAATAGGCTTCGAAAGCAAAGAATGAAGCTTTGAGGGACCAAAACATGTTCAAGGTAATGTCAGCCTTAGTCTTTCCCCTTCTTCATACACCATGAGTGTAGCTTAGTGGCAAGAGATTGTCACGTTTAAGCGAGCTCTTCGGGGAACAGTACTGGGATGGGTAACCTCTCGGGAAGTACCGGGAACCTCTATCTTCCTTGATCGTTGAGGTCCTCCCTCACGCGCAGCCAACAGCGCCAACGGTGACTTTGGTGACTCGGATGACAAGGTATGCCAAGGTATGCCAAGGTCTATGCCTTGGTCGTCGCCTTGGAGAAAGCCTTGGGGGCGTGCTCGCTTCGCTCGCACAAAAGGAACAAAGCTTTTTGCGTCGAACTGCTCTGATACCAATGAAGTACTTCTTTGACGATGCACCATAGTGCGCTCTCCTTCTCGAGAGTTCCACAATGATATTCTCGGAGTAGAAAATTGAGCTCCTAAGGCCGCACACAGTACTTTTCACAAATGTTGCAGAATACACAGGAAACATAGGACACAGGGAGCACAAAGACAAAGCTCTTAGGTTTCACAAATGCGATCGAACATACAGTCTGTGGCTGACCAAGCTACTATATGTTTTATTAAAGAACATATACAAAGAAGTGTCTAGTGGCCATTTGGCCTTTCACATGGACACTAACGATAACAGGGTGGTATTGACAATCAAGGTCAAGCACACAACACAAGAGCACATCATAGGAGTGGATGCACAAGAAGAGGGAGCATATAGGGAGCACCAAGAACTGTATGGCAAATTTTCAGAAGAAATCCCTATGGAAACGGTGATTTTGGTCACTAAAAACCATCCTAAATATCATTTCACATTTTCTAACTCCACTTTGTTCAAGCCAATGAGTCCTCGAGCTTGAGGAGTGTTAGAAGTACCTACCTAGCAATTTTCATATTTTTCTAAATCCATTTGAGCCCTCAAATAAGCCTTGGAACCCAAGTTTTAACTAGGTCGAACCCTAGGTCTGGATAGGGCCAAAACTAGTCAAAAACTATAAAAAGAGCTAGAGAGCTTGTTTTGGAGGTTAGCATTGTTGAGGTTATCAAGTCATAGAAAGAGCTTCTTGAAGAGTATAATAGAGTTATTGAGAATCAAAGCTTCCATTGTTCCTATCTTTGTCATCTTGCCTTGTGTGCATGTGTGTTTGCATGCATGTAGATGTTCTTGTCACTCACATTTTCTCACCACAATCTGTCATGATCTTCATATCCTCCTCATGTCTCCACGGGTTGACAAGTAAAGGAGGTGGTACTCACGCTTGAGCTACACCAAATTTTGGTGCCGTTGCCGGGGAGTGTTGCTCGAGGATGAGTGTTGTGATGGTAAGATCGTACATTTGCAATGTTGGAAGGTGAAAATAGCTAATTTCTATTATTTTTGTGATTTTTCTTCTCCATTTTCATCATCACCATCTTGTTTCATCTTCATCTTCATAGAGAATTTTTGTTTTTCATTGTATATTTCCTATTTTCACTTTATTTTTCATTCATGGGTATGCAAGAAGGGGAGAGGGAGAGGCAAAGTTCTTGTGTGTGCACGTTTATGTGATTTTCATGACCCTCTGCATGACACACATGCCTTAGAGCTGAAATTCAAAGTTCCTGCCAAAAATTTCAGAAAAACACGATTCTATGGTGAAAATCGCGATTCTGTGAAAAATTCAAATTTTTTTTTTAAATCGTGATTTCCTAATTTTTGGAATTTCCCACCTAAGAGCATTATAAAAAGAACACGATTTTGAGTTCATTCTCAAAATCGCGATTCTCATGTTGTGCTCAAAATCGCAATTCTCTAGTTGTCTCAAAAACATCTCAAAAACACAATTTTCAAGAAAAAACATGATCCTTAGGAAAAACACAACCTTGAGATCATTCTTAAGATCACGATTTTCAGTTCATTATAAAAAATGCGATCCTCGATCAAAATCATGATAAAAACATGATGCTTAGGAAAACACGATTTTGAGGTCATTCTCAAAATCATGATTTCCAGCTTGTGTTCAAAATCACAATTTCCTAGTTGTTTCAAAAACATAATTTTCAAGTCATTCTCAAGATTGCAATTTTCAAGGAAAAAAATGTGATCCTAATGAAAAACACGATTTTCACACAAAAACACGATTCTTAGGAAAAACGTGATTCTCACAAAACACGATCTTGAGGTCATTCTCAAGATCATGATTTTCAATTCATTTTCAAAAACATGATCCTCAGTCAAAATTGTAATTTTGAGGTCCTTCTCAAAATCGTGATTTTTAGGTCAAAAATGTGATTCTAAAGAACATGAGCCTGAGTCAAGATCGTGATTTTTGGGGTTTTTCAGGTTGCGATTCTCACTCAAGATCGTGATTTATTGATGATTTCCAAAGCGTGATTCTAAGACAAGATTGTGATTTTTTGGCGAGTCTCAAAACATGATTCTCAGTCAGGATCGTGATTTTTTGGGTTGTTCAAGATTGCGATCCTCACCCAAAATCGTGATTTTCAAGGTGTCTCAAAAAGGTGATCCTAAGTCAGAATTGTGATTTTTTCATAAGATCATGTTTCCTTGTTTTGACCCCTAAGAGCCTGATTTGACATAACTTTTTCATCAAAAGTCCGTTTTTTGAGCTCTGTAGCTCGTTGGAAAGCTCATTTTGAATGCACGCAGAATAATGTCTTGATTTTTAGATAGAGTAATTTGAAGTTGACCCTTATGTGGGATCAAGAACCCAAATGAGCTCAAGAAAATTTTACACATCATCCTTGATCCACAACTTCAAGGAGATACCCCAAGAAACAGTTCAACTTGTAGGAAGATGATTCAAATAGTACTTAGAAAGATGCCCTGTTCTAGAAATACCCACACTGGCCAAACAGGTGGCCTTGTTTTCAGATGGCTTGCTAAGTACAAAATTAAGATCATATGTGTACTTGAAAGAGTCTAGATACATAGAGGATTGTGTGCGCATGTGCATAGACATAGAAGAAAACCTAGGTGAGGAGTTAGAATTGTACAAAATTTATAAGGATTCTCATAGTTCTTCTAGTCATACTTCGAGACCCTTCACTGAGATAGATGAGATAGCTGAGCAAGTTGCCAAGAAGCTAGGAGTTCAAAATAGACAAACACCAAGGGTCACATCGTTGAAGTGATGTTATACGTGTAGAGGAGACCACATGCCCATTGCAAAACCAGAACATGAGAAAAATAAATGCTCCATATTGCACTATTGAGAGGAAATACACAAACCACACGGCTCAAGATTGTCCATACAAGGCAGACTATCAGACAAACTTATCAACAACCTTACTAACAGGGTAGGTATCAGAACCAACACCAACAGTCATATTATATGCTACAATAGCGATATCAACCTCAATACCAGCAACAATATCAGGCACCATATAGACCACAAATGATACTAGGAAACCAACCACCACCTCCTGCCAATGTGATTCCAGTTTAGTATGCCATGGCAGAGGAGAACACCAATAGAGCATTGGTGTCGATTACCCCTTTAGTATCAAAAAATGACCCTCATGCTCAAAGTGCTGACTACACCCATGAAGATAGTCCACAATCTTATTACATAGAGTCACCTGAGCAGAGTGAGACTTATCCGTATCAATATGAGGGACCATCTATGGAACCAAATTGGGAGCCAGAATACTCCAATGTCATGTATACGAATACTAATCCCAATCCCAAATTGAGACAAATGAGACCATAAGCCCCTAGAGGACCATGTTTTAGATGCCAGGGAGACCATTTCATTCGTGAATGTCACCACCCACTGGCTCTAAGACAAGGACAGAACATCATCATACAAGGCTTTTGTCCTGATTGCAACAAAAAACATCTCCCGAGAGATTGTCCAAGGAACCCCTCTAGTGCACCCAAGGTTACGCCCATTAATGTGGTAGGCTTAGTGGTGGATTCAAGTTCAAGTAGCATTAATGTGGCTCCTATATAGGCAATTGCTAGGGTACAAACCTTAAAACAGGCTAAACCAGCTGAACAATCAGAGTCACCTGAATCAAGAGAGCCTAGTAAGAGGAAAACAAGAACATGGAAGGATACTAGGGACAAGGTCAATCATAAGTGGGCAAAAAAGTTATCTGAACTAGAAGAAATCCTGAAACACGCAAAAGAAAATAGAAGACATTGCATCTCAAAACCCCTCGCATGTCGAAACTCCATCCACTCCACTTCATCCCACCCCACCACTCATTGTAAATAGTCCACAATCAGGGTCTGTTCTCACAGATCCAACCCCAGAAGGCTTGGACATGATGTTCAAGGCCTACCAATCTCAATTTCAAGAAGGGCCAACAACTGCAAATCTAGACAAGAGTTACCCTAGAGCAGATTTAGAGATTGAATGGACAAAATTTTGCATGAAAATGGTAGAACTAGCTCATACTATGCTGGAGACCAATCAATTGTTCAATCATACAAATTCTATCAAACCAGGTTTGCACTTCTAGGGTACTAGAAAGATTAGAGTAGTTGGTAAACAAGCCACATGTTTCTTTACCTCCACAGGCTCAACCAATTGTTGAAAGAGAAAGATCACCGCCAATGAAAGTTTATGTTCTCGATTCCACGGATGATGAAACACCTCTTTCAATTCAAACAATAGTCTCAAGAGTTCTTGCAGGAAATACAAGAAGAGAAATGGGCCAAGGAGAAGGGTAATCCCCCTCCTATTCCTAAAATTGAGGACCTTCATGATCAATTTCTCCAAGACATTCCATCTATTTACGGAGAACAAGGAGAGCAACAAGAAGATGAAAGATTAGATTTTGAATCTAATTCTTTACAATAGTTGCCTCAATTCACAGGCCCATGGGAATCTGAATCTCTTTTGATCAGATATCCCACAATACTAATAAGAAATGAGGACTCAGTGGTTCCAAAAAACACTGAAGTCATGAAGAACACTAAGGTCCAATGTCATCTCACCTTAGAAGAGCTACTCAAAGTAAAACCTAAGTTGTGGAAACATGTGGCAAATCAAGTCCCACAAACTTGGTTCCAATATGTCAAAAGCAAGTTCTAAGCAAAAAGTCCCAGAGATACCTCTGGACAAAATAGGAGACATGAGTGAAGGGGAAGAAGATAATATTTATCTTCCAATCACTTACCAAGGTTACACAACCAAAGCTATCTTAGATTCAGGTGTTGGTGTTGCGATTGCCACCACCTCCTTATGGAAGCAATGAGGCAAACCTGAATTAAGAACAACTAGAATAAAGCTTCAAATGACTGATGGTCATATTGAAAGACCTCTAGGATTGCTAGAAGGGATAACTCAAACCAATTGTGACATAGAGTTTGAACACACCTTTGGTATATGTGACTTTGGCAAAAATAATGTCTATGAAATGATCTTAGGAAGTCCCTTCCTACAACAATTGAAAATAGTATAGGATTGGGGAACCAACTCATTGTACTTGCAGCACTCAAGTGTTACAACCAAGGTCAATCTAAAGGATTATACATTTAGAGATGTACCACCCCTACAATGGAATCCTATCCATAAGGTGAAAGAAGATTCAATCTCTATGCATTTTGAAAGTTCTTCTTATCCATCTTGGATGCATGAAGATACTCACTTGTGGATGTGCAAAGTCACAGAGGAAGAGGAAAGATGCCTAAAAGTGAGAAAAGAAGGAACTTTTCAAGGAGATAGACCGGTTAGAGACCCAGCCTACACACTAATGATCTTTCCACATGAGGAATTTGAGCCTCATGGCTGGGTAGAAATCTTAGCCACCATGGACATTGCTGTCAATTAAGAACAATGGACACCTCATTGTGATGAGGAGGGTTATGATATCTCTGTGTTCATGTGTGAACCTTTGCTGGAAGAGTGTGACTCTAATGACGTCATAGAAGAAGAGGAGGAAGATGCTGATGTGGAGTCCATTGTGATGGATAGTTGCTTTGACTCAGAGGAGCACTATCTAGAAAATGTAGGAGTATTTACCCAAAAAGAAGAAGAACCTCTCACAAGTATTAAAACTATAAATTCAAGGGAGGAAAGTGAAGGTTGTCAAAAGAAAAAGAAAAGAAAAGTAGTGAAACAAGCAAAGGAGGAATCATTGTTCGAAGTACTAGAGAATTTCAAGAAATATTATAGATCGGGAAATTTTGGTACGAATGCCTAAGAGAGAGGCCATCACAGGAGAAGCATATGTTAATAAATAATGCTTCTTCTTCTACTTGCATGTTGACTAGTTTCCTTCCTTTCTTTTTCTGACTTTGATCATCCCCTATCATAGTCAACTTCTTTTCTCGTTTACATTTTTTTTTGTTCCCGAGTCCTAGCATCGACTAAGTAAAGGTACTCTTCTTTTGAGGCACCTTTATGATGATGGATTCCTCATCATTACTTTGCAATATTCTTTTTGTTTTCAATGTATGTAGGTAAATAAAAACTTGGTCTCTTGATCCTTCATCTCCTTGACAATTATAAGACTTGGTCTTGAATAATTTGGAAATCCAAAAGTCCAAATTCTTTTTTATCTCTTTGCTGCCATTAATTTGCAATATTCTTTCTGTTTTGAATATATGAACAACCTGCTCTACTATCATCACATAAACAAGATCAATATCACCTGCTAATACCTTTTCTCTGGAGAAGTGATAACATACCTCTATATGCTTTGTTCTAGCATGAAAAATAGGATTTTTTTCTAATTGGATACTAGTAAGGTTATCGAAATAAATAATGATAGGCATGTATAGTTCCACATAATCTGCAAGTAGCATCTCTAGCCATGACGCTTCACATGCTGCCATTGCAACTATACTCAACCTCTATACTCCACAAAGCAACACTTATTTGCTTTGTATTGTTGCATGTATTGCTTCACTCCCAAGTGAGAATAGAAATCCATTGGTAGATCTTCTATCTAGAATAATACCATGCCAATCTGCATCGGTGTATCCATGAACCTCTAATTCTACACCAACTTCATAAAACAATGAATAATCCAAAGTATCATTCACATAACATAGAGTGCATCTCAAAGCATCTAAATATGGTTTCCTAGGAGCCTGCATAGATTGACTTTGAAGTCCTATAGTGTAGCATAGATTAGGCCTTGTAATTGTGGGATACATCAAACTTCCCACAATTTTCGTATACATAGTAGCATTTTCCAATGCTTCACTTGATGTAGTATCCAACTTCAAATTTTGATTTAGTGGCATAGAAATTGGCTTACAATCTGCCATACCATACTTTTTTAGCATACTCAAGGCATATTGCCTTTGCGACATCTACATACCTATTTCTTTGTGTATAAACTCAATGCCCAAAAAATAGCACAACACACCAAGATCTTTCATGTCAAATTCTTGCAAGAGGAGTTTTCCTACCTCTTTAATGTTGTCTTCATTATCACCACCTACAAACATAAATAGCCACAATCATGATGCCATCATCACCCTTCCTTGCACTTAATCAATGATCTGCATAAAAATCCTGGCAATTAAATAATATGCAATCCTTGCATGCCAAGCATGAGGGGCTGGTCTAACCCCACACAAAGCCTTTTGCGACCTCCAAACATATTCTAGGTGCTTTGAATCCTCATATCCTTGTGGCTAGTCCATGCTTACTTCTCTTTTGCAACTCACCATGTAATAAAGCATTCTTCATATCCATTTGATGCAAAATCCATCCTTTTGTTGTAGCTAATGCAACAAGTGCTTGAACAATAGATATTTTAGCTACAAGGCTTAAATTTTCATTATAATCAATGGCATATATTTTTGCATATCCTTTTGCTACCAATCATGCTTTATGCATGCTTATGCTACCATCAGCATTGTGCTTTATCTTGTAAACCCACTTGCAACCTATGGGTTTCTTTCCTCGCAAAAATGGAACTAGCTTCCATGTTTCATTTCCATAAAGTGCAGCCACCTCCTCATCCATAGCTTTCTCCCATTTTGCATTTCAAATTGCATCTTCAAAACAAGAAGGTTCAACACCTTGTATTACCTTGGTCATGTAGGCACAATGACAAGCCATGTGACTATCATATATGAACTGTTGCACTAAATTCCGCATCCTTCCAGATTGTCTTGGTCTTGGGCCACTTCTTCTTGTTGTATAATTTGCATATTGCCTTTATTACTCCTAGATTCTTCACAAAGGGCAATCCAAGTTCCTCATTCAGGCTCTTTTTTGAATCACTTGATTCTCCATCAATGTCTTGAAAACTTGTAGATGTATTATTACCAACAAAAACATTTTCTTTACCTTTGGATGTAGTTGATGAATTTGCTAGACTAAAATTTCCATGCAATCTTTGAATCCATGGGTTTGAGTTGGAACTATTTCTTGGTGACGTATCAAGTCCATTCAGAACTTGAGATTCTACACTTGCATTTTCAGCATTTCCTTTTTCATTTGAGTCAAGATTAAGTCCTTGGCATCTGCATCGATGCTTGATATTTCATCAAACACCACATCTCTACTTAGCTTCACCTATTGTGTGAGTTTTCTAACATTCATATCCCTTTTGCTTAGAGTATTACCCAATGAAGATACTTTTTTTTTGCTTTTGGATCAAGTTTCATTCTCAACTCATTTGGAACATGTACGTATGCAAAAAAAAATACTTTCATATGTGATAAGTTTGGGTTTTTACCTGTAAACTACTCTTCACGTGTAACTTGATGTACAATAGTAGTCAGAGTTATATTCATGATCTATACAACAATATGCATAGCTTCTACCCAATAACAATGAGGCATGTCTTTCTCAACCATCAAGGCTCTTGCCATTTCTATAATATGTCTACTTTTTTGTTCAACAATGCCATTTTGTTGTGCTATGCATCCACATGAAAATTGCCTTCAAATTCCATGAATTTTTAGAAAACGATTGAACTCTTTTGACACATATTCACCTCCTCCATTAGATCTTAATGTCAGAACATACTTCCCTATTTGCTTTTCCACCATAGCCTTAAAATTCTAAAAGTGAGTAAACACCCTATGCTTCTCTTTCATGAAATATACCCGTACCTTTTGTGTATGTTCATCAATGAAAGTGACATAAAACTTGCAACCTCCCATAGATCTGGTCTTTGTCAAGACCCCAAACATCTGTATGTACTAGTTCTAGCACATTCTCACTAACATGATTGTCATGTGGAAATGATGCCCTTGACTTTTTACAAAATTGCATGCTCCACATACCTTCTCCATCTTTGAAACCTTCAAATTTGGTTGTCCATTGACAAGCACCTTTGACTGCATCAACTTTAGCCTCAACAAATTTGCATGTTCATTCCTCTTAATCTCTATATCAACAATAACACTTGCACCTTTTTCAAACATGGCTACATTCATTTCTAGATTTTTCACATTCAAGGTGAACATCCTACCAACTTTGTTCCCTTTGGCGATCAACCTTCCATTCTATTTGTACTCTTTTACATATAAACCATTGCCATTGAACCTAACTTGTAACCCTCCGTCAACCATTTGTCCAACAGAAACTAGTTTCTTTGTTATATTCAGAACATGCAGTACATTAGAAAGATATTTTTCCTTCACTTTCCACATAGATAGTGCTATGTTTCTTGTATGCTTGATAGGATAATGTGTCATCACCTATTTCAACAAATCTAGGAGCAGACAATTTTTGCAAAACTACTAAACCGTTTTGCATGGCTACTAATGTGATTTAAGGCATGCCAATCAACATACCAAACATTACCATTTGATTTTGAAACATTAGCAGACATTTTATTCATCATGCAATGTTAGACCATAAATAGCTTCTCTGAATCATCTGCACTTGTGGATGCATAGTTGTTTTGTTGCTTTCTACTATTTTGATTCTTCAACCTACAATCATGTTCAAAGTGACCAGGTTTATCACAATTCTAGCATCCCTTACTGTCATTACATGAATCATTTCTTTGGAAATTTCTACAACCTCTTTGGCTTCCCCTACCTCGAAAGTTTTCTCTACCCCTCTATGATTCTCTTGTTAACCTTGGTCCTAGTTATTGTTTCCTCTTCCACTTTTGAATCCTCTTCCTAAGGTAGAGTAGAATTCCTACTTTGAACAAGATTTTTCTTGCGAGTTGGAGTCTTCACCAAGGTTCTTTTTTTTAATTATCAGCATGGATAGAGGATTAGTAAATTTTGGAATATTGTCCCTGGTTTGAATAGAAGTTTTGAACTGCTCATATGGAGTTCCTAAACCACAAACACATACTTACACCTTATCATCATTGTCTACATTGATGTCAATAGATGCAAGTGACTCACATATGATTTTGATTTTTAGAGTGTAGTCACTTACTGACATGAAGCTAATTCTTGAGTTGCAATTTTTGTGCCTTTATACTAGTCTCATACAATGTGTCCAAACTGTTCCAAGCCACTTTTTGAGTTTTGGCATCCTATATATGCCCAATCATGTTGTCTTGTATACTAATATACAACCAAAACATTACCTTATGTTCTCCTTGATTCCACTTTTCATATGCTCTTAGTTGGTCCATAATCTGATTCCTCTCTGGTAATTGTGGAGTATTTTCATTATCTCCTTCCATGTACTTCTTGTAGCCTTTTCTCATAAGAAATTTTTTCATTATGAATCTCCAAGCATGAAAGTTGTTATTCTCCAATTTATTGCTCATAAGCTAACTCATTCCATCATCGTTTTCCATTTCTACAACAATTTAGAATACTGCAAAAATGCTAGAAGTAGTACTTCGGCTTGAACACTGTCACATTGAGTTGAAAGTTTGATCTCAGAGAAACAGAGTTTTTGTGTATCAACAATATATGAAATCACTTGAAATTTAGGACCTTGAATATTAAAGATGCCAATAGAATGCAAGTTATAGTTTTGCGAATTGACTCATTTTTTTCATGCACCCCACCTTGCAGGCTCAAAATGGAGGTTGAGATGGCTTTGAGATAGAAATCTAAGCAATTTGAGATCATTTGTGACATTTTGGTCTTTGTGCCTTCTCAACTACTCTTCATTGTCGACCTTCTCCACAAGCTCTCTGTAGCCGCACTGGCTCTGATACCATGTTAAGCGAAAGGAGCTAAAGAAGAGATCTCTCTCACACTCTCACACACAAAGAGAGGAACACACATAGATTGAGGCAAGGAAGAATGATGTTCTTCTTCTTCTATTACATGAAGAAAATATAGAAGAATGACCTAATACAAAAACACTGTTGGAGTTTGAGGTATGTGGAAGCATGCGAATTGCACAAAGAAGAAGAAGAAGCTTGGAGCACAACACACAATACTGAATGTATTACCAAGAGAATGTACAAAGATAAGTGACCCATTAGGGTTATAGTTGTATATACAAGTCGGGGGAAAAAAACCTCCTAAAGAGGGAAAAAAGTGCCCTGGTGGTCCTAGTGCGTTCACACACATCACTACCAAAATATATCAACAAATCCCCCTAGGAGTGATGCTATGAATTAGGAGCTGGCACTCATGTATAAGGAAGTGCCAAGCTATGTGGAATCAATCCAAAAAATGAAGTAACTACAAAGCTTTGTGGAAAGCTTCAAATTTCTCCCTAGGTAGAGCCTTTGTGAAAAGGTCTGCAATTGTCTCCTGTGTGGGCACATATGCCAAACTGATCTCTCTAGAAAAGAACATCTCGCTCACTAATGATAGTGCACCTCAATGTGCTTAGTGCAAGCATGGAACACAGGAGCCTACGCCTACATGGAATACTGTCACACGCACCAAAAACTCCTCTTATCCTGGCATGGGAGTTGGTAAGATAATTCTGAATACTATTGATGGTAGTTCTATTATGTTGTTCACTGCTTTATTTATGCCAATGGTCAAGAAAAATATGTTATCAGTTTTAGTATTAGCCCAGATGGGCTTGGTCATGAAATGATTTGATGATAGATGTACAATTCATGATCTGTCAAACGGCAACATCATTATTTCTTCTGACATTTTGTGTCGTGGGCTACATAAGCTCATACATTATGAAAAACATGTGAATGATTCAACATGTGCAGTTCAAGATTCTCAAGCTATTCAGATGCAAAGCTTTGCCATGCACGCTTTGGTCATCTGAATTTTGCTAGTTTGTTACACTTGAAGAAATCTGAAAGGGTGTCCTCTCTGCCCAAACTTGAGGCACCTGGTAAACATGTCTCTAAAGCCTGTATTTTGGGCAAAATGCAGCATTCCTCCTTCCCAAAAGATGGTTCAATTCGAGCTACTCAAAAATTGTAGCTTGTTCACAATGATGTCTGTGGTCCTACACAGACACCTTCTTTTGGGAACTACCTTTACTTTATGACTTTCATTGATGATTTTTTGAGGCATACATGGGTCTATCCATTGAATGCAAAGTCTGAAGTGTTTACGTGCTTCAAAGAGTTTTTGGTTTTTTCTAAAAAACTATGAGCATGTAAAATGGGCACCCTCTATTCTGATCGAGGGGGGGAATATACATCTTCTGATTTTAATGCATTTTTGGCTAAACATGGGATAAAACATTAGTGTACAGTTTTGTATACACCTCAACAAAATGGAGTTGCTAAAAAGAAGAACAAATCACTCATGGAGATGGCGAGGTGTATAGTCAAGAGTTAGACTTTACCACAGTTTCTGGCTTGAGGCTATTATGTGTGCATCATATGTACTTAGTAGGTATCCCACTAAAGCATTGCAATCTATCACTCCATATGAGGTTTGGCATGGTTGCAATCAATCTATTGCTCACCTTTGTGTCTTTGGTTGTCTTGCATATGCATTGGTGTCTTAACAAAGACGTAGGAAATTTCATAGTGCTTCTTTTGCATCAAATTGCTATGCTATTGCTGCCACTAGTCTTTGTGATTAGAATGAGCCTGTTTTGTTTGATGAAGCACAAAATTCAGAAAATTGGATGGCTACTATGCAATCAGAATATGATGCTATTATGAAAAATGGTACTTGAACTTTATGTGACTTGCCTCCTGGCAAGAAGGCCATTAACACTTAGTGGGTATATAAGCTAAAGCGTAAGCCTGATGGAATAGTTGACACATATAAGGCTAGGCTTGTTGCAAAGGGTTATGCTCAAGAAAGAGGCATTGATTTTGATGAGAACTTTGCTCCTACAGGGTGAATGACTATTGTTCATAGCGTATGTGTACTTGCAGCTCATCATGGTTGGAACATACATCAGTTGGACATTAAAACTGCATTTTTGAATGGTGACTTGCATGAAGAAGTATATGTTTTTCAGCCCCGTGGTTTTATGCAGAAAGGGCATGAAAACAAAGTGTGCAGGTTGAAAAGGGCCCCACTATCAAAGTACCAAACATCTGAGTGTATTGCAGATATACATTGTTCATGAGAAGATGGGTCATAACTACAAAGAGTAGTAAATGCCCATTCTTCATTCTCCACAATATTTGTAGACTTTGATTTGGGTGTAGAGGCTTCTACAACAACCATTCCAGCCTCTTTTATATTTGCCTCCTTTGCAACCACTTTTGAACAACTCTTTATGACAATCATTTCCTTTATAATATTTGCAAAATAATTGTTGATTTATTGTTTTCTTCTCGTCTTTAGCATCCTTCTTTGATTGTGTAGAATTAGTAGATTTTTGCTTACTAGTAGATGAGCTCCATTCACCTTTGCCCTTTTGACTAGCTAGGAAAGCTTGATCTGCAACATGCATAATGGAAATTTCTACCTAAAGTGATCTTCCTACAACAGAACGGAGACTAGCTCCTCAAATGTTAAGGCATTTGGATTGCCTTTCATCATCAATCAAAGAGTAGAAGAAAAAAATTGATATGAATCTAGAAGACCATTTAGAATAGTCTGCACAAGTGAACTGCCAAGCAAGACTTCATTAGCAAAAATCAAGTCCTCCTTTAGATCTTTGATCTTTCAAAAAATTGTCAATGGATTCTCTTTCATTCATGTGCTCACTATCCAACTATTTTTGGAGGTAACCAACACAAGCCTCATTCCTTGCCCAAATTAAATATAAAGTGGTAAGTGTATCCAAGCTGCCTTTGCTATTTTAAAAGAGCAAATGTGAGGAATAATGGCATGTTTGATAGAAAAGGTTATCAATGCATGGGCCTAAGCATCTCTGCCATTCCAACAAAGTTGCTCTATATTAGGTGTAGTAGGAACCATAGCACGAACAGGAACTTGAAGAATATCACCATCTTCAATGCCATCTTCATCACCTTCAGCAACTATGTTTGTAGGTGTAATAGGATGTTTTTCAATGCCCTGCACAATATTCCACAATCCTTCTCCAACCAATACATGACACATCATATAAACCTGTAATGGGTAAATGGTACCATCCAACTTATCCTCAACAACCAACATAGGGAATACATCACTGCTTTTAGTCATGACCACTCATTAAAATACCCTGATGTAGAAAAATGATTGTATCTCAAAAAGTTGAACATAATTACCTTGTTGAGTTCTGCTAAACCTGTAGTAGACTTGAAGATATGTATAATGTCAAACCAAAACCTGTATATATCTTTGGCACAAAAATACAAAATTGTTTGCACAGGCACTGTGATAGTGCATTTGGAGGCCCAAATGAGCTCAGATCGACCCGAGTATGCTCACCAAACTTCATGAGATTTTGAGAGACCAGAGGGGTGTCAATGATGCCCTAAATGAAGCGGTAACCTGCTTTGATGTCAATTGTTGGAGTTTGAGGTCTACGAAAGTAGGCAAACAACAAAAGGAAGAAGAAGAAGCTTGGAGCACAATGCACAATAGTGAATGTATTACCTAGAGAATGTACAAAGATAAGTGACCCGTTAGGGTTATAGTCATGTATACAAGCTAGGGGAAAAAACCTCCTAAAGAGGGAAAAAAGTGCCCCAACGGTCATAGTGTGTTCACACACATCAATATCGAAATATATCAACAAGTACAACCAATCCAATATATAAAGAACACTACATAAAGAATACCCTAATGTCCATGAATGAGTGAGCTGTCAAGAAAACAAATGTGCCATCACTCCCAATAGATAAATCTGGTCATCCTCGATCATCACATGTTGAGCTTGATACCTCAACATGTTTCACCATTTTAGTCAAGTGTTATCATAGAATAAGATTTTGTACTTCTTGTGATATTCTATAGACTCATATATACATGATGAGACTCACTTGAATGCGATAATCCTTCACTATTCTAGAGATGACCATGTACTCTTCTGAAAGTGATGTTAAAGTTGTACAATCTACTTGAAGGAGATCTACATCCTTCTCCTTAACAATCTTGAAATTCTTGAGAAATAACTTCTACTAAAATTACCTTAACAATTTTAAAATTCTTGAGAAATAACTTCTATTTAAATTACCTTAACATGTGTATTCATAAAATCTCTTGAATATCTTAAGTTTCATGAAACATTCGTATAGCTTGATTCATTGATTAGTCTTAGACATATTGTCATTAGATATCCTATCTTGTTTTTTTACTATCTTGTTACAAGTGGACACATATAAGTGTCCACACACCATGATGGTGCATCTAATGTGAAAAAAATCATCGAAGTCAATAGTCAAAGTGGTGCATGTGCATGTGCACCCTACCCATTTCTATCCCCTCTAATACACTAAGTTCCTCATCCAAATATAATACATTGAATACACACCTCCACAAAAACACAACCACCCCTCATAATAGTTCAAGTAGCTTTGAGTGCACCCACTACCATGGAAATAACACCATCCACCATTGCCACCACACTTGTCCATGTAACATTTGTCATGATCACATCACACATATGTGTCACTAATACATTCCCATTTCCCCTAACCGCAACAACATAATAGAATCTTCAAGAGTCATATCATTGCTAGAGAAGAAGTACATTGGCTATCCATACTTAACATTGTTTTTAGGAGCTCACCCGAAAGTAAGGCACATGCATGCCATATTCTCTAAAGATCAATCATTGATTTTCATCTGCTCAAGGACATCAAGGAACTAGGCTAAATAGACCTGCCATACCCACCACCATGGCCCACTATCAAGGAATGTAGCATCAAGGAATATGAGTAATTGCCACTCAAGAGAATCACACTAAAACTTAAGGGAGAATTGTAAAGTCTTTTGGGACATATCAAGAATCAATGCATCCACAATGAAGAAGAGAGTTTTTACTAGCAACCCACATACACCCAAAATCTTCAATAAAGCACCACAACATTTAGAGTACAATCTGATCTACATACCATTTGCAGGAAGAATAGTGAATGCACATGACCACTTCATGAGATCAAACCATAAGAATAGAGATAAATTGCGTAAATATCCATTCATATCAGGACCACCAAAGGGATCAACATGAAATGAAGAATATATGTTTTTCACATTTGAGCATTGGATTGAGGAAACCGGCAACATCCTATATCCCACATGTATAATGTTAAGGAGGATATTCATTATGATGTGTACATGTTTCATAGCTTTCAAGGGGACACCTACATCATTTTTTATTAGACAAGGTTTTAGGCATGGCAATGGGCCTATGGTCTATGATCTCAGAGAGACACCCGATGTTGAAACCATCATGGCATTCTCTGATATAGTGAAGGATTTACCAAGCCACTTCATGAAAAGGAAGCCTTTAAAATGGGGTTCTTCGAGAGGCATTTATAAATATTCTCTAAGATAAACTTTGGATGTTCCACAAAATTATTTACATCAGAATCCATGTAGAAGAAGTTGTGACAACTACTTGATCAAGAGATACCACCATAAGTAAGATGGAATTGCACACTCTCAAGGCTTACCATAAAGTTTAGACAACAAGAATGCGAGAGATATCTCAAACTCCCAAGGCATGCCATAAAGTTTAGGCAACAAGAATATGACCTACTGAATTTCTAGTTATTAGGGATGATGACATCTAGGAATGGGATAGTGTTTCATATTCAACGCTTGGTAGCAAACGAAAGAAAACTAAAAGAGGCAAGGAGAATCAAAGCACATAAAGAAAACTTTTTTTTTAATCCACTTAATTTTGTAATATTCCCAAGAGCATGGGAAAGCTCATATTTTTAAGGATGTATTGAATTTTGTGATTCCCAAGAGCATGGGAAAGCTCACAAATTTATTTACTTCACCCACAATAGATTATTTAGCTCAATAATCTAGTTATAACAACTCTATAATTAGTGTTGGACTATTTTGAACTAGAGTGTCCACTTTTGGGTGTGGACATGGCCACTAATTTTTATATAAAGCTCAAGAAGATCTCATTTTTGTACACTTTTTTTCCATTTGTGAAGTGAGAACTAATTGGAAATATCATAACTCTCCTTTCTCACGCATTTTCTCTCTCTTCTCCTTGCTCCTTGGAGCTGTGTATGGTGAGGAATGAGCCTCCAAGGGGCTATACAAACTTTCAAGGATTTTTTCTATGTGTGTGTGGCTTCGTGTGCTTATGGAGCTATGGTAAAAGTAAGGTCCATCCCATCATAAGTTTGAAGTTTATTTTATCTTTGTAGTTTGTCCTCTTTTGTAGGTCTAAACATATTAGCATGTAAAATGTTTTGTTCTTCATGTTTTGATATTCAACAAAGGGGAGTATGTCTAACATCCAAAGAGAGATTGCTTTCCGATGTTTTGCAGGCATATGAACTTTGACTTTTGACTTTTTCATCTCTTCTCTCCATGGCTTTTCATCTTGGTTTCCATGCCCCCAGTTGGGTAAAATACTTGGATTGATAATTTCACTTCTTCAATCAACCACTCAACCTACAACAAAATAGAGGGTAATGTTCCTCATCGCTCAAGTGATCTCCAACACCATGATAGGTCACCTATAAAAATTGGAAAAGGCAAAGAAAGCCTAGGAAGCCCTAGAGAAGATATATTTCACATCCAGTACACATTCAAGAAAGATGCAGTCTAAAAAATGAACTCAACAAGACGGCCTTGAATCAAAGCATAATTGAGTATACTCAAAAAATCAAGGAGTTGAGAGACATATTGGCATCGATTGGCACAAAGCTAGAAGAGAAAGATATATTTATGTCCATCCTCAATGTTCTTACAAAATATGATAAGTGGAAATCCCTCAAAACCACCATCACATATGTGAATACGTTGCCTACCCTACCAAAGTTTATTCCTCATCTAGAATCTAATGAGATACACATTGGTGAAGTGGGTCCAAGAGAAAAGATAGCCATGGGATACTATCATATGCAAGTAAGGGAAAAGGAAAATTTAGAAAAGGAGGTTTTAAAGGTAGAAGAAGAGGTTTCTCAAATCATCAGCATCTGAAGGGAAAGAGACATGAAATGAAGGAAACTCTCAAGGAAGAGGTAGAGGTTGGGGAAAAGAAAGAGGAAAAGCCTCTGGTAACAAACATAAAAGTATGAATTTTTAATATTGTGGTAAGATAGGTCATACAACATCATATTGCTGGTATAAGAATGGAAGAATAGGTTCAAAAAACAACTAAAGAAGAAATTATGTAAGCACCTTAAGCAATGGAAGCAATGACACCTCTCTAGCTATGAGGCATGAATCATAAGAATTAGGGTGTGAAATAAAAAACTGTATATTGACTTAGGTTGTAGCAACCACATATCATGCCAAGATGAAGTATATATGGCTTGGAGATGCGAAGGTAGCTTCCTATGTACTTCATGTCCTCTGAATCACTAAAAGTTTGATTTCAATAGGTCAAATGCTAGAGAAGGGGCTACCATGTTATCTTCAATAACAAAGATACTTTATTAAAGGTGCGAAGGATGGCTTCAAGGTGGTAGAACATGGAAGAAAGGAGGAGAGGATGTTTACTATTGACATACAACCACTCAATGAAAAGGTGATGTATGTATAGATAAGAAGCAAGAGGATTGTAGAATTGGACCTATGGCATAAGGGGATAGGCCATGTCAATGTTCCGAGTTCCGAGGCTGAAGGATGTGAGCATTTGTGGTAAGTGGATACCTTGATTTGGAGCTAGAGCTTTACATGAGGTGTGTGAAGCATGTCAATTCTAGAAGCAGACAAGGAGACCATTCAAATAGAGTACATATGTGGCATCACACTATTTAGAGTTCATCCATACATATGTTCGAGGACCAATCAAGGAGGCATCCATTGCATGCAATAGGTATTTTGTCACTTTTATTGATGACCATAATAGAAAATTATGGCTCTTTTATATCAAATAGAAATCTCATGTGCGTTCAACTTGTATCAAATTTAAAATTTGAAAAGGGAAAATTAGATACATTAAGGCCTTGAGGTTTGATGGTGGAGGAGAATATTTCTCCAAATATTTCTTATATTTCTTGCAGGGACATGGCATAAAGAGTGAATATAGATGCATATATATACTCCTCAACAAAATGGATAACTAAGAGGAAGAATAGTCAAAGGGTATTTGCTCAATGAGATGAATGTACCATCTAAACACTTTTGGACCAATGTCGCTCTTGGACCACAAGTGTAGCTGAGTTGTTCTTTTGGACCAATGTCGCTCTTGGACCACAAGTGTAGCTCACCATTTGAGTCACTATTGTTATGCCGAACCCAATTTTGGGAGGTGTAGCACTAAACGGACCAGTCTTTCCAAATTGACCACCTAGGTTGCATTATTTGTTATTCAATAATTCAATTATTTGTGAATAATTAAGAAGTTTTTTGATGGGCCCTTATTATTCAACCGAACTATTCAGTGCCACATTAGCTTATTTGGACAAGTCCGAATAGTTTTTGCATGATTATTCGGAGATTTTTTGATCAAATGTGCTTTCGATCGAAAAATGTTTGATCGAAATATTTTCAATCGAAAGCTTTCCGATTGAAAAGTTTTGAATCAAAAAATATTTTAGATTGAAAAGGTTTTACATGGAAAGATTTTAGATTAAAAAGATTTTAGATAAAAATGATTTAGATTGAAAACATTTTAGATAAAAAATATTTTAGATTAAAAATCTTTTAGAATGAAAATATTTTAGATTAAAAATCTTTTAGAATGAAAATATTTTTTATTGAAAATACTTTAGATTGAAAGGATTTTACATTGTATTTTATTCGTCTAAAATTCTTTGAGATTTAACATGGTCGAGTTGATTATTCATATTTTCATTTTTCAAATTTTTACTTCTAAAAGTGAAATATATAAAATAATATAATAGTTGATCAATCATCATACGATATCATCACGACATTCCACATCATAAGATTTGAATCAAAATCCACATAATATCGGTATACATTTTAACTTCTAAATTAAAAATCAATGGACATCATCCACATTACAACATTTGAATTAAAATCCATATAATATCATTGCACATATTAACTTTTGAAATCCACATCATCACTACTATATCAATCCATATCATAAAATTTAAATTAATATTCAATCGATGTCATCATAACATTTGAATTGAAATCCATATATATCACTAAACATCTTGACTTTTGAAATTCACATCATCACTACTATATCAACCAATATCATAATCTTTGAATTAAATTGAATCGAAATCATCCACATCATAACATTTAAATTCAAATCTATATCATATCATTGTGTATGTTAATTTTTGAAATCCACATCATCACTCTACATTAGAGTCCACACTATCACTACACACATCACCATAACACTTCAACTGAAAAAAACAACTATATAATATTAACATAATATTTAAATTTAAAACCATAATAAAAAAATATGTTTGATTCACATATATATTCAATTACATCAATGAACTTCAAAATGGTCATACGCCATCACTCTCGGATAAGTTAAAATCATTTCCACATATATTTGTAAAAATTTTAAGCAACTTATCTACATCTACTCTTTTGATTATATTATTATATGTAGTAAGTTCTAATACATACTTGAATTTATCAGCGTCATTTTTATCGATGGGAGAATCATCTAAATGTACAAAGTTGAGAATCATCTAAAAGGTTTAGGGTTTAGGGTAAAGGGTTTATAGTTTAGGGTTTAGGGTTTTGGGTTTAGGGTTTAGGCTTTATGGATTAGGAGTTAGAGTTTGGGGTTTTAGGGTTTAGAGTTTAGGGATTAAGGTTTAGGGTTTTAGTATCTAAGGTTTAGGGTTTAGGATTGATGGTTTAGGGTTTAGGCTTTAGGTTTAAGGGTTTGATGTGTAGGGTTTAGGGTATATGGTTTAGGATTTAGGGCTTAGGTTTTTGGGATTTGGTTTAGATATTAGATTTCATGCTTTGGGTTTAGGGTCTAAGGTCTAGGACTTAGGATTTAGGGTTTATGTTCTAGAGCTAAGGGTTTAGGATCTAGGTTTTGGATTTAAGGCTTAGGATTTAGGATTTAGGATTTGGGAGTGAAGATTTACGGTTCATGGTATAGGGGTGTTTAGGGCTTTAGGGTTTATGGTTACAGTTTATCACTACATATGTTAACTTTTGAAATCCACATCATCACACATTAAAACCCACACTATCAATACACATATGACCATAACACTTCAACTTAAAGAAACAACTATATTATATTAACACAGAATTTAAATTTGAAACCATAATAAAAGAATATGTTATTTTAACATGATTAGTTGTCTCACATAGATCTAGAAGATTTTGCTTTATCATATCGATGGTTGATTTCCTCAAGTTCCCTATTTTTGTTAAAGCAAAATCATAAAAAAAAAATCTACATCATCCCTTTTAAGAGTTGATGTACTCTAAGTGTTCTTTTTCTTTTTCAAGCCTATTTGTTTGGTATCACTTACCATTTCTAAGTTTTAGTTACTTGTGAATGCATTACTACTTTTAGTATAATACAAATGGACTATCAAAGCTTCTATTCTACTTTGACCAATATCTTTCATGACCTCTAAAATTTTGCAATCCAGCATGGTTTGGTAGACTTATCACCATCAACAAGGATTGCAATAAGTGTTCCAATATTTATTTCTTTCAAATTTCTATGCCATGCAATCCAGCATGGTTTGGTAGACTTATCACCATCAACAAGGATTGCAATAAGTGTTCCAATATTTATTTCTTTCAAATTTCTATGCCATCATGCTTCAACTTGGTTTCTCATCCTTGGACCTACATAAATATTCCTTTCTAGTGGATCAATAAGGCATCAAATTTTATTTGCATTACATGCTTGGTCCACATTCATTGATCTTTGTCTGTTAAAATCCCATGTGAATGGAATATCAATTGGCCAATGGCCTGCAATGTTATTCTTTATAATCTCTTCTTGATGGTAAAAAAATCATCCCACCAAGGTACATCTTGGTACCCAACATACTTTTTTGCATGCTCAATCTACCTCTTCTTTTGAATAAGTGCATATATCCACCTTTTACTTTGATCAACCACATTTCCACATCTTTCCATATATTGTTTTATCTTCATATGGTGTTTGTTCTGCACCATAAATAGTCAAATTAGGAACATGCAATAAAAATTTGCATCCATCTTTAGGCTCCCACTCAGGAGAACATCAATACTGCTTTGCAAATAATAGAGTTATGTCATCAATCCTCCTCATCAAGAATACACGATTGAAACTAATATTGTGCAAGAGAGCCAAAACCTTAGTACTGTTATCAAGACCTATTGAACAAAACTTTTTAAAGTCATAAATCTATGTAAGATGCTGAACTTTAGGTTTTGGAGTATATGTTTCAGAAATCAACACAAGTAATGGAGTAAAAGCATTATGGCATGCCAACCTCTTAGAGAATGTACTAAAATTTGATCAATGTGATCATGAATGTTCCTAACTAAAAGGAAATTCACCTTAACCTTCTCAAACACTTGTCTATCAAGAAGCATGCATAAAGATCCAAAGATTGTAGAATTTATATTCTCTCTTGCCGTATTACCAAGTTGCAAATATAGAGTTGGTGGCAAAAGTCCCTCCCATGATTGCAAAACTTTATGAATCACAATGACCATATGGTTTGGATCATTATGCACGTTGGGATATGTGAAGAAAACCTTAGGTTTTATAGTTCCATTGTATACAAAAGCACCAAACAAATACATTTGCACAAGGATTTCATCTCCAATATCCTTAGGAATGTGAGAAAAATGGGGTAGACATGTTTTCTTTTATCCATACCATCAATCAAAAAACACATATAATGCTCAAGATTTCTAAGTGCTTTACTTCAATGATGAATTGCTTTCTTTCTTTTTAAATCTTGAATTTCACGATGGTTCTTGAGAAGACTTTAAAAATTATATTTTTCTTGTGGTCTTGTTGTCCCCTTTGCCATGCTTTTCAAAGTGGTGCAAATTGAGTATTCACCCATCCTAACTTTACCAGGAATACTCACATTGTTAAACTCTTCTTTTCATAATCGAGTAAAATGTTGATACGATACATACTTCTCATTTTTAGTTTTCATCTCTTCTCCATAGACTTGAAATGCTTCTTGACGTGTAAAGTCATCTGACAAGTGTAACCTTCTAGTTGTAGGCATAACTTCACAATGCAAACTAAAATAGTTCATCATCCAACTCATTGCATGCTGACTAGTAGATGGTTTGTTTGCAATTCGATAACATGTATAAAAAATGAGATTTCCATTGATAATCCCTTGTTGAAGCTTATGTATTCTCAAATTCCCCAAGCCCATTGCAAATTTAAATGTAGCCCTACAACATCAGAACTCTTGACTAAATTAATATTCAAAAGCAACATGTGTGAGTGACATGTTATCCTCAATCATTTGCATGTGAGCATCCATGGTACAGATCTTGCCTCCCACTATCTAAATTGAAGAATTTCTGTCTTATTTGCTTTAGTTCCTTCATTCCTAATTTATACAAACATTTCAAACCACAAGAATGCTTCATAATATCCAATGCAACTTGTCTATCTAAAGTTAGGAATTGAAATCTTCTTTGACTTACTTCACAAGGCCTTTGCTTGAAACGCATGAACATGCTTTGTATATTCTCTTTATCTTTGTTAACATCCTTTTCTCCACATGCACCTGAATTAGAAGCGAGATCAATAGGTGGATCTAGATCAACATTGATCTTAGGATGAGCAATGTTGCATTGAGAATATAATGTAAATGAATCAATGAAGAACATAGAATCTTGGACACATTCTAAGCCATGGACATCTTTCATGAAAGGATCAATTGAAAATGATGAATTTGAATGTCTATCAAGCTCATTAGAGACAGTGGAGGCCCAAGCATCTATTGAAAAGAGGGAGCTCATCTTACATTAACTCAAATAGAAATGTTGAAGCATTCCCTTTATAGTGTAAAGTGTAACATCAAGTGGTTATATCTCCTAAATCACATATCTAGATAGTCATGAAGATGGATTGTGATCATTATTATGCATTGTACAAGTGAATGTTCATGTCTTGACATTATGATTAACAATGATGAGGAGATATGATTTGACTACTGATTAATAATTAGGGGGGCTAACATTATAGGCTAGGGGTCGTGCATATAGATCCTTCCATAGATTTGGTGTGTGAAAGAAGAAAATTAAAACTATACATAAAGAATCCAATATATAGAGGCTCATGCAGAGGAACCCAAAATTAATAAAATGTATAAATCATTTCTCTTCCTCCTTTTCTTATGTATTTTTATTTTATTTTAGAGAGAGAGAGAGACAAGCTCACGTATATGCATCTAGAAAATTTGGTTGTATATGTTTTCTATATTGTATTCTAAGAGGAGCTTCATCATGAATAATGCAAAGTATGAAATTCCGCTTTTTGAAATCTCATCCAAGAGTTTTTGATGCAGGAGGGGAATTCTTTCAATTGTTTGCTATAAAGCACAAGGATATTATCGGGATAGAAGAACTTTGAAATAATGTGCATGTAATTTTTATGCTTTATTGAAGGTACAAGTTGACTCATTGATTTCATCATAAATGAGTTCTTCCTCTGTACATATGTCACATCTCATAGGACGTAAGTGTTGATATATTTAGGTAATGATGTGTGTGAACGCACTAGGACCGCCGGGGCACTTGTTTCCCTCTTTAGGAGGTTTTTTTCCCCCAGCTTGTATATACGCATATTGCCCTAACGGGCTACTTATCTTTGTACATTCTAGTGGTAATACATTCAGTATTGTGTGTTGAGCTCCAAGCTTCTTCTTCTTCCTTGTGTTGTTCACGTGCTTCCGCAGATGTCTAACTCCAACAATTGGTATCAGAACAGGTTGTCGCTTCATCTAGGGCATCATCGACACTCCTCCGGTTGTAGTCTCAGAATCACACGAATTTTGGTGAGCATACTCAGTGTGTTTCCAAGATCAAAACAACTTCACTATGTGGTGCCGAAATCATTATCTGAGCTCATTTCGACCTCCGAACGCACTATCGTAGTGCTTGTGCAAGCTATTTTGTCTTTTTGTACCAAAGGTATATAGCAGTTTCGATTTGCCAGTATAAGCGTCTCGAAGTTTGCTACAAGTCTAACAAAATTCGTCTATGCAGTTTTGTTCAACTTTTTGAGATATAGTCAATTTTGGCATCAAGGTATTTTAGTCACCTGCCATGGCTGAAAGCAGTGATTTATTCCATATGTTGGCTATTGAGGATAAGTTGGATGGTACCAACTACCCGTTATGGGCTTATATGATGCAACATGTATTGGTTGCAAAAGGATTGTGGAACATTGTGTAGGGTGTTGAAAAACGTCCTATCACACTTGCAACTGTTACAACTGCAGGTACTGAAGCTGATGCAGAAGGTGTCAAAGATGATGATATTCTGCATATTCTTGTTCGTGCTGCGGTTTCTGCTGCATCTACTACAGAGCAGATTCGTTGGGATGGCAGAGATGCCTAGGCACATGCATTGATAGCTTTGTCTATCAAATGTGCCATTATTCCTCACATTCGCTCTTGCAGAATAGCTAAGGATGCTTGGGATACACTTACCACATTGTACCAATCTAGGAATGAGGCTCGTGTTGCTTACCTATGAAAACAGTTGGAGAGTGAGTGTTGGGATAGATGGATGGACACTCAAAGAAATGAGTAGGTACTACCAAATCTTGCTTAGTACCAACCTCTTGTAGCTTCAGGGTTGAGTTGTGGGCCCTCTTAGCTTTCCAATGACACTATGCAAGTGCTTATGTACTTTGGAAATGATGTAAGAAAAGATTGAATCAAAACAGACTACTTCCAAATAGAAGGATCAATGAAAACCTTCTATTTTTGATCACACACCTGCTGCTTGTTGTGCTCAGTGCTACCAGTATAGTAGGAATAAGAAAAATTCCTTTTAGAGGTATCTAATTAGCTTAGTAAGCTAATGATTCCAAGTGGAATCACTTGAAATGATGCATTATACACAGAGCAATCAATTTAGCGATTGAATCATTACCCCCGTTTTTTAGGACCTCTGTAGAGTTTGACCAGTGAGTGCTTCGACGTGCTTTTCTCCAAATTGGTTGAATGAATTTCCTTCAAAATTTGTGAGCATGTAGATAACTTGGATCGGATTCGAAGAAGCTATAGATCATTGAAAATGGTGGAGAAATGACTGAGATATGAGCAGCACAAGTTGACACTTATGAATGACTATAACAGAGAGATCATGGATGAACAATGTAGATGTATTGTATTAATGAACAATGTTGTACAAAATCTTAGGCTTGATAATCATAGCCTAATGATGATGATTAGTGTAGGCTACAATGTAGACCTCACACTCTTACACAATGGCAATGGAGAACTTGGGAATTGAGACATCTACCCGTAACTTTTTCAAGCACTTTATATAAGTGTTACATTCAAACTTGAATTTGAATTCAACTTTTGGGTCTCTCTAAAAGTAGTCCTTCAATCTAGGAAATATTCCCTCAATGAAGTAGTTACTTTTCTATCTAACAAGTCCACGAGTTTTTGGTAGGTGATTACAAATATTCTCTCAAGTCAAAACATGACTTTTACAAATGGTAAAGATTAAAAATCTTCCTAGCAATGGTTTCCATGGAGCTTCATATGTTTATGAACTTCAAGCCAAATGTGTGGGCTTGGACTTTTCACCAACATCTCCCCCTCAAGCCAAACATTTTGTCTTGGTCTTCGTCTTCAATCTTCATGAATATCTTGCAATCGAATCATTGATTTAAACCTGCAAAGTTTAGTACCATCTAATGCTTTAGTCAATAAGTCTGCACATATGCCAACTGAATATCCTTGCTCAATAGCTTCTCTCTCACATAATGATAGTGGCCCTCTATATGCCAATTGAATATCCTTGCTCAATAGCTTCTCTCTCACATAATGATAGTGGCCCTCTATAATGATAGTGGCCCTCTATAATGATAGTGGCCCTCTATATGCTTGGTCCTAGCATGATAAATGGGATTTGCTGCAAGATGTAATGAGCTTGTATTATCTCCAAAAATCATTGGAGATGTAGTATGCAAACCCAAACCTGTGTATAACAATATGATCCATATAGCCTCTTGAGTAGCATTGGCCAATCCTCTATACTTTGCCTCTGTACAAGATAAAGCAACAGTTGGTTGCTTCTTTGAAGACCATGATATTGGTTTATTACCTGCAAAGTATAAGTATCCTGAGGTACTCCTCCTATCATCTTTGCATCCTACCCAATCTGCATCTAAATATATCTTGATGTCCAAGTCTGATGTATAAGGGAAATACAATCCATGATGTTGAGTACCCTTAAGGTACTTCAAAATCCTTTTGGCAGCCTCCAAGTGGGGTGCCCTAGGTTTGTGCATAAACTGACTTAGAACACTTACTCCATAAGCAATATCAATCCTTGTCAATGTAGCATAGTTCAAGCTTCCCACTATGCTTTGATAACTTGCAATGTTCTCAAGTACATCACCTTCATGAGCACTTAATTTTAGGTTTACCTCCATTGGAGTACTTGCAACTTTGGCATCCTGCAAATGAAACTTCTTTAACATATCCTATATATACTTTCTCTGAGTAATATAAATTCAAGAGTTAGTATAGACTAACTCAAGTCCAAAAAAATATTTTAGTGATCCAAGGTCACTAATTTTGAACTCCTTCATCATCAGATTCTTGATCTGCTTGATGCCATTAGCATCATTACCTGTAAGTATGATATCATCAATATATACACATATGTATATCACCTCTAAATTACTTCTCTTGATGAACAGAGAAGTATCTGCTTTACTCATGATAAAACCTTGATCCTGAAGGTATGTAGTTAACCGATGGTTCCATGCCCTAGGTGCCTGCTTCAATCCATAAAGAGCTTTGTTCAATTCACATACATCTGTTACCTTGTTTGGGTCTTCATAGCCAGGAGGTTGAGACATGTACACCTCCTCTGAAATCCAGCCATTTAGAAATGCATTTTTTACATCCAACTGATATATTGTTCCAATTCTTTGATGCAACCACACTTACCAATACCCTGATGGTTGGCATTTAGGCCACAGGTGAGAAGGTTTCTTCATAATCAATTCCTTAGGTTTGTGCAAAATCCTTAGCTACATGTCTAGCTTTGTACCTGCTTATTGATCCATCAGAATTCCTTTTGATCTTATAGATCCATCTAGAACCTATTACCTTCATAGCCTCCTTCTTTGGTACTAGTTCCCAAGTATCATTCTCCTTGAGTGCCTCAATTTCCTCATCCATAGCTTCCTTCCATTTTGCCTTTGTCTTTGCCTCTTCATATGATGATGGCTCTTCAAATGACAAGTCGTTTGCAAGATAAACAAAGTGCTTAGTAACTAGGGAAGTGTCATACCCATATCTGATTGGCTTCTTGCTCTCCCTTCGTGATCTTCTGATTGCTTGGTTGGATGATTCAAGTATATCCTCCAATTTCTTCGTCTTGACTTTGCCTTTGGACTTCCATGCCTTGAACTCTTCTAGGTTGATGATGTCCTCATCATCTGAGCTGATGTCACCATTCTGAGTAGACTCCTCCTTAGTGAGGCTTGGAAACTCCTCTTCCAAGTCATAAGGTAGCTTTACTTTCCTGCATTCACTATCAAACCAAGAGTCATTCTCATCAAAGAAAACATCTCTACTGACCATAAATCCCTTGTTTGAAGGATTGTAGAACCTGTATCCTTTCTGATTTAGATCATACCCTATGAAGATGCACTTCTCTGCCTTAGGGTCTAGATTACCTCTTATCTGAGAAGGGATATGCACATAAAGCTACACATCCAAATATCCTCCAATGATCAAGTGAAGGTCTTCTACCATGCCATGCTTCATATGGGGTCATCCCATCAAGAGATTTGGATGGCAACCTGTTTACAAGATAAGTGGCAGTAGATACACTCTCTGCCCACAAGTAGTTAGGTAAATTTTTTTCATTTAGCATTGACCTAGCTGTTTCAACAATTAATCTATTTCTCCTTTCTACCTCCCCATTTTTTTTAGGGGTATATCTTGTTGTGATTTCTCTTTTGATTCCTCTGTCCTACAAGAATATATCAAACTCATTTGAGAAGTACTCACCTCCACCATCTGACCTTAGTCTTTTTAGGTTTCTTCGTGTTTGGTTCTCAACAAGTGCAAGATACATTTTAAAGCAACTGAATACTTCATCTTTGTGCTTCATAAAGTACAATACAGTCCACCTACTGTAATCATCAATGAAAGATACATAATACCTTGATCCAGAGATTGAGGGATCCTTACTTGGTGCCCATACATCTGTATGGACAAGCTCTAGGTAGTCCTCATGCATGTAGCATTTCCTTGAGAATGGTAACATGTGAGATTTTCCAAACTGACAAGCACCACATTTATAAAGAATGTGATGCTTGGATACATTAGGTATCCCAAGCACACATTGGTCTCTACGTATTTATTTTAAGGTTCTTTCACCAACATGCCCTAATCTCTTATGCCAAATTTCAAGCTATGATAATATTTGATCTTTATAACTATAGAGTGCAATATTCTTTGTATCTTCAAGTTCAAAAGTGAATAATCTACCTATCTTTTCTCCATTGGAAATTCTCTTGAACCCATGTTGGGGATCCTCATTGAATCTAACCTGCAAATCCTTTTCCACAATCTGTCCAACACTCATCAAATTCTTGGTAATTGTAGGTACATACAGAACCCTACTCAGCAGATTCTTGTTTCCATCAAAGGTCTTAATATTTCCTACTTTAATCACTGAGTGCTTGGTGTCATCACCTCTTTGTACCTGATGCTTACCCTTTGGTTCCTCAAGGTCAGAGCAAAGAGCTACATTGCCTGCCACATGGTTTGAGCATCCTGAGTCAATGTAGAAGAGATGGTCATCATTTATACCTGGTTTTGAAGTCATATTCATAATCAGAAGAGAATCTTCTTGCTCCTCTGTGTAGTTGTTGTAATCTTTTCTAGATTTGTATCCTCCTTGGTAGTTGCTATTGTAGTTTTTGTTGTAGTTGTTGTTGTATCCTTGGTGGTGAGAACCTTCCTCTTGATTGTGTATATCCACCTCTTTGATATCCTCTACCTCTCTAATTCTTGAAGTTCTTGAAACACTCATCTGTAGTATGATTTGAAAATCCACAAATATTGCATGGTGAGGAGTTATAAGGTCTCCCTCTACCTTGCTTACCTCCTCTGCCCCTTCCTCTTGAGGTTCTACCTCTCCCTGCATAGTTGGCTTGGGAGGTAGTTCCTTCATCTTCAACCTTTTTGTTCTTCCCTTTCTCTTTGAACTTACTTTTATTAGTGTATAGGACAAAAGAGCTATTACCTCTTGATGAATCTCCATTCTTGTTGAGATTGGCTTCATGGGTAAATAGTTGCCCCATGAGTGTGGTAAGGTCTGGAATCTTCATGTCCATGAACAAGTCCATGGCAGTTGTGAAGCTCTCCCATTTGTCATTAGCTTTAATACCATTGATTACTTGTCTCACAAATTGTTCCTCTTCAATTTCTTCTCCTATGCTTGCCAACTGATCTGCTACATCTTTGTCTTTGGTCACATACTCTGAGATCCGTTGCTTAGGTTGCTTTCTTTGAGTGGTAAACTCAATCCACAATTGGTTCTTCCTGGCCCTTGTGTTGGACAAGAAATAAGAAGACAATGTTTCCCAAGTCTCTTGGGATGTCTTACAATTCCTAATATGTGGAAGAAGAAAATCAGAGATTGAGTTAAGTAAGTAGGACCTTGCTAATGCATCCTTGGCACACCATGTGTTGAGTCTTTCATGCTCCTCTCTTGTAGGTTTTCCTTTGCTTCTAAATATGGGCATCTGCTCATCTCCTCAGATGTATCCATAGAGGCTCCTTCCTTGTAAGTATGTCTTCATCCTCAGGGACCATGCTTGATAGTTGTTCCTGTCCAATTTATCAAAGAAAGAAGGAAAACCATCTCCCATTTTACCTTAGCTTTGCTCTGATACCAGTGTTGGGATAGATGGATGGACACTCCAAGAAATGAGTAGGTACTGCCAAATCCTGCTTAGTACCATCCTCTTGTAGCTTCAAGGTTGAGTTGTGGGTCCTCTTAGATTTCCAATGACACTATGTAAGTGCTTATGTACTTTGGAAATGATGTAAGAAAAGATTGAATCAAAATAGACTACTTCCAAATAGAAGGATCAATGAAAACCTTCTATTTTTTATCACATACCTGCTGCTTGTTATGTTCAGTGCTACCAGTATAGTAGGAATTGGAAAAATTCCTTTTAGAGGTATCTAGTTAGCTTAGTAAGCTAATGATTCCAAGTGTAATTACTTGAAATGATGCACTATACACAGAGCAATCAATTTAGCAATTGAATCATTACTCCAATTTTTTAGGACCTCTGCAGAGTTTTACCAGTGAGTGCTTCGACACGTTTTTCTCCAAATTGCTTGAATGGATTTCCTTGAAACTTTGTGAGCATGTAGGTAACTTGGAGCTGATTCCAACAAGCTATAGATCATTGAAAATGGTGGAGAAATGACTGAGATATGAGAAGCACAAGTTGACAGTTATGAAATGATAATCATAGCTTAATGATGGTGAATATTGTAGGCTACAATGTAGACCTCACACTCTTACACAATGGCAATGGAGAACTCGAGAATTGAGACATCCACCCGCGACTTTTTCAAGTCACTTATATAAGTGTTACATTCAAACTTGAATTTGAATTCAACTTTTGGCTCTCTCTAAAAGTAGTCCTTCAATCTAGGAAATATTCCCTCAATGAAGTAGTTAATTTTCTATCTAAGAAGTCCACGAATTTTTGGTAGGTGATTACAAATATTCTCTCAAGTCAAAACATGACTTTTACAAATGGTAAAGATTAAAAATCTTCCTAGCAATGGTTTCCATGGAGCTTCATATGTTTATGAACTTCAAGCCAAATGTGTGGGCTTGGACTTTGCACCAATAGTGAGCACATGAATGAAGCTGATTCTATGGACAATTTTCTAACAAAGATCAAAGACTTGAAGGAACAGTTGATTTCTGCTACTGAGATTATACCAGATAGCTCACTTGTGCAGACTGTTCTGAATGGTCTTCCTGATTCATATCACAATTTTGCTTCTACTCTTCGGTTGATGATGAAAGGCAATCCAAATGCATTTTCTTTTGAGGAGTTAGTCTCTGTTTTATTGCAGGAGGATTAGTCTAGGTAGAATAGGTCCATTATGCATGTTGGAGATCAAGCTTTTCTTGCTAGTCAGAAGGGTAAAGGAAAATGGAGCTCTTCAACTAGTAAGCAGAAATCTCCTAATTCTGCACAATCAAAAAGGGAAGACAAAGATGAAAAGAAATTAGAAAAGCAGAAATTGTTTTGCAAGTATTGTAAAGGATATGATCATATCATAAAGAACTGTCCAAAACTAGCTGCTAAAGAGGCAAAGAAGAAAAAGACTGGAATGGTTGTTGCAGAGGCCTCTACACCTAAAAGAGAGTCTGCTAATCTTGTGCAGGAAGAAGAATGGGTGTTTACTATTGTTTGTAGTTTTGACCCATCTTCTCATGAGCAGTGCATGTCTGCAATAGACTCAGATGTTTGCCAGTACTTTGACAGTGGGGCGACCAAACATATTACCTTGCAATGTGTGTGTGTGTGTGTGTGTGTGTGAGAGAGAGAGAGAGAGAGAGAGAGAGAGAGAGAGAGAGAGAGAGAGAGAGAGAGAGAGAGAGAGAGAGAGAGAGAGAGAGAGAGAGAGAGAGAGAGAGAGAGAGAGAGAGAGAGAGAGAGAGAGAGAGAGAGAGAGAGAGAGAGAGAGAGAGAGAGAGAGAGAGATGCATATGCATACACAAATGCATATGCATACACATGCATATGCATACACATGCATATGCATACACATGCATATGCATACACATGCATATGCATACACATGCATATGCATACACATGCATATGCATACACATGCATATGCATACACATGCATATGCATACACATGCATATGCATACACATGCATATGCATACACATGCATATGCATACACATGCATATGCATATACATGCATATGCATATGCATACACACATGCATATGCATACACACATGCATATGCATACACTCATGCATATGTGCATTGGCAAATGCATATGCATACACACATGCATATGCATATACATGCATATGCATATGCATACACACATGCATATGCATACACTCATGCATATGTGCATTGGCAAATGCATATGCATACACACATGCATATGCATATAAAAATGCATATACAAACAAATGCATATGTATACACATACACACATACACAAATGCATATGCATACAAATGCATATGCATACACAAATGCATATACATACACACATGCATATGCATACACACATGCATATACATATACATATACACACATACACAAATGCATATGCATACACAAATGCATATGCATACATACATGCATACACACATGCATATGCATATACATACACAAATGCATATGCATATACATACACAAATGCATATGCATATACATACACAAATGCATATGCATATACATACACAAATGTATATGCATATACATACACAAATGCATATGCATATACATACACAAATGCATATGCATATACATACACAAATATGCATATATGCATACAAATGAGAGAGAGAGAGAGAGAGAGAGAGAGAGAGAGAGAGAGAGAGAGAGAGAGAGAGAGAGAGAGAGAGAGAGAGAGAGAGAGAGAGAGAGAGAGAGAGAGAGAGAGAGAGAGAGAGAGAGAGAGAGATGCATATGCATACAAATGCATATGCATACAAATGCATATACACAAATGCATATGCATACAAATGCATATACACAAATGCATATGCATACAAATGCATATACACAAATGCATATGCATATACTTTAGGGTTTATATATATATATATATATATATATATATATATATATATATATATATATATATATATATATATATATATATATATATATATATATATATATATATTAACATCTCCACATTGGATCAGATGGGATCTCCACGTACACCTTGGGGAGCTCAGGACCATGATGACTCCAAGATATATCACATACGTAATGGAGCTCCAGTCATGGATGCAACTGGAAAGTCCATGCATCAGCGCATTCGACAACTTTGCTCCATAGAGTTTGAACATTCTGTCATGTTAAAATGGAGCAAACAGGATAAGGATTCCAAAAATTATATCACACAATCAATCTATGAAGAGTACCGGCCAGCACGTGGGCATTCTATTGTGAGTTCAGAATAGATTCAACATACGGCACGTGAGGGGATGTCTCATCGGCGGTCTGAGGTTTGCGATGCTTTCAGAGCAGGCTTACCAAAGCCTATATGTTTAGATGTTGACGAGTGGGAATCGATTCAGGATGAGAAGCAACATACTCTTGATCGATATTGTCAGCAACGAGATGTGGCGGCCACATGTTTAGATACGGTTGGAACGTCGCATTTAGGTAGCGGTGGATACGATAGTATGCACTACCAATTTGTAAGTATGGTTTTAATTATTGAATTTGTTTGTGTTAAGCACATCATGTATGTTCATCTAACATTTTGCATATTTATTATAGGAGTTGGTAGTGGGTCATCCTCCGACGTGAATGGAAGAAGCTTATGGATATCGTCATGGATTGTTTATAAATGTCATGTCAATTTGTCTCATTTTACGCATATGCTTTGTTGCAAGATTGTAGATGTAAATGTTTTGATCCCCTTGCGCATATGTATGGTAGTGCTTTGCCACAATTTTGTATTACACTCCTACCATAATTTTGTATTCGGTTCCTATATGGAAGTGATTTGTCACATTTTGTATTCGGTTCCTATATGAAAGTGCTTTGCCACACTCTTGTACATCTTTCATTTATGGAATATACAAACTTTTGTACATGATTCATGGTTCATTTTTGTTTAGATAAAATCATGTTTTGGTTGCCATTAGAGTACATATCACATGTACTCGGTTTAGGGTTGGGCAGAGTGTATTGTCTTTTGCTAAACAACATCATGGTAATGTTGTTGTAGCAAAAGACAACACACTCTGCCCAAATTTTTTTTGCAGATATGGTCATTGGTATCTTCGTCGGTACTCCCAGCAGTCGTCGGTATGGGCGTCGGTACTCCTAGCAGAGTCATCGGTATGGGCGCTGGTAAATGCATCGAAAATATCGATGCTTATACCGATGCTATGTTTCCGATGCGCATACCGACTACCACACTGAGGTCGTGAAGAAATTGCACGTGTTCATTTTCCTCGGTAATAGCCTCCGTATACCCTTGATATGTTGTAGTGAATGTTTCCCATTTTATGTTGGTAGTGATAGTGTTTTGCCATTTTTATGTATGTGAAAGACATTTTGCAATGATAATGTCTGCCAAGTTTTATGTTGGCAAGTTTCCCTGGACTCAATCCCACTTTCAAATGCTAAAACTTAACAATTATTGTATCTTTATTTTCGCACGTTCCGTTTGTTTGAAGTGAGGTAGGCCCTTGGCTCATGTCACAGGTCCATGGTTCCATAGGTCCAGTATATACAACATTAATTCCAGCATTCTTCAATATTGACAAAACATGAACATACCACAACTTAATCATACAGATGATGAGACAAAGATAGAGAAAGAATAGACGACATGTGTAAGGTGTTACGTAAGACATCGCTTACTCATAGTATCATATATACCAATGTTCAATGTACAATGTGGGAGCAAAACTCTCAACCACTCTATGTGATGAGAAATAGATGAATGAGTGAATGTACAATGTAACAAACATATTCAGATGTATGGGCAATAATCTGAATATATATGAGATGTGTGACCTTATAGGTTATAGAAGAGTGAATATGAGTGACTGAAAGAGGAAGGATAAGTGTGAAACTGATAGTCAACAAACCCTCATCTGAACTTAGGCTATGGAAGACCCTAAGTCAGATACGTGTGTGAAAAGATCACATACTTAAAAAGTAGCAAAGAATGCTAACAAGTTTGCTGCCGAAAATCCTCAAACTCATGTGAACACACCTTCTCAAACACCTCATCAAATATGCATAAAGCATATACGTACTGATTCTCTTGTACCTATGCTGAATAGGACTCCTCCTGATATGAATGCTACTGCCTCCATAAAATTCAAGTAGTACCTGTGTGCATAAAGAGAATATGTACCTGAATACTTAACATAAGATGTAAATCTTATGTTAACCACCATCCAATGTCTTTGAAGTAGCCCGACATCTTCTTGTAGAAGACAATCTTCAACCTGATATCTTCTTTGTAGAAGACAATCTTCAAATACACCATGTAGATGGCCGATCCTCACCATCAAGCTGCTAATGACCAAGTCTTCTTGATAAAGAGAACCTGACAAAGGAAATATAGGAATACCTGTAGGTATGACTCTGCATTCTTTTACATATGGCTTGAAAATAAGTCTTCATGTTTCATCACCCCCCTGGATGATTTAACACTAGTATCCAGTATTCTTCAAATATATCAGAATTTATGAAATCTGGAACGTCTTCCTTCATAAATATGATGTTCAATGATCAATACCTGTATCTGGAACAAAAATTCTAAATCCTTTCTATTAGCATTGATCAGATGCCAATAGCTTTTCATGTCATTCCTGAGCTTTCCAAAATCTAGAATAAGGTTAGCTGATCCTAACATAACAAAACCTTGCTGAAAGCTTTATAGGATTCATAACCTTCAGTAACATAACAAGTATCTTCTATCTCTTTGCAACACAAATATGATAGAACCTGAATCTTTGACTTAGTTCTTCCAATGTTAAGAATCTTCACAAACAAAGGATAGACAACTGAATCATAAATACTCAAGATCATAGAAGATCTATCCAAGATCAATGATCTCTCCTGTGTAGAATCTGCTGTCATCAAACCTTCATGATGGAATGTTTGATTTTACTTCCTGAATGTCTCCAAGTGTCCATGCTTCTTACAAAGTTGTAAGACTTTTCTTCAAACAAATCCTTCCTAAGAATTTGTGACTCCTACTTGAAACATAAGTGGACAAACTTCTCACCTTGAGAACTCCAAAAGCTGCAAGTTGATACTTCATAATTTTCATATTTTACTTGGGTGAAATGTGATAGTACCTGCTTGATTTTCTTTTGGCTAACTCCACTTCTCAATCAAGTGATAGGATATGATGGAACACCTTTTGAATACAAACATGTATCGAAAAGTCTAGACAATCATAGAAAGTAGATTCTTCATTGACTTGTACATCAACAAGATTCTGAATTTTCTGAAGTTTTCTAAAAATATGGAATATGAGGTAACCTTTTCCAAACATAAAACCTCAACCCAAGTCTTCAACATCTGCTACAAAAAACTCTTTTACCTCAAGAGTTAGATAAAGAAGAAATATACTTCTCTGCAACTTGTCATATACCAAGTAGCTTTGTATTGACACTCCAAGAATTTTTTGAGGGAACATATAAGGTGCCTGCTTAAAAAGTCTTCAACTTATATATAACTCATGCATATGAGTCATAACATACAAGTTGTCTTCAAAATCTGCTGCTTTTCTTTCTCTCAATGCAATTCTTTGTTAAATCTACTAAATCATGACCAAGTGTAATGCAAAACAAGAAACTGCTTCTTCTTTAAACAAGATGTTCTCGTACACTTGTCTTTGGATGTAGAGGATAAAATAGGAAAAGTATATGGAAAATATATGAGAAAAGAAAGCCTTACTTTTCTTTTGGAAATGATGGACTTTCTTTTTCTGCATCTTTCTTCCACTTGATGATTTCAACATTTTCAAACTTCTCTTCCATACCTTTTGTTCTCGTCATCTTGAAGTAGCAAACACTCTTGACTTCTTCAACTGAACTTCTCTCTTCCTCTAGTACTAAGAGTAAGAGATAAAACAAACATGGTATACAAATGGAAGTGAATATAGAATCATGTTTTATCATCTCCTTATATCTCTGAATCAAAATTTTGCTTCAAATGTCTGAAATAACTAAATTCACCAATCTTTTGTCTGAATGATGAATGACCCTTCTAGAGTTACCTTCTCTAGCTCACATTTGTACCTTGATATCCAACCAACTTACACTAGAAAATTGACTGAAATATTCATCCCATCTTCAAATTTGTCTTCTTAGATGAAGTTTCTTGCCATGAAAGAGATTTCTCAAAACTCTCTAGAAAAACCTCTAGATACCTGTTTTGATGTAGCCTTTAACTTTCAAAAGATGAAAGTGTATATAAGCATTCCTTGAATTTCTTCAAATCTCTTCATAACTGCTCTTCTAAGATATGACCTGCAAATGATAATCTGATAGTAGAAACTGATACTTGTGATTTGATGTTGATCTGATTCCTTCATCTTCTCTAAACCATTGTTCTTCCTTGAATTTGAAGTAGTCTTCTCTTCATCAAGTCTGGGTCTTCAAACAATACTTTTGTAAAGTATTTGCATACTCTTCCAAAAATATTCGGCTGCTAACATATCATCAACTTCATACTCCACACTAATGAATACACATGTAACTGAATTGTCTAATTCTCAAATCTCTACTCAAATATTAGAAGATGCTTTCAAATCATATGTTGTAAATCTGGAATTCTGGAAACCTGGGAATATGAATGAGCCTTAATGCATTGATGCCAAAGATCTAAAGCTTTGAAACCAAAACCTTAGTGCTCTGATACCAAATGTTGGAAGTGAGGTAGGCCCTTGGCTCATGTCACAGGTCCATGGTTCCATAGGTCCAGTATATACAACATTAATTCCAGCATTCTTCAATATTGACAAAACATGAACATACCACAACTTAATCATACAGATGATGAGACAAAGATAGAGAAAGAATAGACGACATGTGTAAGGTGTTACGTAAGACATCGCTTACTCATAGTATCATATATACCAATGTTCAATGTACAATGTGGGAGCAAAACTCTCAACCACTCTATGTGATGAGAAATAGATGAATGAGTGAATGTACAATGTAACAAACATATTCAGATGTATGGGTAGTAATCTGAATATATATGAGATGTGTGACCTTATAGGTTATAGAAGAGTGAATATGAGTGACTGAAAGAGGAAGGATCAGTGTGAAACTGATAGTCAACAAACCCTCATCTGAACTTAGGCTATGGAAGACCCTAAGTCAGATACGTGTGTGAAAAGATCACATACTTAAAAAGTAGCAAAGAATGCTAACAAGTTTGCTGCCGGAAATCCTCAAACTCATGTGAACACACCTTCTCAAACACCTCATCAAATATGCATAAAGCATATACGTACTGATTCTCTTGTACCTATGCCGAATAGGACTCCTCCTTGAATACTACTACCTCCATAAAATTCAAGTAGTACCTGTGTGCATAAAGAGAATATGTACCTGAATACTTAACATAAGATGTAAATCTTATGTTAACCACCATCCAATGTCTTTGAAGTAGCCCGACATCTTCTTGTAGAAGACAATCTTCAACTTGATATCTTCTTTGTAGAAGACAATCTTCAAATACACCATGTAGATGGCCGATCCTCACCATCAAGCTACTAATGACCAAGTCTTCTTGCCATGAACAAGAGATAACCTCCTCTCCATGAGCTAGAGTGTGAGCACACCCTTCATCTTCTCCAAGAAGAATCATTAAGAAGAACTCCATAGCTGCTCCTCAACATGCTTCAAGTTAGCACCATGGCTGCCCCATGTGCTAGAAGAAACACCACCTCTACTGAGGTCCAAGCTCCAAGCTTGTGTTGAATACTAGGTGAAGGATGAATACAAGTGAGCCCAAGCACTTCTTATATAGTATTGTATCTCTTCCAAAAGCACTTTCAATAAAGCAAACAAAGCTCCACGATTCTACGATCACTTCTAATAAAGCACATATCGAAAATCAACTACGGGATCTGTCTTCGTAATCAAAAAACGCTGTCCGCTGCTTAATGTGAAAAGCATGGCAACTATAAAATGTGCGTGTGCTTTTTCTCCATCGCTGTCGAGAGCGGGATTCAAACTTGGGTCATGGAGATGAGAGAGATATGGCATAGCCATGCGCCCAACCCAATTTACTTGTACAGAACTCTATAACAGAAGCTACTCATTCTGGAAAAAGTGGATCAATGGGACATTGTTTCCCAACACCAATGGACTTGGATCATACATTCTAGCCAATCCTCTTGAGCCAGCTTCCTCTTCTCACTCCCAGGTATCTGTCCGCATCTCTTTTCCGTTCATGCTCTCAAATGCTAAAGCTTTAACATTAATGTTTCTTTACTTTGGCAGGTTTTCACAAGACTTGCATCATACACTCTAGCTGTCCCTCTTGAGGTATCAGTCCTCTTGTCTCTTCCAGGTATCTGTCCACATCTTTTTATTTTAGTAGGTTTTGCAGGACTCGGATCATACACTCAGACCATATACTCCATCTTTATTGTTGCAAGCAGGCATGTCGGTCTTCAATGTAGGCGATGTAGTGGATTTGTTGGATGAAGGTGAAGTCGTGACAAAAGGCCGCGTTGTGACTGTGGATCTTGCCAGCATAGTACATGGGATGCCTATGTTGGCTGGCCATGTTAGCATCAGTGTGGTCTGGTACTTGAATGGGACAGTGTATATCCCATATGCCCAACCACATGAGCCAGAGCTATGCACGTTGGTAGATGTCATGGGATCTATCATAGCATGGCCACTCGTTGCTTTGGTGGTATGCCCATCATGTTTTTTATATCCATGTACCATAGTCCGTACTATATGATCCATGATACTGATTACATTTTCTGTTTTGCAGCTTGAGAATATTTTGCCCTCTCACTCACATTCAGGATCCCTTTCTCGAACACATTCCACGAGCTCCTCTTGAAGTTTGTGAAGAAGCAAGTACTCTCTCATGAGTGAAGATGATTTTGAGGTGGTGGCTACAAGGCATGGATTTCAGAGGAAAAAGAAGGGCAAAAGCTCAGAGGCAACCTCAGGCAGGTGTTTTGACTGTTTTGGTTTAGGCGGTGTCAAAGAAAAAGCATCCACGCCTTTGGAGACTATGCATGAGGTAGAGACTGATGGTAATTTTGAATTTGGACCTCATACACAGCTCTAGCTTGATGAGCATATCGACAAATGGACATATGATATGCCACAGACCATAGAGCCAACAAGACCAATGGTTGCAAAAATGCCGGACAAAACACAACAAGAGACGCCGATCGCAATGTCGATTGCCACGCCAATCAAAACGCCTCCAGAGACGCCATACTATGAGTAAGTAAAGCGACTTGTGTTATCTCTGCATGTTGAGTTCCGACTCACTTATATGCAAACTAGACCCTTTTGTTTGACATGTGCACGACTTTGTATTATGACATGATAGATGAGGATGATGTCCTTGTGTCAAATGCTAGAGGAAAGCGAGTTGCTCACATGCATGAGTTAATGTGGATTTACTTCCTTGACGACATTCTTAATCATTGGAGGCATCAACCTACAAAGAGTAAGAATGCATTGATCAACCAACTTCACAAGGAATTCCCAAATCCCGAGGGCTACTGTTTCAAGGAGAAAGTGATGCTTTCTATGATGAATCATGTGCTGAAGTCCAGGCATGGTCTGGCAAGATTCATAGTGGAGGAAGGTGGTTTGAAGCCTGCAGGCCTATCTCTAGATGATTGGAGAAGAGTGAATGAAGAGCACCAAACATTTCAACCGATGGGAGCAACAAAGGGAGGCCAATGGCATAGAACAAAATACGACTTGGATTTTGCGATAGGGTAATGGAGGAAAAGCCCATTTCAAGGCCAAGTTTATAAGTTGAATTTAGACTTAGTGTTGTGTCCCATTTTTGTCTTTTTGTAATGTTCCTTAGTGGTTTCTGGGTGTGATCAGAAAGAGATAGTGGGGAGAAAACCGACAAAAAAGGAGTACGAAGAGGGGAGAGACAAGGGCATGACAGAATTGCTGAGGTGAATGCAGAACGAGGGTATTGTTTTCACGCCCATCAAGGAAGAGGTATCATAGTAACAAAGCATGTAATCACTATATAGACTACAATAATGCATAGCTCATGGATGTAATGCACATATGTGTAATCCAGAGACATGGCCCCTCGTCACATGCAAGGGAATCCATTGTGGGGATGGAGACCAAAGATGAAGACATGACCTACATTCCCTCAAAGGAGGACGAGAGCGAGTTTGAAGCTCTAGAAAGTGAGGCGAATGCTTATCTTTGGCTGGAAGATGTTGAGCATCCAAGTAGTCCTTGCAGATGTAGGTGAACATGTGTATGGATAGCCAACTTCTACTATGGATCTTCTTCGTCTTGTACTATGGACATCCAACTTGTACTATGAATCACCTTTGCCTTGCTAATGCATACAACTTTTTTCTTGTGTTGTCTATTTGTTTACTTTATTGAAGTATATATATATATATATATATATATATATATATATATAAAGGCATGGCTTGGACATAAAGAAAAACAACACACAACACTGGAAGTTTCAGCGAAAACTTATCGCTGAAAATATGGTATCCACGTAACACTGGAATTTTTAGTGATGCTGTAGCATCGGAAAAAGAGCACAGAAAATTTGAGCGCTATATAGAGCTGGAAAGTCTCTGTAAAACTGTAATTTGTATAGTGCTAGAAATTTCAATGCTTTTAGGAAGCACTGAAAAATTCGCATGGGAACTTCTAGTGCTATGCAGAGTTGGAAACTCTCTATTAAATTGCAATTTACACACTGTTGAAAACTTTAGCGCTTAGAGGAAAGCATTGAAAAGTTTGTGTCGAAATTCACAACATTATACAATGCTAATAACTCTCTAGAAAACTGGTATTTACACAGCACTACAACTTTTTGCGCAAAAATCAAACGCTCGAAACATTCCTACTGAAAGTTCTAGAACTACACAGTGTTACAAACTCTCTGGTTTTTTCCAAACAATAATGCACTGGAAATTTCAGTGGAAATCTGGCATTGGAAATTCCAGCATGTGCTGATAATTAGCACAAGAACTTCTAGCACTTGTACCCTTACCCTAAGCACTGCAACTTTCTGCACTGCAAAGTTTCTTATAAACGCAACAAATTTCAATGGTGTTTGTTGCCCGTATCCGCTAGAATTTATAGCAGTAAGAAAATTTTAACTGTCAAAATTTCCTACGCAAATTGTGTAACCAAAAGTGTAGGAACTTTCTAACCTACCGTTACAACGCTTTTAGCGATGCTTTTACCAACGTTTTTAATTTTTTTTTTAAATCACAAAACTAGGAAGCATTGATATATGTCTTGTGTGTTGTAGTGTTAAGAGCATATCCACTAAAAAGAAGTATTTCTTCATAGGATTAAAAGAGACAGGAATGTTATATTTGTGTACACATGTAAAGATTCTATTTGCTGGTTTTCTTAATATGTCATTAGCAAATGGTCCCTTTTCGACCATTTTTTGCCCTAATGTGTACATATACACACACACATACACACACACATATATGTATATATTGTTGATGGCATTTTTTGTCTTTTTCCCTATGAAAAACTATCCTCGTTAGCATTTCTCTAGTGGACCATATCTAATAATGTATTTCATGTCCAACCAAGGAGAGAATCCACAAGTAAAAAGTAACATTCACAAAATCAAGAACAATAGACCATGTAAGTTTCACTATATAACATGATAAGTTAAGTCATAAAACTATATTTGCCCAATACCTAGTGTAAGAAACTAGACTTTTCATATATTGTGCAGCGTATGGAAAATCAAGAACCAATAGCAGCCTCAAAGTAGAGCGTTAGCTTCATCGGACACTTTTGTAATATAAGATGACAAATTAAATAAAACATGAATTATCTCTACCATTACTAAAACGTGAATGAGTAGATTGAGATTCCCCCCTTATCTATGGATGGTAATTAGCTATGAGGCACACCAAGAAAGTAGATCGATAAAACGTATTATGATGAATGCATGGAAGCTCGGGCTGTAAAAATGCACATGCTTATGAGACAATGGGAAACTCATGGGAGCAGAAGGACATGAGTGAGTGTAGGAAATAGGTATCGGAGCAAAACCATGTTGCCCAAAGAGTGATACCCTTGCATCACTATATGTTTCCGAACATTTTATCTATCCAAGTTGAGACATAGCACAAATTAAGTCTTGCTTCTTGGATATGAACACTTGTTCTATGGTCGATCCAAGTGATTTCTTCATGTCACCTTGCATCATATGTGTAGGTACTGAGGCCCCAATTTATCTTCTCTATGGCACCTTGCCCAATTGTGAGTCCTCTTATTTTTCAAGTCTTCCAAGCTTCATACCACGTCCAGATGTTGGATATAAAATATACAATTATATGCGAGCTCCACATCTCTTCATTATCTATGGATATGCATTATTACTGTATTGATACTAGCTTTATGTAACTCATATCACCATCTAAGCTTCTCTCCCTTTGACATGGGAAGATATGGATTATATAAGTATATGCAAGCTCCACATCTCTTCATATGATCTATGAATATGCATTATTACTTGAGACTAGCTTTACGCAACTCATATCACCATATAAGCTTCTCTCCCTTTGACATGGGAAATTGCAAACCATGTATCCTTCGTTTAGAAGTTCAACCCTTTTTTGTTTGAAAGTACAAGAAATTTGAAATATCCATTGAATGGGGTTTGAGGCTAAGCACTCTGCCCCACGACATTCAAGGCATACCGCTACACCACATCCGTTTGGATTAAAAGCTCAACCTTTTGTTTAGGGTAAGCCTTGAAGTTTTCACACCTTCTACCAAAACGAAATTCAGTTTTGTCTCCTCGACAACAAAGATCAAAATGTATAGAAAGCTATGAAACAACATATCTAACTTTCCCCACGTTGTTTCTACTAGCATTCTTTGATATAACCGCTATATTTAGACGAAGTATCATCGTTCTCTGTATGCATCATATATATTGTGGTTGGGATCTTTTAGCAGAGAAGAGAAAATACATGAATTGATCCCTTTTTCGCAGCCATGGCTGCTTTGACAACAACAAGCGGATTAGGATAGCATATCACTAAAAGAATAGTATCGCATTAAATATGCAACTCTTGCTTTTTTTTTTTCTGTAGCTCTATAGAGTCTTGTGATTCTGTCAAAGCATACCCAAACTTGAAGCTGGAGGTTGATGCCTTGATGGATGATGAGATGTAAACATGCAGACAGGATTTTCGGGATAGGAAGCCAGCCAGACCATATTGCGAAGCACATCATATCCATCCGCGGAAGTCCAACGCTAATCGCTTTCTCTCATCTTCCGAGGATTCTAACAGGCGTTGTGATCCTTTTTCAATGTCGACCAAGATGAATTTGCAGTCAAGCATAAGGAAGGAGGAAATTTGAGGAAGGGAAGAGAGAGCGCACTTGGGAAGTTGGGACGCAGAGAGGGGGAACAAGAAATGCGAGTGCTTCTACGTTCTCATCTATTGCCAGGATCGCGGGCAAGCAAATGGAGTGGGAAATCGCGGATCCATAGCTACCGCAGAGTTATTTTGTGAAGGTCGAGTTTGATCTCCTCGACTGGCTGATATCATGGTGGCCTTTCTGTGCACTAACTGCCATGCTTTCCATTTTTCAAGTATCATCCTGAGGTCTGCCAACTTCGCTTTCAGTCCCTTGCAACAGTTAGCATGCATTGTGATCGCTTTAGTCATGTCAGTTGAACGCATAGCGCAGAAGCCACCGATGTACCGTGTGTCTAGGAACTTCATCTTCAAACCAATTCTTGCGAATTCATCTTCAGACTTGATAGCATTCAAAACCTCTTGATCAGCCATGCGGGCTCCCCTCGTCCTCTCCTTATACCAGTACCCATAGAATCTCACCGTTCTCTCGTTTGGCCGCACGTATGTGAATCCTGCATTCGGGTGATTGTGCTTATCAGAAGGGTTCCCATTGTATTGATCACATGCAATTTGAAAATCAGCCTCAGGATCCGCTTCGAGCAACGTCAATGGATTGCGAAGCCATAGCACATCTGCGTCCTTTGGACACAGGCCCACAGTCAGAGGAGGATATAAGAAGTAAGAAACACGTTCACATGTTTTGCAAGGGTATGGCCTCTAGATCTGTGCATGCACACACAAAATATGTAACTACTTTTAGTCACATCTTTGCATCTCTAGTCTTCTTTGCAGTTTTGCATCTCTCATGGAAAATTGGAATTCACTCGAAAGAAATCAGGTACCTATGTCTATGTATGTCTGCACGCTCGCGCTCACACACAGCCAAACATGCATTTTCATACTTACAGTGAACAAAAAGGTGTAGTTCATTTGAAGAACAGTCTGCAAGAATCGGATACGTCTCCACATGAGTTTGATGTAGTCCTCACTCAGAAGCAGCTGCTCACCGGAGAAGTCGACACCAGGAGTACTGATAAAGAGGCAATGAGGATGGATAGTAAGGCATCTCCTGTACGCAATCTTGTCCACAGAAACGATTAGCAGATGATGCAACAGAGTTAAGGTCCCTTGGCCGTTCTTCAAGCTCTCCAGAAAGATGTCAATCATAGTTCCTTTTTTCGCCCATGCTGCATTCAAGGCGGTAATGATCACTGTCTTGCTCTTGGGCATGGCTACCCTCTCCAATATCTCCTTCACGGACTTCTGTTCATCCTAACGCACACGCGTACGCGCGTACACATACAGGCGCATACGCGCACAGAGAGTTTGTCAGCATAGGGCTGCCGTGCAAACTCAACGATTATATCAGGGACTTCAGAGGCATGAGATCAATATAGCAAAATGAATGTGAAATGAGAAACCAATGGACATTTCACTCTTTAAAAGTTTAACTCAAATCCTTTACCCGGCTTCCTCAGAAACTTTGAGAGTAAGCATGCTAAGGAAAGATATATTACTTAAGAAGCTCTATCTGTTTGTACGTTCAGAATTCGGGCATAATGTGCGTCTTCTTCTCTATCCCGCTATGTGTAGTAACAATTGGACTTGCCAAAGAGGTAGTCTTCCGGATTGGATGGAAAAAACTTCAGATCCAAACGATAATCGTCACATGAATGATGTCGAGAGGTCTCAACCCAATGAGTTTTAAACTAATGGTGATAAAAAAGAACCTATGGATTCAGTAGGCAGCTCATGCTAGGGAGACGAGATTTACAGATCACTTGAACATGGACGCGCGCCAACAAAACGTATGAATTGTAAAGGTTATAAAACAAAAGCATGTACTCCATTCAGCGATATGTACCGCGCCTGATGACCAAGTCGACCATCTAAATTTAAGGTTAAAACTGAGTAGATAAGTAACCAAACGTGAAAAGGCGCGGAAAGATAGTCACGGATTTGATGATGTAGGAAAACATATACAGAGTTACGAGGGACAGCGAAGCACAATCGCATGGCATATCTCAGATAGTTGCATAACGGTGGGAGGTGGAAGAACTATGACATCTTCATGTGCTGCAAAATGGAACAATATACTGATAAAAGTATCACATGTATATTAGCGAACGAGCTTTCATGGAACATCATCTTCCTATCTTTAACTTAAAAATCATATGACCGGATGTTCGGAAGGTGACCAGACCACGCGAAAACTATGATAGCCTTTCTAGTGTAAATGAAGTCTGTTGAAAGAAAAAATAAATGGTAGCTACAATATTTTCATGAAAGGTCTCGAGGATGATGAGGTTAACAAATAGCTTATATGGAAAACTGAGTTTCCGCAGTGCCATGTGAATAGAAGAAGATGTGGATCATGTTCACTTCTACTTGCCATAAAGTTCGCAAGCATATTATACCTCGCTCATCAATTGGATGAAATTTCTGGGGAAGACGCTGACGTTATACGCTATGTACAGATTTACGTTAAGAGGCTCTGTCATTCCTTAATATATCGTTGATAACTAAAGGCACACTTTAATCATGATCAGGCCGGATAATTAACAGCATATCTGGCTTGTTAATTCCTTGTGATTGCAATTATCCTTTGTAAAGCAAATACAATTATCTCAGAGTGTGGCTGGGCTATTGAACTTACCTGTCGGCCGTGGCGGAGGATGCCATCAAAGAGCTGAAGCGGAGTAGAGAGTAAGTGGGAGGCAGCAGTAGTCGGGGAAAGGCCGGCATAAGATAGCATGGCAACGGAAATTGTGAAGAAGCATATCAGTATAAACAAGCGTTTCTTGTTTTTCTTGAACTGGAGAGGGAAGTTCAGGCGCGGATCTACATGAGCAATGTTCGTTGATGTGCTCTTGGTAACAAGGCCGACATTTTCTTCTGCTGGCTGGTTCTTCATCTTCATGGAAGTAATCTCAAGCAGAGATAGCTGTAATGGAGTTTGCCCTTCTCTGATGTAAAGGTGTCCGTCTGGATGGGTTTCTAGGTTGCGTGTGCGTATGAAGAAGAGAACATTTCTCTAGGAGACCTGTTTTTGCAGAAGCATCCCCTAATATTACGCTTCCGACACAGTACTTTCTATTTGGATTGAGTTCCAATGGCTCCATAGTATGAGCCGAGAAGGAAGCCCGCCGAGTGCGACTTGCTGGTAAGTGGTATGACATTAAATCTCTCTCTCTCTCTCTCTCTCTCTCTCTCTCTCTCTCCGCTTTACCTTTCGCATTATTGAAAAGGGCGCGCATTCGCATCCTGTTACGTATACAGACTTTTTAGCAGAGAGAAATCCGGAGGCCCTCTACAAGTCACACATTCTCTTTCTCCAAACGCAGGTGCGGCCGACTGATGCCCACTATGAAGGAACAAAAGGAACAGTACACATTCTTAGAACTTGAATAATTTTCCCACTGTGGTTTTGATGATTCCGGATATGGCAAACCTCAGGCGCACGATCGATCCTCCCCACTTATGCAGTACGCGCTCATGAGGAAAACATGCCATTTGATGTGATTTGTGCAACACTAGATTCATCAGCTTACGTTCTTCATCAGTTGGATTCGGCTCAAAGCCACATCTTTGGGAAGCGTGCGGAATGGCCAAATATGAGAAAGAGTTGTTCAAGACACAAGAGTAAGATTTCTTCAAGGGCTCGATCAATCCAAACATTTGCCAGGCCCTCAAGCAGCAGACATTTCAGAATTCCGAAATCGTGCCTTGGAGGTTGCCTTCTAAATACGTCTCTCTTCTAACTTTTACTATCTTCCTCGAGATTTTCAGAACAATCCAGGTGCTCCAATACAATTCCAAAATCACAGCTCACTCGAGGGTGACTATACAATACATCTTTTCTTTGATTTTTATTATCCGTTTTTGAATCTCATACACAAGCCTCTAGCAGCAGATGCCTCCTAATCCCAGATCACAAGTTCCTCAACAGTGCTTCTTTTATATACCCTTCTATAATCCATGTCCATATCTGGGATTCAAGGTCATCGTTTCGATTGTGAATCAAAATATAAAGGCTTGAAAGTGAGAATTGTCGGCTTATCTTCTTTTCCTGAGGCTTTCTGGGCTGGACGACATCAGATTGTACAGAGAGGATTGCATCCATGGTCGAGCACAACACATGAAATCTTCCAGGGTTCAACGACGTTCAGTTTTCTTGTGTGGAATTTACACATTCTGCAGATCATCAGGTTTCGATATTCAAGTACCCAGTCTTTTTCTTTCGGCATTCCATTCGTGAATCCCTTTGAAAGAAAGTACAACTTAGGAGCAGACACTAGAGAGAAACTCAATGAAGTCTAACGGATTAGCCCTGCTCGCTAATAAGTTGCTTCGGCTTTGCATGCAGCTTACCAAAAAAATGTATGAGCTTATATTTTGATTGAAACATAGGGAAAATTACCGTGATGCATTGGCAAGCTCAAAGTTCAGGGTAGGAGTGCAATATAATCAAATGCTTCAGCTACCTTATGGCCATGATGTTCTGTAATCATCTGTTATTCATTGGAGCTCAGAAGGGCGATTTAGTTTTATGTAAAGCTCCTCTTAACTGCAAGCTGAAGCTGAAGGTTTTGAATGCATCTCCCAAGCAAATTGATGGCTGTTTTCACACAGGGTGGTAGCACCTTTTTTTATGTTGAGGCACTGAGCTCCAATGGATATAGCTGTTTGACGTAACTCTTTCACGTAGGGCGACCTTAGCAATGGTGTTCCTATGTCAACTCCTGGACTCATATCTTAGTGTGAAGTGATTCGACAGTACCTCTTTCTACCAGAGTTCCACCTCCATATCAGAGCGATGAATCTCATAGTCAACATATATTTGAACTTTTATATCATAGATGTACCTATTTTATTATTACTCTATTATGAGTGCTTGCCTTTTCAAGAGTGTTCAATTATTAATCTCTCTTCACACAAATTAATGGTATGACATATTCTGATAATGTTTCTTGTTCCAACCATGTGCGGAGAGATTCATGACAATTACGTACAGTCTTCAAGAGTGTTCCCATCACAGGCATCGTTATATATTGCAAAGTATAGTCACTCTTGTACAATCACCATGATTCATCTCGGATCACTAACCTCTCGACCATAAGTTCCTCATTCACAAAAAGTTCTTTTAATCTATTTCTGGCACAATGTCGTTAAAGCTTGATTAACGAGCTTACAGAGTTGCCTTACAACAGCTTACAAAAAGGTCTTTTAATCTATTTCTGTCAAAACGTCGTTAAAGCTTCATTGACGAGCTTACCGAGTTGCCTAGTGAGGCAGCTCACATCAATGAATCTCAAAATCTGTCCGATCCTATCCATCGCCATTGCTACCAGCTAGAGCGCTCAGCATCACAAGAGACGTTTTAGTTATAAGCTGTATGATGAATAAATCATATTTTGAGATACCTTTCAAAAGGGAGTCTATTCCCTACTCACCACTCAGCCAGCTACCCTTTCCATTCAAAAGCTTGCCCTAAGATACTCCTCCAACCGATGATTCCACGTGAGATAGCGCTGCTGTGATAATGTTGGTCTCATGTGGCTCGCCTTTAGCATCACGGCAGCAACCAAAAGAATCCTTTGCTTTCTTTACTGTATGAGCGCCAAACTATGATTGTGGTCACGTTCTTGAAAGCGAATGAGCGCACCTTCGTTTCGAGGGCAGTGCAGTGCTCAGCTGGCGGGGAGACAGAAGAAGTGAGGATGACTAAAAGGGAGACTCTGGTATTGTTTAGAACTGTTCTCCTCCTTGTGGAGAGATTATTCTGCACACAGGAACGTTAAGGTTGTGAGACAAACTTAGAGTGCAAGCTCTTGTCGCTGCCGCAACATTCATTTACAAGAATAAATTTTCAAGTTTGAAACTCGAACAATTAAAGGAATCAAAGACTCAATTTCACGGAATTAGGATACGTAGTAGCATTTCCTTTGTGAATGCGTCATAAGCTAAGCAAGAACTTTGCTTTCAAGCTTTTGTCATATGCCATTGGGGACCTAAAAATCCAGATTATTTCTCCTAAGGTAACTCCCATGTTCTGCTGAGTTATAAAAAAAAAATAAAAATAAAAAAAAATCTATTCTCTAGATGTAAATTCAAGGCGTTCAAAAGTTAAGTATTGGCATTCCATACAAAGCCAACATTATGTATTGGTTGGCATGTTTCTTGAACTCCAACTTTCTTCTATTTTGAGAAGCTAATCTTTCTTAGTCCTTAATGAAACTAGGCTTCAAAATGCATGGGTCTTGTAAGGATTCTTAATTTTAAGGGATGAAGCTTAAATCTATTCTTCTTTAAGGGGCCAAAGTGCATTTGATAGGGAACATTAGGATAAATGGGCTTTTCTTTAGGCTTTATTAGGATAAGTGGGCTTTTTGTTTAGGCTTTACTAGGCTCTTATCTTTTAGAAAGAGAGCAAGAGAATCTACTTTCCACATTTTTAAAATCGTGCATATATGTGAATTAAAAAATTGATCATATTCTTTTAAGTCTTATTTTCAATGCTTCTTTATTTAAAAGAGCCCATTTTTTAAATTCACATGTCAAAGATTACTTTTTTTAACGTATTTCTTTTAATTTCTTCTAGAAAAAGTAATATTTTCAAAATCCCTGCAAAAGAATCAAACATAGTAGAAAAACATCCTTTTACCCATCCTGATTTAATGAAGCTCACCTTTCTACAAAACACATGCTCTATAGTCCCTTTCAACTGATTTTCCCCTTTGTTTGTCATATTCTTGTGATTATCGACAAAGATAGTCTTGGCACATACTACAAACCTCA